>CM053606.1:151271859-151327405 GCA_028646535.1 Procyon lotor | reverse complement strand
TCTCTCTTCCCGTCGCTTTAAATTCACTTTTTCCACTCCTACCTTTCTGAAAGTGGTTGATTTTCTGCTCCTAGAATTGCTGTTCTTATTCTCTTCTCTCTGCTGTTGTGTTTGCCGGCTTTTAGAGTGGTTTTCAGCCTCTTTCTGGATCCCAGTGCTCTCCGTGCCTCCTACACCTCCGCCATCTTGTCTTGGTCCTGCTCTGAGTCCCTTCTGAGCCTCACCAGCCTTCCACTGCTTCTGACTGTGCACATGACCAGTGCTCCCCTCTGCCCTGGGCCCCATTGCTGACCGAGGCAGTGTGCAGGGCAGAGGGGGCGGGAGCTCAGAGTCACGGCAAGGGGAATCCTGCCTCCACACCCCCCAACCCCACTGACCTCAGACAAGTCACCACCAAGACCCCGAAGCCTTCGTTTCCTCACTTGTAAAATGGGACTGTTGTAAGGACTGAGAATTTAACTGAGTGCCTGGTTTAATTTAATTGAGTCATGTACTCAGCACATAATAAAGCCCTCAACAGTTCCTTGCCCTCCCCCCCCTCCCCTTCCCATGTATTTCAAGACACTGGATGTATCTGCTTTTGCCTTCTGCTTCAAATCTGTTTTTCATATATTCTTCGAAACCATTTCGAAGCTGGCACTGGGGTCCCGCCGTGCGTAATCTTCCCTGTTCATCTCCCTGCGTTTCCAGGTGCTGTGTGAGACACACGGCCTCGCCCAGCGGGTCATTTTCCTTGTGCTGGAGGTTCACTTCCTTGCTAGAGTGTCTTAGCACACACAGAGCCATAAATGATGTTCTCTGAGGACCTAGCTCCCCCGGTGCCACGACATTATCTGTTTACATGACACACCGACCTACCTACCTACTTTGAACTTTCCCCTTTGGTGGAACAATCCCTGGTTCTCAATCTTAAACGCCCTAAATCATCAGGAACTCTTTCCTATATGGCCTACGCTTATCTTTCTTCTGTGAGCCTTCCTCTTTTCATTCTCACTGCGTCATGCCACCATGTCAATGATCTGCCAAATAAGCAATCTCCAGTCATTTTCCACTTGTCCTTTTTTGAGAATCATTTGGATGACTGCCAGAGCTTTTGTTCCCCCCCCTCCCGCCCCCCCCCCGCCTCCGGCCCCCAAGCCCCTGGCCTGTGAACTAGTCCTCATTTTGCTCCTTTCTTTGTTTAGAGACAAAAGGGGAAAATTTTAGTTGTCTCCTGGCCGGCTATCTAGAACTTTCCTCCCAATAGTCTCAGAGAGGCCTCAAGGCAGGAGACAACACGGGTTTAAATCCTGCCTCCCTCAGTGCCTCTCTGTTACCTAACCTTTTCCAGTGTGTTTCCTCACTCACAAATGGGGAAACACCTGCCTGGTAGGGCTGCTCAGAGGAGAAAAGTGTTTCAGGTAGAAAGCTAGCCATGGGGCTTAGCACATGGCAGCTGTCGAGAAATGGGGGCAAAGCGTTTTCTTAACCTTCCGGAGCTCCCTCCTGGTAGCCAGTCCTTCCATCGAGCCCCTTCCTAGTCCTTTCACAGGCGGGCATTTCGAAGGGTTGGCCTCCCTTTTGGAATCCCATCCTGACTTCCCTCTGCAGGACAAAACGTGCCCGAGAACCGTAGCCGCTGCTTCAAGACTTCCTTCTAGGTTGCTTCAAGTATTTCACAGCCCCTTTGGGCCAAATCCTCTCAAGCGCCCCCTGCCCACCATTCCCCAGGCCACATCCTGATCTCGAACTCCCCAGGAAAGCCTTTCCTGACTCAATATAATGGATGTGAAGGAGCGGGGAAGGAGGAAGAACGCTGGCCGGATCAGGCAACCTGCCCCCAACGAGCTCTGTGACCAGGGCCAAAGCCCTTCGACTTCTCCGAGCCAGGGAGGCAGACTGGGTCGGGCTGAGCTCCTTCGGGGCTAGAAGGCGAGCTTCTCTGAATGTGGGCTACTTGGACGATGATGCCCGGTCTCCTCGCCTCTCAGGGTTGTTCTGTTGCCATGGGAATGACTTCTAGGGCCCTTGCCCTCAGCGGGCTGTTCTCAAGGTCAGAGACCATCCTCTGGGTAACTCGGCACAGCCCCAGCTCTGTGCGAGGGGCGGTACCTAACGCAGCATCTCGATGACAATGATCAAAGCACCTCCAGTGAGGCACAGACAGCTGCCACGGGATGACTCAGACCTCTCTGCAAAATGGCTTAATTTAGCACCCTTTCAGTTGTCTAAAGAACAGACTCGAAGAACGGAGTGAACTGAACACCCTTTAACTAATGTAACCTCACAATGGCCCTTTAAGGTCAGGAGCTTTTATCTCCAGAATACAGATGGAAAAGGACAGACACAGACAGCTTCATCCATTCCTCCTGAGTCAACAGAGGACCCAGGCGCCTGAGGGCGCAGTGGAAAAAACCAAGGAGTGACAGCACAGAGAGCCCGAGCCACAAGGGAGATCTGAGTCCCAGGCCAGCCTCTGCCATTAACCATGTGTGTGATCTTGGAGGACGACCTTCTTGGGCCTCCTTTTCCTCATCTGGAAAATGGCCCTGGGCAGTGGGTCCTGAGCCTGGCAGGGTATCCGCACCACCAGTAAAACTATATTAGAAACAAATCTGCATTCTCAGGTCCACTCTTGAAGATTCTTTTTTTTTTTTTTTTTGAGATTTATTCTCTGGAATGGGACCAGGACTCTATTTTCTGTATATGCACTCCTCCCCCAGCCCCCAATATGGGAGCAAAGGCCTGACCCTAGAGTCCCAGTTCAGTGTTTCTTTTTTTTTTTTTTTTTAAAGATTTTATTTATTTATTTGACAGAGAGAGATCACTAGTAGGCAGAGAGGCAGGCAGAGGGAGAGGGGGAAGCAGAGAGCCCTGCTGAGCAGAGAGCCCGATGCGGGGCTCGATCCCAGGACCCTGAGATCATGACCTGAGCCAAAGGCAGAGGCTTTAACCCACTGAGCCACCCAGGTGCCCCCGAGTTCAGTGTTTCTTTCACTCAGACAACTTTGTCTCTCCACAGTTCCCAAACCCATTAGATCATCTTATCCTTCGCTCTCTCTTGAGGAGAGAACCCAGCCTGGACTATGTCCAAGCATGTTGCACGGTAGCTTACCACATTCATGAGAACCCAGAGAATTTTGAAATCAAAGGTTGGTTCATAAGACTCACAGAGCAAGAAAGAGGTAATCTTGTTTTGACAGAAATCCAAGCTCAAGGGCGGGAACTCCTCCCAAGTGTCTTGGAACCGAACACTGAGCAGGAAAGGGGAAGGGGCGAAGGCACTGGTCTTGCTAGAGTAACAGACAAAGCTGCTTTTAAAAAGAAAACCTGTAATATACCTCGCTTTGCTGGGGTCAGGCTCCGAGATGCCGTTAAAGTCTGACGAACAAGAGAAGAACCAACCTAGGAACCCGTTTGCTGTGTAATGCGAGAGCTCTTATCAGCTGAAAGCTCGAGTGTGTGCTTGGCCCTTTGCTAAGCATTCACACACGTTGCCCCATCTCACTGACACAACTCTGTTGCAAGTACTAACTTTCACATCTTATGGAAAATCCAAGGTCACAGAGCTAGACAACCCAGGGGTATCTGACTCCAGAAAACCACGCAGGACCTCAAACATGACCTTAATAGTGAACGCACCATCAAAATTTCTAAAAATCTAATAGTGAATAGCAAAGCTCAGTGAGTCGGCCAGTTTTGGAGGAATCTGTGAACTGGAGACACAAGCATGTCCTTGACGGAATTCTCAAATTTGCTCTACTTTGTGGAATTTGGGCAAACAGAAGAGGATAATAAACATAACCTAGAAAACTAGAATCCCGCTCCCGTCCTTGGTGTTGGTTTGCTGTGTTTGTGCCCTTGAAAAGTCAGTTCTCCTATCTGGCTGTGGGTTCCACATCAGCAGAGTGAGGACAAGAGCGACTTACAAGGCAGGGATATTCTGAGATTAAACAGATTATGGCCACAAGGCAGCTTTGATCTCCTTAGAGAAAGGTACCAAACAAAGGAATAAGGAACTCTCCCTTGCCCCTGCCAAGGCTGTATTGACTGAAGCTTAGACAAAGCACCTTGGAGACAAGACCTCCTCCATTATTCTCTGAACTTTCCAAAAATTTTTTTAAAAGATTTGTTTATTTATTTATTTTAGAGCTAGAAAGAGAGAAAGTGTGAGCAGGGGGAGGGGCAGAGGGAGAGGGAGAATCCACAAGCAGATTTCCCTGCTGAGCATAGAGCCCGGCAAGGGCTGGATCCTAGGACCTTGAGATCATGACCTGAGATGAAACCAAGAGTCAGATGCTTAACCGACTGAGCCACATGGATGCCCCTGAACTTTCTGAATTTTACCCCTGCAAATAAATTTGTGATTGCAAATAGTGGGCCATCCTATCCACTGCAACTTTGCTGTTGATTGGAACTTGAAATACTGAAAGCTTGTCTTAAAGTCCTTGCAAGGCAATTTGAATTTCGAACAGTGAAGTGCCTTCTTATATTGTGGTCTGCTTTTGAAGGGAGTCCTCAGACTGTGCTTTTATAAAACATCAATTAAGGCGCATCTGGGTGGCTTAGTCGGTTAAGCATCTGCCTTCAGCTCGGGTCATGATCCCGGGGTCCTGGGATAGAGCCCCACGCTGGGCTCCTCACTGAGCAGGGAGTCTGCTTCTCCCTCTTCCTCTGTCCCTCCTCATGCTTGTGCTCTTTCTGTGTGTCAAATAAACAAATAAAATCTTTTTAAAAAGCATTAATTAAAAAGCGTATAGGGGCACCTGGTAGCTCAGTCTGTTGAGCATCTGACTTTGGCTCAAGTTGTGATCTCAGGGTCCTGGGATTGAGCATTGTGTTGGACTCCTCACTGAATGGGGAGTCTGCTTCTCCCTCTCTGCCTCCCCCTGCTCATACTCCCCTCTCTAATAAATAAATAAAACCTTTTTTTAAGTATATAAAAGGAGCTCAGCTGTTTTCTGTTAGAAAGTAAAGAAAATATGTATTTTTTTGAACTTTAGGAAGTAGAGAATTTATAGTTTTCATCAGTTGCATGCTAACTTTTCTACCTCACCTGAGGTTACTCTTTGCTATTACTCAGCACTTGACATTTACACAGTATTTTACAATCTGTTTACTATCTGAAGTTCATGGGCACCCCCCCCCTTCCCCCGTCCTGAGGGAGAGCCCAGGGGACTGATAACTGCTTTACAGGTGAGGAAACAGAGAAATCTAGTAACTTTTTCAGAATTCTGAGAAACCTTTCTCTCTCTCTCTCTCTCTCTCTCTCTTTTCTTAGTGATAAACTTATTTGCAAAATATGACTTGGAAAAAATATGGCTCTCAAAGGCAAAAGTTACAATTGGTAAGAACAAAACACAATAATATAAAAGCCAATCAATAAATCTAATCTTCATTTTACTTAATTTTTTTCTCATTGAAGCATGATTGGCATAAAATATCCTGTTAGATCCAGGCATATGTCATGGTGATTTGATATTTTTTTTCCTTTTTTTTTAATTAACATATAATGTATTATTTGCCCCAGGGTACGTGTCTGTGAATCGTCAGGCTTACACATTTCACAGCACTTAACATAGCACATACCCTCCCCAATGTCCACAACCCAGCCACCCTATCCCTACCCCCCTGCCTCCCAGCCACCCTTAGTTCGTTTCATGAGTCTACCTTTCTCTCTCTTTTTAAATATATATATATATATATATATATATATATTTTTTTTTTTTTTTAAGTACTCTCTACACCCAACATAGGGCTAGAACTCACGACCCTGTTATCAAGAGTCAGAGGCTCCACTGGCTGAGCCAGCCGGGAGCCCCAAAACCTTTCCCCTTCATAGATGACGTTTACCACCTCTTTCAGAGTGTGTGTACAAACACAAAAACCTGTTGCATGAAGGGAATAAGGTTTGGTTTTCTTCTTGAGTCGACGGGGATCCCATGAAACCTGCAAAGAGCCTGGGGTCATCCAGCACAAACTGCACTTGGCAGGTGGGCCCTGGGAAGAGGTGCGGCTGCAGCTCGCAGGACCCAGTGTTAGGATGCCCACCGCTCATTGAAATCCGAGACTCCCAGGTTCCCGTGTCAACTGTCCCTTCTTGGTGGGACGGGTGACTCTAAAGGGTTAGATGTACGTTCTGTTTTCTTTAGCACCTGCTATGCACTCAAGGCTTCAGCAATAAATCACTAGACGTGGCTTTGAATCTAGGGCCTTTCGGGTGCAAGCTCACCATTCCACCCACGAATTCCTCAAACCTTTAGAGCAGATCTGTGTTTTTCTGAGGCTCGCCTTACTCCTTGAGGTTGGATGATGATCAAAAGGGCAATGGAACCGATTTCCACACTTCTTCATAGTGGGTCAGAAGTCAGTTCTGTTCCCCTCTCATTAGAGAAGCTTTATTTCCATTGCTCTGAAGCCCGCAGGCCCCGGACACTTAAAGCTGTCCTTTTTCTCCCCTTCCTAGGTCATCAACCCTCCCCCGCTTTAGGCTCTAACCCCCAACCTCACAGGCCCAAAGGTCAACAGTTCTCGGTAGTGGTGGTTCTTTGGGACAGGCCTGAACAGAAGCAGCAGTAACAAAAACAGCAACAGTCACTCTTATGACTAAAATCACTGCCATCGGGGCCACGGTTATGCATCGTTTTATGGGCCCAGCATGCTTCCGCTGTGCCACTCTGCTAGGCACACAGTTACCCATCATTTTAGTGAGCGCTCCCTATGTTTCCAGCCCCTGTGCTGACTGAACACTCGGTGTAAATTAACCTGATGTACAACGTGTCTCGCTACAACTCTATGAAGCAAGTTACAAATATCATACCCATTTTACAGATAAAGAAACTGAGGCACAGAGAGGTAAGGGGACCCAATGTCACACAACTTATAAGTATGGTCCCAGAGGCCATCCTTGCCACTCTGTACTGTGGGGGACCAGAAGGTAAAGAAGGGCCTCCAGACTCCCAGAGTTGGTCCAGGGGTGTCAGGACAAGCCAGAGGTGTGGCTGGACAATAAGATCACCTGCAGTGAGTTGTCTGTAATCAAAGGCAGATGTGGGTCCACATAAAAATCAACATGAACACCTAACCCCAAATGTAAACAAAGCACAGTATTTGTTCAAAAGGAAATGTTCTTATTAACCAAAAAGAAAGGAAACAGGATATTAAAAAAAAAAAACAAAACAATGGCAAATCAAAGGTTTTGTGGCGGCTTTGGGCAGCCCTGCTGGGCTCCTGCAGCCAAGCGGCTGTCGTCCCCAGACTCACCGAGCCAGGGATGTGGGGGCAGAGCTTTTAGCTACGTCCAAGGACACCTGACTTGCTGTCCTCACCTATTACGTGAGGTGGCCCCACTGGGGACTGAGGTCAGGCTGGCCTTGTGCTACTTCAGCTGAAGTGTCCTAGGTCGGGCTGTGGGGGTGTCGCTGAGGCACGGGGCCCGCCCTGAGGTCGCTGCAGCAGCAGGACTCAAGAGTGGTTTTCTCTGGATCTAAACTCACAGCTCAGTCTTGGGTGCGTTTGGACAATGCTCCTCGCGCGTCTCTGGCCTGCAGATGGCTTGAGAGGACAGGAGTGGCGTGGGCATTCGAGAAGGTGCTAAGAGTGGGTCAGGGATCTGACTCTGGGTTCCACTGAGGCAGCAACCAGACATTTCCTCATCTCTGAAAGGTTGGGGTGAGGTGACCTCAGATACTATTTCTAGCCCTAACATTTTAGGATCATAACGCCCAGTCACTAAAAAAGGAAAAAGGGAAACACCAGAAAATGGAAAGCCAGCTGGCTGGAATTGATAGACAGGCTGACACGGGTTCCGATGAAGCACCGGGGATGGATGTCCTATCACTGATTCATTCTAGAAACCAAACAGTGAGGTCGGGATTTTGGGCACCAGTCTCTGAATCATACGGAGGATCCTCAAGACCACAGTTTGAAAAGCCCTGCGTTGGGCTTTCACAAGAGAACTACTCATCACCCACCTCTGGCTTGGCAGGGAATCAAGTTCCCAAACCAGTAGGGCTCATTTTCTCCACTGAAAACATGTATTGAGATACTCCTGGGCCTGGCACCAAACCCAGCCCCGCCTGGGCCTCAAGATGCTCAGTCATTTGCACGCCCAGAGCTCTGCACATGCTTTTATACCCACTTCTTTTTACTGGAAGTGGATGTGACAGCCATGGAAATTGACCCTTAAGTGGGGAATATACTGATTATACTTGGCTCCACTTCACCTTTGCACTAATGCAGGATCTTGCAAATGATTTAGGCATCTCTTCTAAAGACACCCTGAAGTTTCCTACAGTCAGCTTTACCATATGTTGCCTGCAGATACGATTCTGACAGTTTCAGTGTGATGACTAGAAATACGAGAAATGTCTGACCCTTAAAAGTCACTGTCCAGCTCGGAAAAATGGCCAGTGCTGGTTCCTTAAAAGTTAGTGCCCCTAAAGCAAACAGTTTTAAGAAATATTCTTCCTTGTGCTGGAAAATCTCACCCATAACCATGCTAGTTTTTGGATATGGCAATCTTTTAGTAAGGAGGAGCTCTTTAATTAATACATACTAATCTCAAAAGACTCAAGAGTTCCAGATTATCTAGGCATCAATCCACTCAGACCCACTTAGAGATCTTGAGAATCCTTGCAAACCCATTCAGGATAATCCCTATGATAATTAGTTACCGACTATGGTTTTGCCATTAAGTCCTTCAACGATTACAGACAAATATTTTGTGGTCGCTCATACCATAATGGAGAAATGGGGTCCTACAGGTCATGCATTCAAGTCTATAAAATTCCCAAAGAAATCTTACCTTCAACATCTTTTACTTCTTTACATTCTGTGCCTAATACTTGTATGAAAAATACTTCTCACCTCCTTAGCTCTGTGCCTACTCTTTTGTAATACAGTGGTAGCTCCATTATACTATGAAAACTTTAATTTTTAGCTCAATTTATAAGGCCTTTTGAAAAATAATACTCTCGGGGCGCCTGGGTGGCTCAGTCGTTAAGCGTCTGCCTACGGCCCAGGTCAGATCCCAGGGGCCTGGGATCGAGCCCCGCATCGGGCTCTCTGCTCTGCGGGATGCCTGCTTTTCCCGCTACCAGTCCCTCTGCTTGTGTTCCCTCTCTCGCTGTGTTTCTCTCTGTCAAATAAATAAAATCTTTTAAATAAATAAATAAATAAGAAAGAAAAATAATACTCTCTTCAATATGATCAGGAAGTGAGGCATAAAATATTTTTGTTATTTGGGACAAGCCCGTAAGTTCAATTTCCTAACCTGGAATAATCTTTAAAATCTCCCCACAAGATGACATTCTATAATGATTGAAAAGAATGAAAAACAAACCAGATTATTATTTCAATTCTGTTCTATCTTTCAATCAGCAATTATGTTTCAACAAACAATTCCCAGCTTTTGTTTTTGTCTTTCCTTCTCTTTCTTTCTCTCTTTTTTTCCCCCAAATACTTTCATTTTTTCAGTGTTACAAGATTAATTGTTCATGCACCACACCCAGTGCCCCATGCAGTACGTGCCCTCCTCAATTACCCACCACCAGGCTCGCCCAACCCCCCATCCCCACCCCTCCAAAACCCTCAATTTGTTGCTCAGAGTCCACAGTCTATCTTTTTAAACCAGAATTTTCATTTTAACCTTAAAAAAAGAACTGTGCATGCATATGGTTAAAAAAAAATTCAAAAGAAGTGAATAAAATGAGAAGTAAAAGCCTTGCTCTTTGGTCCACAAACCCACAATCCCAATCTTCAGAAATTACTGTTAGGTTCTTGCGTGTGCTTCAAGAAACCCTACACACACACACACACACTATATACAAACATATAATGCCAATTTTTTTACTCAAAAAGGGATCACGTGTTACTAGATATTGTTTTGCACCTGGCTTTTCACATCTAATAATCTGTCTGGGGGATCATTTCATATAGGCACATACAGGCTGACTTCATTTTTAAAAATAGCTGCTTAGGGGCGCCTGGGTAGCTCCGTCGGTGAAACGTCTGCCTTCGGCTCAGGTCATGACCCCAGGGTCCTGGGATCCAGTCCTGCATCAGGCTCCCTGCTCAGTGGAGAGCCTGCTTCTCCCTCTCCCTGTGCTCTGCTTACTTGTGTTCTTGTCTCTCTGTCAAATAAATAAAATCTTTTTTTTTTTAAATAGTTGCTTAATCTGTTTTATAGGCATTGAGAATTCATTTAATTAATCCCCTAAAAATGAACATTTAAGTAGCTTTCTGACCCCTATTTTGCGGAGGTATAACTGACCTACAATGGACTAATGTTTCAAGTGTATAATCTGGTTAATCTGATGTGTGTATGCATCCATGAGACCATCAGCACAATTAAGATAGTGAGCATATCAATCATCCCAGAAGCTTCTGTGTGCCCTGGGTAATCTGCCCCTTCCACACCTTCCTGATCCCTGGCTCCTTCCCTAGGCAACAACTGATCTGTTTTCTGCTACTAAAGGTCAAAGTGCATGTAAAGAATTTTATATAAAGATTCATATCTTATGTGGCCTTTTTTTTTTTGGTCTGTGTCCCTGCTGCAGGTATCAACAGGTTTGATCCTGCTTTTTCTATGTAGTAGGATAGTCTATGGAGCGAGTGTTTATCTATTCATCAGTTGATGGACACTTGGATTGTATCCAGCTTTGAACAATTATAAATGAAGCTGCTGGGAACATCTGTGCAGTAGAAGTTTTTGTTTGGACATATGCTTCCAATGCTTTTGTGTAACACCTAGGAATGGGATGCATGGGTCATATGGTAAGTATATGTTCAATTTTTAAAGAAACTGTTGAACTAACTTTCAGAAGTTGTATCCTTTGAATTTCCCAACAACTGGGATGGAGAATGAGCTACTTCATATCCCTGCCACCACATGGTATGGTCATTTAGTCTCGTTTTGTTTTAAAGTTTAGCCACTCTAATAGGTGTGTATAGTGGTATCTCATTATGGTTTTAATCTGCATTTCCTTAATGACTAAAGAGGTTGAAAATCTTGTGCTTTATTTGACATCTGTTTCTGTTCTTTTAAGTATCTGCCCATTTCAATATCTTTTCTTTTTTTCTTCCATCTTTACTGGATTATTCTCTTACTATGGAGCTTTAAGAGTTCTTTTTGCATTCTGGATACAAGTTCTTTATTAGATTTGTGATTTGCAAATAACATATTCCAGTATGTCACTGGTCTTCTCATTCTGCTAAAAGTATCTTTTAAAGAGCAGCAGTTCTTAATTTTGATAAAGGCTAACCATTTTTTTTCATGGATAGTTTCTTTGTGCTGTATATAAGAAATCATTGCCTAAACCAATGTCACAGTTTCTCCTGTTTTCTTCTAGAATTTCTCCAAGATTTTAGGTTTTACATTTAGATCTCTGACCCCTTTTGAGTTGATTTTTTACAGATGGAATGAAATTTGGATCAAGTTTGTTTTTTAAGTATACAGATAGCCAATCACTATAGGACCATTTGTTGAAAAACAATTCTCCACTGAATTATTTTTGCATGTTTGTGGAGAAGCATAGAACTATCTTTGCACCTTTGTGGAAAATTAATTGGCTGCCTATGAAAGGATCTATTTCTGGACTCTCTCCTGTTCCATTAACCTGTTTAACTGTGTCTATCCTACTATACTGACTTGCTTACTATAGCTTTACAAGTCTGGAAGTCAGGTAGAGTACATTCTCTAACTTTGTCCTTCTTCAAAGTTATTTTGGCTGCTCTAGGTCCTTTGTATTTCCATATGAATTACAGAATAAGCTTGTTAATATCTACATTAAAAAAAAAACCAACTTGCTGGGATGTCGATTAGGGTCACTGGAATCGACAGATCAATTCCATGAGCAATAACATCTTAAGTATATCAAGTAGTCCATGGTATATCTCTCCATTCATAGGTCTTTGATTTCTCTCAGCAATATTTTGTAGTGCTTATTAATGTCTACATCTTGCAAATCTTTTGTCAGATATATTCATGGGTACCTCATAATTTTTTGATATTATGAATGGCATTGAAAAATTTCAATTTCTCATGGTTTGTTGCTGGTATGAAAATATAATTGATTTTTGTTGATTTTATATCCTGCAAATTTGCTAAACTCATTTACTAGTTCTGGTGGCATTTTTTGTAAGTTCCATTGGAATTTTTTGCACAGATGATGATGTGATCTGCAAATAAAGACAGTTCTACTACTTTCTTTCTAATCTAGATATTTTGCTAGATTTTTCTTGCTTCCTTCCATTCATTATAATCCTCATTGCAAAACTGTGTAGAAGTGATGAGTAGATGACCTTGCTTGTTTTCTCAGAGGATAACTTTCAGTTTTTCACCATTAAGTATGATGTTAGCTATAGATTTTCATAAACTTCCATTATTAGTTTTTTTTTATTAATTTTTATTAACATATAATGTATTATTTGCCCCAGCCATTATTAGTTTTAAGAAAGACTCTTCTATTCTTAGTTTGCTGAGAGTTTTTTTTTTTTAATCAAGAATCAATATTGGAGACCTAAACATGAGACCTGAAACCATAAAAATCCTAGAAGAGAGCACAGGCAGTAAGGTCTCTGACATCGGCTATAGCCATGTTTCCTGAGGCAAGGGAAGTAAAAGCAAAAATTAACTATTGGGACTACATCAAAATAAAAAGCTTCTGCACAGCAAAGTAGATAATCAACAAAATTAAAAAGCAACCTACAGAATGGGAGAGGATATTTGCAAATGACATATCTGATAAAGGTTTGGTATCCAAAACATCTAAATAACTTATATAACTCAACACCCAAAAAAGAAATAATCCAATTAAAATATGGACAGAAGACATGAACAGACATTTCTCCAAAGAAGATATACAAATGGCTATGAGACACATGCAAAGATGCTTAACATCACTCATCATCAGGGAAATGCAAATCAAAACCACAGTGAGTATCAACTCATACCTGTCAGAATGGCTAAAATAAAAACCACAAGGAACAACAAGTGTTGGTGAGGATGTGGAGAAAAAGGAACACTCAGGCACTGTTGGTGGGAATGCAAACTGGTGCAGCCACTGTGGAAAATGGTATGGAGTAAAAGATTTTAAAAAGAACTACCCTATCATCTAGTAATTGTACTGCTGTTTATTTACCCAGAAAATACAAAAACACTAATCCAAAAGGATATATGCATACCTATGATTATTGCAGCGTTATTTACAATAGCCAAATTATGGAAGCAGCTCGTGTCCATTGACAGGTGAATGGATAAAGAAGATGTGGTGTATATATACAATGGGATATTACTCAGTCATAAGAAAGAATGAAATCTTGCCATTTGCAACAACATGGATGCATCTACAGGGTATGCTAAGTGAAATAAGTCAGTCAGAGAAAGACAATAAGTGGGGATGGGTGAAATAGGTGATAGGGATTAAGGAGCGTATTTGTCATGATGAGCACTGGGTGATGTATGGAATTGTTGAATCATATATTATACACCTGAAACTAATATAACACTATGTTAACTATACTGGACTTAAAATTTAAAAAACTTAATAAAATTTTTTAAAAAAAGAATCAATATTGGATTTTGTCAAATGCTTTTTATGCATCTAAGAGATGATCATATGATTTTTTTTTGTCTGTCCATATGATGAATTATACTGATCAATTTTCAAATGCTGAATCAATCTCAAATGCCTGAAATAAACCCCAGTTGTTTATGATGTATTATTTTTTTTCATATATATTTGGATTCCATCTGCTAAGAATTTGTAATTTTTGCATCTATGCTTGTGAGGGATATTGGTCTGAAATTTTCTTGTATTAACTTTGGTTTTGGTATCAGGGTAATGCTGGCTTCATAGAATACATTGGGTAATATTTTTGTACGCTTTAATTTTCTGTAAACATTTCTATTGAATTGGTATTATTTCTTCTTAATATTTGGTTGTATTCATCTTGAAGCCATCTAGACCTGGAATGTTCTTTGTGAAAATGCTTTTAACTACCGTTTAGTTTCTTTAATAGATAAAGCATGATTTAGGTTATTGATTTCTTCTTAAGTGATCTTTTGGTAGTTTGAGCCTTTAAAGGAATTTGTCCATCTCATCTATGTTGTTGGATTTATTGGCATAAAATTGTTCGTAATATTAACTGATGATCCTTTTAACCTATACTAATGTAATTTCTTTCATTCCAGATACTGATAATTAGTGTAATCTTTCTTTTTGTTTGCTTTTTCTTCTCAGTCCGGCTAGAGGCTGATCAATTGATCTTCTCAAACAGCCTTCCGAAAAGCTTTTAGCTTTTTCTGACTTTTCGTACTGATTTTGATTTCTATTTGACTAATTTTTTTTTTTTTTTAAGATTTTATTTATTTGACAGAGAGAAACACAGCGAGAAAGGGAACACAAGCAGAGGGAATGGTAGCGGGAGAAGCAGGCTTCCCACAGAGCAGGGAGCCTGATGTGGGGCTCGATCCCAGGACCCTGGGATCATGACCTGGGTCGAAGGCAGACCCTTAACGACTGAGCCACCCAGGCGCCCCTATTTGACTAATTTCTGATTTAATCTTTAATTCTCCTTCCATCGGCTTACTCTGCATTTCATTTACTCTTTTTCCAGTTTTTAGGCTGAAAGCTGAGGTGATTGATTTGAGACTTCCTCCCTTTCTATTATGGGCAGGTATTTAATGCTATGAATTTTTCTTTGGTATTGCTTCAACTGCACTTCATGCATTTTGATACATTGTATTTTCATTTTTATTTAGTTTTCAAAGTACCTTTAGTTTTCCCCTTTGATCTCTCTTGGACCACAGATCATTTAGAAGTATTTAGTTTCCAAATATTTAGAAAATTTTCAGGTATCTTTCTATATTAACTTCTGATTGAAATCAGAATTCTGTGGTCATGGGGCACCCATGCTGGGGTGACTGGGGTGGCTGGGGTGGCCCAACTGGGGTGGCTCAGTGGCTTAAGTGTCTGCCTTTGGCTCAGATTATGATCCCATGGTCCTGGGATCAAGTCCCACGTTGGGCTCCCTGTTCAACGGGGAGCTGCTTCTCCCTTGGTATCTCTCTCTCTGTCAGATAAATGCATAAAATCTTAAAAAAAAAAAAAAAGAACTCTGTGGTCAGAATATACTTATTATTATTTACATCCTTTAAATTTACTGAGGAATGCTTTATTTGCCAAGAAAATTGTCTCTTTAAATAAATGCTGCAAATGCATTTGAAAAGAATGAACATTCTGCTGTTGTTAGGTAGAAAGTTCTATAAATGTCAATTAGGTGAAGAGTGGAGATGATATTATTCAAGTCTATATCCTGATTTTCTGAATACTTGCCTAACAGTTGTTGAAATCTGTCTACAATCAGGGATCTGTTTTTTCCTTGCAGTTATATTAGTTTTTATTTCATGATTTTTGAGCCTTTGTTATTAGGTACATCAATGTACATCCTCTGGATGATTTGATTCCTTTATTATTGTAAAATTACCCTCTTTATTGCTGGTAATATTCTTTGCTCTGAAATTGATTAATAATGTCATTTAAGCTTTTTGTTTGTTTTTTTTGATTAGTGTCAGCATGTGCTTCCATTCTTTTACTTTTAGTCTCTTTGTGTCTTTGTATTTAAAGTGGGTTTCTTATAGGTAGCAAATAGACCTTGTTTTTATATCCAGTCTGATAATCTCTATCTTTTAACTGCTATGTTTAGACCACTTACATTTAATGAGTACCATATGGTTGGATTCAAACCTACCATCTTGCTATTTATTTTTTATTTGTCCCATCTGTTCTTACTTTCTTTTTGGCCTGGTAACTTCTGGATTAACTGAGTATTTGTTATGATTCCATTTTATCTTCTTTGTGGACTTATTAGCTATTTCTTTTGTTGTGGTATTTAGTGATTGCTTTAGATTACAATACATATCTAATTTTTCACAGTTTATATTCAAGTGATAGTATACTACTTCATGTACGAGAGATTTAAAATAGTATACTTCCATTTCTCCCCTCCTGGCCTCTGCTATGTCATATATTTTACTTCTATATGGGATATAAAATTTGTTATTTACACTTTGAAAAGTCAGTGATCATATTCATAGACTTGAATAACACCATCTCCACTCTTCACCTAATTGACACCTAATTAACCTCTAAAGAGGTTAAAATAATTAGAAAAATCCTCTTATATACTTATATTAGTTATCATTTATAGTGCTCTTTATTTCTTTGTGTAGTATATCTATATATTTTCTTCCTCCTTGAAGAATTTCCTTTAATGTTTCTTGGAATGTAGGTGTATAAGTGGTGAGTTTTTCACATTTTGTAGGTCTAAAAAACTCTTTATCTCATCTTAAAAAAACCTCCCAAAAACCCATATATTTTCTGAGTATAGAATCCTAGATTGGTAGTTTTTCCCCTTTCAGTACTTTCAAGATTTTACCTCCATTTTCTAGTTTGCATTATTATTTTTGTTTTAGTTTGCATTGTTTCTTATGAAAAATATCTGTCATTTTTATATTTTTTTTTACTTTGTATGTAACATGTCTTTTGCCCTTCTGGTTGCTTTTAAGATTTTTCTCTTTATCACTTGTTTTAAGCAATTTGATTATAATAGGCTTTGGTGTTGTTTTCTTCCTGTTTCTTGTGCTTGGGGTTTGCTGAATTTGGATCAGTGGGTTCATAGGTTTCATCAAATTTGGGATATTGTCTGTCATAACTCCTTTAAATATTATTTCAGTCTTCCCCTCTCTCTCCTCTTTGGGAACTTCAGTGATACATATATTTGACCCCTTGAAGTTGTCCCATGTCACTAGTGCCCAGTTCAGTTTTTTAAATCTCTTTTTTTTCTTTGTATTTCATTGTGGATAGTTTTTTTATTGCAATGTCATCCAGTTCATTAGTCTTTTCTTCTGCAATGTCTATGCTGTTGCTAATCCCATCCAGTGCAGGGTTTCCTTTTTTTTTCTTTCCTTTTCTTTTAATCTCAGCCATTGCAGACATCATCTTTTCAATCTAGGTCTTTAAATTATCTATCTATCTATCTATCTATCTATCTATCTATCTATCTATCTAATCTTCCATGTCTCTACTCAACAGGGGCCATCTTTCCTCTAGCTTTTTGAACATATGAAATGTAGTCATAACAATTGTTTTAATGACCTTGCTTATTTATTTTTATATCTGTTCAGTTCAGTTTCTTTTTTTTTTTTTTTTAAAGATTTTATTTATTTGTCAGATAGAGAGAGCACAAGCAGGCAGAGAGGCAGGCAGAGGCAGAGGGAGAAGCAGGCTCCCCGCCAAGCAAGGAGCCCGATGTGGGACTTGATCCCAGGACGCTGGGATCATGACCTGAGCCGAAGGCAGCTGCTTAACCAACTGAGCCACCCAGGCGCCCCTTCAGTTCAGTTTCAATGGATTGATTTTTCCCCCCTCATTATGGGTTCAATTTCAATGGATTGATTTCCCTCCCTCCCTCCATTATGGGTTGTATTTTCCTGCTACTATGCTTGCCTGGTAGTTTTTGATTGGTTGCTGAGCATTGTGGGGTGATGTTTATTTTTGTCTTCTTGTAAACATTCTAGAGTTTTGCTCGGGGATGCGGTGAAATCAATTGGAAACAGTTTGATCCTTTTGGTCTTGCTTTAAAGATTTGCTCAGGATGACCAGAGCTGTGTTTAATCTACAATTAATTTTTCTCCACTACTGAGGAAAGACTTAGTAACTAATACCCTTTAATTACAAAATTTGTTTTCCTTTCTGGCTGTTGAGGACATCATTTCCATCCCTCTGTGAGTTTCAGACACTGTTCTCTCTAATCCTTTAGAATGTGCTTTCTTAGGCCCTGGGTCATTTCCCCACATGAATGTCTTCATCTGTACTCAACTCAATACCCCAGGGAGACTTCCTCAGCTCTCCTGATTTCTGTCTTTGTGCAGCTCTCCATTTGAATCTAGCCATCTTGGCTTCCTGGACTCCTAGCTACATCTCTTCCAATCAGGGAGGCCATATAGTATGGCCTGGAGACTCCCTCAGCAGAGAGCTAGAGCAATCATGGGGCTCATTTTGTTTCCTGTCTTCAAGGATCACTGCCTTCTGATGCATGATATCCAATGTCTTGAGTGCTGTTGTTTCATACATTTTGTCTTTTTTTTTTTTTTAAGGTTTCAGGCGGAAGTTAAATGTGGTCCCTGTTACTTCATCTTGATCAGAAGCCTAAGTCTTGCCTCTAGTTTTGGCTGATATAAAAAATGCTGCAGTAAACATCACTACATATATACCTCTGGTCAATATGTGGATCTATCTGTTGAATAAATTATTTAAGGTGTCATTGTTATATTAAAGGATAGGTGCATTTTAAACACAAATGATTTTGCCAAGTTGCCCTCCAAAAAGATTTTACCGATCAATACTCCTACTAACAGTTTTTGAGAATGGCTACTTCTCCATATATTCTATAACACTAAGTATCATCAAATGTGTACATCTTTACCAATTTGATAGTTATAAAAGTTATTTTGTTTTCATTTCTTTTGTAAGATGTTTTGATTAAACATCTTGTTATATACTTACTGGTGATGGACACTGCTTTTTCTGGAACAGCCTATTTATGTCCTTTGAATTTTTAGAAAACTGGTTTTTCATTTTCCTATTGATTTGTAAGAATTTGTGTGGGAGATTAACTCTCTACCGTATGAACTACAATTCCCCCCAGGCTGTTCAGCTGATAGTTTTGTTTTTTTTTACTTTCTTCAGGGTGCTTTTTTGTTTGTGTGTTTTTTGCCATGAATAATTTAAAAATTTTGCATGTTTTTAAATTTTGCATTTTAAAAATTTGCATAAATTTTGCAAGCTTTTCCTCTGTGACTTTTGGGTTTTGTATATTTTCTGGAGTACATATGTACATAGGACTTTATAGGATATAAGGATATATAGGATATAAACTCCTATCCTAAATTCATAATTAATAAGTGAGACAATATAGTTTCTTTTTTTTTCCCTAAAAACTGAACTTAGGTAACAGTGTTGCTACCCTGAGTTCATGGAACTTATGCTGATCAAGATCTCTGATGGGCAACTTTCTTTGATTAAAAAAACATGGAAGACAGAAATTATTACTTGTGAATGAAGTTTGGTAAGGAAGAATTTCAAAGCATGAAGGAAAGCAGAGACACAAAAAAGGAATCTTTTGGGGGAACCACTGGCTTTAAATCAAGGTCTTATTTTTTCCAGAATGGACTCATCTTTAGGGTTTGCTGGGAAGGTGGATGGATGATGTGAAACCAAAAGCAAGGGTTATTCTAGGACATGTTGGTTGGTTATAAGCTGGTTCCTAAAGCTGTAGTCTCCCCTGAAAAACTCCAGCAAATTCTCCCTCCCCCGGATGACCAATGTACTTACTGCTAGTGCCATAAACATACTTAGAACAGACTTTGTACCTTGTCATAGACTTTCTTCATATTGTTGCCCAAGTTTTATTTTCCCAACAAGGGAGTTAGTCACTTGAGAGTAGAGCATTGGGCCATATGTTCCCCACAATATCGAGCTTAGACATATATACAGTTGAATTGAGCTTTATAGAGGTTAAGCATGTGCTGTCAAAAGTAGGAAAACTGTGTAGAAGCTACCTCCAATTAGGAGATAGAATTCAAGAGGAGAGTATGTTATTCAAGTGCTTGCCTAGGGATGGCATTTGTCATCACCTGGCATTTGACAAGAGGAGGCTAATCCCCAGCAAAGGAAAATGGATGCAGTGAGGCCTGAATGGAAGATCCCTCCTTGGAAAACATGACTTAAAAAAGGTCAAGTTTTCTTTCAGGTCCTCTTCGCAGTTAGTGAAGAAATTACTGAGGGACTTAAAACCACAAAGTGTCATTTTTCTCGAGGGGGAAGGAACTAACCTTCAGCGAGGATCTAGGATATGTGATGATGGAGGCGAAGGAGAAGAGCTAACATTTCTTGCTTATCAGGCACGCAACACTGTCCTACTAAGCACTTCTCATGAAAGAGCTCATCGAATCCTCACAAGCCTGTGAGCAAGGTAGTATCATTCCCATTTTATAAGTGAGAAGATGGAGATCCAAGGGCATGCAAACTTACAATCATCACGGGAAGGCAAGAACTTGAACACAGCTCTAGTGGACGCCAAGGCCAGCCTCTGACCGTGCTACGGTGCACCTCATTTCATCCTCAGAGCAACCCCGACAGAAGCTTTCCCATGGTGTCCATGCGGTCATGAGCGCTGAGGGAACGGAACTGCCTGAGGGCTGTCCTGGCATTTCTGACTCTAAAGCTCATATTTTACTGTTGCAACATGGGGAGCTTCACACTCCCTACTCTATTCCACTTGTCCCTACCCATCTCTGTAACTCTCCTTTCACCTGTTCCCTGCACATGCATGTGCCCACGTACCACACAAAAAGGAAAGAGAATGGTCTAGTCACATGACAAAAGTCACACGAGAAAAGCCATGCATGGCCATTCTTCTGCGTCCATCATGGCTCATGGGGTTTTCTGCGCCTAATTATTTCTTCTTCCTTTAAACCATTCAGTGCGAGCCCAGTTACTCCTTTGAGCCCCTCCTTGATCCTTCTCGAGTCAGTTGCTCTCCTTCTGACCTCACACACTTTGTTTATACTTCTGCTGTTATAATACATCTCACGCTCTGCTCACTTCCCCACTAGAATCCACCTAGCATCTTACTTAATGGCGGTACTGCTAGCAGTGGGCACACCGTTCAGGCGTGGAGCGCAATGAATGAACTCGACAGCCTGAATGAAAGTCTGTAGGTCTCTACACACCACTTACCATTAAGGAAGAAAGCTACTGCCAGACCACAGTCCCACTTCTGGAGACGTGAAAAAGATAACCGGCAGACAACCACCACCTGGGTCCGGTTATCATCAGGGAGGGGTCGAGTGTTGAAAAATGCAAGGCTTCTTGAAAGGAAACTACAAACCTGAAAAAGCACATTGCTGACTTATGGGATCTATGTAAGTTTTATAGTGGCAGGGAGGGATTAGCCCGCTGTTTGAATATGCACATAGGCATCAAAAACTTTGCTTCTAGTTGCTGAATTCTGATGAACAAATCATCTTCTACATACATGCAACTCAAATCAAACCCTATTTGATTACCAGTCCTTGAAGACCTCATGCCTTTGAATACCCTATGCCTGCCTGTCTTTTTCACTTCCCAGGATTCTTTTTTTTTTTTTTTTAAAGATTTTTATTTATTTATTTGACAGAGAGAGAGATCACAAGTAGGCAGAGAGGCAGGCAGAGGGAGAGGGGGAAGCAGACTCCCTGCTGAGCAGAGAGCCCAATGTGGGGCTCCATCCCAGGACCCTGAGATCATGACCTGAGCCTAAGGCAGAGGCTTTAACCCACTAAGCCACCCAGGCGCCCCAACTTCCCAGGATTCTAAATGACTACCCTGGAAAAGCTTTGTATAGCTTGAAGTTGGTCACACAGGGCCGCCCAGGAGGCCTTTGTGGTTGGGGATAGCAGTAAGAAAGCATGAGCAGCTTTCTGCCACTATTTCAGTGTAATAGCTGGTAGACTAGATCTCAGGTCTATCATTTGGGCTTCCTTAGAATTTTCATTGTGTCCTGCAAAACCAATTTCTCTTACCTGTTGAGAGAAGGAAAGTTGTGGGTTTTTTCTCCTCCTTTGTTACCAGACTTGCTACCAGGTTCACACTGTCCATGAAGGAATATGGGGCATTACTATGCTGGGGCTGAGGATGAAGGAAGGAGACAAGTGACAAGATAAGCAACTTTGAGGACTTGTCTCAGTATCCTTAGTTTATGGGCACGTCGACAAGAAAAGTGTTGGCTGGCAAACTGTGAGGTCTTGCTCTTTACCATTGAGTACAGCCTATCTGTCATTGAGTACAAATCTGGAGCGTGCAGCTGGCTCAGTCTTGACTTACAGGCCCTAACTATTTCTTTAAAGTGTTTTTTCACCTGGCATTTTTAGAATTGGGAGAATTCTGAAAGAAAGTAGTGAGCTTTCGTAAAAAGCACTCAAATGCTAATTTTTGTCTCCCTGTAATGGACTTTTATCAGAGCTGACCCTTCCTAACTTTCAGGTCCTATCCCACCACTCTTGCCTTATGCTCCAGCTACATCTACCTGCTCAAGTTTCCTGAACAGCAATTCATTCCAGCCCCTGGGCCTTTGCACATGTGATCTCCTTTCCTGTGTATTTGAGCTCTTCCCTGCTGGTTCCTTCTGGTTCAGCTCAAAGGTCATTTCTTCTGAGAGGTGTCCCTTGACCACTCTTCTCAAATGGTACCCCCAACTCTATCACACCAACCAGCCATCTCCTATTCACCCTACCCTGTCCTGCCACTGTGCAGAAAGCTCATTACATAACCCTTACCCCTAAAATGGATCTCTCTTGCCTTCTGCCCTGTCTAGCATATTTTCTGCCACCCTGGTCCACCATTCTTGTTCTGGTGGCAAAAAGAACACAATATGGACTGGTACTTCAGAAGGCTTTCTAACAATGCTTTAAAACAAAACAAAACAAAACAAAACAAAACAAAATAAGGTTTCTGTTAACTGAGTAAATCAAGAAATCAAATAAAAAAAAAAAACTTTTCAAGCTTCTGAAATTTTATTTTACTGTTTCTATTTCAGTTTAGCTCCCAAAATATAACAGATACGTCTTTTGAAAAGAAACATCAGAAGACACTGATGTTTATTAAATGGTTTAGACTTTATTTCTAATGTTTTTACTATTCCCTCTGTGACTCTATCATCTTTCTTTTTTTCCCAAGGAAAACAACCATCTCTTGATTCTATTTCACCATTTAGATTCCCATGAACTATTCCAAATTTCTTAATTTCCAAGCAACACATTAAATTCTTCAGATTTCTTTCAAAATAGCTCTGGGGAAATCCCTGATGATTTCAGCTGACAATTCCTTAATCAGGAAAAGACTTCAAATGCTAATCATCAGAAAAGTTACAATTTACAGGAAAGAAAGGGGAAATGCTGACATATTGCACAACATACCATGAATAAAGCATGGTTTATTAATTGAATGGCATACTCATGCTGACAATTTTATCAAGAATTTCTAGTGACATCACAAACTATGTTAGAGCAAATGAACTCCTTCTATTGTCCATGTTTCTGACAAGTCCAAGGTGCAGTAAGATTCCCTTCTTTGGAGATTTTATGGGAAAAAGGAAACATCAAACAATCTGTGAGCTTTTATCCCCCAGACTTCTACAAAGATTCTACATTTTAAATGAAGCAATGAATTAGCTAAAGGGAATTCTTATTTGGTGTCTAATACCACCCAGAACTAAAGAGAGTGCTTTTCTTTGTGGTTTCCATTATTTGGTAGAAGAAATGATTTGTTTCTGCCTCTAGCTGTGGGTACAAGGACCAAAGTTCTCCGCAGGTGGGCAAAGACAAAAGCTCTAGTAGGATTCCCCAGAACGAAATACAACCCCCTCCCCTCTAGCTACAAAAAGAAGACAGTTTGAAAGCAGTAACTACCAGGATGTAACTCTGACCCCCAATTTATCTGGTAAAGTCAATTAGGTTTCAATCGTAGTAATTAGGTAACATATTAAAAATGAGATCACCACCCCCAAGCACTGGGTTTTCCCCTTGGTAGTCTATATAAATTCATCAATAAACTACAGTCTTTATTAATGCTTTATTGTAAGTGATTACAAACACAAGGCATCTCCTCAACACATCTCGTTGTTACATTGTAATTCGGCAGTAGGTATGATGCAAAAATCATCGTCTTCAGTGAAGAGAGCAGAAAACAACACCAAAAGCTCCAGAAGGCTGAGACAGATCTCAGTGGGTCATCCCAGAATCAGTGTACCTTCATTCTGACGGGGGCTTAAGCATTTAGTCATTAGCATAGAACTGACTGAAGAGAGTAAAAATCCCCGGAGAGGGAATGAGATACTGGTAGGTATACAGAAGACTGAGGAAAGGGGCTTTAAGTGCCTGAGGATTTAAATGGAATTATGGAAATGTCCGAAATAAAACTACCTAAGATATTGGTTGTTAGTTTGAAAACCATACTGAATACCCACACAGGAGATTCCATATTTCCATTTAACCCGACAGCACTTGCTAGCTTATGCTAGGTACTGCTCCAAGAATTCTCCACCGAGGATCTCCCTTCACCCCCATGACAATTCTATCATGTTCCAATTTCCGTTTTTAGGGATAAAAACTTTGAGGGGCAAGAAGGTTAAATAATGTGCCCCAAATCTCACAGCTGGCAGGCTAGGCACGAAACTTGCTCCCGTCCAACCCATCTGAGTTATTAACTGATGATGTTATGCCATTTTGGAGCTATTCCATCCCCCAACCCCCCCCCCCCCCCAAGGACCCTATGGGACTCCGGCCAAGAGTTTCAAGTATTTTCTGATTAGAGTTTCCCAAAAGAAAGATAGTATCTACAGTTTCTGTCCAACCGCACCTCATTCCACTTTATCACCTTGCTTAAATAGGCCGACGTCCCACCTACCACAGGAAAAAGGAAAAAGAAACCAGCTTCCAACCTAAAGTAATTCATTATCTTTCTGAGGCCCTCTCCACCGAGCTTTTAACACTTCCTTCTTCAGAACCTGGCCCCACAGCCGCCTGCTCTTGTTTTGACGGTCCAGTCTAATTAGATCATGCTCCAGCTCCGCACAGGCCTTGCTCAATACTTGGACATTTCAGACCCAGCAAAGCTACTAAAGACTTTTCAATTGAGGAGTCCACGACCGCGTGTGAAACTGGAGTCACGGGAATTTGAACAAATGAACACTCGCAAGGTAAACGGAGACAGCCAGGGCCACGGAATGAATGAGTAACATCCATAGAGGACTTTCTATCCAAAGCCCCCAAAGTGTTTACCGAATTTCCATAAATACAGCACTAACTCCCCTTTGTATTTTCATGACACAATTCTTTCCTGGACTGCCGTGCGCTGACCTCAAGTTATCACACTCGGTTTGCCCCCAGGTGGTTGGCAGCTGGTAAGAAGAATGACCTCCTCCTTCCACCTTCAGAATAAAGACACGGTACAAAGGAGGGAGAACTAGAGCCGGGCAGATGTCACAGGTAAAGTGTGCTGGCCTGAGCGGGGGGCCTACAGAAGCTGGGGGGAGAGGCTGGCGTGCAGCTCCACAGGCAAGAAGCCAGCGGCTTCCCAACACAAGCAGTTCACAACTACCTCTGCACACAGCACGTGTGTGTCTCTGGCCCCATGACTCGGTTTTCAGCTCTATGCAATCTATTTCCCCTCTAGACCTTCACGCTCCCTTCCCCAGATACAGCCCATAACCTCGAATCTCTCAGCAGCCAAAAGTAGATGATGAAGGACAAGGCCAGAGGGTTCGTCTTTGGGTTGTTTAGCCTGTATTACTGGCAGCAACCAGAAGAGCATAAAATGCCACCATGAAAAAGGTCAAAGGAAAAAAGGCTGTTCTCTGTCTCAGGAAAAACATCAGGTGAGGATAATTTTCAACTGTGTGATTTTTTTTTTTTTTAAATAAATGACACAAAGAACGCTTTATTTGGGATTTTTCCTCTTACCTCAGACAGCAAAGGCCTGGAACTCAGTATTTAGCATCTTGTTCAATTTAGGTCATGGAGTCTAAGGAGAAGAATTTTCACTTTTCCTTTGAGAAGCCTCTTATAAAGAAAATAGCACCAGGCTTGAAGAGATTTATAAACTCCAACGCCTCTGGGGCTAGGAAATGAGCACAAGGAGAGGAAGCGGGCCCGATGGGGCTCCACAAAGTGGAGGGGCGAGGAGGCATTGCCCCCCACCCTCTGCTTAGGCAGACCATTCCACATGGTGGGGAGGGAAGACCCAGTGTTGTCAAATCTCGTGTTTTTAGAACCAGAAGTTGGAAATGTAGATCGTTATGTGAAATCTCCCAATTTTGTATGTTGCAACTAACAGATATGTATATCCAACTACACGGGCCAAAGCAAACACATCTGCGGGCTGGCCCCAGTTCACAGACTCTGGTGTCTGACCTCTGTGATCAGTGTAATGGTTTTTAACCCTTAAGCAGTTAAAAAGCAACAAGACCTGACACATCCTCCAGGGAGTAAATGATACTGTTGCTTGGTCAAGAGGCCCGTTATAATTCTGCTGTGTGGGGTTCTAGAAACAAGTCCAAGGCGCTGCAGAGTGTGTCCTGAATATGCAGTCTACAGCATCACAGCTTCCTGCCGGAAGGGGGCTGGTATCAGGAAGTCGCCAGGGCAAGTCAGGGAAGGTGCTTTGGGAGGGAGAAGTTCAGTGGCACAACGATGGGAGGTCTGACCACCTGACTCGAGGCCGGAGCTCACGTCACCTGGACCGAAAACCCAGGGTTTGTTCTTCCCTGCCGCCCGAGACAAGCGAGCGCGAGAGATGTGTCGACCAAGGTCTTCCAGTTGGCAGCTCAGAGAAATTCAACTCTATCCCCTCCCGATGTGACAGATCATGTAAGGGAGACGACGGGCTGGCTGGCTGCCTGTCCCCCTTACCATACACAAGACATCACAGCACACAGCACATGTGCAGCCTTCTCCCCACGCTGCTCCTGCAAGGTTTCCACATGTGGCCATGGGACATGTGTTGGGAAGGAAGGGGGTTTCTATATCAAAGAATAGAAATTTCCCTGTCTCTGGCTATGGGGCTCGAGTACTGAGAACTCACTCAGTTCTACCACAGGCACGATCCTCAGTGTTAAAAGAGGAAGCGGAGACAAAGCCGGACTGTGCCCTCCACACCAAGTGAAGGGAGAGCTTTGTGAGGTGACTGATTTACAGTGGCTTGGGGAACTCCATCCTCACCGGCCTGGCTACCATCTTACCATCGTGTTAGCTCATCCACTGGCACAGACAAGTGCTTGCACGAATACTAACCTTTACAGACTGCTTACTATATATATGTATGAGGTACAGTTCTGAGTGTTCACGTGTATTAACTTGTTTAATCCTCACAAACCCTAAGGATGCAGGTACTATTATCACCTCCATGTTACTTCTGTCAAAACTGAAGCACAGAGAGGTCAAGTATTACGTGCAAGGTCACACAGTGACTGGTGGAATAGGAGCTCAAACATAGTCTGGCTCCAGGGCCTCTGCTCTTGACTATGATGCTAGACAACCTCTCGGGAGAAGACTGGATAGGAAGGTAAAGGCTGTAATTTGAGACTGGGCTACTTGCTGTACAACAGGAAGGCTTGGGAATTTTGTGTTCTGATGATTAGTGGAGAAGAAATTTGCTAACTTTGACATTTTATGCAGGTCTTGCAGTCATTCTGCATTCAGGGGGAAAAAGAAACTGAAGAAATTTCAGTGTGGGGCGCCTGGGTGGTTCAGTCGGTTAAGTGTCTGCCTTCAGCTCAGGTCATGATTCTAGGATTTCGGGATCAAGTCCGGCATTGGGCTCCCTGCCTAAAAGGGAGTCTGCTTCTCCCTCTCCCTCTGTCTGCTGCTCCCCCTGCTTGTGCTCTCTCTCAAATAAGTAAATAAAATCTTAAAAAAAAAAAAAAAAGAAATTTCAGCATGTACTCTTGGCGCTTCATCCTATTATCTATATAGGTTCAAGCATACTCATTGTGGGGTAACAGAGAGAGAGAGAAAGAAAGAGAGAAACGGAGACAGAATTTAAATGCTCAGTGGGGTCCCAGAGGGGAGCAGAAGGAGGAGCTGTCTCCCAGCTCCCTCCAAGCATCTCTACTGGGCAGGGCACACTCTTACTGGGTGGAGCGTGAGTCTGTGATTAAAAGATAAGGGTTTTTCTTTTCGCATAATCTGTTTCCTCAAGGCAAGCCAACTTCATTTGGTGCTCAACTGAAAAATAGTTGCAAAACTTGAGAAAAAACTGTGTGTGAGAGACTGACTTGGAGATTGTGTCTCAGTCTCCACAGGGGCGTGCAGAAGTGATCTGCACTGTATTTCATTTTTGCCTTCCGCAAAAATGAATTAGAAACCCCAGCCTCCTGCATGAACTGTAACCAAATTAATCTCAGTATGTATGAGCTCCATTTGTCTCGCCATCCTTCTCAAGCATTTCCCTACAGATATCATCTATGGTGATTTGGGGGCCCAGCAATTGTTATTTTTTTTAAAAGAGAAACTTACTCCATGTTATGACCTGTGATCCTAATTCCCTGGTTCTTGACTCTTTAGTCTGGCTGTGGAACCAGTCTTATATAGGACCCTAAAAAAGCACCCTATCACAACACTGAAGCCTATGCTGTCACTGATAATGGCTTGTTACTATGGTTTGATCGCTTTTTTAAAATTAGGGCTCACCAGTGGTCTGCAAGCTCTCTGAAGGCTAACAATGACTGACATATCTTGGGCATTCGATACCCAGCTGATGAAAAATGAATAGCATGCAAATTTATATACCAAGGCACAATGCTATGCTCGATGCTCTGGTCAGGAAAAATGACATTGCATACAGCTCTCTGAGTGTTGCCAAACTCTGAAACCAGGCATTTAGAGCGTTCACTCTTGAACCCTCCTTTACTCAGGGTGTGTTTCTCTTTAGCTGTATGTGTCTTGAGGGGTGATCTCATCCACTCCCCGACATCAACCCTAGGACCCCACCACCCACATTCTCGTATCTCCCCTCAACCCCTCCCCTGAGCTACACGTCTGATTTTCCAACTGCCCTCAAGATATCTCCAACTGCCTTTACGTAAGCAACACAAGGTGAATATTTCCAGGACTCAGCTTTATCTTCACGCTCCTGACTCTACTCCGTTTCCGTATCCCAGGGTGAGGGCCCGTTTCCTGCCGTAGTTTAAAGTGAGGATTCAGAGGGGTCAGACACATCCGTGTTCAGATCCTAGGGAGACAATGACTGGCCCATCCTACGACACTGGGCTTCTCTGTGTTCAGCTTTTCACAGCAGTAAAACGGCCCTGATATTACCCGGGAGAGTTGTGCTGTTGACTACATCCAACAATGTATTAAATTCCTGAGTGCTGGGTCAGGTCTGCAGTGTCAGCCTGCAGTATAAAAGGGCCTTTTCTGATTTATTCTCTGCCCCAGTGAATTCATTACCTCCATCTACCCAATCTCTTCGGCTGGAAAACTCGAAGCTTCCCCATTCTTCTAATGATAGTTGCAATGCCTCCTAATTCAAAGAGTCCCTAAATTCTGCCCATTCTGTTGGTCATACTCTTCCCATGGGCTCCTCCTCTCCGCAGCCATGGTGACCTTCATTGCCGCCCTTGTCTTCATCTGTACCACTGTCACCACTGGCTAGTTCCTTTCTGGGTTTCCAGGCTCCCTACACTTCAGCCCATCCATCACAGTGACACCAAAGTCCTCTCTGTTAAAACCTCCATCAATCATGTCACCCCTCGGCCTAAACACCTTCCATGGCTCCCGTAGGTAAAGTCCACAGCTGCACTTGTTAGGAATGGGGTGGGAACTATCACTTATTATGATAAATAACTCGTCAGGATCTTGACTTTTTTTTTCTTCTACTTAATGACCGCAGCAACGCCAACGAGATAAATACAATTATCCTTGTCTTAGAGATTTAAAAAATGAGGCCGGTCAGTAGTCCAAAAATCCACCTGTGTCTTAATCAGTCCAAGACTGGAGTTCACAAGCTGGTTTGACTCTAGCCTGTACAATGAATTCACATTCTATTTATAGAATACACTCTAAAGTCAAAGCGTAAGATGAAAACCCTGCGTAAGTCAAAGACAGCCTCTCAGAGGGGCCGAATGCAGCCTGTATTTCTTTCTGTGCAGGAAAGAATGCAGTTTCTTTAGCTGACATGGGCCGAAGAAATCAGGAGGCATACAACACCCACACTATTCAACTGTAGTCTTTTCCTCGCGCTCCATTTTTGCGGAGTACGGTTGGATCCATGTCTAGGAACCAGAGAATCTGGCTGACAGAGCACTCAGAGTACACCATAAGCATCTGTAAAACTCCCGGCACCCCCAAACAACCGGGGAGGAGGGGAAGGCAGAGAGCGCTTGGCTTCACATTCTTAGCACGTGGCTTTATACACTGTGTGCAAAATATTTATACACAGGTTGAAAGCAACGAATACCCCCTCTTCCTCATCTTCCAGTTGAGCTCCCTCAGGAGTCAGGACACCTTCTGAATGAGCTGAGTAGGAATTAAGATTCCCAGGTGGGTCCTTATTTGATCCCGCTAAGTAAAAGAGCAACCTGACTCTGGGGCTTGAGAACAGAATCTTGCAGAGTAAGGAGAACGATGACAGTCCCCACAGGCTCCTGAGTCAAAGCCGAACTGCAGGTTCATGGGTGGAGATAGCTGCTCTGAAAGCTGCCTCATTTTCTGGTTTAGTGCGGTCAGGAACAGGAAACTGAGCCTTCGGTATTTTAGGCTTATATTCTATGCCCTTAAAAAGCACCCCGCAACCCTGGGGTCTTTGAGTGTGGGAGGATCGAGCACATTTAATGTGTCCATTGGAAAAACAGAAGATGCTGGAAGCCTGAGCTTTGACATTGCGTCCACCTGCCCAGGAAGAAACACTTGGGTGATGAGCCCCGTCCGTCTAGAGTCTTTGTCCCTGATTTCCAGAGTCCTTCGGGGGCCCAGGCATTGAGATCATCGTACCTAATTCCTCAGAGCAGTCTTGTGTTATGGACAAGTGGACTCTAAAATTAGTCTTGCTTTAACCAACCTGGTGGCCAACACATTTCTTATACTCAATAAATTACAATGTAACATGATCTGGGTTCCAATACCGGGCAAGTTCCCCAGGCCCTCCTGCTTCCTGCCGGGGATGGTGTCATTTGCTTTATATCCTTGTTCTAATCTGCTTTTTAAAAATCTGATTAAGTCAGATAACAAAGGTCAAGCACTCAACAGTGCCTGCTATATTCTATAAGCTCAACAGTCAGCAGTAGTTGTTAGAATTCCTCCCTCAGTTCTCACCCCATGCTTGACGTCAAAGTAAAAGCCAAAGTCCCCACAATGGCTTATGGCCCAGAAGATGCTGCAAGATCTGCCCCTCGTTACCACTCTGATCTCCCCTCTTCCTTTTCTTCCCTTCATTCATTCCATATGGACCTTTCTGCCATTTCTGGAACATGCCAGGCCCATCCCACATTAGGACCTTCATATGGACCAATTGTTCTAAGTCTTCCTCAGTGCCTGGCATATAGGAGACGTGCACTAAATATATGTTGGATGCTAAATGGATAATGATATGATACTAATGATAAACGGATGCTAAATGCTAAACGGATAAATTGACTGGTGTGGTAAACTAACATCTCTTGGCCAACTGGAGTTCTGCGCTAAGTACTTCACTAATGGCTGAAGTCCTGATATGTTTGGGTCTCTTGGGGGAACTGGGACTCTGCCCTCTAAGCACTAACAGAAACTTTCAAGTGTTTTTCATGAATTAGTTACTTTAATCCTCACCTCACCCCACACCCTGCTGCAGTGAGCTATAGTGAGGTCCTATTATTAGTCCTTATTTCAGAGAAAACAAAGCTAGTAAGTGATGCAGACTGGATATCACAAGCCATTGACTACTAGTATTTTTGGCCAGGGAACACCCTTCAGGGCTGATGACTACCTTGGCTGCTGCTTACTATCCAACTCTCTGAGTTTACGATCCCCTCTGAACGTCAGCTACATGGGCTGGGGATTTTCCTCAGGGACCTGCTTCCCCACCCGCCCATGCAGCTGAGGTTTCTAGCACGCTCCCTAGCCAATCCTGCTCAAGCTATGATGGAGGAGGTAACGGGTAAATGGGTAAGGCACTGCAGGGGCAGAAACACCCCAGTTTTGTTTTGTTTTTTTCTCTTAGAACTTACATTTCACAGAACCAGCTACTCATTAAGACACAGAAATGAATCTTTTCTTTAACAATCACATAATAATAGGATTTGAAGTCGGTGGGTCGGACAGGGCGTTATTTGGAAGTGATGCTGCTGGTTAGGTAGAATGATTAAGAACTGCTCAAGAGGATACAGACACTGGCTGGAATGCCCGCCCGTCCATCCCTCCTGCACCCTGCTCACACCCATCCATTCTGTAAGACTCATCTCAGCCCCCTGCCCCCAGGAAACCTTCCTAGACTAGCCCCTCCATTACCCTCTGTCCTCCTACTCTCAGGCTAAAAAAAAAGCACGCTGTATCTTCCTCCACCATAATGCTTGCTGACCTGTACCAAAGCCACCTGTCTTCCCCGCACCCCACAGACCATAGACCGGAATGCGGAACAGCGTCCACCACGTGTTTGTATCCCCAGTGCTTAGTGAATGCGAGGTGCCCAACAAATGACCGTTGACTGGAACAGTACCACCCTCCCGAGATAACACCACCTCTGAGATCGCCACATCTGCCCTGTCATCTTCGGTCTGACTCAGACTGAGAGGTAAATGGCATAGCCCTAGAGTGACCAGGTTTAGCTCAAGAAAGCCAACATGATGTGATCAGTCACAGCCTTCAAAGTGCATGCCATTTTCTTGCCATATACGCGAAAGCTCACCAATGCTCTCAATGAAATTAGTCAGCCCTATTTCTCCTAAAATAAATGTATTAAAGGAGTCATTACATTTTCCGTAAGGCTCTTCCTTTCTCTTTGAAAGGGAAAGGAAGCACAACAGGATGATAAATTATCTCCTTTTGATTCAGCCAACACGTGTAATGATAAGAAAGCCGGTATTAACCAGAATATTTATAACCTCTCAAGTCCCACTGGGTTACAGATTTTAAAAATGCATGATGTTTGGAGGTGATGCTATTAATATTTTTTGAGCATCTACCTTCAGAATGGTCGACTGGGTCTCAGTAAAGAAATAGCACATGCAGGGAGAATAACAACACATTCCCTTTTAGTAGCATCAGCTCTTCACGAAAAGTGCTGCCTTGAGTATGCACGCAGATAAATATTGCCACAATCCAGATACTCCACATCTAGAGTATCCGAAGAACAACCCCTATGGGATTTATGAAGTCAGACTCTTCAGTATCCCCCAAACTTAATCCTATCAATGTTGACTAACACTGTACTGAATTTTATAGCTATCAGGAAGATTTAAAAAAAAAAAACACCAAAAAACCCACTCTGCTTATTTTGAAGCAACATCGACCTAAGTCTCAAATTGGTGACAACAAACCACATACCACAAAGTATTTAAATGGATCAGATGTCCAGGTGGGGTCTGGACTTTAAAAAAAAAAAAAAAAGACAAAAGGACAAAGCACAGAAGTTGAGAACCCCCGGTCATGGTCAGTGGTATTTCCATTTGAATCCTTATTAACTTTGCCCATTTCTACAGATAAGGGAGCTGGAGCCAAGGCAGGTGGAAGAGATGCCTTGTGCTTTCTGGCCCATTGGCTGCAGGTGCAGGATTGGAGGCTCTGGCTGGGGGGTCAGCGTAGCCAAGGGGCGGGGGGACTCTGGGTTCTCTGCCTCCAGCCTGCCTGGTTTCAGGTGCTGGCTCCGACCCTTACTGGCTGGGGGATCTTAGGCAAGTTTCTCAGCTCTGTGACTCAATCTTCTCTGCAACATGGAGATAGTAGTAGTATATACTTCAGAGGACTGTGGTCACGATTAATGAGTTAACTTATATAAAGTGCCCGGCACCCAGTCAGCATTATTTTGCTCTTATCTGACTTCAAAGCCTAGGCTTTTTCTTCCACATCAAGGGTTGATGTGATGCAGCACGCACAGTAGTATCTCCAAGCATAATTGCTTTATTGTCTGCAAATGATAAATGTTTGTGAATTAAGATCGCACCCTAGTTTGCACTGGGTCTCAGTCCAGAAGGAAGGTTCGTGGTAGGAGCAGGCATTAAAGGACACCAAATCTGGCTGAACAACCCAAGTCATTTCCACCATTTGCGACTCTCTGCCTGTGGCAGGAGGTGCCTCAATTAACGGGGACTATTTAGTGGAGACAAAGAGCAGATTAAAGAGCGTTGCTACCTTTTCGGGGAAGGGGAAGGAGTGTGTGAGAAAAACTCCAGGGATTTGGGTTTTCTCCGGAGCGGATTATTGGCTTCAGGTGCTGCCTCGGAGCCTGTCATTTTATAGGAAGGTAACTTTAGTTACATTACACGCAGACACTTACCTTTACAAAAGCCATGAAAGGTATGATACAGAGGCTGTAAAAGGTGGGGATGTAGGCAGAGTGTGTGTGTGTGTGTGTGTGTGTGTGTGTGTGTGTGTGTGTGTGCCTGCATTTGAGAGAGAGAGAGAGAGAGATGAATTCATTCACTGATTTTGGGATATCGCATAGTCAAATGGCCAGAGAAGAGATGATAGCAATGTAGTTGAGTAAGTGACTACGAATATCTTTATGCTTTCAGTGAGAAAGCAAGTACTTGCTGAATTTCTAAATATATTCTATCTTCCATGCAAAATAAGTAATCAGAGGTGTTTGGTTTTCTGATTGAATCCAGAGGTGTTCTGGATTTCTGAAGGAAAAACCGGTATAAGCAATGTTCTTCTTTATTCTAATTTCTTAACAGAAAAGCACAAGCAACAGCTCTCATTCATTACTAGTCCATGAAAGATATATCTTGGCCATTTTCCTACAGGAATAATCAGCGTTGGGCCTGCCTTATCTCAGCAGTTTTTGCCTTGTGTTTCTGTATAAGAATAAGAAGGAGGAGCTTTTAAACCTTAAAAGCTTTAACAAAAACCACCATGACAAAAATAAAAACAAAAACTCTACAACAGCAAAACTTAATTTGCTTTCCTGGTGGAAGTGTGCTCTCTGTCAAGTATTCGTCCCCTCATCCATACCCTCTCTGTTCCCCATGCTACTCCCCCAGTTCTCACATGTGAGGTGGTATAGAAGAGTGGGCTCTGTGCCTTAGATATGCACACGGGGGGGGGGGGGGGGGGGGGGGGGGGCTGCTTGCTGTGGAGCTAAGGGTGCAAGCTCTGGATGAGGCAAACACTAAATGTCGCCATTAAATCCCAGGTTGTAGAATAGGGATAATAACAGTACCTATTCCAAAGAGCTATGGAAAGAATTCTTAAATGAGATAACCAATGCAAAGCTATTAGTACGATGTCCTGCACATAATCAATGCTCAGTAAGTGCTAATGATTATTTTTTTCCAATTATTTCTCAAGGGCTAATCATTTTGCAAAAATAAGACTCTGAACTAGAATTCCTACTAATACTTTAGTAAATACTACTGAGTTCTTTGATGATTCCAAAGGCACACGCCTCAGGGTTGTATAGTGGTTTAGGATCTTCGTTAAAGGCAGCAATTCTCACTGGGCCATGATATGCTCAAGTTTTAGCCAAAATAATATTTTAGTTAATAAAATGCTCAAAACAATTTACTGAAGTTTAAAAAAAAAACAAACCACAAACCCCAATCAAACCCAGCTCTGTAAATGTATAAAGTCCTTACTTCCCTGTACTTTGTAGGGACAAAATTCAAGCTCTTTCCACAAACCTAACTGATCCTTCCAACATTACCACCTCCTACCGACCCCCCACCCCCACCCCGCCAGGTTCCTGTCAAACTGAGCTACATAAACGCACATTAAAAGTTTAAGGAATAGGGGCGCCTGGGTGGCTCAGTCGTTAAGTGGCTGCCTTCGGCTCAGGTCATGATCCCAGGGTCCTGGGATCGAGCCCCGCATCGGGCTCTCTGCTTGGCGGGAAGCCTGCTTCTCCCGCTACCATTCCCTCTGCTTGTGTTCCCTCTCTCGCTGTGTTTCTCGCTGTCAAATAAATAAAATCTTAAAAAAAAAAAAAAAAAAAAAAAAAAAAAAAAGTTTAAGGAATAAAAAAAAAAAAAAGTTTAAGGAATAAATAAGGCAGAACTTTTTTTTTTTTAAGGCAGAACTTCTGACGATATATTATGAAGGGATTAATTATCCATTTTCAGTTCTTTCTCCTTTTTTACTTTGCCCGTCCCGAACCTTCTCGGAGCTGTACTAACTGGAGAGAGACAAGTAGAGCCCAATTGGGAGAATCTAGGTCTGGGTGGGCATTCTTTCTATGTGGCAGGGAGGATAATCAGTCTCCCCTTAGGGACTCCTTTTGGGGGAATGTTCTCTAGATCTTGAGACCCTCTCTGAAGAAAACAGCCTCTGGATTTTGATCAACTTTTCATCTTTTTCTTTTCTCACCAAATGGCTTTTGTGCAGGTCCTTTTTGCACATCTGCTAGCTGGTGTAATCAAGATGATGGAACTCTGAGGCCTCTTCTAAGCCCTGTATCCTTCTCTTCCCTTGACAGAAACACAAAGACAACCACACTGGAAGCTTCTGCAAGGGAAAGAGATGGAAGGTACGACTGGTACAGAATAAATTTTAGGTATATGAGCAAAGGAGCTAAAAATCACATCGCTTTTCCCGGACATAAGAGATACGGAGGCAAAAGAAAGTCATGAAAAGGTGCTTTCCCTTCTTCTGCAGCCAAAACCCGATGTCATTGCAGCAACACAGCATTCAGGAAAGTCCAACCTATTTTAAGTAATCTCAGGTGACAGATTATTGGCCCACGAAGAGACACAGACTGATGGATCACGGAGGAGAAAGAGCTCCCCGTGCTGTGAGCCACTGCTAATCTCAACAGACAGAACTAGAAGAGACACACATCTCCACTTTCAAGTGTTTACTGGGTGACATCACACTGGCTATTTAACCCAAGTGCTGTCTGGATTATCCAGTAAATGTCACATAATAGTACTCGAGTAGCTTAGATAAAGGCCTCAGAACACTGTGAATGAATTCATGCTGCAAAATGAATTTCCCGGATGAGTGCATATTCTTCACTCCATTGTCAGTCTACTTGGCGTTCTATCAGGTGTGACTCTAACCTTGTTAAGTGACGTTTCTCTCCTACAGAGCTATGGTTCTGTTTTAGAAAGTCAATCCAGTAACGTCAGACAGTTTCTGTTATGTGTTTAAGAGAGTATAAGATTGAAGCTGTTGACCGCATTCGGCAAAATAACGATTACAGTATTAATCCATCAGGGAAACACATATCGAAACAACGAGATAGCACTTCACACCCACTAGGAGGGCTACAATCAAAGAGACAGATAATAACAAGTGTCGGCGAGGACGTGGAGCAATTGGAACCCTCACACACTGCTGGTGGGAATGTAAAATGGCGCAGTCGCTTTGGAAAACAGCCTGGCAGTTCCTAAAAAGGATAAACATAGAGTTACCAAGTGACCCAGCAACTGCACTCTCAGACAAATAGCACAAGAAATGAAAATGAAAACATGTGCCCACTTGTACACGAATGTTTACAGCAGCATTATTCGTAACAGCCAAAACACAGACACAACCCAAATAAAAGGTGGTAGATTCATACGAGGGCACGCTATTCAGCACTAAAAAGAAAGAAGTTCTGGTTCATGCAGCAACATGGGTGAACTTGAAAACATGCTAAGTGAAAGAAGCCAGTTTCAAAAGACCACATACGCATGTTTACATGAAATGTCCAGAACATACAAATCCACAGAGATAGAAGGTAGATTAGTGGTTGCCAGAGGAAAACAGGAAGGGAATGCAAAGGATACATACAGGGTTTCTTTTGGAAATATCCTAAAATTGGTTGTGGTGATGGTTATAGAATTCTGTGAATATATTAAAAACCATTCATTGTGTACTTTAAATGGGTGAACTCTATGGTATGTGAATTATAGTTCAATAAGGCAATTATGAAAAGGAATATTAACACATGAGATAGAAGGAAATATGACCGTCTAACTAAAGCAAGCATTGCTTCTTTGGGGACCCTAATGCCATTCTCCTTCACAAGGTCCAATGTGTAACTTATCAGCTAAAGGCTCGAGAACTAAAGCATGGTCTTTCAGAGTCTGAGGGACCTCACTAATGTTCAGTGTAATCCTGCTCCTTCCACTAATCAGTACACTGGTGATTAAGATTTCCTATTTATACTCCCTACTATAGTAAGTAGTATGGAGCTTTCCACATAGTAGATGCTCACTTACTTACTGCATCCAATTGAAATATATGTCCAAAAATAACCAACTGGAGTCAGTAATTAAAATCAAACCAAGAATACTTTGCCCCTTTTTGGGGACGGCTGGGGGACGGCTGATCACCATCACTAACAGCTACTTGCCCAACTCAGTCTAGGGCATCTGAAATGCAGTAACGTCTCTCAAATCTTAGCCAGTCCTGGTTACAACAAGAGTCATGCTCTTCAACCGCCTGGTGTGGATGTCCCTGGATAAAAATCTGAAACTTCCCGGGAAGGAGTTACTGTTCATGTGGATTCACTGACAAGATCCCAGAGGGTACAAGGAAGGCAGCATTCTGTTTCTCTGATATTTAACACAAGGAAATCCCCAGGTGGTCATTTGATTTGTTATACAACATACAGCTTAATGTTGAGGGGGACAACTTCTCGAGCTGGCCTGCCTGGGTTTAAATTCAACCTCTGCCACATATTACCAGCTGCTTCCCCTTGGTGCAAGTCATCTGACATCTCTGTCCCTCAGTTTCACCATCTGTGCAATGAGGATAAGCCTAACACACACTGTTAGGATTTCTGGGAGGGTGTACACCACTTAGAAGGATGCCCAGAAGATAGCACGTGCTCAGTAGTGTAAGGCTGTCAGCGCAGTAACACCTACATTTGCAGAGTCCCTGACACAGGCCTCAGGCAGAGAGAGCCATGGTTAGAAGATAGGACCACAGGTTATCAGATATACGCCAGGCCCACTGGGACAGACTGAAGTAAAAACTATCAAAATACACTCTTTCCTCAATTTCTGGTTGGGAACTGGTACTCTAGACTTAAGGAAGTGTTTGATAAATACAGCCTACTGACATTTAAAGTTTGTTTTTCAAGTTGCAGAACCCTCCTGCAGGAGAGGAGGGTCTTCTTTGATAGTTATAAGAGGAAAAGAATTACTACCACCACTGTGATCAGAGATCGGTAATTTCCAGAATGTACATGCTCTTAGTTTTCTTGTGGCCCCTTTCCATCACTGACAAGGAATCACAGGTGCTATGTAGTGGTCAGCAACATTACCAGCGGCACGATGCTTCTAAGAGACATTTCTAAATTCCTTATAGTAAGGAATTTTTTTTTTTTTTTTAAGATAAGTTGTTTGAAATCATTTCAAATGTTATCAACAACATTCTTTTGAAAACACAAAGGCCTTTTTCACAATATTTCCCTTCCCATGTATTCCCCAGCTTCTCGAATCTATGTATCGCTAGCGTGGCAGACACAGAATACTCACCCAAACCCACGTTCTCTTCCTCTTAACTATGCCTTTTTTACTAGCCTTCCCTGTAGGTGGGTGTGGTACATGTCCTGGCCAATGAAATGTGAGTGGAAGTGACGTGTTCTTCCTTGTGCAGATGTGGCCCACCCTCACTCTTTCCCCACGGACCAGCTTGGATGGAGGGAACTCAGGAGCAGAGAGCCACAAGATGGAAGGAGCCTGGGTCCTTGAATAACTTAACAGTGCAGACCTCACCCCCTGCTTGCCCATCTGCATTGAACTTTGCATAGGGAAAAATACATAGTGGTAGGAAGCCCCTGGGGTTTTAGGGTTGTTTATACATAAGTTCCCATTACTTACTCTAATTAATATAGCTAGGTCAAAACTTTGTTAATTATTGTTTAGGCAATCTGGTTTGCTCTTAGAATATTTCTATTTCTGCTAGATACTGGCAACAAGTACACTCACGAAACACATTTCTTTCCCTCTCTCTCTCTCTCTCTCTTTTTTTAAAAAGATTTTATTGGTTTATTTGACACAGAGAGAGATCACAAGTAGACGGGGGGGGGGGGGCAGACAGCCCAATGTGGGGCTCCATCCAGGACCCTGAGATCATGACCTGAGCTAAAGGCAGAGGCTTTAACCCACTGAGCCACCCAGGTGCCCTGTTCTTTCTTTTTTTTTTTTTTAAGATTTATTTATTTGAGAGAGAGAGCGTTCATGCATGAGTAGGGGGAGGGGCAGAGGGAGAGAATCCCTGGGCAGACTCCCTGCTGAGCACAGAGCCCACCATAGGTCATGATGTGGGGCCCAATCTCAGGACCCTGAGATCATGACCTGAGCTGAACCCAAAAGTAAGACGCTTAACTGGCTGAGCTCCCCAGGAGTCCCAAATGAAACACATTTCTTAAATCCTTTTGCCTTTAGTTGTTTTTTACTATCACCAAGATCACTGGATACATCCTTTCCATTGTATTGACGAAACACATCCTGGTGAACCATCCGATCTTGCCACATTCCTTTTCAGAGAACATGTCTTTTGCATTGTGTTATTTGTAATCTCAGTCCAGATCTCTTTGCAAAGCTGGGCAAAGTATATCTGCTACTGTGCACTTAATTAATCATTCACTATCTCAGAGAATTATTTTATAATAACATCAAACCCTGGGCTAGGAGTTGACCAATTTAAAACAGTCAGATAAAAATTAAAAGGTATTAGCAAAAATGAATTACATTTATTTATAATTTTCAGTCAGCTCTTTATAGCAACCTCTTAATAGCCCATATATTTAATATAAACCACATTTTTTGTATTAAATTTATAAATGGAATGAAGGAATCTTTTCTGATTATTATCTCCAGCCTCCCGGGATGAATAAGCAAAGTCAAAATAGCAACCTTGAGTTTTAAAACCATTAAGTACTTTCGGAAAGTTTCTATTCTTGCTTAGTAACTCTTTTCTCTCATCTTTTAAAAAGGTTCTTAGTATTCGCTACAATTAGAGCTATAAAATATATGCTTGTTTGTTTACTGACTGCTTTCATTTACAGACTGTAATTTCTAGGAAGCCAGAACTTATATCTGTTCCTGTTAATCCAACAAATATTTACTGAATGCCCATAGTGAGGCATTGCTCCAGGTACTGGGGAATTCAACATAAATAAGGCATAGTACCTTATTGAAACCTATAGGCTTCAAGATGCCTGTAGTTTGGTGGAGGAAATAGACTAAGCCTATAAATAATATATACTGGGATATATCCTACGTTGTATTTTTCACTTCATGTGCCCTTGGTTTTAGGTGATAGTGGCATTGTCTGTCCAGCTCCTGATGGCCCAACCTACCTGAGAACTGTCTCTTTCGCATTCATGTGGGTGTGAATGTAATCGTATTTGTATCCCATGGCTCTGTCCCCTTGACCACAATTGCTTGGATCACAGTAGACTACTGACCTACGCTGCGTCAACCAACTTCTCTCTTCTGAGAGTTTGGAATTGGAACTATGAGATTCTAATTCTGTCTGAGCTCTCTAGTTGAACTAAAAGAGGATCTATAACCTAGAGCGTTACGCAGTGGTCATCTTCTGCCAGATGGCCGCGGAAACGGACAACACTAGTCTAAACAGAGACAAAAGGAGCAAGTCACGGAAAAGGGTAAAGATGAGAGATTTTATAGTCCGAGAAAGACCTGAAAGCCCATTTCATATCCTGGTTCTAGTCCCTTTTCCCATGAAGCACCTGTACTTTATAGCTCTTCTCTCTCTTTTTTTGCTAAAGCTATTTTGTTAGTGTCTTACGTTAGCGATCTTGTCTTAACTGAGACATTTCTATTTGATATGAAATATTTACAATTCTATGTAGTCTCACTTATCTTGTTTTATTTTCATAGTGTGAGACATTTATGCTATCACCAAAAAATGAAACATCGCATCTGTCGGATTTTAATTCTTAGGAATTCTAGCAAAGCTTCTCAGGTGCCTGCCTAGAAGTTTCCGAGTTTCCTCACTGGTGATTTTATAATGCAGACTCATTTCTATTCAAGGGCAGAACATCAAAGGCCAACATTCTTTAAACTCTTTGAAAAACACTATCACATGTGTACCCCATCTTTTGTAGCTAGTTAACATTCAGGGGAGAAACTAATTCTTCTTATAAACATCAATGGTGTGTTTGTACTCATAAACAAAAAGGCTTTGATAATGAGTGCTTTGATTTCAGCTCCGTAAGTCGATCAGCTAGTCTGATTAACAACTGCCGCTAACTGGAGCCACCAGAATCTGGATGCACCTAAAGTCGGTGGCTTTAAGGTCCTACTCAAGAAAAGGAACTTACGCTTGTCTATGACTTAAGCTCCATGTTAATATTTATGTTACATTTATACTTAAGCTTTATATTAGACTCCAGAGATTTCTGTAACAGCACACCCATAAACATCTGCTACTTTTAAAGCACATTTCTTCTTTATTCTTCACAGATAGGTCAGGCACTGTGAATGTAAGGGGAGTAAGACCTGGTCTCTGTCCTAAGAGAGCTCAGTTTACTGGAAAAGACAGACAGGAAACAGGAAACCGTCAGGCCACACTCTGGTAAGGGCCACGCTAGAGATACCAGCATGGATGAGAGGCATCTAATCTATCCTGAGGTGAGCCTTTGGGCTAAGTCCTAGAGAATTAGCAGGAGTGGGGCAGAGGAGGAGCAGAGGCTGAGACAGACTCACAGAGGGAAAGGAGCATATAATGCTCGTGCACATGGCAACAGTGTGAGGCAGGAGACGGGCTCCATGTTAATATCCAGCGTGACAGCTGTGCCAACAAGGCGCTCTGGATAATTGCCTATTTTCCTTCAAAGCTCCTGTTTCCAATGCTTTTTCTGTGTTCTGATTACTCGAGAAATTCTGATTCAACTCAACAAATATTTAGTGAGAACTTAGTAAGTTTTAGGTACTTTTTTAGTCTCTGGGAGTACAGATTGAGTAAGACTAAGGGAATAGTTCTTTCCTAAAGAAACTCAGCCTAGTGGGGAAGGCAGATACACAGCATCTGGAGAGGGTTGAAAAGGACACATGCATATAAATAAAAGAATGATAAGGCCTGAAATGAGTCTTTAAGAATGAATAAGAACACACTAGCCACGGGAACAATAACAACACTGAGAGAAGCCTTTCAAAACAGGGAAAAACCTAAGTAACAACTGGCAGGGAAAAGGATCAGGGCACAGGGAGAGAACAGATTTGAGAAATAGCTAGGAAGCAATATAATTGAAATGGGATGACTAAAAGCGAAAGAGGGAGTTCGTCTATTATGACTCCAGGTTTTGCTGTTTGAGTGGATGAAGCATTAGCTGAGGCCGGGGTTGAAGAAGGAAGAGCTGATTCTGGAAGGAAACAAGGTCATGCGGAAACTGCAGAGCAGCCCCATCCAAGTGGAGAGAGAAGTAATAACCGAATTATGGCCTCGGGCAGCCACTCTGGAAACAGCACGGAGGTGCCGCAAAAAGTAAAAAATAGAACAACCTACGACCCAGCAATTGCATTATAAGGTATTTACCCAAAGGATATAAAAATACTGACTCGAAGGGGCAAATGCACCCTGATGTTTATAGCAGTATTGTCAACAGTAGCCAAACTGTGGAAAGAGCCCAAGTATTTATCCACTGAGGAATGGATAAAGATACACACACACATACAAGCACACACCATGTCAGCCGTCAAAAAGAATGAAATCTTGTGATTGTAATGATGTGGGTGGAGTGAGGGTACATTATGCTAAATGAAAGAAGTCAGTCAGGGAAAGATAAATACCATACGATTTCACACATACGTGGAATTCAAGAAATAAAACAAATGAATGTAGGGGTTAAAAAAAGAGAGGCAAACCAAGAAATAGACTCTTAATGATAGAGAACAAACTGAGGGTTTCTGGAGGGGAGATGGGCAGGGGATGGGTATTAGGAGGGCACTTATGATGAGCACTGGGTGTTACACGTAAGTGACAAACTACTAAATTCTACTCTGAAACCAGCATTATACTGTGTTAACTAACTAGAATTTAAATAAAAACTTGAGATGGAACTGGAGGGTATTATGCTAAGTGAAATAAGTCAGTCAGAGAAAGAAAAGTATTACATGATCTCTCTGATATGAAGAATTTGAGAGGCAAGGCAGGGGTTTGTGGGGGGGTTGGGGAGAGAAATGAAACAGGAGGGGATGGGGAGGGAGACAAACCATAAGAGACTCCTAGACTCACGAAACGAACTAAGGGTGGCTGGGAGGTGGGGGGTAGGGATAGGGTGGCTGGGTTGTGGACATTGGGGAGGGTATGTGCTATGGTGAGTGCTGTGAAATGTGTAAGCCTGACGATTCACAGACATGTACCCTGGGGCAAATAATACATTAGATGTTAATAAAAAGTAAATTAAAAAAATAATAATAATAAATAAAAACTTGAAACAAAACAAAACAAAAGGTGAGAATTGAAGAACTATGTAAAAAAAAATATACCCCCCCACCCAAAAAAAAACCAGGATTATGGCTAGGGATCTCGCTCAGAAGCACAAATGGGGTGGGAGCTTAAGTCACTGAGATGAAACAAAGACCAAGCCAATGTAAAGCAGGGCAATTGGCTAGAAGCAGAATCCCTGAAAAATAGTAGAAGCAGCTCATGAAGGAGATGAAGTGGGGAGCAGTGACTTTCTAGGAGCATTCCGCAGTCAGACATTGTAAAGGAAGCAGAGCCTCGGTAAGATACAGACTGAGAATTCTGCAATCTGGAGAACTTGTGGAGGGGGTTCGCCGGAGTGGTGGAGGGTCAGGCGGCCAGGAGTGAATGGAAGAAAGGAAGTGGTCCCTGGGGATTCAGACCCCTCTTGTAAGAAGGCTGCAGGAGAAGGAAGTGAGAGAAGGGGCATGAGTTGATGCAGGAAAGTCTCAATCTCTCTTTCTCTCTTATCTACCAATATTTTTAAAGGAAAAGACGAAAAGTCTTGAGAGGGTTTCTAGGCTGAGAGGAAAGCTGGCAGAGATGGACAGACTGATGATATTGGTGAGAGGACATAATTTAAGGAAACGATGATCCTGGAGGAGAAAGTTGTCCTAATGAGGTAATCTATTTTATTTTTTTTTAAGAGAAACAATGCAGATTTTTAAAAAAGATTTTATTTATTTATTTGACACAGAAAGAGAGAGATCATAAGTAGGCAGAAGCAGGCAGAGAGAGGGGGAAGCAGGCTCCCCGCTGAGCAGAGAGCCCGATGTGGGGCTCGATCTCAGGACCCTGAGATCATGACCTGAGCCGAAGGGAGAGGCTTTAACCCACTGAGCCACCCAGCTGCCCCAGTCATCTATTTTATTTTTTATAAATATTTTTCAAAAAAGACTTTTATTTTAAAATTTTATTTATTTTAGAGAGAAAGAGTGAGCGAGCGAGGAGCAACAGAGGGAGAGAAACTGTCAAGCAGACCGCCTGCTGAGGGTGGACCCCCCTCCCCCACCCCCACCCCACCCCCCCACTCAGGGCTCAATCCCAGGACCCTGAAATCACGACCTGAGCCAAAATCAAGAGTTGGACGCTCAGCTGACTGAGCCACCCAGGTGCCCCTGAGGTAATCTACTTTAACAAATTTGAGCTTCTAATTATCTCTGGCCAGGAGAGTTGTCAAGCAATATATGTCCCAAGGCCAAGTATCTGTGGAAAGCGGTAGCAGCCGACAGCAGCGGTGTTGGGCCTGGAGTGACAGCAGGCAAAAGGAGACAAATTTCCTATCTTATTAATCCTGAAGGCTTCTGACTTGCTTAGTAAAGCCCTGTAGAGGAGGTACCTGTAGCGAGATTAGAGAAAGTTCACCCCCTCATCTGTGTCTCCCGAAATGCTGTAATCAACAAAGGACCAGACCCCCCGGTGCAGGGGATTACAATCACGGCACAAACATGACTTTCTGAGGCTGCAGAGGAGTCAGTTTGAGTCTGAGTTTCAGCTTTGCTAGAGATGAGCTACCAGCTTCGGGCCACTTCATTGCTTTAGGCCTCGGTTCCTTGACTTACAAAATGGAGCAAAGCGATGGATGCTACACAGACCAGACTGGGAGGCTCGAGCAAGTTCACAGACGTGAGAGTGCTTTGTAAAATATAATGCTCGATGCAAATACATGGTGTATGATGCACACATAAAGATGTTATTTGAGGTCTCAGAAAATCGGGCAAAGCTGGAAGAGACTGCCCATGAATACTTCCCATGGTTACCACTGTAAAAATCAAAATGCAAAGGAAAGTGCTAAAGCACAGACCTTCAGCTTTCACTGATGACTAACTCCTTTCCATTTTCTGGCAGTCTTACAATCCTGAGGAGCCCGAGGGTCAGGTGTTGAGAGGGGAATACAAATGAGTGGTCCCAGGCACTGGAGCTAGGGGGTAACCGGCGCTGCGGAGGAACCGTCCCTGGGGGTAGCGTGCAGCATCACACGATGGAGACCATTCACGTAGGACTCCAAGGCCCAACCTCATGGTTAAGGTTGAGTCAAGACAAACCTGAGTTCAAATTCTGGCTCGGCCGCTTATTAGCCCTATAACCCTTAGACAATCCAGTTTCACTGAGGTTTAGTGTCCTCATCTGTGCACTGGGACAACGACACCTACTTTGGAATGTAATGATTAAATACAACAATGTGCTTGTATCCACATGAGTACGTACCCACATGCGTGCGTGCGTGTGTGTAATCCCCGGTATACTGTAAGGGCTCAAGAAATGGTAGCGGTCATTGGGGGTCTGCTGTTGGAGGATTCACAGAAGCTGTTATTTACTGATACTCACTGAGAGCTTTACAGATATAGTGTTATCTAAACATACATGTTTAATCTATTATGCCTCTTGATGGGGTCCCTGGGTGGCTCAGTCCGTTGAGCATCTGACTCTTGGTTTTGGCTCAGGTCGTGATCTTGGGGTCCTGAGATCAAGCCCCGTGTAGGGCTCTGTGCTTGGTTCGGAGTCACCTTGGGTTCCTCTCCCTACCCCATTCCTCTCTCCCAACCGACCCCTGTGTGTGTGCACCTGCTTTCTGTCTAAAATAAATAAATCTTAGAAAACAACTTTAATTAATTGATTTTAAATGAAAAATTTAAAAAAGATATTAGTTGAAAGACACACAAAAAATAAAACAAAAAAATTTAAAAAAAATCTATTATGCTATTTGAACTTTAAAATTCTGAGAGTAAAAAGCTATGTTGATCCTGTTTTTCTCTGGATCCCTGGGTATAATAAAGTGCCCAGCACAGAGTGGGTATTTAAGAAATATTTGTTGATGGAAGGAAGGAGACAAGAGAGGGAGGGGAGAAAGGCAGGAAAGGTGGAGGCCAAAGAGGGAAGGTGGGGTGGGTGTTGAGAACTACTGACTATGAAATTCAAGGACTGCCAAAAATAGAAACAAAGCATTTCCGAGCTACCGAATGGATGGAACCTTCTTATAAAAAAAGCCACTTTCTGTGCTGATGTGATTTATTTTTACTCCTCTAAGCTCTGGTATAATCTTTCTCTCCATCTGGCAAGTGGGAACAGACCAGCTATATTTCAAGTTTGCTAACAAAGATTGCTTAAGGTAAATATTTGTTGCTTGCCAGAGCAAACCATACCATTTTAGTTTTAGGTTATTTTAATGATAAGCTCCTTCAGATCTCGTTCCATTGATACTTAGTAGTACAGCATGGAAGTACATTCACTCAAGTCCCAACTATATTTAGAATCCCTTTCACACTGCATCATTCAAGCAGATGTGGGGACAGCTGCTGCTAATTCTTTCCTAGAATCTTACTGAGATGTGGATTTTAGTAAGGTTTTTAAAAATAAGTTACACAGGTGTCATCTCTGAGTCAATTAGCACATTAGCTATAAAAAGAATATGTACAAATTAAGCTTTCTTTCCACAAGCTCCAAGACAGGAACAGGGTTTTCACTGTTTTTGATCAATCTGTTTTCATTCTGTTGTATTAAGGTATTTTTTTCCATGAAACAAAAATAAAGTACTCCCTGGACTGTGGCAACTACACCTTTTTTTTTCCTTGTTGCTGCTAGTACTTATTCTAATATTATCACAGAATAAAGTGATTCAATGAGGTCCTTTCTTTGGGTTCAGATCCAAGGAATATTGATCAAGCATGGTGGAAAAATTGCAAGTAATTCTATATCCACTGTTATTTTTCCCTAAGCGACTTAAAGATGCTAAAACAAATTTGAATGTCCTGTCTTCTAATATGTGGGAAGTCAGAGAAACAACTGGGAATCCTAAAAGCACCTGCATATAGGTATCTTGGGGGCAGCCACTGGTTCCATGGTCCTAAGCAAGGCTGGAACGTCTCTGGTCCAGTTTCCTCATTTCCAAAACAAGGACTCAAGGATCAGATGGCCTCCAGATCCCTGGCCGCTTTCTAGAACCCTGTGTGCCCTGTAGTGGCCCACAGCCAGGGCTCTGCCTCTGCACCTCACTCCAAGTATTAGCCACAGCTGGGACTCTTTCTTTTTTTTTTTATTTTAAAGATTTTATTTATTTATTTGACAGAGAGAGATCACAAATAGGCAGAGAGGGAGGCAGAGAAAGAGGGGGAAGCAGGCTCCCTGCTGAACAAAGAGCCCGATATGGGGCTCGATCCCAGGACCCTGAGATCATGACCTAAGCTGAAGGCAGAGGCTTTAACCCACTGAGCCACCCAGGCGCCCCCAGCTGGGACCCTTTCAAAAGCATGTCAAATGAAGTCATGAGAATCGAGAAAGTCTTCTCTCCTTAGGAGGTATTATTATTATTTTAATAAAATGGGAGCACCCAAAAGTCAAATTTTCACTCTGAATTTTTATTTTAGTCTTTCTAAAGCCAATAATGTTCTAATGCTGTGTTGTGGCCCAGTGTGCCTGAGTGGAAACCAAGAGATGGGCAAAAGTGGCCTTGGGTTCCTCCCGGGCAGTCGCCAGGTTGACTGTGCCCCATGGAGAGGAGCGTGTGTGCCTTCCCCGTGAGGTTACGTTGACAGCCTGCACCCACCCTCAAAGCACAATTTTCATCTGTGCATCTCTTTCTGTGTTATAATACTTAATTACATCTAATCTTCATATTCTCCTAATCTTACTGACGTTCACAGAGGTTAAGCGGTTTCCAGCTGGTCACAGCTACTCAGAGAGACAGAAGAGGTGCTGGAGACTGCTTTCCTTGATTCCCAGCTCGGTGCTTCCTGAACCAAACGCAACAGTAGCAGCCGCGACGAATCAGCACTGCGCATTTGCTGGGTGTCAGGCATCCGGCAAAGAGCCCCACCTACAAGGTTCTCTTAATCCATCATCCTAATAACTCTATGAGGGAGATATTATTACAATCCCCACTCGCATATGTGGACAGTGAGACCACAGACAGGTTACCTAATACACCCGAGGTCACACAAAAGTCAAGAAGCACGATCGAGATTCTAATTCAGGCTGCTTGCTTTCTCACTTGCCCTTTCAACAGTTATGCCGGATCGACTTCTTACAATAGACCGCTGCTGCCATCACGGTTTCTAGCCATAATTCAGGGGAAGCTATTTGCAAGAGGAGTCCCAGCTTGCCCAATAGGGCTCTTCCCCGGAGCTGCAAGCCATGCATGAAAGTAGTCACTGGTGTCAGGGCATTCTGCTCTTGTCTAGCCCACAGAGACCGTGAGGATGTAGACCGCACAGCTTTATTCCCAGTGCCCAAGCCCAACTGTCTGATCCAGAGACGACTCACTGTAACTGCGTGTGAGTGGAACCCAATGGAAATGAACACGTCTTCATCAACACAGACTGAAGGACAGATTTTCTCCAGGTTATAACTGCAATTTAAAATTAAGACACAAAAGCCTGAAATTGAAATGATGAGTTCTGACTCTGAATTCAAGGGAATCAGTGGAGCAAAAATAAATACGTGGCCCAGCCACTCGGTGTATCCTGCAGATATAGGTTTTATTCAGCTACACACTGGCTTTAAGCTTCTAATCAACAGCCAATGTTTAAACATGAAGAGATGTCATTAAAAAAATCCAAATTTCCAATTTCTCAAGAAAAACTGGAACCCATGATATTAGATGGGGCATCCGGTCGCTGGCTCACCAATTACAGCGGGACCAGTTTTATCTATTTACTTTCCTTCTTGGCCTGGAGGGGACTCGAGTTTGTCAACTATAAAGCTATACAGAGGGCAGAAGAAGATTTGGAAGTACCTCGGAGTCTCCTAAGATTCTGGAGTCACTACTTTAATCTAACAATACAATCTGGCCCAGCTATAGAGTACACTGAAACTGCAGTCATTCGGCGACTGAGATCTCAGCTTTGCCTCAGATGACAAAATCAACCGACTGCTCACTCCACCTGGATCGGTCGTCGCCAAATCTGGAATGTCTCCAGCTTTAAGCACCACCACAAAGATGACCAACCGGGCCAGTGTCCCTTCATTGGCTACAGGTCAAATCTTCCACACTGTTGTTTTGCCACGCCCTGGACAGTGGGGGCAAAACACTGAACCTTTTTTTTTTTTTTTTTTTAAAAGTCATCTTCCTCTGCTTATAATTATCACAAGGATATAGGCAAAAAGTTGATATTTGCATTCGCTGACTGGGTAGGTGAGTGGGGTTTTCTTCCGGAAAACTTCGTGGTCCCTGCAGCTGTGCTACCATTCAGGAAACCACAGGTCTGGAGAGGGGTAACCAGGGAGGCTGATATGCATTTGAGAAAAGTCTTAAATTACTAAGTTAACCCACATATAGTCACAGATGAGCGACGCTGGTTCTAAAATGAGATATGCCCTTACCAAAATGTTGGATTTTATAATGTAAGAAAAACATTTCTTCAATCAGTGGATTGCTATTGAATCCTAGGCCTTCAATAATCTACAGACATTTAAGGGCTTTCTTCTGTTTGGGTGGGTCCCAAGTGAAAAACTAAAAACCTGTAAGGGGTCAAAAGTATTGTGAGAATTACACGCCCAGTATCATTTGATATTACGATCAGGAGACTTCAAATACAGACTTTTAAAAATGAAGTGAACGGGATCATTTCTGAATAGGATTTTTTAAAATGCCTTGTATGATAGGAAATGGGCAGTTTCTTTCACTGTTAAAAAATAATTCCTGCCTGTTAGAAAGTCTGCAATCAACTCAGCTTTATTGCTTCAAATAAGCAGTTTGCGCATAGAACAATAAAACTGTTTAATAAAAGAACATAATAGGCTTAGCAGATGTTGCAATCACAGAACATTTTAGGTAAATGGTTTTAAAAGGATATTTCCTCAGTTTAGAAACACACTTTGGAAAATCAAATTCAGTTGTTGAATTTATGCAGGCTCTGAGGGACTATTTGGGCCTATTTTTCTCTAGCAGAAACACAAGATTGAGTTTACAATGAACCAGCAGCTTCCAGCAAAAGCAGGCCAGAGGCGGTGTAACTCCTTTAACTCACATGCCCACGTTCCTGCTTGTGTTGCTAATAAAGACATCTTGGTGGTTTCTTAAAAAAAAAAAAAATTTACTATTTGCTGACAGCTTTGAGATTTATCGAAGAAAACTGTCACTTTCTTAGCAATGAATCCTTCAACATTCATTAAACACTCTCTAGATGAGGACAGATGGATGGTTCCTGCCCTCAAGGAACTTATGCTCCACTGGAAAAACAATGACAAATAAAACACAAGCTCATTATTATATAGTTCTAGCCATTTCTTGCTAATTGATGGAGAGTTTCAAAGACTGCTGGGTTTACTATGTCATTCTTCTGCTAATGATGCCACCGACCTAAGGACAAACTTTTTAAGGCTGATGTAAGATAGGACTTCAGCTCAAGAGAGGAAAACGTGTGACAATTTTAAATGCAGCTGTGCTACCGAGAAGATAGGCAAGCATGGCGAGTGGCCAACATTTTAAAAGTGCATGCTTATTTCCTAACAACAAAGTGGATGCTATAATTTATTAGAATAATCAAGCACAAGTTTTGATTTAAGTCTGTGTAGTGTCTCAACTCTTAGCTTCAAAAGAGAAAAATCAAAGTAGCGATCTTTCCATCTTAATGCAGCCTTTTTGCCTTATGACCAATAAATTCCCCAACCCTAAACACTCACCTTGTATCTGCTTTGAGTCTAAGCACACTTTACTTAACACCAATTTAGTGACTTGGTTCTAATTAGTACTCTTTTTTTTTTTTTTTTTTAAAGATTTTATTTATCTATTTGACAGAGAGAGACAGAGACCACAAGTAGGCAGAGAGTCAGGCAGAGAGACAGGGGTGGGGGGTGGGGGGGGAAGGGAAGCAGGCTTCCTGCCAGGCAGGGAGCCCGATGCGGGGCTCGATCCCAGGACCCTGAGATCATGACCTGAGCTGAAGGCAGAGGCTTTAACCCACTGAGCCACCCAGGCGCCCCTCTAATTAGTACTCTTATTTAACAAATTTATTTGTGAGAAGTCAGTATGGTCATTACCATTCTCAAATAATAAGACCATTTTTCACAAGGAGGCTATGCTCTGGCAGTGGCATTGAAAATGTTCATGTTCACACTACCACAACCAACCATTTGCACTATATGGGGAGTGGGGGGGTGGGGAACAATCCTTGATATATCTCAGGGCTCCATCTGTGCTAACCGCCTCAGGCTCAACCATGTCTCAGCTTCCAGGTGCACTGAACCACATCTATCAAAATATTTACCCCTAAAATAGCTTTGTAATAAGAGTTGAATGTCTTTTTTGATGATTTCCTTTGAAAAATCCATATGTGTTTAACTGGCAATTCTAAATTCTTGGGAGATGACGGAGCACATGAATCTACTTATTTAAAAAAAAAAAACAACTCTCCCCCATGGTGATTAGAGTTAAAATAACTATACAAACATATAATATATTTAATATGCTTTACACTTTCACCTTTGACTATGGCTCTGATCTCCAGTGGAGTGTGTTTCATTGCTAATCCCATCCTGGTTCTCGCTCTGAACTGAATCCTTGCTAGATGGGTGGGGAGACATTGTTAGGTAGGAGCCTTCAGCAGCGCTGGCCTACCAACATGACACATAGCTCGAGAAAGCTATAAAGGTCTATAGCAGTTTTTGAACAGGTTAAAGCAAATCAGCTTCTGGGGCTGCAATTGATGTGGCAGAATAAAAAACAAGAGAATATCCAAAAAAAAAAGGGTAGGGGAATTCCTCCTCATGAAGAAAAACATACCAAAAATCTACCTAACTTTGAAATATTCAACACTCATTGCTGAGGAAATACCTTTACCGTATTGTCCACAGGGTCCCTGCATAATCAGTACTTAAAACAATGGTTCAGCATTTTGAGTCACCCCCAATGTGAAGGGCAAGTGGAAAGGTCAGTTCCGGCATGCCTCGCAAAAGCAAACAATGGGAACACTGCATTCCTCTGCTCCGGCACAGTTCCCAGGTCCTGGCCATGGCATCCCTTTGCTTCGTCTGCTCTAGCACTTTGCCCTCCCTTCTGCCACCCCCAACTTCCTATCCTCAAAAGGAACCAGTCAGGGCGGCAAGTAAATCTGAGAGGAGGGCCAACACAGAACACTCAGGAAGCTCTTTACTGGTACCACCCGAGGGCCCCAAACATTGCTCAACATCTCCATAGGAATGTGGCACTTGATCTGCATAAGTGGGGGGAATTCCCTTTACTCTTTTTCTCTGTCAATAAAATAAAATAAACAACAGAAGAATAACAAAAATATCCACACTTCCTCACCCCATAAGAACAAGAAAGATCATCATTATTTAACTACAGTCAATTAATACCCAGCAAACGTTTTTGGTTTTTTTTTTGGCTACGTGCACAGTATTGAGAACTCAGACAATCTTTAAGATGTCAAGTACGTATAATTTTCAGAGCCCCAGCCCCAACATCATATCAGACATACTGAAAGTCATACTCACAACCCACATTTAAAATTAACTTTATGGCCGGGGCACCTGGCTGGTTCAGTCGGAAGATCACGTGACCCTTGATCTCAGGGTTGTGGGTTCGAGCCCCACAGTGGGTGGAGAGATTACTAAAAAAATAAATATAAAATTTAAAAAAAATTTAAGGCCAAAACATTTTTGAAAGAATTTCTGTATTTGTTTTTGACATTACTTGGCTACTCCTCAGTTAATCTATAGTTTGCTGTGATTTCTCAGTAATCACCACTAAATTTAACATCTAATGAAGAAGAAAAAATATCTGAGTTTATGTTTGTTTGCTTAAACATTTATTTTTGATCCTGTACTTTGTGTTTTAGAGCCAATACTTTTTCTTTTGCTATCTCCAACACTTTGGGGATTTTTGAAAAGGACAACGTTATTTAGTCGTGCACCTAGTGCCTTATGAATACCTTATGAGTGGCCTTGCCAATAATAGCTAGGGAGGCAATTTGAGGAAGAGACGCCTCGTCAGGAACTGGCAGGAAAGACACAGGGTGAGCGCAGAGGGGGGCAAATGTAGGTGAAGAAGAGGACGGCTGACCGAATGTATGTCCCAGAGGCTCCAACTGCAAACAGCAGACAGGTTGTGACCCCACAGTCACTCTGCATGGGTCTAACATGAGACACAGATGAAGAAAGCACTTTCTCTCCTCTCCGGAAATTCATAATGTAGTGGAGGAAACAGGATTTTCATATAGCATGTGAGGCAGGGGTGTGAAAACTGTTGTAAGAAAGACCCCGAAATCGCGGAGGAAGCAGCTGTCACCAGAGCCACCAAACTGCCCAATTCCAGGGGCGGGGCACACCACGCACACGGTCATCTATGTGAATGGTGTCCCTCAGAGTTGTGCAGTGCAGGTCATGGCCTCCCAGAAGAGATGGCATTTGGGCAGGTCCATTTGCTGGCAGAGCAACCATGAGCTTCATTTGCTCACCTGTAACTGGGATACTATTATTGACTCCACTGGGTCGGGAATCAAAAAAAATATATGTGCAGTACACTACCTGTGTCAAATGGATCCTCTGTCCATTCCCCCCCCTTCCTTCTTTATTTTAAATGAGCTTCTACCATGTGTCAGACACTCTACTAGGCACTGTATATGCAACGAAGGCCACGCCAGTTTGCCTTCAGGAAACTTATATAATAAGACTATTCTAGGACTAATTCATTCTATAGTAATAGGAGGACGGTGGGCCATGTAGAAGAATCAATGCGAGCAGAAGCAATGATGTGTCAAGACAGCAGTCAGTCATCCAGTTTTTCAGGAATAAGGAAGAGGTTTTAGGGGGTTTATTAGTTAGTGGTAAGACTGATAGAGAATAGGGAAGCCACTCAGATATAGCAGTTAGGGGATAAAGCAGAGTGGCAAACAGGTTGTATCTACTCTATCAATTCTCATCAGTGATAATGGCTTCCCGGAAGGCTGGACTGAAAATGAACTCATGACTATCATTGTCCATCATGGGCACTGTAGGCCTACAGGTGATATGTGAGCGGCAGACTGGGCATTCTTTGTCTACATGAACTTGAGCACTGTCTTTGTAAGGAGTCACATCTGGAAGAATCGGTGTCATTTGCTTAGCACATACCTAGAGCTCTAGAACAAGACAGAAGACCCAATGGGGGAGGCAGACCTCTGACTAATGGCCCCACAGAAGGCCAAGAGATCAAATGAATAAAAGGTAGTGGTGACTGCTTTAATGGATTGGCTTAGTACGGAATTCATGCTAGGTTGAGTCACTAAAATGGAGCCAATGAATTGGAAAAATGAAAATGGTTTGGTTTTGGAGGCAGAGTCCCATGTTCAAATTACAGCTCTTCCAATTACTAGCTTCTCGTGAACCTTACTTTCTCACAATAAAACATGCAGATATTAATATCTACCTCACAGGGTTGTGGGAATGACTAAAACATACTGTAAAGTACCTAAAACACACTGGGTGCTCAATAAA
>CM053606.1:151154418-151271359 GCA_028646535.1 Procyon lotor | reverse complement strand
AGAAGGTAAATATCCACTGTGGCTGGGCTGGGCAGCAAACGAAAATTACAGATGCCTAGAATTAAGAAGTCAGGGAGTGGTGAGGCCAGAAACCACTGGTTTGGCTGGCTGTCCAAGGCATGGTCTTGTATGTTACCAGGAAAGACTGAAGGAGGAAAATGGAATGGAACACTGCTGGTGCTCAAAGCTCATTGGGGAAGATCCCCTTTAAGCAGAAGGTATAATAAGTGTGCCCAAGAATTAGGCACAGATGACATGAGAGAGCTAGGGGACAGGGGACAAGGTGAGAGAGAAATTGGGAAAAGTTTCACAGAAGCTGCAATGAGAACTGGATTAAAGGACATCAAATTTTTTTCTAAATGCTTTGAAAGAAAAACGTCCTTCTATGAAAAAGGAAGAGTACGTGGAAGAGAAGTAAATGTGAAGAGTTTTAGGCGCCTTTTCAGTGAAGATGTGAAAAATCACACAGGATCAAGGCAGGAATGAGGAAGACAGGGGAAAAGAATGAGTCAGGTGCTGAGGTCACCGAGGATAACTTATTATTCTGGTGTTATTATTTTTATTATCTTCAGATTGGCCGAGAAAAATTTTAAGACCAATCAAGAACAACAAGAACAAATAGATTCTTACATTAGATTCTTTTTGTTTGTTTCTGGATTTTATTTAAATTCTAGTGAGTTAACATACAGTGTAACACTGGTTTCAGGAGTAGAATTCAGTGATTCATCATTTCCATACACACCGAGTGCTTATCACAACGAGTGACCTCCTTATACCCATCACCCATTTAACCCACCCCCTCTGCAGCTCCCTCCCATCAACCCTGACTTTGTTCTCTATCGTTAAGAGTCTCTTATGGTTTGCCTCCCTCTCTTTTAACCCTAGTCAGTGAAACTAAATATGAGTTTGTCCTACATAGAAAACAGTCTAATTAGGCAAATAAATATGCAGGAAACTGGACATGTTTAGGCTCATATGCAAAAACACTCGCCCAACTGAAAACTGGTGGGTGATGTCCAGTTAACTGAGAAAAGAGCTTGACTCACAACTCAGAAAGCAACTAGTTTTTTAAAGAGCTAGTATTGTCTTTAAAAAATTAAATGAACTTAAAATCACTTAATTGATAGGAATTAAAATGAAATGAATGCAAGAAATTGGCATTGAATTTTTAAAAATCCTGTTTTGCTAACTTACTTTAGAACCTCCTCATTTTTATTAAATAAGTTGAAACATTCTTTTGTTTCATTTTCAGTACTTTTCTGTTTTGCAATCTTGAATGCTTGAAGCCTTCCCTTGTGGTTAGGATCTCCAGTCTACCAAATAGCATGTATGGGTTCAGCTTCACCTGTGTATTGGGTGTTGAGGGGGAAAGGGGTGTACAGCCAAGATGCCCTTCTTTTCTTTTCTAAGATTTATTTGACAGAGAGAGAGAGAGTGCACACAAGCAGGGGGAACAGCAGAGGAGGAGGGAGAAGCAGGCTCTTCACTGAGCAGAGAGCCCAATGGGGGGCTCGATCCCAGGACCCTGGGATCATGAGCCGAGCTGAAGGCACATGCTTAACCGACTGAGCCACCCAGGTGCCCCGATATACCTTTCTTTTTCTTTCTTTTTAATTTGACAGAGAGGAGAGAGGTCACAAGTAGACAGAGAGGCAGGCAGAGAGGGGGGAGAAGCAGGCTCCCCGCTGAGCAGAGAGCCCAACGTGGGGGCTCGATCCCAGGACCCTGAGATCATGGCTTGAGCTGAAGGCAGAGGCTTTAACCCATTGAGCCACCCAAGCGCCCTCTGATATACCTTTCTTAAACAGTTTGAGACACCTTTGTCTTGAGAGCTCTGGAAGTCCTCTGAAAAGGACATCATCACCGAGGTGAATCATCTAGAACACATTCCACCTCTCAAAAGGGAGAGGTACCTGAACACAGTCTGAGTTATGCCCAATGGGGTAGAACCCCGGGTTCCCATCAGCTCCAGGTTGCTCCATCAGGAGACTTCAGATTCTCATCAAGAAATAACCCCCTGATGAGATCTCAGGATTCTAAGATTTCTAATTCAGCAACCCAATTTCACAGGTATAGAAACTAAGTCACAGGAAGGCCATCAGCTGTCCCTGGTCTGCAATCTGAGCCAGGAAGGGGGCAAGAAATAAGGAACTGGTCTCCAACTTTACTGTTCATTTCTAAGCCCACTCGACTAAGCTGACACACGCTTTGGAGGATCATCTGAGGAATCACACGATTGCACTGTGGTCTAAAGAAGGAATGAAATAAAAACCAGCTGCAACCTCAAACAGGTCCATAAACTGGAAATCGGAAAGGTAGTTTTAAAATACACTTTCCAATTCTTTTGAACTAAAATCAAATTTGGGACGCTGTAGGAAGGCAGTTGAAACAAAAGCTAATTTTGTTTAATGAACTAACCAGGAAGGCATTGTGAAAGTATTGTGCAATGAAATGCTTAACTAATTACTGAGAGATCAAATAACTGTTACCATAGTTACTGCACACTGTTTTCCATAATAACTTTTATCACTTCAATAAATCTTTGTGACGCAACAAATATAAAAAGTTTACTGTAACATGACTATAATGTTTTGGAAGGCACACGCTGATGACTGGCCTACTGAAGTTACCTTCCCATATTTGTCAGTGAACCAGGGGTGATACCCCATCTCCTTGACTCAATATTATAGTGTTTCAATGGCTCCTTTCATCGGAGTCTGTGTGATTCCCCAGAAGTTGAATTTACCTGCTCCTGTCATTCAGCAAAAAAGTCAGAGGGCTCTTTCAGCACTACCTCGTGTTGAACAGGAATAAAATTATTAATGGCAACGACAAGCAGGAATTATCAGGCTGCACTCGGGGCAGATGACATACGTCACCATCTGATCTTTCCCACACGGCTGTGGGAGAAGGAGCCGGCCAATGTCACCCAGCTCCCTCTTGGAAGACATTACAACCGGGGTCAGTCTAGCTCCAAAGTCAGATCTCTGTTCATCATACCACACAGCCACACAGTCTATATATATATATATATAGAGAGAGAGAGAGAGAGAGAGAGAGAGAGAGAGAGAGAGAGAGATAGAGAGAGGGAGACGGACAATTCAAGTAATAATCGTCTTCTGGCTACTGGGTATAGTGTTCGATTTGCACCAAAGTGCCAGAGAAGACTCCCTGGCATAATGACTGGTTGGTCAGTTAGCTAAGATGATGTCACTGTTCCACTGGAAAACGGGCATTCCTTCCCCGGATACACTGGAGTTAAGACTTGCTTATATTCCTATTCCTGGCCCCTCCCGCCTCCACATAGGCAGGGCTGAGTCATTTGGCCACTTTCACTCCTTCCTGTATCTTGCCTGCCCTTTTCTGTATCTGAACACTGAGATTTCTGAGTAAGTGAAATGGCAAACGTGATCTAATAGGTTAAGACTGACAATGAGCACAGAGTATGGGCGTGATAAGATAAAGGTGACTGCAGATGTAGAATTCAGTTCTGCTGATGTGAGGCCAGGGAGCCTTAGACAGGTCGCTCACCAAGTATCTCCCTGCGTGTTCCCATCTGGAAAATGGGGCAGTAGCCGCCTGCTAACTCCCAGGGATATGATGCAGATTGATTACTGAATGTTGTTGTTTTCTGAAGCCGCGAAGTACTAAGTATAATAATCATTATCAGAGTGATATGTAAGACAGAAGCTTATTATGAGTTATTAAAAAGCACGACTGAAAACCACTATTGGATGGGTGTGCTACCGCAGTAAATGCAAGTATGTGTCCTCCAGAACCCTGATGTAGAAACTCGGGAGGCTCCTGCCTATGAAACCTGATTCATACCTATTCAGCACTGTTCCAAAGGTCTCAGTTTCAGAGAGGCCAAAAGCCATTTACCTCATGGTTGGTTTCAAAGATGAACAGGTAGGATTCATGTCCGGGACTGAATCAGCCTTGGATGACTCAACTGCTGTAATCTCTCTCACCTTAGAGAGAGCCGAAAGCTGACCCTTCTGTATTTGGGCTCCGCCATCGCCCTCCCAAATTCCCCCCACCGCTCCCACCCCCGCTCCATTGCCTAGGGATTTCAGCTGCAAATGTGTCCTAGACTCTACGCTGCCTCTCACGCCCTCCTATCTTTTCCATTCAACTGGTTCCTGTTACTTCCCCGAAGATCTCTTCTCTCCCAATTCGATTCCTTCTCTCACGCCCACCTTAATAGTATCTTCAAAAAACACTTAAACTATCTTCCGGCCTCCAGTTTTCCCTCCTCCTTAAATCTGTCACTCTATCCCAAATGTAACATAATGCTGATCATGACTTACTTCTGTTTAAAACGATCTGGCGAACACCAGTTCTTTAAGATAAAATTCAGATTCTTTTGCAAGTGGCGTAAGGATTTGCATAAACTGTCTCCCATACACTGTTTCCAACTTAATTTTTGACTTCTCTCTTTATCACACTCCCCTCACACTTTCTCTTCGTATAGCTCCCTCTGCTTACTGCTACTTAACATCTACTACTGTGTCCTTTTGAAAACTGCATTCATTGTAAGGACACTAGTCCTAAAGAGCCCTAAGGGCAGTGACTGGCCTTTCCTTTAGCTTGGCATGAAGTGTCTATCTATGTGCTCGATAAATGTTAAATGAATGACAGAATGAATTAACAAAGGCTTCCTGTGCACAGGTTAACCAGTTATGCTTTCTTATCCTGTTGTGCTCGCAGCTTGGTTGAGGGCTCTTGATCGAGTAATTCAATTGTTTTTAACTATAGACGATGAGGACCGTAACTGATTCAGGGTGTCTTATTATGAAGACTCAAGTGAATTAAGTTACGCTTTGTAAATACAGACCGAAATGGTTCGAGTTTGCCTTCAAGCTCTTAGATTCAGTCAGATGCCATGAACTCCTGCCAAGAAGCAAACACTCAAAGCATAAAACAAGAGTGTTAATGATTTTGTAGAAAGCTGTGATCATGGAATGTGCACATGTATCAGAACTCCTTCTGTAAAAAACCTCCTCTTCCAAAGTGATGTCAGGGACAGGAAAAAAATTAATCAAGCAGTGAGCGGAATACAGAGGAAAGGCATTTTAGGATGGTATGGTTTCGTTTGCTCCGCAGATATTAAGAGAGAAAAAAAAGGAACGAAAACAGCATTTTACTTCCTTGCTCTGGAATGCTACTAGACACAGAAAAGCAAGTCCGCCATAGGCAGACCAGCTTCTCTTACTCAAAGTAAAAGAGCCAAATAAATCTTAATTTTGGGGAATGAGCAAAGACAGCCTTTGTCTAAGAAGTTCCTATTCTGTGAGAATACGAAAGATCTCTTCCCAAATATCTGCCAAGTAAGAAAAAAAAAAGTCTTTGAAACTGATAAAACACCAGAGATTTAAACGTCATCCATCTTAGAGTTAACTTCACTTAAAGCTCACACAATGGCCTTCAGATACAATCGTCTTATTGTAGCTTCTAACTTCTTGGCCCTCTTCCTCTTCTTGGATTTTAATTTTGATTTTCTAAGCCCAAGACCACTCCTGAGATTACTCATTAGCTTTCATCTGCAGGCTCTGGCCCTGCTGGCCACAGCGTTCCTCCTGAAATCATTTCCGCCCTCAGATCCTACGCTACTGGGGATCCTGCACCTTCTCCAACAAGGATCACCTCCTACACGGCTTCTTCCTCTTTCCAGCCAGTGGCCCTGTGTCCATCTCAGCCCTCTGTGATGCTAAAACTTCAACATTATATCGAAAATAAGTATTTTTAGCCTTCATCTTTCTCCCGGTCCCAGGTCTGCATCTCAAGCAACCTTCAATTGCTCATCACACCATTGCTGCAAATGGCAAAGAGAACATGAGTGGAACTAAATACACCATCCATTCCTTCACCCCCAATCAGTTCCTTCTGTATTTGTTGGTTAAGGAATGACTGTTCTCTAGGACATTCATGAGAAAACTTTGGGGTCCCCTCCCCTTCCTTCTAACAACCAGTGTAAGTCTTGGTGACAAATGCCAATTTCCTCTGCCACTTATCTAACGGTCCCTTACATTTCTAACTTAGCCAACCAAAAACGGTGCTCAGAGTACTGACAGTCTTCATACACACATTAGTATTGTCCTGTGTGTATACCATTAGTATGGTCTAATACCATGTACCTTTAGTATGGTCTCCAGTTTCTTCCTTCTTTCATAATGCCACCAGATTAAACTGTTTGTATATCTAAACTTTTTTTGGCGTACACTTTTGTTTATATCTAAAGTCTCCTATATAGTTTCAGTATTACCTGTAAGATATCCATTTCCTAGCTTAGCCTTCAACTCCATCAGCAGTTTGGCCCTGACCTTGTAGTCTCACTTCTCACAATCTCCCATAAAAATACCACATGTATGGAAGCCCTTATATGTGTTTGAGCTCACTAGAGTAAGGCGATAAAGAAAACATATGCTCCATCTGGTCCACGAACCAAATGTTCACCGCCTCTGTTTATAAATCAGAGTTTTTACCTGATGAAATTCCCAGGGACACTGTAACTCCTAATATCACTCCTACTTGACAGACACAGGAGCATAAAAAATTCCAAGGTCTGTTTCCTTGCCCTGAACTCCCTTTACCTCTGGTAAGACTTACTTGCAAAGAAAACTCCCCAAAGTCTACTACTGCTGTCTTTTCTTTTCCCTTCTATTTTTAATCTCAAATTACCAGTACTTTCTGTTTGCCACCCACCTACCAACTCCACCACCAATAGGTATTCTAGACCTGAAAATTCTCAAGGATGCCTATAAAATATTCAGAAGTAAGGCTAAGCACAAGGAAATAGATCTGTTCTTCCCAACTAGATAGTAGGACCAGCTGATATATACTTTAGAAAAACAAAATCTTCACAGAAAAAGATAATTTATAGCTCCATATAGTCCTATGCAGCCTCCTGCCATAGCAGGTGAATGTGGACAGTGATTTTTGTTCTTGTTGCCATGGACTGTTTTCATTATCCAAGAAACTTCATTAAAGAGCAAGGTCTGTAGGAATTTTGAATTTATGGGACATGCTGCTGACTTCCTAGTTGCTATCCCAACACTATGTCATTCTATAACTTGAGGATATTTTTTTTTAAAAAAATAAATAAATAAAGCATCTCTCCCCTAACTCATGCAGAATTAGCTATACTTGGGTTGTCTGGGTGGCTCAGTTGGTTAAATTAGTTGTTAGTTGGTTAACTCTTGGTTTCAGCTCAGGTCATGATCTCAAGGCTGTGAGACTGAGCCCTGCATTGGGCTCTATGCTGGCTCTATGCTCTCCCTCTCCCTTTGCCCCTCGACCCCATTGCTTTCTCACTTTCTAAAAAAAGAAAAAAAAATTAGCTATACTCATAGGTTCCTAATCTGTGTCGTAGAATTGAGCTCTAAGCAAGACAGCGATTTCATAGTGCGCTCTTGAGATAAGATTTATCCAGAAATGTTTGGAAGTCAAAGAACTTAAAACAACAGAGGTTCCAGGGCACCTGGGTGGCTCAGTCGGTTAGGCGACTGCCTTCGGCTCAGGTCATGATCTCAGGGTCCTGGGATCGAGTCCCGCATCGAGCTCTCTGCTCAGCAGGGAGCCTGCTTCTCCCTCTCCTTCCCCCTACTACTCTGCCTCCTTGTGTGCGCTCTCTCTGTCAAATAAATAAATAAATAAAAATTTAAAAAAAAAGAAAAACAACAACAAAAAAACCCCCCAGAGGTTCCCTAAGAGGCATTTACAGAAAAAAAATATATATGGAAAGATCACCAAGGAGTATCAAAGAGACTCTCAAATAATGGGGTTTAAAAGTGTAAGAAAATTTAAAGAACAACAGCAACAACAGAAGACCTATAGATGTTCAGAGACCAAGAAAATTCGGCATTTCAAGTGGCTGCGTGGCAGGACAGAAAGAGGCAGAAAGCCCCATTTCAAAAGCAGGCTCTGCTACTTACAGTGTACTTATGACCCAAGGCATCTATCTGTCTGTGGGGCAGGCTGGATCCAGGGGGAGGGGAGTGAGGCCTCAGGGGCAAAATTGAAGCGGGTACACAGAAACTCACCAATCAGAAGAGACCATATTTTAATGTGAAATTGCAAACATCAAAATTAGTGCGTCCCCACCCCCCAGTCCACACTGAACAAAATAGAATTTTAAATAATGACAGAACCCAATCCTGCACTTACTACCTGTCTCACACGGCCTGCCTCACCTTAGTCCTGGCCCTGTCAGATCCTGCAAATTTTAATTCTTTAAATGCTGAATAAAAAGTTATTTATCTTGGTTACTGAATTGTTGGCAGTCTCCTCAGCCTCCTTCCAGCCCTGCTCCTGGTCGGAGATGTCTCATTTGTGTAATAGTAACACTGAAAGCAAAAGACCCCGTCACTTTCACAGGGTTGCTAGGAAGATCAACTGACATACTAACCTGCAAATGTCAAGGCACTAGAGGAGGTAAGGACATTGTTTGGTATTATAATTGCTCTAGGAAGAGTTGGAAGAATCAATAGGCGGAGACAGTGTAATCAAACTCCCAGAAAGCACCTGTGGCTGGCTGTCCCACTTCTCCTTCCTCTCCTGGGCCAATTCGCCTGGGCCTTTTGGTGTCTTACCCAGTCCTGAAGTGGCTTCAAGGAACAGTCCCCCCTGTCGTGGGCCATGCTGCGTGGACTAGCGCCACTGGGCACGACAGACACAGATGAGACTTGGCGGAGGATACACCCAAGGTATCTTCTTGGAATGTATCAATGTTATCCGTTCTGCTAAGGATTATTTTTTGAAAGGAACATGAGTGGAGTAGAAAATTTAAAACAAAATGGCCAAGATTAGAAAAGAAACACCAGGAGGAAGGACATGAAAAGATGCTCAACATCATTCGTCATGAGGGAAATGCAAATCAAAACCATGAAATACCGCCTTACAACTGTCGGAAAGGGTACATTTGGAGGGGCAAGGAACAAGTATCAGCGAGGAGGTGGAGAAAAAGGAACCCTTGTGCACCACCGGTGGGAACGCAAACTGGTGCAGCCATGGTGGAAAACAGGATGGAGGCTCCTCAAAAAATTAAAAATAGAAATACCATAGGATCCAGTAATTCCAGTACTGGGTGTTTGCCCAAAGAAAACAAAACACTAATTTGAAAACCTACATGCACCTCTTTGTTTACTGCAGCATTATTTGTAACAGTCAAGATACGGAAGCAACCCAAATGTCCACTGGTAGATGGATCGATAAAGAAGATGTGGTATATAAATACAACAGAATGTTACTCAGCAATAAAAAGAAATGAGATCTTAAAGTCTGTGACAACATGGATGGACGTAGAGGATATTATGCTAAGTCAAATAAGTCAAAGAAAGACAAATACTATTAGATTTTATTGACATATGAAATCTAAAGAACAAAATGAAATAGACAAAAAAGCATAAACAGACCCATAAATACAGACTGATGGTTGCCAGAGGGGAAGGGAGTGGGCGGATGGACAAAATGGGTGAAAGGGAGAGGGAGGTACCGGTTTCCATTTGGGGAACAATGCAGTCCCAGGAATCAAAGGTACATCTTAGGGAATGTAGTCCTAGTCCGCGGTACTCTAACAGTATTGCATGGGGACAGACGGTGGCCATACTTGAGGTGAGCCCAGCAAAGTGCAGAGCTGTGGAATCACTATGTTGTATGCCTGAGACTAACAAGACACTGTATGTCAACTAAACTATGACAAAATAAAACAGAACAAAACAAAAAGCTCATGAGAAAACAAAACAAAGAAACTTCAATGAAACTTCACATTTGTAGCAGAGACCACTTTGGGGTGTGCCTCAGACTGCCTGGGAGCAAGTCACTCTCTCTCTCAGAGGACTTCCTATAGGGAGAGATGAGGAATTCCTCCCCCTGGGGCATCCATCACAGTCCTGGTTATGCTTGTCCATGTGTTCATTTGACAAAAGCCCAGAACACCGACTATGTGCCAGACACTGGACATCTTGAGATGAATAAATATAGCCTCTGCCTTCCAGAAGCCATCTGGGATTATCAGGGTATCAGAAGAACTCTATGTGGTAGACTGAGGCTTTTATTTATTCAAAATATTTTTAGTGAGCCTGTCATCTGGCACTGGGAGATAGCAGTGAGTCGAACACAGTAACCTCTCTGTACTCTTGAACTGGTATCTGAGAGCAGTTCTTGAGGGAGTCCATAATCGGGTCTGCTCTAGGGAAGATCAGACCTCCTGTCTCATTCCAGGGTACCAGCATGGGAGACCTAAAACCTGGCAGTACATCAAACATGAAGCTAGAAGTAAGTTTTTAATTTCCTCCTAAGACACTCTGTTCCATGATCCAAAAGGGATACATGGGCACTCCGTGTCTAAGGGAAAGGGCCCCTGGAAACATCATAGGGCCAACAGGACATCTCTGTATAGATCCTCAGGGAGCTGCGATTGAGGCAATGATTTCTATCTGGCCACTTGGAAGACAGATGCCATCTCATCCCTTATGCCTCTCTCCGCCCACTTAGTCTGGGCCTAACCAATACTTGTTGATTTAAGGCAAAATGTAGATTGAATAATATTTTTGAAATAAGTTTTACCAGCTATAGGTATCATATAGGTATTCTCCCAGCTACACCACTAGCAAGTCTCTGCCCCAAGGAGGAGAGGTAGCATGGCTGTACATGCGGAGATGTACAGATCTAGCTCAAGAGAAAAATAAAAATGTACTCATCCTTAATCCTGTCCAAAGAGGCAAAAAATGGTCAAAACCACCACCGCAATTACAAGATTATCTTGCTTTTATGTAATGCCTGATCATTTTCAAGGGTCTCTCCAAATTACTAATTCATTTGATTCTTTTATCAAGGCTATGATATAAATAGGGTGAACAAAATTATTTCAGAGACGAGGGAATGGTCACAGAATGGGTCTCGCCTAAAGTGACACAGCTTACCGGTGAGTTTAAGAAAACAAATGGACTCCCAGTGTCACACCCACCCTCTTACACCAGCCTGTGTAGCTCTAAGCATTAAGTTCCCAAGTTTCATGGTTCCTGGCACGCAGTCAGCTCTGGCTTTATTTCTCTCCATTACCCCAGGGACTAGAGCAGTATCTGGTGAATTAATAAATGAACAATGAATAGATGAATAATAATGAATGGATGAATAAGGGACTGGCAAAGCTAAAGGAAGGTTTGATTCACACTTTAGGTATACAGATGGCAGCTTTCATAAAATTACAAAAAACTGATTTCACAAATGCTTTTCAAAAGCTTCTAAGTTGCTTTTCTAACTGCCTCACCTGACTGGCTTTAAAACAAAGTAGATGTGTTTCCCTGATCTATTTTTAAAGCTCATCTTTAAATCCCTTGTTACAAAGTCATAAGGACTAAATATTTGTTCTGAGAAAACACGTAATGGTCAGGCAAGAAAAAATTTAAAAGAGTATTGATTAAATTCCCAGAATTGAAGATACTAATAAGAGTTATATTAAAATGCCTTATGTGTGATGAATCTCCAATGAGAATTTAATTGCTGTTATTTTAAAAGCCACTCAAGTCATAAACCCAATTGCATAAGAATAGTAATAGCAGAGCAAAGCAGCCAAACTACAAAAGTAAAAACCAGATGCTCCCACAAACAATAAAAGCCTTATGATATTGGACCTAGACTGCATTTGAATATCGAAGTACAGTTTTCTGGTAGAAGAGAAAAAGTTTAGCACTTCCAGCCTCTGAACTGGACTACCTTCCCACCCACTCTCTCCCTGGATGAATAAAGCTGAGGTTCGGCCTGCGGAGACCGGCTTTGTACACGACCCAGCACCAAAGTTACCGTCCATACAAGTTCCACAGTGAATGTGGATAATTTCACAGAAAACTACAGGTAAGAAGTAGTTTTACCTTCTTCTATGAGTACTACGGAGTTCTTTGATTGATTTACAAGATAGTGATTTTCTCCCCCTTTTCACCAAAATGTCAGTGTCAGGGGTTTCTTTGCCAGAGCAAAGGAAAGCTAGAGAAAAGCTACTGAATACTTTTTCTCTACGGGCTCCGTTCAACATCCCGTACTCCTCTCCACACAGAATAAGATCCTTTATCCAGGGGATGATGTGGCCATATTTGGCCCTCAAACAGCTGTGCTGCGGGGTATCCTGGGAATTAAAGAATTAAATCATGCTAGAAGAGGAAGGGGCTCCCTGAGATCCAAATCCTCATCTTAGAAAGGAAACTCAAGCCCACAGAGAGGATTCTCCCTAGTTCGACATCTGATAAAGGAAGGAGCCAGCAGGACTAGAATCCAGATCTGGTGAGGAAAACAACCAGAAGTGGGAGGAACACACAAAAGTGCAGTCACATATTATATACATGTGCAGCCATATATATAATACACACTTAGACCCGATGAATCAAAGCAAGCTGTCCCAAACTGTAATCATCATTTGCTTCACTGCTGTTTTGATGGAGTCCTGCTACTCGGGTGACTTCATCTTTATTCTCTCGGTCTCATTCTGAAAAACGCATTTTCACATTGGGCTAGCACCAGCGGCGTAGCCCAAGGAATCAGACTCCCCCAGGTGAAGTCGTGTTCAGGGGCCCACTCCCTTCCACCACACTACTCTGACTTCCACAGAGACATCTCTCCCACATTCCTTGATTTGAAACCCAAACCAGAAAGTAGTAGGGAGCATTCCAGCCCTGGCTATGACATGGACTTTGGCCTCCAGAAAGTCACTGGTGCTTTCTGGAACATTTTTATTATTTATTGAGCAACTTTCTTGGCAAATATTCTATACCTGGCACTGAACTAGATCCTTTACATATGGTAAAAGAGTAACTAATTTTCTAAAAATGATGGCTACTCTGGGAACTCTAAGATCTCACTGGATGCTCTTAACCTTCCCCAAAGAATGGTACGATTATTCTTCCTGTTTCACAAATAAGGAAACCCAAGGCTTAGTTTTCACGTGATTCTTATTTTACAGTAGAGGATCCTGAGGCTTACGGATTCCTTACCCAGAACTGCCTGACGTAACTAGCTTACTGAGTGGCTAGGAGGTGGCAGAGCCACGATTTAAACCCGGGTCTCGATAACCTGCGTCCACCATGGCAGACACTGAGGCGCCTTCCAGATGCTCCTCAGGAATCAAATAGCCGGGAGTGCCACTGACAGCAAGTCCCCTGATCTCAGCCCCCTCTGGAGACCACTTTAGGTGAGGGGTCACTTTGCTTGAGACCAGGCCGCTTTCAGGAGTGACTGGCATCTGACGGCTGGTCAAAGAGGCATAAAGGCCTGGCCTCATTTTCCCAACTCAGGAACAGCTCTGAGGGGTCCCCCAGCTTCAGAACTCCCTGTACTTTCTCCTGACACTTCAGGTGGAGGAGACTGGGTCCTCATCAGCCTGACTTCCCCCTGCCCAATCCTGCTTCCTTCCCTTCCCTTCCCCAAGTGTTGGTCCTAAGAGCACTCCCTAGCAGACTTCTCCACCTCACTCTCCACCTCCGAATCGGCTTCCCTGAACACCCAACCTAAGGTATCTGTGTGTTGTTGTTGTTATTTTTTTTCCTTCACTTTACCAGGCTGCTGACTCAGGTGCTTCATCTATAAGAGGGGAGGTTGGTTTAGATGAGCCCAGTCTAACTTTAGATCCAAAACTGCAGGGTGGCATTGCCAAAAAGAGTGAAAAGTTACAAGACCTAATTTCTAATTTTATTTCGGCCACTTAGTAGCAGTATGAACTTAACCCCAGAGATTCACTTTCTAGTCTATAAACTGTAATAACATTATTTCCCTGTCTTTCTCTCAGAGTTGTTGAAAGCATCCATTTACCAACTACAAAGCCTGTATTAATGGAAGCTATATTTTCACGAGGATTATTACTGTTAAGTTTGTGGGAGGAGTAGAGCAGCAAGGAACGCCCATCCTGTCGAGACCCAACCAAAGCCTGGGAGGCAGCCTTCCCACTGCAACGCCTGTGGCAGCCCTTGCCCAGAGGGAGCCCCCACCTCAACCAGGGTCCACACTGTTGCTCTGAACTTCATGAGTCTGTCCCTGGTGGGTACAGGACTCTCACTTCCTCCTTCCAAAGCTCTGGGAGAAGGCCAAAAGTTGGTCGGGACTGTCAGTCAGTCATATCACCACAATGCCTCATACAAAAGATTCGTCGGGTATTCTCCTCCAACCAACTCCCTTTGTGTCACGCTCTGGCCACCGAATAAAAGGAAGTCACATCACCAGCCCACATCCCCCAACCTCTCTCCTTTACCGCAACCTCTTACTCCTTGGCATTTCTCATCTGCGGCTTTTCTCATTCTTGATTCCAGATCTCTTGCCATTGGGAAGATCTCATATTTTGCCATTGGGAACCCTGATGTCATTATATATATATAAAAAAACCAACAAAGCAAATCATTCCCCAGCTTTACCCAGAGTGCTCAATCTCAGTGTCGTAAACAAAATTTTGTTCTTCTTGGAGGTCCTGCTTCCTTCTCTGTGGAAACTGAAGATCATAGTTGAGACCACACATTTTCCCCCACTTCTTATGCCAATGAGGCCAATTAATCAGGGAGGGGGTCGTTAAGGTTGAGTGGCTTGGGAGTGAGGGCATTCCCCTGGATAAAATCAAATAACCATGCAGACGGTTACTAATACAGAACTATGGTTTCCAACATCGACTGGGCCTTCAGGGTCTCCTATCAATCTCTCTCGCTTATTGTAAGCCAGTCCTTGTTTCCGTTGCTCTAAAACATTATTCTAAAACAAATAACTCTCTTTAATACAACTATTATTCCTGCTTTGCTCCCTTCTCTCAGTGGACAAACCTGACTCCTATTTCACAGAAAAGTATGAGGTCCCTCAACTCTGATCTTCAATTTCCTGCCCTACTCCTATAAAATTATATACATCTATACCCACCCTTACTGCCTTCCTCCAATCTCAAAAGACCGCCCTTGACCGACTATCCTTCTGTCTCCAAGTGGATGCTACTGCATGAATCCCATCTTCTTATTCTTCTCTCTTTGACCTCTTCCTTCTACTGCCATGAATTCCTTGGGTCATAAAAGCATTTAAATATATTCCAGTCCCCCAAAACCACTACCATCAGCAGTACCACACCTTCGCATGCCCTGTGTTCTTCTCCAGCTAGTCTCCATTCCCGTAGCTACATCATCTGTCTACTTTATAACCTCCCACTCACTTGTCCACTGGGACCTGGCTTTGTCTGGCTTAGCTAAAGTCAGAAGTGACTTCTCCTCTATGCCTATCTTTCCGGCCTGGCTGTTCACATTTGACACAAAGGATTTACTGCCTACTTGAAACTACTTATTGGTTACTGAGACAACTCCCTCTTGGTTCTCCTGGAATTTCCTGTATCTTTCTTTTCCCTTTTCCATCTCTTTTATGGGCTCCTTCTCTTTTGACTGTTTTAAATGTCAAGGTGCTACACCCAGAGTTTTATCCTCTGACCTCTTCCCATTCTTCTCGGGGAGCTCATCCAGTAATAATCCCAATTGTCACCTTTGGGCGACAGATAAAGAGATTTATCTGTAGCTTAAATGTCCTCTGGTTTTTGACTTGTGCTCTTTGTTTGCCTTCTGGCGGTAGCAGCATCCAGCCAGTCACCCAACCTAGAAATCTAAGAGTCTTCCTTCATTTCACCCTTTCTCCCCACAGTTACTATTTTCTTTTTACCTCTTCATACTTTTTTTAACCCTCTCATATTTCTTGAATGTATTTTCTTTTGCTGCTCCACATCACCTCAGTTAACTCAGGCCCTCATCGTCCTTGCCTACACTACTGCCATGGGTCACCTAACTAACTGGTCTTCCTGCTTCCTGTTTTAAGATCCTCAAAGTCCACTCCCCCCATAGTCAAATGAGCGATCTAAAACACAAACGTGATCAGACTGCTCCATCCAATACTACCTGTGGTCGTAACAAAACACCCAACAGCCTGAATACAACAATATGCCGTCCCTTGGCACACAAGGACCTCCAGGACTCAAACTTTGCAAATCTCTCTGGTTACAGTAATCAGTACCTCCTACCTCTGGCTTTCTGCTGCAGCAACCCTCAAGTGCTCCTGACTCCTCAGGCACATCACACTGCTTCCTGCCTCTCCTTCTGACCATAGTCTAGTCCCTTCTGCCCGGAACACCTCTCCCTTGTTCCCTCCACCTGGCTAACTGTTACTCAAGACTCAGTTCACTCGTCTCATGAGGAAGTCTTCCTTGATACAGAAGGGTTAGCTGTCTCTTCTCAGGGTTCCTGTGAGACCTGGTACGTACTCATGCCATCATAATCCTACATTGCCTCAGAACTGCTTGTCTATGTGACTACATCCTTGCTCCGGCAACAAAGCTTGGTGGCCTAACCCAAGAGGCATTTCTTTTGCTCAGGAACCTGCAATGTGGGCAGGGACTCAGCGAGTGTGGCTTGTCTCTGCTCCACACAGGGGTTGGCTCGTGCAGCTCTCCTGGAGCTGGAATGGTTACTGCCAAGATGACTCACTCCCTGTGCTGACCCGAAGGTGCTGGGAGTTAGTTCCTCTCTGCCTGCGTCTTTCCACAGAGCAGTTTAGGTTCTTCATGGCATGGTAGCTGAGTTCCAAGTGTGAGTGTCCCAAGACACAGGAAGTGGAAGCTGCGAGTTTCTTAAGGCCTGGGCCCAGAAACTGGCAGTTTCTAAGCAGAAATTTAATAGACTTCTGCCATTGTCTCTTGTTAGGCAAGCACAGAGCCCAGATTCAAGGGGAGAGGGCATAGTCCCTTCAAATGAAGGGAATGTCAAAAAAAGTCTGGAAGTCACGTTTTAAAACCATCACCTTCCTCTACTAGACTATGTGAGCTCTTCTAGGACACACATGGCATGTATGTGCTGAGTGACTGTGTTCATTCCTGGGCCAAACTGTCTACACAGAACTTCACAGTCTCCATCAGTCCCCTGTACCACAGAGGTTCTATTCTGAAAAAGTCAGCCACACTGATTAGCAAAAGGATTAAGGCCCAAAGGAAATTAGTGTTAAAGTGACACAGGATTAGAAATGGGAGCATTTTGGCGCACTCGGGTGGCTTAGTCAGTTAAGTATCCAACTCTTGATAGATTTCGGCTCAGATCATGATCTTAGGGTCCTGCGATTGAGCCCCTTGGTGGGCTCCGTGCTCAGCATGCAGTATACTTGTCCCTCTTCCTCTACCCCCACTGCACCCCCCCTCAAATAAAATCTTTAAAAAAAAAAGGGAAGATTTTTATGAATTCATCATACTACAGTCCTTCATTTTGCCAAACGAAACACACACACACACACACACACACACACACACACACACACACACCGAGGCACATAGATAAACACACAGCGAAGAGTCTATGTGGGTCAGTTATACAAAAAAGAGCAATGATTCAAAATTTGTTATGTATGGGGAAATACATGCTACTTACTCGGCTTTTTTTTTTAAAGCAAGTCAGAGCTACTTAATTAAATCAAAGAATCTGAATGATGAGTAGTGTTAATTTTCTTTCTTTTAAAGGGGACACTATTTGCTTTTGCAAATTGGGTCCCATTTACAGCTATAGTTGTAATTTAATTATTTGATGATGCACATCTTGGTAAAATGTCTTGTGGCACACTGATGACTCAAATACCACGCACTGACATGCAGCTAGCCATTAAATAGAGTATGAAAGCATGAAACCTTAGTTATTAGACTTCCTTAAACATGACTGAATCATGAATGTGACTAGAGCTATTGGAGCTTGAATTATTAAATGTAATTATGAAAGTCAAAGGAAATGAAATAATTTGACATCAGTAAAGATCAGATTGTAAGCCTAATTCCAAAAGGTAAATCTTGACTAAATAAGAAACAAATAATAAATTAGTTTGAATTCGGAGAGATACCTAATTATAGCTTTAGAAGCACACACTTAAACAGACCCGAAAATAGTTAATTTCTTCTAGGCTTTCTGAAGAGCTTCCAAAACACTAGATAATCAATCAATCAATCAATCAATAAATGGTGGGATTTGTCAATTAACTGAATACATGGTAGCATTTTGCCAAGAAAGTAAAATCAGTTTTCCCCAGAAGAATGAATTTTTTTCCTCAGGATTCTTCTTGTGTGGTGGTACATTTAGGAAATGTAATTTCCTACATGCAATAATTACCTTGTAAATCAGACTGCCTGTATGACCTCATTTCAAGCATATCTGGAGGAAGGGTACAATATTAATTTAGCAATTCCATAATAAAGAGAAGTCAGATGGGATGCAGCTTTTACAAGACAAATTCTGAGGTCTATCTCAAACATGACCTGTACTGCCTACCCAGTGTTTATGCAGCTACGACTTCTTCCCCAGTATAACACCCGAGAAACGGAAAAATCTCCTGCAACAGATCAGAGATAAAGTACAAAGTAAAATAAATGAACAAAAATCTCTTAAACTCAGTATGTTAAAAAGTCAGACTCAGTGTCCTAACCCAAGCCTGGTTCTCCTTCTGGGGTCTTTGTCTTGTAGTAAAGGTATAGTGTAGTATTCTGTAGGAGGAGAAAACCCAAAAAACAAAAAAACTTGAGACTACAGGTCCAAGTTCAAATCTCAGTTCTGACACTCTACCCCTGTCAGATCTTGGGCAACTGATTTAGTTTTGCTTAAAAAGCCAGTTTCTTTATCTAAAAAATGGGGTTAATAACTTTCAGATAGTGGTAAAGATGAAATCAGCTAATTAATGAAAATAACTATCACACTGTCTACTATATAATAGGCTTGTAATAAATGGTTCTATTATTACTTGAATTTGTTAATGAGCTCCTTGTCTGTCCAGCTTAAGTTGGAAATTTGGAAATAGCACTGTCCCCAGCACTTCTTTGAGCTCCATATCTACTCAGGCACTAAATACTACTGGTTCCACTCAATGAACTATCATTTCTTCCATTGTGTGAAAGACTGAATTTTCTTCTCTTTGCAATAGCAAAAAAAATCACGTCTTCCTACTGAAGCCCATAATATAATTTTCCACTGTGTCAAGCACCTCAGAAAAAGTGGTTGGCTTTTTGAAAAGATGTGTGTATTTCTTAATTTCATTTCTGGGCATTTTATGTATTATGTTACTATTGAGAATAAGATTATTTGCTTGTCTATTTTGCCCTCCCCACCCACCATCATTATACTTTCTAAACGTATGGCTGGTATATAGGATGGCTACTGACTTTTATCTGTTTAGTCTTAGAACTGACTACCTTACTCCACTGTCAATTATTTAAACTTTTAAATTACGGAAATAAAATATTTTTACTATTAAAACTTTGAATATACATATAAATAAAATTTTAAATCACTGGTAATTTCACCATCAAAGGTACTCACTTTTAATAGCTGTGCATATATCCTTTCAGATTTTTTCTTATTGAAGTATCACAGATTTATTATGTTTTATAAAAATGAGATATTGTACATGCTATTTTATTGTAATAGACATATAACTAGTATATGCAGGCTAATAGTAATGTTATAATCAACACTGTTATCGGCTATCAACAAATCTCATTAAAGATCAGGATTCAGACTGATTTAAATATAGAAACTACTAAGTGTCTGGAAGAGACATGACAAAATAAATGGAAATAAGAAGAAATTATAGCTATAATAATTGCAGACAAACCTGAATTCATAAGAACAAAAGTAAAACAAAAAGTAATAATTTTTCATTAAGTGCTCACTTACAATGACGAAATAGACGTTTTAGGCTATCAACATTTCCACATTTCTAATTAACAGAGTTACACTAAACTTAAAAATAGAAGGACAACTAGAAATTCAATGGTATCTTGAGACGCTAATAACATTTCATCCTTTTTAGAGTAATTAAAATAAGAGGGCTAGGAAAATCTGGGAGGGTATAGAAAGGTGTGCTGTTTTCAAAAAATATCTTGTGAACATCTTCACATTCCCATACCAATATATGTACACGTGTAAAACAGTGTTTCTCAGTCCATGCCACCTTTACATAAACTCAAAAAAAATCCCATACTTAAAATATTAAAACAATCATGGATTTTGGTGGGAAAATTTGCTTCAAAGTGTTGCTCAGCATAAGCACTGAGTCTCCTTGCTTGACAGAATCTTCTGCCTCCTGGCCTCAGTGGTGTGGGAAAGAGAATGGAATGCGGGTCAAGTTGAAGAGCCTTGCTTTCAGGGTCACAAACGGAGAAAAGCCAGCCTTGCAAACACTTCTTGATGAAAACTGAGTGCCATCTGAAGTCCACTTGTTTGTTTTGGGGTAAACAGGGAAATCTTTTACTCAAAAATTCTTCAGGGTGATTTTTCTGGAAGTTATTTTGGCAACACAATGAAACTTGAATTCCAAACCCTCCCCACAAACATCTTCTGGCAAAGACTGGATGCAGGTGAGCAAAGCCCCTGTTTTTTGAGACCTTCAGTAAGTTGGAAAATTAAGAGACATGTTTAGTCCGGCATAAGGATTGAGAAAACGGACTCTGGCACCAGAGGGGGTTTGAATCCTGGCTCTGCCAGTTATTAGCTGGGTGCCCTAGGGCAAGCTAGAGACCCTTCTGCGCCTGTGAACCTTACCTGTAAAGTACTACCGTCACTACCTCAGATGACTAGGGCACTACACGTAAACCTCAGAATGCTATTTAGAGCGCAGGAAGCGTTCCAGAAACCTTAGTCTTATTGGTACAGCTGGATTTAAGTAGCAAGTAGTGATGTTGGGCCTACCCCTGGATATTTCAGCTCTTCCTAGATGAAACCCTCAAATAAATCTTGTCAACATGTTAGGCTTTGTTGAATGTTTGCAAGTCTGAAGTGGCTGTTTTTGTCTTCACTGTCTTGGAAGCGAAGCAACATTATCCTTCAGGTCATAAATCTTTTCAAGCACTTTTACTTCTGACATGATTGATAAGCTCTGACAGAACATAACATGGTCCAAGTAGTCACTGTTGATTTCTTCCCATAGTTTGGTTTCAATTCTTAACATTTAAACTCCTTAGCTCATCTGGAATGTATTTTAATATAAAGTCGAAACTTGGGATTTAAAATAGTGTTATAAAACATTAGCCAATGGTTCCAAATTCTTCTGGAATAAGCCAACTTTTCCCCCACTGATGCGCAATCTGTCATACATCCACGTCTTATATGTGCTTATTATAATGGTTATCTATTTTTTGTCGTTCTCCCATTGGAACTAAGTTTTACAAAGACTGGGAGTTGGTTACTTGGGTTCACTGCTGGATCACCAGAGTACTGCTTGGCTCACAGGAAGGAAAAGGCTTTCCTCTTTAGCTTCCTCAATGTGATTACCATATTACTGATTTTCTAACGACAAGCAAATGCTACATTATTGAAACAAGTCTCAACTGTTTGCATTTTCCATTTCTTTCAACAGGCTCCTAGATTTCATTTATTAATATTTGACTGAAGATTTCATGCATTTAGTTTTAAGTGACAGTGTTCTTAACTTTGAAGAAAAAGAAAAAGCATAGAATTTGGTCATAGCCATTCTGATTTCATAAAATAAACAGGACCATTTTCCAAATTTTTCCATGCTTTGAAGTAGATTAGAAAGCACAGGAAATATCTGCTCCTTTAAGATCTGACGGAATTTACTGATAAATATGTCTAGAATTTGTACTTTGCAGGGGTCTTTTAATCCTATTTTTGTCAATTTTAATTATCTAAATTTTTTATAAATTTATTTTTAGTCATTCATTTTGTAGGTTGAATTTATTGTCATAGGGTTAAAAATATGACTCTTTTCAAATATGTTTTTTAAAAATTCCCTCTGCATCTAAGGTTATATGCCTTTCTTTTTTTAAGGAGTGACTCTGGATCAAATTATTATGGTTGGATTTTTTAAAAAATCAATTTGAATACTTATATTCTACCAGAATAGAGTTGTTAATGTGTGGTAATGAATATGTTCGGTTTTAATATAAACTATATTCTGCTTTTTATGCTTCTAAATTGTTTTTTCCTTACCGCCATCTCCTTAGCCATATTAAGATGTTCTCCCCTGACTTGTGGTCAACTAAGAAATTTTTCATCTCATTTCAACACTAGTACTGCTTAACTTAGAATCTTCTTCATCCTCTACTTCTTCACAGAAGCCATCCCTAAAACAGCCCTGAGTCTCCTTGTGCTCCTTCGTCTTCCTTCTGCTTGCCAAACCAATAGTTTGGCTTAATAATAAATGCAGTTATTTATAGAATAAATTAAAGAATAATTAATATAATTATTAAAAATAAATTTTAAAATTTAAAAAATTATTAATATATTTTTATTATAAAAATAAATGAATTAATGTATAGAATAAATTAAAGAATAAATGCAGTTATTCTTTGCATTTTATAATTGTGAGTCCCCATTACCACTGGTCTGTTTTATTAGTTTTTTGAGGAATCATTTATTGTTAGCATATGGCTTACTACTGTATTAACAACTGTTATTCCTAAGTAATTTTATACTGCTTAAAATACTCTATTTTGATTTCCTCCCCTACAGGGTTCTTTATTCTCATTACTTGTTTGGTTCTACATCTCTTTGCATGTTTGTTTTTCAGGACAAGTACAGGAATGGGATGTTCTGCAAGCCATTCATTGTCATAAAATTGATCTTCATTATTCTTTGCTAGCCCCCTCTGAGCCCTTTGCTGTGAAGATTCATGATCCCCTTTAGCCAAAGCGGTGGTGAACATGCGAAGTTGAATGTCAGCTCAGGTTACCATCTCGAACCCGAAGCCTACCCAGTACATCCTGAAGCGGACCGCGGCTGTCACACTGGTACACCTCCCTTCTGTCCCTCCCCTCTGTCCCTCCATCTTGGGACGTCTTGTACTTTCTTTATACTCTTTGGCTTTCTCATCAGATTCCTCTTCTTTCTCCATGGTTTTGCCAGGTCCAAACCTCAGCCCCTGCCTCTCGTTCAACATCCCCTTCCTGGCTCCAACTACCATCTCTATCGGGGATTCTTCGGCCCTTCCCCGAGTACTGTTTCCATACAAACTTTCTCCCATTGGCAACATCCGTCATTAAGCACAGTGATTCTCACCTACAGGGATAGCCTGAAATTTCCAGAGCGGCATTTACAGCTTGAAGAAGCACTTCTGCCCAGGGCCTTTCTTCTGAGACACAGCTGCTCTGTCTCTGGCAAAGGCTCATCATCCACTGAGCCCGGGAGTCATCGCCAATGGCCTTGAGAACAGAGACAGTGTCTTGTCTAATTCACTATCATTCATCAGGATGTACTGGACAGGCTTCAGGTTCAAGATGGTAACCTGAGCTTACATATTAAACTTCACACGTTCCCCACCACTTAGCTAAAGGGAATCATGGATCTTCACACCAAAGGGCTCAGGGGTGGTTGGCAAAAGAATGAAGAGTGTCTAACACACAGCAGCACAACAATTATTTGTTGAAGGAATGAATGCGGTCAAATACTAAATTCTGTGGTTTCCAATGCATTTTCTTTCCACTCATCCTCTTTCATCCATAGTCAGTAGTTTAGTTAAAATCACGATTATTGTCTGCTTGGCTTAACGCCAAAGCCTGTCAGCCTCTGGTCCCGCTTTTCCTAACCCATTCTCTCCAGGCTACAGCACTTATCTTCCTCACAGATCCGTCCTTATCCCCTCGACTTAAGGCTTCTTAAAATCAAATCCGAATTTCTCAACATGACATACAAACTAGTAATGCCCTTGACTTTGTACACAGCATTCCTTCTACTTGGAATAATAACTCAGGTATCATTGTAAGGAAAATTTCTTGATGTCCCAAAGCTGAATTAAACACTCATGGGACGTGCTCCCCAAAGTATCCCGTATTTCGCCTACTACTATATCTATTCTGTATTGTAATCCTCTGTTTACTTGTCTACCTCCTCAACTACAATGGAAACTTTGATGGGTGGGCCACTGTCCTTTTCACCTTATCTCAGCGCCTTGCACGGTTCCCGACACAGAGTAGGCATTTAATGGGTATCTGGTGAATGAATGTATTTTCAAATCCCACAGCGACCATGCAAGTAGAGAACTTTGGAATTCCATCATGGGAGAGGGATTCTGAATCCAGCTGAGATCCATAAACAGACATTAGGAGTGCACGAATAACACAGAATTGTACCCAACATTTTATGTGCATATACATTTGTTGAGGGGAATTTTTAGACTGCCTAAACAGTCAATCCTAAAAATTTAAGAAATGCTTGGTTAGAAAGGACTATTCAAAAGTGTATTACAAACTAACAAAAACAAAATGTAGATACACACACACAACACACACAGGGATCGATCTAATGACACTGAGCTTTAGGGTAAACTTTTACTGAAAGGGGACAAGAGGCAGAGAGTCAGAAGGCTGCAGAAGAGCCGAAGAAAAACATGCCAGGAGAGAATGGAGACAGAACTACTTCTGTCTTCACAGCCATTTGACACAGGGTCCTCGTGCGGTCAGGGTGTGAAAGGGTGGCTTCCGTACAAAGAGCCTGTTAGGATCTGAGGAGATTTGGTTTTGAAAACTGGAAACTTCAGCTGGCCATAACGCTACCCAACTTCGGGCAAGTTCTGTTCTACAATCTGGCTATCTTCTCAGTTCTGGCTAGTGAATCCCTAGCGAGGCTCTGACCTTCAACAGAAGGAAAGAGAAAAAGGAAAAGGAAGGCAGTGGGCTGGGCTTATGACAAGGGAGGGTCGGGAAGAGGAGGTCAAATCCTCACCACTTCTCGGTGGCCTTCCTTCCCTGGTTCACCCGATTCCTTTATTCAGAGTACAAGTTTATGTACTGCCCTATTTGGAGGGATCTTGACAAGGTATCAGGCACTTCAGTAAAATGGTAAGATGTATGTAAGTTCTGAAAAATACAGGTAGTTTTGAAAGTTCTGGGTGTTTTTTTTAATAAATGCTGACCATGTGCACCCTCTACCCAGGTAATTAAACATTTAAAAAAAGATGGAAATAAGATCTTTACTTTTTGGGTAAGTTCTCCTATTAGCATATAACATGCCAAACTGCCAGGTTTGCTTTAGGAAATGCTCACTTCTGTCTAAGATGCTGTACTAATCCATAAACGTAGGACAAGTTCATCAGAGTGGTAACAGGCTTGATTACTTTGCGTTTCAATGCCACCTGGCCTAACTGCCATTACCTTGGAGTCCGCAGGGTGGCTACCGACCCACCCCCAAGGGGATGGATACTGGACCCTGTCCTCATTAGCATCATCTTTCACCCAAAGAAAACGATAGCCCATTTGGCAAACTGCGTCAAAAGGCCTGGTGAATTCACTCATCACTTAATTAGCATCTAGGTAATCAGGAATGGTCCACAACTGCCTGTCTAGCAATTCAGCCCCGTGTCATTTAACAATACACAAGAACAGCTTTGCCGTGAGGTACATGGACAGAAGTCTCATGGATTTATCTCACACACTAATAATCCAACAGTGTCTAATTTTGCTGTGGAACTCCAATTCTATAAGTGGACAAGATCACGAATGTTAAAAGAAAAATACGTTTTAAAAAAACCAAGTTTGTAAAAACATCTTTTCAAGATTCTATATTAATCTATCTGGAATTTTTGTGTGCCTTTAACCTACTCATAAAAATATATTATTTTAAATAGTAGTGAGAGCTGAGGATTGCTCTGGGTAAATTCCTGATACATTTATGGTGAAATTTAGAGGTCAGTTATGCTGGCTGGAAGCTGGGGTGGAAGGGAAGAAAGGAGAAAGGGGGAAAACTGCAATTTAGTAAAGTCCCCCACCTGACAGCTGTCATATTTGAGGCAATATTCACCTAGAAAAAAAATCCCAGAATTCACTTAAGAGTTGTAATGGGTTTTGCCCTATTATCTACTCTGATATCCCTTTTAGCAAGAAAACGCTGTGAATGATTTATTGAAATCTGGTCTAAGTTCCGTTATATTCATAGATGAACTGAACAGGTCACATGTGTGATACGTGAAACCCTTTCAAATGCTACTGGGGCTGTCTGGAGGACAGAGAGAAAGATGAGAACGGAAGAAAAAAATTCTATAACCTCGTTCATTGCCTGTTCTACTTGCATCCTTATCCTTAATCTTGTCGACCTCATTGTGTCCTCCATCTTCTTTAGGTTTCGCTGCTGCAAGAGAGACCAGATTAGGAAGTGACTTGAGAATGATGCCGGGATCAATGTGGACAATGAGATGAGAGCCAGAGTGAAGCCTGAAGAGGCCAAGAAGCCAGACTTGAAAATGAGCTGTCAGAGATCCTCGTGATGTGGCATCAATAATATATATCCCATCGCTCTGGACAGGTGTGAAATCTGCCAAACCAAACAAGTAATACTCACCCAGAAGAAAAGGGTCTACTCTCACTGACATACTATTATTCGGGGTTCTCTAGCTGAAATGTGCACGTTATGAAGATGTACTTAAGGGATTACTTCTGGGCAGAATCCTTCTGGTGATGTGTGGAATGGAAAGGCAACATGAAGCACGACAACACAGATGGGCATCACCTGGGAAATCCAGCAGTCCGCTCCAACAGATACCCTCAAGGTAGCATTTACCTTGATGAGCCTCACAGACTCTGATACCCGATCTCTTTGACTGGACCCAGGAATGCAGACTCATGCTAACAAAACTCACAAGACACTGATGTATAAAAAAAAAAAAAAAAAAAAAAAAGAAGGCGACTTTATTATTTACAGTGAACAGCAGAAGAATCAGGCTGAGTGTCCATCAGCCTGACAGGGCATTATCTCCTTGGGAAGGCAAATTACCAGAGGGAAGCTTGGTGGGCGTGGAAGCAGAGCAAGTGGAGTTAATTACACAGGGTCCCAGCACGAAACGACAAGAGGCTCTGCAGCAGTCCGCAAAAGGGTTATGCACCTGCCAGGAGGCTGGATGCGTGCCTCAACCGCGCAGGTGCTAGTGGCCAGACCGTGCTTTGTCGGGTATCATGACACTTAAATTGACTGCTTTTCTTTTTTTCTGTTTTAGAGCTAGAGAAAATGCTCTTCTGACGGGAGATTTTATATGTTGGGGTATCTTTAAGATGCCAGTACCCTTAATTATAGTCAAATCTTACTGTCCAAGGAGTCTTTATGTTTCTTAGGTTCACGTTGGCTCTCTTGGATTTAATCTAGTAGATGTTCATTTCCTAGTTTAATTTTCAGAGAGTATTTTCATTTTCCTGCGTTCTGAGATCAAAAGGGGCACCGCATGGTGGACTCCACATCTGCCTACAGGTTCCACAAAGTGTCAGTTAAATTCAAACCAACCTGTATTTGCTGTGCCAACTTTACGCCCACTGCTGTGCCAGGTACAAAATAACATTCAAAAGAGTCTCTAAGGAAATGTTATATTTCCTGGAGACCTACAGACTTTTGCTCTCTTTAAGGTACGAGAAATAGAAAGGTAAGCCCAACATTGTCTTGTTCCTTTCAGGAGCTCCAGCCTAGCTAAGGAACAAGATATGTGTTTTTTAAAAAAAAAAAAAAGGTACTGTGCCAAGTGGCATGAAGCAAGGCAGTGGGAGTACCTTTTATACTTATGGGCAGAGACAGAAGCCACATCTTTCAGTAAGTCTGGTTAAAAAAAAAAAAACAACACTAAATAATAATGATGATTACTTTAAAAAAATTAACAACAGTGAAGCACGAAGTATAGGTTCCTTCCTTTCTACTTCCCCATCTCTGTTCTACTTTCAAGGCTGCCCTCAGTAGTTTGGTGAATACTCTGCCAGACCTTTTTCTGTGTACAACACACACACACACACACACACACACACACTTGCAGCCCCAAACACACATATTTATATATGTATACAAACATAAATTTATATATTCCATCAACATGAAGAATTTATATATCACGCATCCATTTATGTAATAAACGCACGTGTGAGATCATACTATATATACTGTTTTACAACTTGTTCTTCTACATTTAATTCTTTGTTGTCGATTATGACATGTATATAGGAAATTACACAAAATAAATATGCTGTTTAGAAACTAAATTCCCTGGAGAGCTGCTGCCCGGTGCATAAATAGAAAATTCTGAGTATTCCAGAAACTCCCTGCATCCACTGCCCCCCACCAAATCATCACGCTGAATTTTACGTTAATCATTTCCTTAGCTTTCTGTATAGTTTTACTACCTATGAGGCAGGCAGAGCTCAAATTCGCCTGCACTGGCAAATGCCCTCAGGGCTACCGCAGCTTGGTTCTTTAAGCTTCCTGTGGACTCCCCTGTTCCTTAGATTTCCTTTGATCTTCTGCCCTTTGCTGCTCTGAGGATGTTTTCTCATACATGTTCAACAGTTTGGATGCTTTTCAGCAAGAGGATTGTTCAAATAACCTGATGGGCCCTATTTCTAGTAACAGAAGTCTATGTCACTTCTCAATTCTTACCTACTGTATCCTAACTCTTAGAGGTTATGAGAAGCAAACATCCTTAATTTTCCACAGCGCAAACACTGAAACATGCAATAAATGCACAAGCAGTAAAGAGCAAAGGAATGGAGAATGCATACATGGTTATTCCTGCTCTTGAGGACTTGATGGTTTCTTTCTTCGAAGGAAGGTAAGAATGTAGATGCATGAAATGATCTGACATGAAACAATATGAGGCAATAAAGCAATGTGTTTAAATGAAATTGCTTCCACTCACCAAACACAGAAAGCTTTCCAAAATATACCGTCAAGTGAAAAAAAGAAAGCTGTGCATGGTGTCTTTGTAGAAAATAGATCTTTATCTATGTTCCACATGTGTAAATAGGTGTGTGGATATGTGTCCACACACATTCTTGTTTATACACAGGAATACGACTATAAAGATATGTCACAGTGGTACCTTCTATGAACTGGGATTGGGAAACCAGAAGTTATCTTTTCACTTTTAAATATCCTAGATATCGGGCTCTCTGCTCAGCAGGGAGCCTGCTTCCCTCCCTCTCTGCCTGCCTCCTTGCCTATTTGTGATCTCTCTGTCTCTGTCAAATAAATTAAAAAAAGGGGGGGTGGTGTGTGTGTGCCTGGGCGGCTCAGTGGGTTAAAGCCTCTGCCTTCGGCTCAGGTCATGATCTCGGGGTCCTGGGATCGAGCCCTACATGGGGCTCTCTGCTCAGCAGGGAGCCTGCTCCCCCCCCCCCCCCCCGCCTGCCTCTCTGCCTACTTGTGATCTCTCTCTGTCAAATCAAACAAACAAATAAATATCCTAGATATTATTTTTACATGAGGCAATATATTACTTTTATAGTTAAGGGAGAAAATTTTAAATTACATTCATGGGCAAATATATCTGACAAAGGAAATCAAGAAGAAAAAACAGATAAGAAGACATAAATTATTGGCAAAGTCTTCTTCAAAATGGTGGGACTTGAAACGGGCCTTGTAGGGCTGGTAGAGATCACACTGAGAGGACAGGGATGGGGATAAAGTGGGGGACAGGGACAAGAGCTGTGTCTGAACAGATGTTAGGTGAAGAGATGAGAATAACTGAGGAGGACCATAAGGAAGCCCGCCTATCTAAAATTAACTCCAGTTTACATGAAGAGATAGGAGCAGAGCCACAGCGTAAAATAGGGAAGGTCGTCAATATTAACAGTTTATCATTGGTTTGTGGGAAATAGAAGTCCTTACGGGTTACTTACAAGGTAGTAATACAAGATAATACTAACCTCAGGGAGTAGTCTGTGCAGAATGAAATCAAATGTGAAAAATCCCTAGTAATTTGTAAAGTGCTGGATCAGCAATTATAGGTTTTATTAAGCACTAGTTACAAGTTAGGGAGATTATCATGGCATTCTGATACAGAATGCACTCCAGGGACAGAAAGACTCAGGGCAAAGAGACTCCTTAGCAATGTAACACTCCTCTAAGAGCTTGCCCAGTTTTCACAACTTGAAACATGCAGATAACCCCTCTGCCTCTCAGGTTTGTTGTTAAGGACTAAATGTACATAAAATGGCTTGGTCACAAAGTATTAGTTCATTTCTTCTCAACTGTTATAATAGTCCAGATGTATGTTGATAAAGATCAGAACTGATGCCCTGGTCAAAGGGATGAAAAAGATAAAAAGCCAGAGGTGCCCAGGTAGCTCAGTCGGTTCTGACTGGTTTTTGGCTCAGGTTATGATCCCAGGCTCCTGGGACGGAGCCCCATGTTGGGCTCTGTGCTCAGTGGGGAGTCTGCTTAAGGATTCTCTCTCCCTCTCCCTCTGCCCTCTCTGGAATAAATAAATAGATCTTAAAAAAAAAAAAAGCAAAAGATAAAGTCAGAGATTTTTCTAAATAAATAACCTATAAGAATCTATTTCTTAGATGAAGGAAATGAAAGAGGAAAAGATGATTTCTAGGTTTTCAGCAAGGGAGACTGGTGGAATGATAATGTCCCTGGCAGCAATCTACCCAGATCCGTGATCCACATCTTTGGAATCAGGATACTCAGGCCACATGACTTTCACCTCCTCCAGCTGGCACTCCCAACCCACAACCCTCACCACTTGGGTTTGAGGTAACCTCCTTACATTAGTACATGTATGTCCTGAAATATTTTATTTTATTTTTAAAGATTTTATTTACTCGACAGAGAGACAGCTAGAGAGTGAACAACAAGCAGGGGGAGTGGTAGAAGGAGAAGCAGGCTCCCTGCTCAGCAGGGAGCCCAACATGGGGCTCGATCCCAGGACCCTGGAATCATGACCTGAGCTGAAGGCAGACACTTAAAGACTAAGCCACCCAGGAGCCCTGTGTCTTGAAATAATTTAAAATAAAAGTGCACTTATATTTATTTTATTTTGGAAAAAAATTTCAAGGATACATTAAAAACTTCAAGACAATGGAGATATGCAAAATCACTGATCACTCATTTATTGCAAAACTTAGCAGTACTTTATTAAAAATGAAAATGAGCTCCACGTTTGAGTTTAAGGAAGAAAACTTCCACATAATTCATACATAAAATATTTGGCAGAATTAAACATCTTTACAGTTTAAAATTATTTGTGTTTAGATCATATGAAGTTCTATATCATAAAACTATGAAACCAGAAAAGATCAATAAAAATTAGTAAGTGATTTTTATTTACTGTGTTTTAAAAATTCTTTTCTTCTAAGTTAACTATGACTGTCGAGGTCCATGTTACAACTCTGGGCTGTAGTCTTAAAGTAGAGTTTATTATAGCTTTAAGGTATTTCTGAAGTCTTAGTTGGATACAGTTTGTCACCTAGCTAAAGGTCAAAGGCTTGAGGACTATTACACGATAAAAAACAAAAATTCAAAAAGCTTAAAGCTCATGCTTCAGATTTTCTACTCTTCTGTAAGGTCACATCTCTGCAAAAGATGACAGAGTTGGCAATTGTGTAACTAAGCCTCCAGAACTAGTTACAACTCTGGAATGTGATCATATTTTGCAATGTACTTGGTCACCATCATATGAAAATCTTGGGAAATAATATATCTTGTTTACCTGCTAGTTCCTGTCAGAGAATAACTCATTTAAAAGACTGTTAAAAGTTATACATACTTTAGGGGCACCTGGGTGGCTGTCGGTTAAGCATCCACCCAACTCTTTGTTTTGGCTCAGGTCATGATCTCAGGTTCATGAGACTGAGCCCCTGCATCAGACTCCACCACTTAAGCAGAGAGTCTGCTTGGCTATCTCTCTCCTTCATCCTCTGCCTCTCCCCATTGCACTCATTCTTTCTCTCTCCCCAAAACAAATTAAAAAAATAAAATTTTTAAAAAGGTTCTATATACTCGAAAAGGTAAAAACAAAGAAGGGGGAAGAGGGAAGAGAAGGAGAAAAGAAGAAAACCATTACTTTTTCACAGTAAGATGGAAAGGGAAGGTAGGAGAGGATGCGGATGAAACAAAATTGGCTATAAACAGTCAACCGTTTGTTGAAGGTAGAACACATACACAGAAGTCCATCCATCTTCTCCTGTGCCTTCAGACTGAGCCTCCTGGAAATGTGCAAGTATGGCATGTGGATTGATCAAGACAATCAAGGCCCAGAAGAGTCAGGAAGAGGTTGTTACCTCCTGCTTAACTGCCTCTAACAATTTAAATAGAGGGCCTGGTCCCAGAAGAGAACTATCACCAGAGGTAACTACAGAGTGTGAGGTAGGTGTGGTAAGCTGGGGGGAGCTGACAGAGCCTACTTGTTCAAAGTCCCATCTGTGTCCCATGGTCTCTGCAAGGTATGACAAACATTTGTTTACCAAACATCTCTCCTTCCCATCTTCCCCTTTAAAGCCCCGGGCTCCTTCAACCTTCTCTTTGGCTCAGGATGGCATATAAGCCTCAACTGCCTGTGTCTGAACCTTTCATGACTTTGTGGAGCTCCTATATCTATGCAATTAAATTTGTTCTTCTCCTGTTTAAACCTCCTAAATCTCCTGTTAATATTATGTCAATTTAATTAACAGACCAACGAAAAGAACCTAGAAGGGTAGAGAAAAAAAATTCCCCCTGAACCTACTTTGTGTATTGAATGTTTCATAATAAAGTTTCCAAAAGGCACACATCCAATATTTAAAGACTATCTTCTAACTCTATAGCTAAAAAAAGCCTATCATAATATTATTAAGAACAACAAAAAATACACCATCTTGAGAACAATGAGTTAAGATTTCTAGAGTTCCTGAGGCTTATCTGCCCAACAAGAAAAATTATGGACAATAATCCTGATTGTGCTTCTAACACTTGTATAAAGCATTTTCACAAACATTATCTCAATTGATCTTCGCAATAACACTGTGAGATCTGGTGGGTAACATTCAAATTTATGAAAAAGAAATATAAGGCTCAGACAAATTAAGTGATTCTCATTCATGCACTCATTCAGTTGTTTCACATTTACCTAACACTTCATGTATGTCAGGCAGATCTGTCCTAGATATTAGGAATTTAAAGACAAAGAAAATGTGATTCTTTCTTTCAAGAGGTGCTCAGTCTAGTAGAGGAAACAGATTTATAAACAGAATTACGTGATGCATGCTACAACGAAGTGTTTTTAGTGTTTTTCAAAAACTTTTTTTACCATGACCTGCATAGAGAGATACACTTTACCTTGCAATCCAGCATATAGAACGTAAGTTTGAATGGACAAAAGTTTGCATGGTGCATGTGGTATTTTGTAATCTACCCTGTTTTCTCTTGCAATAAAATGCTGGTCACAGCCTTTTACAATGATGTCATTGTTCACTAGCGGGTTGTGACCCACAGTGTGCAGAAGTGGTATGATCAGAGTTCTGAGGTAACACAAAAGGAAACACAAACTCTGTTCCAGGCACTGAGAAAAAGCTTTCAAGAGGTTGCTCTGTGAGCACTTAACGATTTTAAAGCGACAGAACTAGAACAAAGGTCTTGAGATGCTTGAGTCAATTTGTTTTTACAATCATTGCTGTTTTAGGCTAGACAAATACAAAGCAGCAGTAGACTGTGAATCCAGATCAGCTACGGAATAAGCTGTTTTCTTGAAGAGATGTCAGCCATCATTCACTCACATTTACTAAATCCTCACTGTGGTGCAGCACTTCCTGTAGATTGGCTCATCCTGCTTCTACCTGTAAAACAACTACAAACATCCTGCGATCCTACAGCTTATTCTATGACTAACAGCCCTAAATATCTGCTCTCTCAAAAATGCTCTAGAATGAAGACTTAAAAAGCAAGAGACCGGGATTATATGTGTTAGAATGTAAAATAAGATCCTGTCATTTCTATGAACTACCCATCTATATTGTGATTTTGTTCCGTCCTTTAATCCTCTACCTCAGAGTCGCAAATATTTACTGTCCATGCAAGGGCAGCTGTACCTGGTGTGTACTGAGCTCAGCGAAGGAAAGAGCTGTAAAGGCTGATGGCTCCAGAAGAACTAGTATCTCATGTTGCTGCCCTCTGCTGTCTAAGAAAGACAGGGGTAAGATCAGGGAAACCCATGCACTTGATATGGGCCATGCCATTTCTTCCAATAGAAATGCTTCCATTTTTATGTACGTGTTTTGAGAATCTATTTGCCCAAGTGCACCAAAGATTCTTTTTGTGAATTTGACCTAGTCTGTTAAGTTCTTTGTGCCTTTTATCCATTAAGCAACAAAAAAGAAAAGGTGCTTTCCTACATCAGCATATGATCAACTTACAATGGTACCACTATTCATTGGGTATTCAATAAATATTCCTCAAGGATACTGATATTGCTGCTGAATAGGAAATAGACAAAAGGAAGAATGTTAACTGAACTACATGAGACTTGGAGGAACTACAGCTGTTTTTCATCCCTACTTCCCCAAAGGGAAACACGCTTTGAATATTAAGGATAAAAGATTTTGTTGGCTGAAGGTTGAGAAAATAGTATTCTTAATTAAAATCAAACCGAACTGAACCACCCCCAAAACACCAACCAGCATTTGTGCCTTTAATCATATAATTGTAGGGTCATAATAAATGGAAAGTATTTTGGGATAGGCTTTATAGGTATTAACTCAGTAACAGAGGACTAGCCAGAAGGAAATGAGAATTATACTTCTGAGAAAGTTACTGAAAAGCATAAGCCATTTATAAAGACATTCTGATCTTTGGCTGAATCTCCTTGTTTAGAAGACGTGTTTAGGCTTGATACCTTTGAATATTTTAAGGAAGTCTGAATAAATAGGCCAGTGGATTATAATCTACAAGGTCTTAAAAAAAGATTTTCCTGTTTTAGACTACACAAAAGAGTTATTTTAAGAACACTAACTCTTTAATTTAGACCACCAAGAATAGCATTTTCAAAGATCTGTAAATATCTCGTTGAAAATCAAATGATAAAACACTAAGACAATCAACCAAAGATGTAGCAAAAAATAATACAAAACAGACTCCTGACTTTAATCTATAATTATTCTTATATGGGAAGCAGAACTAGGAAAAAATATATATTGTCTTCTGTTTTGAGGATAAAGCGAATTTCACCTAGAACATTAGCTTGGTATGATTTTACTTCACTACTCAGTTCCAACTTTATATGAAGCATCTCCAAATGACTCCACTCCTTTAGGTACCTCAAATTCTGTGTGTCCAAAATGAAACGCTAATTTGCTAACTTTTCCTCCTTGTCAACATTCCCGAACACCCATTCTTCTTAATTAGACCTCTAAAATGGATATATATAAGAAAATCCACTGGAAAGGAGAGTAAAAAAAAAATAGTAAAATTTCTGTACTGGGTACATGCTGAAAAGCATTTAACCCCTAAGGGCTGTGTGATTAAAAAAAAAAAAGTTGAGACCACGAACCTAATCTAATCCTCCTCATTGCCTTTAGACCATCAGTCTTCCCAAGTGCTCAAATTCTCCCTCCAAATCTCTTCTCTGTGTTTGAATGTCAGTTCCCACTGCCATTGTGGTAACCAGACCCGCCACGTCTTGCTTGGATTTGTCGTAGTTGTCAATTTTGTCTCATTTCTTGCAATATCTTTCTTCCAACTCACCCTTCACTCTGCCTCCACTAGTCAGATAATATCTTCACAAGTCAGATAATATCACTCATCAAAAAAACCAGCAATGCCCACAAACACCTAACATAGTTTTTTGAGCTTTCTATACTCTTATCTCAACTTAGGTAAGTAGAATAAAAAAAAAAAGCATGAACTTCAAGCCTACATTTGAGTTTTGGTCCTGCCTCTTACAAGCTTTGTGACTTTGAGGGAACTCACTGAGGCTTTCTGAGCTTTTATTTCCACCTTTGAGTGGTGTTATTAATAGCTCACAAACTGTCATGTAAATCAAATGAGATTACAGATGAGAACTTAGCACAGAGCCAGGCACACACTAATTGAGCATCAATTGTCTGACCCCCTGCTAGCTCTAGGTTTCTGTGCGCATACTACTGCCCTCTGCGTATTCCCATATACCTGCCCTGTGTCAATCCCTACTCCCTAACCCCAGCCTGGCATTTTACACACCAAGCCCTCTGGAACGTGTGCTTTCTTCAATATAAAATGCACTCCCAGGCACCTGTGGGTCTGATTATACTATCCTCCCAGCCTCACATGCCCTTTGCTGCTTTCTCCAATGGAAATTCTACCCACGTCTCAAGGCCAAGCTCAAATGTCAACTCTTCCAGGAAGTCTTCCCTTTATTCTGCTGATCAGAATTAACCACTTTTCCTTTGTGTTCTCCCTGCACACTGCTTGGACCTTTACTTTAGTATTTATTTTGAGTCCAACTCTTACCATTGTACAAAACTATTATATATACACACACACACACACACACACACGTGTATATATGTATATAACATATATATATATGTTACCTGCATAAATTATAAGCTTGTTGAAGGCAGAAAGCATGCTTTTCTTCTTTTTATTCTCAGCAATTAACACCTTGTACAGGGAAAGATTTAATAAATGTCTGCTGGTTGATAGATGTATGAAAACACTTTGAAAAGGAGTAAATTTTTACCAGAACAAAACACCAATCACTTGTTCCAACCTTTGAAGTAATTTTTAGAAAACAACTTCTCCCTGAAAGATATACCATTATTTAGTCTTTACAATACATTAATTTAAAATAACTAAGAAATGACCTAAAAATGGTGCCCTTTGATAGTGCAGGCTCAACGCAAAAATTATTTTTGCATACTGACCAAACTGACTTTAAAGAATAATATTCATTATTATCAATGGATAGACTACCAATGAGTATTAATAGAGGATAATGATTCAAAGAGGAAAAAAATCACAATACATTAATAAAATGCAATATTAAACCTCATCTTAAAATCATGTTTTCAAATATTTAATCAGCTCACAGCATACTGAGTGAAATAATCAAGACACTGGGCTGATCTCAAATTTTCAAGTGTATATTTTACAGGAAAAAAGACTAAGGGAATACAGAAGATGTTGGTATGTGGCTATCTCTGAGTGGTGGGATTACCAGTGTTTTTTATTTTTTGTCTCCTATATTATCTGAATTTTCTACAACACACACAATTATATACTTAGCAAAGTAATTTTAAAAAGACTGAAGATGAAGAAATTTTAATTAAATCTTAGTCAGATTTGTAAATACTTAAGAGTCTTACCAGTCCAGTAAAAGATTTCTGATTATTAATATTAATCTCAACATATTCAGGTAGGCATCGTTAAAAATTGAAAATTAATGATATAGTTTAGAAAATAATACTAATAAAAGCTTTCCTTAATTGTAAACAGAAAGCAGACGAAGTAAGCATTTGACTAGTTATTTGCTAGGCAGCAAAGCACCAGCTCTGGATGGGGAAAGACTCAGCTGGCATTCCAGCTCAGCCACCTGTCAGCCGCGTGACTTGTTCTCTCTGAGCCATAGATGCCCCATCTACAAATCAGAGAAAACCCTTACACTCTTTCACTGTTGCCTGCAGAATGGACGCTGACACCATTTGTACAATCTCTACTACCAACGTCTAGGACATGGCAGGTCCTCTCCTGTCTCATGTCCTGTGGATCTGGAGACTGTCCCCCTAACTAGAAGATGGATAAGGATGAGTAGGGGGGCTCACTGTGACTTCGAGGGAACCTAGAAAGTCTGGCGAAGCTTGCTGGGTGGCAAAGGCTGATTTGGAAACAGACGCTGGGTGCATGCAGGAATATCAGGCTGCACCAGCCATGCTGTGAATGTGGTACCTACTGGCGGCCACCTCTGTGAAGGAGGATGGGACCACTAAAGGAAGTTAATGGGGGTGGGGACATAGAAAGAAGAGGGAGAGAGAAGAGAGAACAAGTTTTGAGGCACAGTGCCACCGAAGGGGCAGAAAGAAGAGGAAGCCAAGGGAGGAAGCAGAAATAACCAGACTGTCAAACAGGGAGGAGTAAGGGGGAGAGGGAAAGTTGTTTCTTCCTCTCTATCTTCCCCACAAATTTTCTCCCCCCAACCCCAACCTCATCTCCAAAACTAGACTTTTATTCTCAAGAGTAACTCCCATTGCCTCTCTGACAAGTGGAATTCCTTTCTCCAGAGTCAGGAAGTGAAAACCTGGGAAAGCACTAATCTAGAGTGGCCTGCAATGCCCAAATTGGTTTCCCAAATCCTCAACACCTCCAAGCATTAAGCATGAGATCTAGGGGCACTTGGGTGGCTCAGTCAGTTAAGCAGCTACCTACAGCTCAGGTCCCGATCTCAGGGTCCTGGGATCAAGCCCTGTGTCGGGCTCCCTTCTTAGTGGGGAGTCTGCTTCTCCCTCTCCCTCTGCCACTCCCCCTGCTTGTGTTCTCACATGCACACTCATGCTCTTTGTCAAATAAATAAAATCTTTAACACACATGCACACACACACACACACACACACACACACACACACACACACACACACACACAGGATGAGATCTAGAACCGATCCCGGCTACAGATATGAGTTGGTTCAGTGCCGAGAAAGCAGCCATTCACCCCTCTCTTTTCTGTTCCTGGCCATCTCCACGTCCTTACTTGCACCATCCTCAATTACAAAGGATGCACTGTCTTCAATTACAGACAAGCCACGCGAACATCCCATGATTAGAATTCACCATCTGATAATTGTATGGTCACCTTCCCCTTCCGGTGGATTTATAAAATGTTATTTTAAAATGTCAGGATTAGACATGTTTCAAAGAAAGCTCACACAAAGACTGGGGCACAAGAATATCTAGTCAAAAGTCACAATGCCCTCAAGGTAGAACCGCATTTCTTCCCACAGTGCATCATCTTGATTACCAACACGTTGGTTTAATGTGTGGAGCAAAAGCTCAAGACAAAATGTTTGATTCTGGCCTTCTTGAAGAAAATTGTATGCACTCCTTTTTCTTACAAATAAATATGAAGTTTGTACGGAATCAAAAGTGTAAATAATTACTAAGTGTTACATATGTGGGTGCTAAGTGAGGGCAACCTCAGGTGCAATGATACACTTCGATTAAGCTGTAACAAGTCTATTAAAAATTCACCTTTTGGAAATCATTAGTTGAAAAATTTAAAAAACCCACAAAACTCGTGAATATTGTACCTGGAAAAAAATGCACTCACTCTCTCTGCTTCAGATTCCCCAAGCAGAATGATCATTTGCCCACCATGGCCCCAAGCTGGGCTGCGGGGGCTGAAAATGGCAAGGTCCTTGCAGAAAACTTTGTCCAGCGAGTAAGTACAATTTGCTGCCATGTTAAGACAAAATACTTTCTTATAAAATAGGCCAAGGAATTAAAAAACACACTACCAAATAAAAACAAATGTCCCCAAAAGCGCACAATGAAAAGAGAAAAATGCCAGGGGCCTTCCCTGGAGAAGTGTCATTGTTCACTATGCCTTCGGGCCCTGCTTCTCGGGGGTGGGGGGTGGGGGTGTGTGGCTGTTCCTCCTACGGAACATGGGCACGGAGTGAGCTGACGATTTTCACTTCTTCTGCTCTTGTGGCAGCTATCAGGAACTCAGACAGAGCCAAGGAAGAAACAAGAGCAGCAGGCTCTGAATAACTGTTTAGTAGTGGTGACAATTTAAAAAAAAAAAAAAAAAGTGGGGTTAGAGGTGAATGGAGTTGAAAGGACAGAAAGAGGTTGTTAGAGAACTTAACAGAGCCACAGGATGAGAGCTGAGAGAGGACTACTGCCTTCAACTGAAGGAAAGCTTTCCTCTTAGCTGAACTGCTTCCAAGCACTGTTCCCTGAATGGCAAAACCCAGCATCGGTTTAAGAGCTGATTTTAGTCTCTGAGGTCATGTGAAAGAACATGAAGTCCTCAGACTCAGCTCATTTTAGGGATTAGCACATATAGCCTAAGAAAGATATGCTGGGTATGTGGTAAATCACTCTCAGAATTAGCCTACTTATGAAGGCACTTTGTTTTAGCAACACGGATTTTAGCAAAAGTCCTCCAAAGTAATCACTCCTCTTGAAAAAACTCTAATGCTCCACAAAAGAGATGCCATTATCACTGGTGTACTGACCTCCCTTTTTCTCTCACTCTAAGAGTTCTTTCTTTCCCTCAGTAAAGTCAATCAACAAGAGGCAGTTTATGTGACGGTTAAGGGCATGGACTCTGCAACCAGATTTCCTGGGTCTGAATCATGAATATGAAGTTGGGCAAATTGGTCACGCTCTACGAGCCTCAATATCTTCCTTTGTAAGATGGGAATGATACCATCACCTACACTTCACAATATCCTGAACAGACCTGGTATATACAGTAAATGCTCAGAGCATCAAAAGTTGCTATTGGTTTGTTTTGTTTTTGTTTTCCAAATGTCACTACTGAAACTCATGAGATCCTTGTACTTAGACTTAAAAAAAAAAAAAAAAAAGCATATGATGAACACAGTTAATAATCTGCCTATTCGCCTCTCCAAGTGAAACTGTACTTCTTGAAGGGTTATTAATTTCTTATCTCAAATATCTTGCAAATTTCTGGCATATAATAAGAGCTCGACAAATGTTTGAGTATAGAAATAAATGGAAGGAAAGGAACAAAGCTTGGCAGGCCAAATAAGATGAGCAGCTGTACTACTGGTCATACAAGCATATTCAGATTTAATGAGTTTTTATTGAACACCTACTTTATGCTGGGCCCTGCATGAAGACTTGAGGTTATCTTCATACATTCCTATGGGCAAGACACATCTACATAACTGCCATAATAACAGACTGGTCACTGAGCCATGCTGAGGTTCATTTAGACTACACTTCTCAGTTTACAACCTGAAGAGTGTTGGTCAACTAAATCTCAAGTTAATTTTCAAGCCATACAAATAACTCATTTACAGGTCTCCAAAATGCAGCAGGAAAGAGTCAGTGAGACCCAACACAGCGGAATGGTACAGCAATGGTACTGGCATTCTCTCCTCTGGATCTAAGGGAGGGTGATAGGACCCCTTTAGGATACAAAAAGCACCTTGGGGATATTTTTAGCACCCACAATGCCCAAGTCAGAAAGTTAAAGGACCTCTTTAACCACAGAATAAGGAACTACGTTTTACACTCAAGACTTGGCAGCGACTCAATTTTCAAATGTTAGGTTTTCATGAAATCACCATACATCTTGGGGAAAATTCAGATCGATCTCTGCTCTTTTTTATTTTATTGGGAGGAAAATTTTAAGCCAGCATAAATGAATAAGTGGATTTCAGTCTTCTCAAAGGGCTCTCTGGGTGTGGCTGAGATCACTAACTTTGAAAACTTAGCAACACAGGATACATTATGAGTAAGTTCTTCGCTTTTTTTTTTTTAAATAATGATGCTAACTCACCAGATCCTTCTGAAAGAGTCCTTTTATTAATTTCAATGAAGTCAAGTAGAGAACAAGTTGTAATATGAAACACAATTTATGCAACTATGTTGAAATTCTCTGCCAGAGTTACATCTTCCAGTGTAAGTCTTATGGTAAAACAATTTCAAAATAATATCAAGCATTAGGTTAGCCTCATTTTGGTTTTAGGCTGTCATAAGAAAACTTTCTTTATAAATCATTGAAATCCTAAGGCAAAATGATAGTGCCTTTAAATAGAAAAAAAAAAAAAGTCACGTTCCCACCGTTTATAATAAGAGTTGAAACTAAGCCTCAATTGAAATTATACTGTTAGGCAACTCCAAAAACTAAACACAAAAACATGTTAAAATAAAAGATTGCAACACCATGGGAAAACCATCCTCATACATATACTTTTAGATTCTCAGCCATTCCTGACCCCAGCCCAGATGAGACCAGCCTATCCTTTATAGGTTTTCCTACAGTCAGCCAACAAAGGGCTCACTCCCTCCCGAGCAGCACGGGGTTACTCAGGGAAAGGCATGCAATACATTTATTTAAAGGGCCAATAGAAATCCCGTGGGTGGGATTGGTCTGCCTTTCAAAACCAATGAACTTCCCATTATATAACCTTTAATAACAAGAGAAGACTTTACAAGTCATACACCCAACTTAACTACAAGGCAAGCTATGTTACATGCCTCATTGTGTTTAAAAAAAAAAAAAAAAGAAGAAGAAGAAGGAGAAAGGGAAAAAGTTTCCATCTTGTCAGGTAATGTCAGAAACTTTATGACTCCTACTTGGTAGCACTACTAAGCTCATTTTTATAATGATTTTCAGGAAGTATGATGTTTTTGATCAGAAAAGCCGAAGCATCTAAAACAAAACTTCCATGACGTTTTATTAATTCTTTATAAGATAAAGTAAGTCTTTTAACCACAGGAGAATTCTGAGAATCTAGCTTTTCCAGAAAGCCCAAGAAAAATACTTCAGTTTCACCATTCTCAAATTCATTTGACTTTGAAACAAAATAAACATATTACTCTATTTAATATCGTTGCACAAGCGAATTCACAAGAATGAAATCTGTTCAGAGTTCCTAGAAAAAATGTAGCAATACAGGCTGCCAACTTGTTCAATGTCAAGCTCTAGGCAGTATAGCAGCACTAGCAGTAAATGACTCAGAGTGAGTCACACTTAAGCTATTTTTGCTTTTAAAGTACTGCCAGGCACTGTGTTAATATTCAACCCAGAGTAAATTTAGCCCAACAAGAAAACAAGTGTTTCCATGGCTGCTTCTTCACGGTGTTTATGGTATATACGCAGCCATTAGGCACAGGAATCCAGCCGGATGAATTAAGTGGAAATGATCATCTTTCATTTATAGCCAGGCTTTGGAACACTGGAAACACTACATGCAACTTGGGCTATTCTTCCATCTCCTTCTACCTGCCTCTCCTGAGACCAAAAAGCAAGTATGCAGAGAGCATATACCATGAATGATTCATTTACAAGTCTGTGCCATTAAAGTAACGTCAGTGGGGTGTTGTCCATGGATTTCATTTGGCTCTGTATTGGGAGTCATTTCTCTGATAGTACAGCCACAGGAGACTAAAATGCTTAAAAAGGATCTAGCAAAAACAAAAGAAAATGTAGACTACGGATGTCAAATGGAATCATTATACGGTATCATATACAGTGAATGATCAGTGTCTGGTAACATGTAATGTGAACACTCAGAAGGTGTTCAAAAAATATTGGTTGTGGGAGATGAATGGCTAGCATCTGACCTAAAACTATCTCAATTTTTCAGAATACGCTATTTCTACTACAAATACACATGGAGTTAAACTTGAGTAGCACAGTGAATTAGAAATAGACGTTAGGACTTTTCCCTAATGAAATGCACCTGTCTGTTTATAGCTCTTAGATTCCTTGGCACTATCTATAGACTCAATGCTCTAATTATATACAGTGGTGAGGTATGTTGTTCAGCAAAAAATATTAAAGCTAGCTACCTCAGCACAAGTTTTCAAAGTAGGATGCATGTACTGGTGTAGGCAACATCTTAGATTTCTATTTAAATAACTTTTATCTAAAAAAATGAGAAATAATTAAGTTTCACATAAGGTACAGATTGTAGAAAAATACAAAACATGGGGAAGTGTGTGCTACCTCTTATGGGGAAGCATAGTAAAAACGTGTGGTGATCCCTGCTTTTAGGAACATAGCCTCCAGAAGGAGGGAGCCTTCTCTTCTCCTCATGTTTGATCCCAGTTTTTTTGTTTTTTTACATGTAAATGGTCACTGGCCAAAGAAACTATAGGGGGAAAGGCTTGGTCAGCAAGCAACTGGAGAAGACAGACATGGTAATCTGAGCCAGCCAAGTCTGGAAAACAGCCACATAAAGTTCCTTGGCACAGCCGTAATGACAGGACAGGGCATACCGACAGTCATGCAGCCTAAGCACGCTCTGCATAAAGCTGACCAAGACACCTAGAACCACTCGGACTCCCTGAAAATTACCATGGAGGTTCAAAAGCTATCTTCACTTAATTATACAGAGAAAGCCTAGCACAAGTGTAGTTACATAACGGACATCTTTTAAAACAACACATGTTTCTTGGAGAACAAGTGCAAAAGGGGTTCGTTCCTTGGTGCTTAAGGTGGAAGCTCTTAAAATAGTCTCTAACTTCCCTGAATGTCATTTAGCACAGGGTGTGGCATATAGTAGGTGCTTAATAAAGCTTTGTGGAACAAACAGATGGAATACAAAATGTATACCCACAAACATCAAATTTAAAACCCATGCATTCTAAAGCTCTGTATCTGTGACCTTTATGTCTACTGCATAGATAACTTTCAGAATCTGAAAGCCCAAGGGACTATAATTTATCAGAATTTTCTTTCTGAGTCCCTTGATCACTGATTTCCTTACCTCTACTAATAGCTCCGGGATCCTACCCATCTTTACCTGAAAGTTTACCTTAGTGGAGTATAAACAGTAGTTACATCTCCACAGAAGGAACATATTAAAATCTAAGCAGAGGCAAAGATGGGAAGGAACGAATAGTTGAAGCATGAGATTTTCAGGCCAGGGAAACCATCCTATGTATTATAATAGTGCAAACATGATATTCTGCATTTGTCAAAAACCCACAGGTCGTCCGCTCCAGTAATTCCACTTTTGGGTATAAAAAACTCAAAGTCGGGACTCAAACAGACACGTGCATACCGATCTTCATTAGCAGCATTATGGCCATGAGGTAGAAGCAACCCAAGTGTCTACTGACAGAGGAATGGATAAACAAAATGTGGCATATACACACCATGGAGTATGTATTCAGACTTAAAAAGGAAGAAAATTCTGACGCATGCTACGACACAGCTGAACCTTGAAGACACTGTGCTAAGTGAAACAAGCCAGACACAAAAGGACCAATATTGTTTAATTCCACTTACATGAACGAGGAACCTGCAGGAGTCAAATCCACAAAGACAGAGAGTAGAACAGTGGTCACCAGGGGCCACACAGTTACTCTCTCGTGGGCACAGAGTTTCTGCAGGATCACGAAAACGCACTAGAGATGGATGGTGGTGACGACAGCACTAACAGCGCGAGGGTACTAAATACCCCAGAACTGAACGCCGGGGAACAGCTGAGATGGTAAACGTTACACTTGCCCCAAAAACCCCACCAAAGAAGAGCAGCATAAAAGGAGTGAACCCTAACGTAAAGGATGGGACTTTAGTTAACAGTCCTCTATTACAACAAATACACCACATTAATATACAAGATGCTAAATACAGGGAAATGGCAGGAGGTAAGCCTAGCAGAAATCTCTCCAGTATCTGCTTGATTTTTCTGTAAAGCTAAAACTGTTTTTAAAAATGAAGTCTGGGGGCGCCCGGGTGGCTCAGTCGTTAAGCGTCTGCCTTCAGCTCAGGTCATGATCCCAGAGTCCTGGGATCGAGCCCCGCATCGGGCTCTCTGCTCAGCAGGAAGCCTGCTTCTCCCGCTACCATTCCCTCTGCTTGTGTTCCCTCTCTCACTGTGTTTCTCTCTGTCAAATAAATAAAATCTTAAAAATGAAGTCTGTTAACTAAAAAAGAAAGATCTATCCAAAGGAGGTTGTTCTGTAGCAAACTCCTTTTTCTCATGTAGTGCCCTGTACTGTCTCTCCAGAGCTTTTTTTCCTTACCTGAGAGCCTGAGCCCCGTCTGCTCAGGCTCCTTGCCTGCCCATTCCGATCTCACCTCCTTCTAGGGCACGTATGTCCTAGTGCTAGATGCCCGGGTTCTGCATTCTCTTGCCCGTGGGCCCAGGATGCCATTACTATTCCCCAGTCTGTCTACCTTGCGATGACCTGTGACTTGTCTTGACCTCACTGTTTGTGTATATTCTGGCTGCAAGTGACTGGCCTACTAGTGACCCTTGGTACTCTAAACCTTGATACAGTTCCCTAATTCTCTCTACCAACCTTGTATTTATCTTGCTCTACAGCCTGGCCCAGCCTAACAGTAATTAAATCTAAGGAGTGCTAGGGGGGAGGACACTGGTATGAAATGATAATACTCAAAACCACTTCTTAAAATAGAAATAAGAGGGGTTTTTTTATTTTGTTTTGTTTGTTTTTTAAGAGTTCTTTATTCAATGTGAGATGTTTCTCTACAGAGCTCTTAGGGAGGGAATTTCATTCTACCTCCCAACCTGTGTGTTCATTCCATGTTCATAGGATGTCCTAAATGGACAGCGAAAACTACAAACTCAGAGGCCTACCAGGGAAAAGACAGTGAAAGCAAACCAGACAGAGGACAAAAGTAAACGGTCAGAATAGTGACCAAATGAGAAGCCCAACTCCTACCTAACTGCACTGGAGAACAACGAATCTCAACACTGCGTGAGCCAAACAAAACTCACATTTCAGGCTAATGTGGCCTGCAGACTTCCGGACCTCTGTGTGATGTGGAATACCGGGAGAGAGAAACGAGAAAAAAAAAGGGCAAGTGTGAATGCCTTACGTAGACTCTCCTATTTATGACAATACATTTGAGCTGAATCACTCGATAAAAATGTTTATTTATTAAAATACCAGAGACAAGCTTGGGCCTACAAAAGATGCGGGCATTCAGATCCCCTTTCAGAACAGCTAACCCTTTGGCCAAGTGAGAATGTAATTAGTAACATGACTAGTTTCATGTACGCCGTTGAGATGTAGATAACCCTCTGAATGCTGAGAGGACATTCTTCTATGGGCTGATTCATTTTACTTCCAGTGTTCTCGAAGGGAAAATCATGTGGCAGAGAATAAAAGCTTAAAAAGAAAAAGAAAAAGAAAAAAAAAAGCACAGATATCCAAGATTCCTTTCTCATAAAGAGGCCTACTCTTACACAGCCAAGTAAGTTCTTCTCTTTCCTACTCTCATTTTCTACAAGACAACTATGACCAGTTGTTATTATTTACTGCTAAATGCAATTTTGGGTCAGAAATATTATTACACATTGATCTGAAGTTTTTGATTTTGTTTTTTTACTAGATTAGAGAATGTTAGACATTAAGTCTCTGCTATGAGGTCAATGGAACAAAGCCTCTGCCTGACTAGCGGGAGCATCTGACCCAGCAGATGAATCAGAAAAAGGCACACTGGGTACGGGCCTTGGAGACCAGAACACAGGCTAGCTTTGAATCAAGGCTTGTCTCCTCAGCCAGGGGTTTTGTGGGGTACATACTAAAGTATGCAATTGAAACCCTGCAGTTAGAAATGTTATTTTAATAAAGGAATTATTTAGATTCTGTGAATCAGTACCTTCTAGCCCACCGTGCCTCTTCACCTGATCAACCATTCCAAATTTACAAACTACAGAGACGTCAAAATAATCCATACTTTCGCAACAATCTTCAATGGTTTAATATGGACCCACGGACCTGAATCCTCCCTCCCCTCAAATACTTCAGCCTGGCTAATGGCTTTCCTGCCCATTCTGCTCTTCTCACCCTGCTGTCTGGAGGGGTGACACAAGTAGCCTGGTTGTGAATGAGGCCTCCCTGCACAGCTACCTGACCCTCACACCTCAGCTACCCAGGGCACCCTGAGAGCCCAGCCAAGTCCCTGACCTTCTTCATGACCCCAAAAGGGTATCTTCTAAGAGATTCTTCCCACCTACTCACCCAGCTCTGAGAGCAGGCCCAGAAAGGTTTTATCTAAGTCTACTAGGAAACAAGCCATAAAATCTTATTGGCATCTTTAAGTGAATTTGTGTTTGTATCTCTAACGAGGTAAAAGTCAATCGTGAATAAGCTGGGTTTGAGCACTGAGAATGATTCATATATACAGTCACAGATGCTAATAATGTTCTTTAAAATATTTAACACAAAGGCAGGAGCTCGTGCAAAATATTTAGAAAGCCATAACCTTCTCTTCTTCAAAATGACATACACAGATAGGTTTTAATTAAACTTGAGTTGGCCAGTATGTAGTAAACGGGCTCTCCCACACATTGTTGATGGGAATTCAAATTAATGCAATCTTTATGGAGGGCAATTTGTCCTCCACGGTACAAATAAAAGGAATCAAATAGGTTTTGATTCAGCAATTTCACCAGCACTTTTCTTACAGATATAGACTGACATGTGTGGAATTTTGTCTGTACAGTGTAAGACTATTCACTGCAGGATTGTGGGTAATAGTCAATTACCCCATCATCAGGGAACTGGTTAAAAATCATGAGCTATCATGTAGCCATTAAGAATAAAAAGGGGCGCCTGGGTGGCTCAGTGGGTTAAAGCCTCTGCCTTCAGCTCAGGTCATGATCTCAGGGTCCTGGGATCGAGCCCCACGTCGGGCTCTCTGCTCAGCGGGGAGTCGGCTTCCCCCCCGCTCCCCCCCACCCCGCCTGCCTCTCTGCCTACTTGTGATCTCTCTCTGTCAAAAAAATAAATAAAAATCTTAAAAAAAAAAAAAAAAAAATAGGGACGCCTGGGTGGCTCAGTTGGTTAAGCGGCTGCCTTCAGCTCAGGTCATGGTCCCGGGGTTCTGGGATCAAGTCCCACATCAGGCTACTTGCTCGGCAGGAAGCCTGCTTCTCCCTCTGCCTCTGCCTGCCACTCTGCCTGCTTGTGATCTCTCTCTCTCTGACAAATAAATAAATAAAATCTTTTTTAAAAAAATAAAAAAATAAAAATAAATAAAAATAAAAAGAATTAAAAAAGCACTATTTGTACTGATAGGATATCTAAAATATTTATGTGAAAAAAAGCAACATAGAACAGTATTGGCTAATGTGCTATCATCAAGACACACACAAACACACACAGCTATTTCCATAGGGATACGCTAAAGAAACAGGTAACACTAACTGGCTCCAGAGAGGCAAAGATCCTACTTTTCACTATGTAGCCTTGTGTACTTTGTGAATTTTATGCTACATGCATACATTATCCAATCAAAAAGATAAAAATTTTAAAGAGGGGCAGGGAGTGTGTGTGTGTGTGTGTGTGTGTGTGTGTTTAAGAAATGCTGCAGAGGGGCACCTGGGTGGCTCAGTGGGTTAAAGCCTCTGCCTTCAGCTCAGGTCATGGTCCCAGGGTCCTGGGATCGAGCCCCGCATCAGGCTCTCTGCTCAGCAGGGAGCCTGCTTACCCCTCTCTCTCTGCCTACTTGTGATCTCTCTCTCTCTCTCAAAAAATAAGTAAAAAAAAAAAAAAAAGTTAAAAAAAAAAAAGAAATGCTGCAGAAAGGAACAGGCCATCTTCTTGAGCAGAAGTGGGTAATAAAGGTTTCCCACAGAAGGCTCTGTGAGGGAGCTCCGTCTGGGGCAGACAGAGAGGGAGCTGGCCATGGGAGGCGGGGAGGTGCCCAGGCAGCCAGACTGGAGAGGAAGAAAGCAACAGGAAGAAACTAGTTTTTGTCTGCAAAGTAAAGCAGCTCACGGAGAGAGACATAAATTCCACAGACACTGAAAGCTACTCCCTTTTCCACACTTATCTTATTGTCTCTCTCTATTAACAGGGCATGTGTATGAATGTACAACGCAACCCAGCCACTTACTGAAAGCCTATTATGAGCCAGGAATTCTGCAAGATACTGAGGTCATAAAACTCAGTGAGGCTCAGCCCTTGTCCGCAATGAGCTCTCTATCTGAGGAAAATACAAAACTAAGAGAGGAGAGGAGGAATTCCAGAGAAAGACCTGACTTTCATAGGAAAAGCATCGACAGCCTCTAATGGGCTTCAGATACTGTAAATGCCATTTAAACAGTGAGATACTGCCTTTGATTTACTAAAATAAAAATTATGCTTCTTATATTCTATTATGAATTATACAGTTATGTTTGGCACTTTGGCCACCTGTATATGTCTAAGTATTGTACAATTCACTGAGCATTAAATAAATGCACTTTAATCAATGCTTCTCAAAACATTGTTCCATTGTTTAAATAGGACAAATGAGAACAGAAAGACTGAAAAGCAAATCTACCTGTCAAAGTTGGAAAGGAATCTCCCCAATCTCTTTCTACCAGCTTAGCTCTTACACAGATCCAAACACACTTGCAGAAAGTACCAGTCGACATTACTCAATGGGGGTTTCCTTATTTTTGTTAATTTTGGATTTCCTTGTCAACAGGAGCACACAATTTGTTTCTATTTTTTTTAAGCCAAAATAGCACTAAAGAGAGCCCTACTCAATGAAAATGAAAATGTTCATTGCCCTTATAAAGTAAAATAAATATTCCCTACTCAATTTTCCAACCAAACAACACAAACACCTGATTAAAAAAAAAAAAATGAAGCCATGGGAGGGAAAAAATCTGCCAGCCATCGTCCCAGCATAATGTTTTCTACAGAGTCTTTCTACAGTATTATCTCATGCTCTTTAATATTTGCCACTTTAAAGGGCTCTCTCTTTAATTAAATAATTACCTTCTTGGGAAAACACAACTCAGTCCTAAATTGAGTAGGATTTTCGCCTCTCCACTTATTCAAATTCTACCCCTTCTTCAAAGTCTCGTTCAAAACTCATTTTCTCTATGAAGCCATCACCTGTGGTTTCAAAGATCTCTCCTTCTCAGGTGTTAATTACGTGAATCACACATCCTGGCAGTTGATCATGTGCCTCCTATTCTTTTCCTAATTCAATGGCACTCAGTTTATATTTCTCTCCTGGAACTTATTATTTCGCTTTAAATTACAGTGGTTTTAAATATCTGTTTCTCTGTTCCACTGAAAAGACTAAGTCATATCCGTCTGCATACAATCTTTGATTAAAGCCCAGTCCTTGACACATTAATAATAAATACTTGTTGGACTGAATGGATGTAAATTTTGCTCATCCTGTAAGAACACAAACTTTTTGAAAGAAGATTATGCCGTCTTTTTCTCTGGTCATAAATACTTACCTCAGCACCATGCACCAACGAGCCACTCAAAGAGAGTCAACAAATAATATGTAAGTAAACCAGTTACAGCCTCGTTTTACTTATGTTAAAATCTCTTCAGTTGCTTTGGTATCTGAATAAACATGTCCCTGATCAAACGGATGACTCACCAAAGTGAGGTTACTTCAAATACCTCTTGCTTTTGAGGGTTGCATGTTGAGAAGAGACGGTTAGTAACACACACACATCACACACACACACAAATAGCCAGTGATGTTTCTGTAGATAAAATGTGATAGTCTGAGTATTCAGAATGAACAAACATGAACTGGTACGGGGGGTGGGGTTGGGGGGTGGGGGGAGGCTGAAAATCTGGCCCCGGTGCCTCCACCTCCTCCCGTGGAGAGGTGAGTCTCTTCTCCCGCCCCTTCAATCTGGGCTGCCTTGTGACTGCTGTGACCAACAGTCTGATAAAAGTCACACCAACAATTTCCAAGCTAAGGCCTCAAGAGACCTTCTGCTTCTGTCTTGAGGCTCTTACCTCCCTTCTGCCACCACGTGAATAAACCTGAACTAGCATTCTGGAGGATGAGACCACACTCCAGTTTCTCTGACGGAAACTCGTCACAGCTGAGGATGCCCTAGACCAAGAACCTCCAAGCCAATCAGGCAGCTGAGGGCAGATGTGGGCGTGAGCCTGGCCAGAACAGAAGAATCGCCCGGCGAAATCCAGTCCAAATGGCCAATCCATAGAATCACAAGCCAAATAAATGGTTATTTTAAGTCACTAAGTTTTAGGGTAGTGTGTTACACAACAAAAGCTAACTCACCACCATTTAATTTAAAACTGAACATTTACATGATATCACAGTATTAACCTCTATTCCACAGCAGTTTGAACTGCATAGCCAATGCAAATCATTCCTACATGTAGAATATTTATTTTTAAATGGTCTTAACATTCTAATTATGGCCAAATAATCAGGTTGTAATCTCAGGGTCATGGGATCGAGCCCCATGTTGGGCTCTGCACTTAGCAGGGAGTCTGCTTGAGACTCTCTCTCCCTCTCCCATCTACCCCTCTGCCCCCTCTCCAGGATAAAGAAATCTTTTTAAAACATAAAATAAAGTTTAGCATTATATGATAAAGCATTTCCTAAACATTTCACTTTTTTGATTAATGATTTCACAAATCTCAATTGCTTCCAAATTTTCCCAATGAATACCACTGAGAAATATCTTTGTACATAAAGTATTTGCATTTTGGATTATTTTAGTAGAACTGATTCCCGAAAGAACAATTATTAGCAAAACCTTTTAAAGAGTTTCTTGACACACATTCTGTACTTACAATATTCAGCTGACTACAGTTATCTTAAATTATCATTATATTATCAAAGCTTAGCCTGATCCTCAGATACATTTGGTGTGTTTTATTAACTACAATGTTGATATGTATAACCTATTATGCTAAAATGCTTTCCCAACCCTCTGTTCCTTGAAGACTTCCTCTTCAACTTTGACCTCCAGCCTCCAGCCCACCCAATTACCAGAATTCAGCTGCACGCCAATGGCCATCAGAGCAAAAATGAATAGCTCACTGCTTCTCAAAGCTTGGAATTTTGAAAACATAGTAATACACTTTCTACTTTTAGAGGTGGGGTTATGGGGAACTTGCTATTCAAGTCAAATGAGTCAATCAAGATGAGAAAGTCAATGCATTTCAGTCAAGTATGTCTGTGCTGACATGTACCACCCCCAAAAGTAGTGCATATAGAAATATTTTACTTTAAAGGATAGTTTTAATATCTCTTCAAATATCGAATTATGAATTGGGTCTTTTAGTATTGGCTTCCACTCTACACACTATGTAAACAAATAATGAGTATATTTCAAAGCTATCATAAACTTTCCTTTAAGTTCTTGAAAATAACTGCGCATTCTAATCTTCCTTATATTTACTATTAGAAATCCTTCTCCAGATTAAAACTTCTTTAAAGGTCCCATGTTATAGATGTGCCCTTATCTTACCTTGGGGAAGACCCCCTGAAGTCAGTGATATCTGTGTTAAGGCAGAAAGATGGATTTGTCCTAACCAAGTGACGAGAGAGAGAGAGAAAGAGGGAGAGAGACAGACAGGCAGACAGAAAGCAAAATATTCCACAAAGAAATCAACAAGTGTGAAAGTCCACAGGTGAAAGAGAACACAGTACCCTCTGGAAACTGCAAGTGTCCATCCAGATCAGAGGGCTGGAGAGTCAAGTGGTGAGAAAGGGAACAGAAACCTGGCGCCAGAAGGGTCTTTTTATTCTGTAAGACTAGGGGAGTCTCTGAAAGAGCACGTGGCAAACAACCATGACCCTTATCTTAGAATGATCCATCATTCTGGCAGAAACTGGAGGGAGGCAAGTCTGAAGAAGGGAGAATGTGGGAGTCTGAGAGTGAAACTGGAAATAGAGAAGCAGTAGCAGTAGGAGCAGAAAGAAATGGAGAGAAGGCTGGTAGAGGTTTTTAGGAATGGGACTAGACAGCACATCTTGTTAATTGGCTGAGAATTCCTATCCCTCTCTTTGGAGAAGTAATTTTCTGCTTTTGGTAATTGTAAAACAAAACCACTCTGCTCTGAAGCAGAACGAAAATACACCTAAATAAACTACTACTATATTTTCTTTGCTCTCCATTATCCAAGGTAAGAAGCACTGTCAACTTACTGATGTGTAAGGAGGGAAGAAAATGCTACCACGTAACAGGAGAGGAAGGCTGTTAAGGCTGATGATTGGGGAAGGAAGGAAAACCTCTTGCGTCTAACTTGGAAGTTTCCTGCTTTATGCAACTGAAATGAAGTTAAAGAGGACTCACCTCCCCCAAGGAAAGGGAAAGAAAGTACTTTCCACCAGTAAGCACTCAATGGCCAAAGGGGTGAAGAAAGCTGCCAGAAAGTCTGAAACACCTCCTGCCAATTGGCAGCCACACTTTGGACCTAGAGCACGGCTATCACCCAGGTGTGCTAGAGGAATCTTGGTGAAAAGGGACATCACACCTTATCCCACCCTCTCATTCAAAGGACGAGTGTGTGTCAGAATATTTGCTATGGAATATTTAAAAAAAGGTTCCATGAACTAAGTTTTAACTCCCCTTTGTAGTCCTTTCATTCATTCCCCAAATCCATAGGAAGCACGGGTTCCAGCCAGGCGCTATTAGAGGCACCGCAGACAGTATCAATCAAGGCAGACAAGTGCGTCTCTCACTGAACCGACATCCTAACCAAAGTGCATAATAAAGACCAAGGAATTCCACAGTAAAGAAACTGATGAATTCACTGGACCCTAGGATCTTTATTATTTTATTAAAAATAAAAAATAAACTGACTGCATTTACTTTGGGAAAACTCAACTCAACACTTTTAGTCACCCTTCTACCTCACTCTGTCATTTCTTCTCCAAAGTTTTCATGTCAAGCTCTAAGACCCTGCAATCGCTGGTGACCAGTTTCCTTTTCCTCTCACTCCCAAGACATTAATTATTTGCCTTTGTTTCTTGAACCTACCACAGCACTCTGCATGTAGGAGGTTGTTTATTTAAAAAAAATGTAATTTGAAATAAGTCATTGGGTAATTTATTAAAAAAGAAAAAAGCTAACTAAATAGGTTGGCTCAAAAAGCAGAGCCAATTTTCTCCAGTGAAATCTAATGTATGTAAGAGAAGCCCTAATATTTTAAATGCCCACGCAGCACACAGGGATAGCTCCAGGTCTGAAACATATACGCCATTGTATCTACTCATGAGGAATATATTTCCCCAGACACAGGATGGTTTGGTATGTGAATGCTGCTGTTCCTGACACTTCCCTCCTTGCTTCCCTATCAAGAAAAGGTTGCCAAAACCAATATTGTAGCGAAAAGTGATTTGTTACCTTATCAACATGTTCTTTTTGTTCACACCCTTGTCAACGAATATTACTTAACTACTTGACAGTCTAGCAATTTTATCCTTCACTTAATCTCTTAACACTTTAACAAAATGACCCTAAAACACTCTGAGCTTGTTCTCTTGCACGTGAGAATTTATGCCAATTTCTAATAACATAAAATGTATATCCTTTAAAATTAAAAATCATTGAAGTAAATGCCTTTAAGCAAGCTAAAAAAGATGAGGTAACTAATATATGTGGAGTACCTTACTGTTTATATATCACTTTCATTTTTCACTTTAAAATATGATTTTATCCTTACACAGCTCTGTGGGCTAGGAAGCATTATTACTATTACATTACCCATACTTTACAGAAAAGTAAAATTCCACAGATTTGATCAAAACCACAAACTATTACTTGGTGGTATAAGAATATGAATTTATATTTTGATTCTAAATTCTAGGATCTTTCCACGGGTTGAACAGTTTCTACCCTTAACACTGTTATCAGCACCCGTAGCTGATGAGATAAATGTTATTAAATGATGAGTTTAAAAGTTATTAAGAAAATAGGATTTCATGACTAATATAAATTTTAACAAATATAAGAACAGTACTTAAATACAACAAATACACAATGATCATTATTAAGGCTACCCATTATGCCTATGAAGATACCATTCAGAGCTATTAAGAATATGAGTATTCTAATCCAAAGATTAGACTGTAAACTCCATGAGTACAGTACTTGTATATTTTGTTCACTGAGGTATGCCGAGCATACTCAATAAACACTTGCTGAATGAATGACAATGAAGTCTAACATAGAATGTAAAACTGAGGCTCTCAAACATAGAAGAATGAAGTTAATTTATATTCAAACCCAGGAGACCAAATGGAATCTAATTCGTTAGGTAATTCCTGAGTAACGTGTAGGTAGAACTATGCTGTGCACAGATGGCTCTTCCCTTGTAGGTAATAAGCTACATATGATCTGGCATTACAAGCCAGATCTGTATCCTCTAGAGTGCCCGGCTAAATAACTTTTAATAGATTCCCCAGTCCTGGAGTGGTGCCTGAAAATACGCATTTTTAATAAATTTCCAAGGGACTTTGATGCAGGGGTGGGGAGCACACTGGGCGAATGACTGCTGTGCACCATCTACAATATTTTTTGAATTAAAAAATAAATGTAAGAGATACATGAAAAGAAAAACACGAAAAAATATGAAAAATTTACCTATAAAAGGAACTTCACACTCAACATTACTGGTCATTAGGAAAAACATGAATTAAATCCATAATGAGACATCACTACATACTTAGTAGAATGGCTAAAATTAAAAACAAAACCAAAATAACCCAAGTGCTGGTGAAGATGCTCGGCAACTATAGCTGTCACCACACTGCGGATGGCAATATAGGACCGTGCGCCATATTAGAAAAGAGTCTGTCAGTTTCTTGAAAGTTAAACATATACTTACCGTACTAGCTGGCAATCCCATTCATCCAAAAGAAATAAAAACTTATATTCACATTAAAATATGCCCACGAATGTCTATAACAGCTTGATTTATAATGGCCCCAAGCTGGAAACAACTGAAATGTCTTTCAGATGGTGAACAGATAAACTATGATACATCCATACGGTGGAATACTACTCACAATACACAACACAACAAACTACCGATATTAACAACACTATGGACAAATCTCAAATGCATTCTGCTCAGTGAAAGAAGCCACTTAAATAGCTACACTGTATGATTCCATGTATGCAACATCCTGGAAAAGTTAAAACCATACAGAAAAAAAAACCACAAAACACTGCCAAGGGCTAAATATGGGGGGGAGGGGTCGACTACAAAGGGCCGCCCATTATACACATCTTACTATTATAAAACTGAAATCACTGCAACCTCAGGAAATAAATCACTTGACAAGATCATTATTTTCTCAAGTATGATGTACGTCATCCCCAGGACACATGATTTGATTTTCCGACTCTAGGTTCAGATTGCTTTCTGAGCATGGATGGCATCACACTCTCTCAAAATAAGCCACCAGGAGAGAAACACCCATGGCTCACAGTTTGTGTTTAAACTTGCTGCTGACTCATTTCGCCCTTGATAACTGAACCTTTCTCTCCTAATAACTTTAATTGCAGCCATCTCTCATCCTAAAGCTTCCCCTTTCCTCGGGAATGTATCTGTTAGCCTTGTGACCTCCTGACTGTGAGACACTGGGTAGATATGTCACCTCCAGGATTCAGTCTGCTAAAAACAGAGCCTGCGTTTTTCATGCATCCTGCTCTCTCACACGTGGATGTTGTGAAGACTGGGAGAGATGATGTACGGGCATGGGATTACTGTTGTTATGCTTGAAATAAATTTCACGGAATTTGTTCTAAACTTGTAAGTACAATAAATACCCTACTCCTCTCCGCCATAACACAGCAACTACTCACACCGGAAATGGCATTCTTAGTCACTGTTTCCTGAATGTATTGCCAAAATCATGGGATCTGGCAAAGTGGGACCCAGTTTTCAGTCTCAATCTGCAACATACTTTGTGAGCTCAAGTAAACCACTTACCTTCTGTGAGTCTCACTCCAAGTACATGTTTCTCTAGGGCATACTTTGAAGGCACTACGAAGCACACCTAAATAAACTACTCTATAATGTCTGGTATGATTCCTACTCTCTGCCCTCTACACAGAAGTGACCAAGCAAGAGATTCACTCTCAGCTGGATGAAGCAGATTCCCCCAGGGTCATCAGAGAACATCAATGCAGATCTATGACCTGGGAGATTGAAACAAACTGTTCACTACTCAAGAGTCTTATGAGAAATCAAGTCTTCAAGAGATGAATGAAGTGCCTGAACGGAGAGAAAGAAGACCAAATAGGTGTGTTTCAAAGAGTTGGTGTGGTATGCAAGGAAAAGAATATGAGCTCTGATGTCACCCAAACCCGGGTCTGAATTTCAGCATTTATGAGCTTAGGGAAGTTATATCACCTTTATTTGCATATTTTCTAATCTATAAAGTATAGTTATCTTGCAGGGTTGTGAGAAATAAACAGTAATGTACATAAAGTATGCAGGTACCACACCCTATGTGTAGGTAGGCACTCAAACAATGCTTGTAGTCATGCATTAATTCAACAAGCACTCATTACATATCATATATACTAGGTACTATATGAAGCCGGGCTATCACTTTTACTATTTCCCAAAAGGACTAGGGCAAATCTAAGGTGAAGGCAGAGCAGACGGTGTCTTTATTGCTCCACGTAAAGGGCATTTCTCACTGCCAAACAGCTCCCTGAAAGCTTAATGCCTTGATTAAAACACCACAACAGAATTGGCCTAATTTGAATTAACGTTTTTTCTTTTTTTGTTCTTTACTTATTCAATTATTTATTTGGTACGGCAAATCTGCCTTAATATGTAAAAATTCCTGGGAAGTAACAACTTTATGAACTACAAGAGGTGGGACAGCTACTCCTGTCTCTAATGCTCTCTTTTAATCCCTGCCAACTGCTGTCTTCTGGTTCCACTGTTTTCTGGCTTTGTAACCTTGGGCATGTCACTTACCCTCTCTGAAGCTGCTTCATCGTGAAGATGGGAATGGTACCATTTAGCTTCACCGAGGCGAGTAAGAATGTAAGGGAAAGAGAAGCCAAATGGGTGGGAAACACAAAGAAAGCAGAAGGGAGGAAAGACATACAGAAAGGAGTCAGAGTCACTGACTCAGAGAAGAGGAAGAGGGAGGGAGGGAGGGAGGGAGGCAGACACACAGGAATAAGAAATCTGCATAGGACAGAAATCTAACTCAATGAGCATAACCCCTCAGGTCAGGGATGTAACCTGGCCTGAAAAAGCCAATCTCTGTGGTGAAACACAATGATTTTTAGCATTTCCCAACAATTAATGGTCACCCAGCAAGTAAACAGTGATGGCTTGATCATCATCATCAAGGAAAACATGAAACTCAACTGAGGGCCACAGAGATGAGAAAACTATCTGCAGGAGAGCTAGCAAACTTAAGATTTTGTTAAATGCTTTACTGTTCTAAGCAGTCACACTTAAAGTGAGCCATACTTACTTATTTCCTATGCATGATGCTACTGTGCCCCTGAAGACCATGTATTACTATATATATCATGCATGTACACCAACATGTAAAGGGTTATACACACATCACTTATGTTCAATACTTGAGCAACTGAAAGATTTTCAAAGAATATAAATTGCTAACCTTTGTTGATTTTAGATCTCAACCTTACGAATGCTAATTTTCTTCTTCTTCTTCTCTCCCTTACTAATAACGTATGAGTTTTATCATCAGAATGCCTTAACTAGGTTCTGACCCTCTTTTTCTAGTTGAATAATTCTGTTCTATAAATATTAACCAAACTCTGATTATATGAGGAACAGAAGGAATACAGGGATGATTATGGAACCATTCCTGCCTTAAAGGGTCCTGGGTTTTTGGTTAATTGCAGGCCAGCAATGCACACTGTTTGGATAGACAGTTATATCATATGACAAAGAGATTTATGCGTTGAAGAGTATCAGGATTAAGTCAGGTTGGTCAACACTTTGCCCTGCTGAAATGCACTCAACATGTTTCCAGGCACAGCCAAACATTTTCCCTCTTGGCACCACCTGTGATTCCTTCTCATCTCTTTCCTTCCAGGTTTCAACACTCACACATGCTCTCCACCAGCTTTCGAAGGTGGCAGTCTTCACTCTAACACTGTTGCTTGCCTGCATCTGGGTGAGGGGCCCCCACGCTCAGCCCCTTACCACAAAATCTCTATTGGCTTTGCAAGAGAACCCCCTCCCGAATGACGTGAAATGCACAACTTGGCCTGAGTCTGGATTATCCTGACAGCAAGAACACCCCTTCCTCTGAAGAAATCATAGTCTACTGTTAATTGGTCATATTAATGCTGATGCTCCTCATCAAGTGCCAAAAAGGGCGCTGACAAAAATGGTATTATGAGAAAGTAAAATCTAAGGTCACAAGCTGACAGTTTTGTTTGCACAGTGTTTTAAAAATCTAGTAATAGAAAAATCAGCAGCTAGAGTCTAGGTTTCCCAAAAGAACCTGAAGAACTGTCTGGCCACAGTGGGTCCACACCTATGTCCAGCAACAACAGACACACACACACACACACACACACACACACACACACACACACACACGAGGTGGCAGGCGTCTCCTTTAGACAAGGGATAAGCTCTCAAGTACATGACGGTTCTCCTGAAGATTCTTGTGATCATCAAGGACCTGTGCTGTAGATGCTCTGCGCCTAGACATCAGGCTGCAGCTCAAGGACTAGAGCAGTAAACAAAACATCAAAGTCCCTACCCTTGTGGAACTGCACTGTGGTTTTGAACGGATGGTGAAGGAAAGGGAAAGCAACCCAGTAGGTATAGTTAAGTGAGGGTATTCTAATGTTCCCGAGGAGCTCCCTATTTACTGGCCTGAGGAAATCCTTCTGGGAAGTGAATGGCCACTCCCTAGTTTATCAGTTTTGATATTTAAATAAAGTGTGCTTAAAGGGAAGGTACAGAGTTGATTCTTGAGTTCAGATAATTATGAAATCACAGTATAAAATGTCACCATGACTGAAAACGATTTCTAAGTTCACTTGTGGATTCAACTATCTCCATATCTTATACCCTACATATCTCCTATGTGACCTAAATACACTGTCCAAATTTCTGGTGAATGTCTCCAGATTAGCAAATTTGCATCCAAAAAAAATGCTCACCTTTAGTCTAAGCACTTGAATGCATCAAAACAATTACATTTGATATTAGATTATTTTAATACTAAAGATCACAGATTCAATTAATTTTATTTTTGATCACAAAGTGAAGCCCTTATGTTTTAAAGGTTTCTGAATGTCCAATTATCGTCTAATGTCCTCAATTTCTGCCTTGCTGACCTGCACTGACTTATCATGCCTGCTAATTACATAATAGATGAATGAATAAAGGACAGCGGAAAGGTTGCTTGATGACTTGAGAAAGTGGCCATACAGGGCTAGCTGCACATTCTAATTAAGTTTTCCTGATGTTAAAGTGCAGGAAACTGTAAGTTGGAATAGTGAAGACAAACAGTCAAGGAAGAGAGAAATTACCTGAACATATTGTTTAGACAAATTAAAATCACTTTATCCAAGAAAATATGGTTATTATGTCTGCCTTAAACCAAATCATACTGTTGGTTTCACTACTTGGGTTTGTTAAGAGCATGATTCCCATTTAGGGAAATGGAATCCTTTTCTTTGGAACTGTTTCCTAACTCAGTTACCATCACCACCACCAAGTGTAAAGATTACCTTCAATCTTGATTTGTATGCCTCTGAGAATTACAACTAAGAAAACCGGGCACCGGCAGGCAAAACAGGCTACACATTCAATGACTCAAACTCAGGTCTCCCGGCTGCTGAGCTCATATTCCTTCCACCATGCCTTACAGGCCCTTTCTCAGTAACAACGGAAATCTAAAACAAGCTTTCAGAGTTTTTGAATATCCACTGTTTCATTTGATCTTGGTGATAATTTGGGGAAGCTGGGACAGACATAATAGCTCTAATATACAATACAATGGGTCCCCAGGCATGGTATTTACAGAAAAATCAAAAGTTAAACAAACAAAAAACAACCCAAACCAAAAACCTGCCCTCGTTTCTGATTGTGGTTTAGACCAGGGGTCAGTAAACTGTCCCAAGCATTGTATCTAATGTCTGGTAATATCTGAAAATATAAATAAATACTAAAAAAATTACTGTGTACAACTTCAGTATGTTACCTTTTTGAGTAATCATCTCTTTAAATGAGTACAGCATACCTGTTATGCTTATATTGTAGGGACAGCAAATACCAGATATTTGTAGTATCCCTCCTCTTTCCCACCATAACCCTTCAGCACACTCTTTCCTGCTGGGCCTGAATCTAGCCTCTGAATCTTTCTGAACATAGAGCTCCACGTTGCCCCTATCAATTGACTGGCAATATTAGTGACAAAAGCTGCATTTTCCCAGTCTGACTCAGCCTAAGTTATAGAACAGCTGTTCTTTTGCATTTTTCTTTGCTTCTGATTTGTGGTTATTAATGGTTCTCACATTATTTCATGTATGTATATATTGTCTTTTCCAAGTACAGGGACTCTGCCTTTTATTTATCTTAGAGCACCAAATGCAATGATCGATCAATAGCAGTCAACTCAAGGTGTTCTGGATGCACCTAACACAAATGTATAGTATTTATGGAAAAATCTAAAGTTAAAAAAAAACAAACAAACATAAAACGCCCCAAAAAAGGTCCTTGTTTCTGATTATAGTTTAGGCCAAAGGTCAGTAAACTTTTTTTCTATAAAGAGCCAGATAGCAAATATTAAAAGCTTTGTTTGCCAGATGGTCTCTGATGTAACAACTCAACTCTGCCATTAGAGCGTAAAGCTTACACCGAAATGTGGAAATGAATGAATGTGTCTCCATTCCAATAAAACTTTATTTTGGAATCTGAATTTTATGGAATTTTCACACATCACAAAAATATTATCCTTCTCTTAACTTTTCTCTAGACAACTTAAAAATGTAAAAACACCATTCTTGGCTTTCAGGTCCCAGAGAAACAGGAGACAGGCTGCACTTGGCCCACAGGCTATAGTTTACTGATCTCTGGCCTAAATTTGTGGTTCTCAAAATGAGAACTTCGGGTGGTCTGCAAGATCTTTTCAGCAAGTCCAACTACCTACGTGTGCGGCCAAAATTTCTCTGTAGACTTCAAGCAAAACAATGTACCACAACAGACTGCACGCAGAAGGAAATATGAGGATCCAGCTGCCTTCTATTAAGCCAGAAATGGAAGAGATTTGCAAAAATGGAAAACAATGTCACACTTCTAATTTTTCTTTATGTTTGGAAAATAACATAGTTGTATTTCATAATCCTCTTTATGGTAACATGTATGGGGTTTACTACTGATTTTTAAAATGGATTAATATTTTTGAGATTTCTCAGTTTTGATTTCTAATGTGATCAATGTCAATAAGCTACAACCCATGTAAACAAAAGCACTCTGGAGGCCCTTGGTAAAGCTTAAAAATGTAAAGGGATCTTGAGACCAGAGAGTTCGAGAGACAACTGCCAAGCCACAGCTGAGTTAACTTACTCCTGTGGCAGGGTGAGCCGAGGTGGCTCGCAGGCCACTTCCTCAGACCACCCGATTTCAATCTCCATCTTGGCCTCTCCCCACCAAGGAGCTTCCTAGCATTTCTGTGACTGGATCCTGATTTAGCAAAACTTAATCCCATGCAATTTATGTTTGTGTAAATAAATTTGGGGAGAGTGTGGTGGTGCTTTTCATGAAAGAACCCTTCAGATATGTGGAGACCACAAAACTGTTTCAGTCTTTACTTTGCCAAAATAGGCAACTTAGAAGCAAGAATCTCTCCCTGGCTTGTAGTTTCCAATCTTAAATATATATATAAATAAATAATGAAATAAAATAAAGTAACACTACTACTGTAATTCCTCGCCTTCAGAATATATCTCAAAACAAACATTCACTGGCTCCTGTATAAATCCTAGTCCCTCCGACGTGGCTCCACAAAAACTGTGGGCTCCTGATGCCAATCAGCATCCATCTAAAGAAACAGAATCCATTAGACATGGTGCCAGTGTGACAGCACTAATAATTCACTAAAAATTGCATTTTGCAAGTAAAGTATATACGCCTTATAGAGCATTTTAAGAGGGTACTGATATTGTGCTTGTTCTGTCATTTGAGATTTAAAAACTTTTGAGTATTTTAGGAAAAACAGAAAGGGCAAGTCATCCTAATTCCAGTGTTACCATATTTAGGGAAACTCTACATAAGGAAGCATTTCTTTTGATATAAATTTACTTTGTCATAAAGTTTAACTGTCTATCCAAATCATGTGCAGTACTGCTGGCCTGGTGAGAGCACCTCCACCCTTTTCTCCCTGACCATTTTAGAGAGAATTACAGAAATAATAACCATGATTCCTACATTCATCATTTTGTTGAATTAGGTATCTTTCATAAGAAAGTGTTCCCTTGTGAGTATGTAATTCTAAAAGTCTTTACAGCTTTCTCTTATGGAATAATAACTTTGTAAACAATAACAAAGGCAGAAGAAATTAGTATTTTTGGATATTTATCCTTCAATCTGTATTATCAAATATCTAAAAAAAAAAAATCAAGAATTATGCTTGTAAGGTAAATCTGCCATAATTTGTCATTATTGGCTCCAAGCAGAAAAATGAAATACATTTTAGCTGTTCCGACCCACACCAAAACTGAAATTCACTAGCACCTTTAAGATCAGGAAGACACTAGTAAATTATAATGTTACTTGTTTGGGGGATTATTACCCATGTTGGGGGATCATGCCATTTATATTAGAAGGGTTTCGGTAGCTGTGATGTTCAAAGAACAAAAAAACAGATGAAAACGTGAAGAAAATGCTTACTGTTTAAGTCCACGTAAAAGCAAAAGTCTCATCATGATTGCAAAACATTCCAAATTGTGAAACTTAAGTTACTCGTAAAATAGACAAAAGTAGAGCTGCTTCCTCAGTCATTTTTTGAGACCTCAGCATCAATTTAAAGAAAATACTTATATTTAAAAGAAAGCTTTATTTCGAAATGTGAATCCTTACAGTAAGTACAAATAAGGACAAGAAGGAAATTCACATCTCCTATGACAGTGCTCCATATGTATGCAAATGAAGATGATGGGAAAATGAAGTTTACAAAAAAGTTAATTTGCTTCCCTATCCAATTCTTTAAGGAATAAGACTTGGGAGCCTAGAAGATTGACAACCTGTGCTAATGTAAAAATGTCCAAAATTACATAAAACTGTTATGTGGAATATGTGGAAAGAGGAGGAAAAGAAAGGATGGATGTACTTCACTGTGTAGAAAAGATCTACTTCTGTCAAATATTGTCTACAAATTTTTTTGGTATAACGAGTCATTTTCCCCAAACTCATTTTTAAGTCAAATTATGTTGGAATCATAATCACAGTCACATGGAATTTATGCTACCACAAAAGACAGAAGGGATGGAGAGGATCCTGGTCCATATTTGAGAAGAAAAAACCTAGTTTGAGAAACCACTGCTACTACTACTCCAAAGCAGCAAAACCAGAATTCAAACTGGTTATTTTAAAAGCGTGGCACAGCAGTTTAAAATTTGAAATACACCATTGCTATTTTAATAAAATAGTTCCATTTTAATCTCCCAATTCCTCTCCCAGCAGTGGGACAATACAGTGTCATTTTGTCGAGCTGCTGGGGAATTTTCTTAGCACTTTGTGGAAACTGTTGGCTTTCAGAAATGGACAGGCTGATTTGAACCAAAAGTTAGACAAAATACAGAATTGCAACAACAATAAAAAGCAATTTAGAAAGAGGATCAAGCCAAGCAGATAGGCAAACTTCATGAAATCAGTCCTCTGGGGCGGTTTATCAGGTCAGTTCCCTAATTTCAAGAAGCCAAACCAAAAAGCAAAGCATGCGGACTTACATTGCTTCTTTAGTTCTTTCAGCTGTTGTTTAAACTGTACAAATTTTGCATTATTTTGAAAGTCTGCATCACAATTCTTATTCTGTAAAGCCAAAAATTTCTTCTCCACTAATAATTTAAGATCTGGTATTTTTTCTGGACACTCTTCTTTTACCTGAGGAAGACAATACAATTATTTCAGTTAAATGTTACCATGGCACCATTTTATAACATTATTTTTATCTCAGTTCATTCAAATGAAAATAGTGAGGTAGAAAACAGAATCCCACGAGAACCAGCAAGGCTGAGACTTGTTCCCAAACAGACTGCTGGTAACGGTGGGGAGAGCCATTCGTCCCATCCACTCACCCCCACTTGCTTATGCCCTCGCCCGGCACCCTACTAACTTGCTGTCTTCTGAAGACTACTTGGGAAAAATCTCACACCAGCGCAACTCGGTGTCCTCCCACCTCCCCGGAGCTTGAGCCCCATGGCTTCCTCCTTTCTGCCGGGTCTGCTCAGTTCTCCGTCCTACTCCCCAGGTGCAGATCCAGTCTTCATTCCCCTCAGGGCTCCTCTGCTCCCACTCTCTGCCCCAGTGGGGGAGAGTGGCTCGGACTTCACGGAGAAGTCGAGGCTTTAACCTTGAATTTCACCATCTGCTGCCACAACTAGGAGTAAGTGTCTCTCGTTCTTCTCAAAGCTAAACTCTCAATCTATATTCCTTTTGTTCCTCCCAGTATTTTATTATAAAACTTTCCAACACGTGGCAAAGTTGAAAGAATTGCACTTCGCCATTCACCCACCTCCTAGATGCCACAATGAATACTTTGCTATGTTTGCTTTATCATCACCCTGTGTGTTCCATCTGTTTTTCTTCCTATCCTGAATCCTGCTTTCAAGGTCATTCTTAATTCCATCTTCTTCATCCGTCAGAACAAGCTTTCCCCTCTGGAAGCTTTTCCCCATAAAACCCAAGTTAGTTCTTTACTCTCAAATTTAACAACAAGCTTCCTCTAATCCCTGCCAATTCCCTTCAGTTCTTTTCTCTTCATAGCCCAGCTCCTTGGAAAAAATCATCTGTGCCCACTGTTCCCACTTTCTCAATCGCAAACTTTAGCCACTGCCATCAGGGTGCTGCCCCCCCAAAACCACTACCCCACTTCACTCCGATTGCTCTTCCTCAGGCCTTCCTATTTGGCCCCTTGAATCACTGGCCTTTTCCTGATGCCCCTGCCACCAAGCAAAATTCACCCAAGTCTCCCTCATGTCCCAACACGCCTTAGACTTCTACCACGGCTCCTGTAATAGCCACATTTATTTTTACATGCTTCTTTCCCCTAGAAAATGCACTCTTTGAAAAATATGTGATTTATCACTTAGTTTGCCAGCACCCGGCATGTAGTAGGTAGCATTCAATATATGTACTTGATATATTTCAAGTGAATTAACCTTACATGCTCCAAATATACTTACCCACTAAAACCCTACAACTGATCGACTTACCATCATTAAGAGAGTATGTAATACAATTTCTCAGCTGGAAGACAACTTAGAGGTCATCCAACCTTGATCTCTACCTTCCTCAGTCTCATAAATAAATAAAATTATATAGTATAAGAATTAAATGACTTGTTTACTATAATCTAGTTGGTTGGAGGCAATGTTAAGACTGTAAGTCAGGGGCGCCTGGGTGGCTCAGTGGGTGGCTGAGTGAGGTGAGGTGCCACCAGTGAGGTGGCTCAGAAAGCCTCTGCCTTTGGCTCAGGTCATGATCTCTGGGTCCTGGGATTGAGCCCCGCATCGGACTCTCTGCTCAGTGAGGAGCCTGCTTCCTCCTCTCTCTCTGCCTACTTGTGATCTCTCTGTCAAATAAATTTTAAAAATCTTTAAAAAAAAGACTATAAGTCAGATAACAGAAAATTCTTGCTTTTGGTTCCAGTCAAAGGAATACATTTATATCTCCAAATCTGAGTATCAATATATATGAAATCAAAAGATTACCTGCAATTTATGTTTCAATTACCCTTTGTCATGGAAAAAAGAATTATATAATCTTCTTTTGTTTAACTGCTATGGATTTTAATTAGCTAAGTCAAAAATGAAAATTAAGCATGAAACAAAAATGCCTAAATGTGAATTTATAGTACTGAGTGTAGAAACTGACTGCCTTCTCATTGTACAGATGATATTCAACCAGTGCTGGATCCATCATCAAAGAGAGTTGTGAGAAATACGGAGAGGCTTTAATGACACATCTTATATACAATTAAAAATTTAAAGTAAGTCCTGTAAGGCTAAAGAACCAATAAAGCTCAGTTTGGAAAAGAGAACGTAGAGAGGCAATTTAATAATGCCTCATGTCTCAAGAAAAAGAGCTATTATACATGGTGACTAGCTATCCTCCACTCTACCATGGATAGAACAAGATGAAACAAGTTTAAGATCGCAGCATGAAGTTCAGAGTAGATATAGAAAATAAATTACAAGTTCTCAGAAAAGAATTATAGCCTCTCATTCTGAATTTATAAAATAAAATGGACTCAGATCCACCTGAGATGTTAATGGTGACATTATAGGCAGGTATAAAAGTGAACCTTCTCAAGGTCTTTAATGGGGTTGAAATTATTATTTAATCTGAGGCAATCAGAGCAGACTTGAACAGATGATCAGTACACACAAAAGCTCTGTTCCAATAAAGTCTCTAACCCACTCAACACATTTAATTTCCCTAGCTTCAGTACCACCACTGCTGAGGAGCTGGCCAGACCACGAGGGTGGAGGGGATGGAGAAAGGACAGGCATTTTGAGGTTGGCAATATGGCAACCTGAAACAGGACTAGGAAAACCTGAAGAAACCAGATTTAGTGATTCAGAGTACTCTTTTCCCCCAAGGCCAGAACTTCAAAAGAACTGCTGGAAAGCACATAACATTCACTGCAGCAAGTATCTTCTCTGGAAATATGATGCTGAGGTTGGCACAACTATGCACCACAGAGAGAACTTACTGTACTCTAGCTATTAAAACGTGAGCCTGGAAAATATTAAATTCCTTACCTGTTTAAAATGAATGCAATAAATGGGGATTAATGATATTTTAAATGGAATCTTGCTTTGTATCTTTAAGAGAAATAAGATACATAATCCCAAAATGGAAAGGAAAAAACCCAGTCTTTGGGTAGCTGATCATAAGTGCTACCTAGTCTGAAAAAGACAAGGACTGCCCTCTCGGACAAATTTAAAATACTTCTAAGAAACCTGAGAATGGAGGAGAGATTTTATTGGATCCTCAGTCCATCCCTTTCCTAAGGATAAAGTCCCTAGACAAAGAACTTAAAACCTAAGTAGATTAAAAGACACAGGGTGTATCAGTTTGCTAAGGCTGTCACAACATAAGCCACCACAGACAAGGAAGCTTAAACAGTAGAAAGTATTTCCTTACAGATGTGGGGGTTGGAAGTCTTTGGCTTGTTGATGGTCATCTTCTCCTTAAGTCGTCACACGGTCTTCCTTCTAGGTGTCTGCATCCGAATTCCCTTATAAGGACAGCAGCCTAATGGATCAAGGTCTGTCCAAGGACTTCATTTTAACTTAATTACTTTAAAACCCTATCTTGGGGTGCCTGGGTGGTTCAGTGGGTTAAAGCCTCTGCCTTTGGATCAGGTCATGATCTTGGGGTCCTGGGACTGAGCCCCACATCGGGCTCTCTGCTCAGCAGGGAGCCAGCTTCCCCACTCCCCCTGCCTGCCTCTCTGCCTGCCTCCTGTGATCTCTCTCCTGTCTGTCAAATAAATAAATAAAATCTTTAAAAATAAATTAATAAATAAAAACCCTATCTCCAAAGTAGTCATAGTCTAAGGTACTGGGGATCAGGACTTCAACATATGAATCTGGGGGGAACACAATTCAGCACATATACTGGGTTAATAAATTTATGAAACAGGATTTTTGAAATAAGGATTTATTTATTTGACACACAAAGAGTGTGAGCATGCACCCAGAGGCAGGGAGCCCGAACTGGGGCTCGATCTCACAACCCTGAGATCATGAACTGAGTCGATATCAAGAGTTGGATACTTAACCAACTGAACCAGGTGCCCCTGAAACAGGATTGAAAACAACAACAACAACAAAAACAGTTCATAGATTATTCATCTTTACACCACTGTAAATTAAAAATGACAGAAACTATCAAGAGGTAAACTTCGCAGATACCATAGTTACATAATGGGAATCTAATACTGCCCTTGGGGGAAAAAGGTCAGGTTTTTATGCACCACCCACTTACCCATCCAGTATTTGTTGACTACCTTCCATGGGCTAAGCACCATAGCTAAACAGGAGAAAAACCAGAAAAGTCGATCAGGAGAAGATGGTGAATAGCTTTGAAAGTGACCTGATCAACAGGCAGCAGGAAAGACCCTAAAAGATTCTAGGAGTAAAGTAAGAATAGCATGAGAAATTTTAAAAAATTAATTGCTAAAGTTAAAGCATGTAAGATGCACTTCAGACAAGAAAGGAGAAGGAAGTTATTGCTGTAGGTTAACTAATGGCAAAGGTGCTGGCAACCTGACCAAATTATAATGCCATTTTAAAAAAAGATTTTATTTAGTTATTTGAAAGAGAGCATGCGAGAGACCACATGCAGGGGGAGCGGCCGTGGGAGAGGAAGAAGCAGGCTTCCCGCTGAGTGGGGAGCCCAATGTGGGGCTAGATCCCAGGACCCCAGGACCAAGACCTGAGCCGAAAGCAGACATCTAACTGACTGAGCCACCCAGGTGCCCTGTAATGCCATTTTTAAAGCAGAAAGGCCGAGTCTTTTTGTGAGGAGGACAAGGGATTGCAGATGACTCCAGGACGTTAAATAGTTAGTATGGGCAACTAAGTAAATTGCCATTTTCTTGAGGAAAGAAGGGTGCAATCCTAATGTCTGTTGAAGTGATCTAGTATGCAAAAGGAAAGACATTTAAAATGAGAAGTCTGGAGCAGAAAGGAGAGATGCAAAAGGAACTCTAAGAGAAGTAAAAAAGAAAACCAGGTGTGAAGAATGCCACAGAAGAAAAAAAAGAGAAAATTTCCTTAACAGAGGTGCTTGTCCTTTGGGAAAATGATGCAAGAGGGCTCTAGTAAGATAAGGTCTAAAAAGAGACTGGACTTGGTTACTAGGTACTCTGTACACTGCAGTGGAACTAGTTACCTGTCTCAACCTACCAGCCTGTAAAGTGTCTCTCAGGCAAGGACTACTTGCCTGGTGTCTAGTGGACTTCCTATTGTACAGTAGATGCTCCAAAGATGTTGATGAACAAGCGAACTATGGGGCAGCCAAATAATATTGTATTGAGATGAGAGAAGAGATTAAGGGAGTTCTGTGTTAACAGATGAATAATGTTTGGCAGCAAAGGAGGAGAGACATGGGAGTAGATCATGGGAAAGAGAGCTAAAGAGCCTCATTTATTTGCACAGAGGACAAGAGTAGTTTGAAATCAAAGTGACATAATGGAGGAAAAAGAACATGGAACCAGGGATCAGACGGATCTGAAACCAACCTGTATATGGATCTTGGGACAATCCTTCTAGGTTTTGGATTTCTCTTGCCTCTTAATTAGGAATCAAGAACACCCACTTCAGTGCTGTGAAGACCTAATTAAATGTTTGTGTTTCACTTTGGCATAGAGGGGATGTTCAAAATTTTGTATTCGTTTCCTTTTGCCTTTAGCATGCAGCCTTGAACGTGCTCGTGGACCAAGAAGGAGGAGCCAGTGGGGAAACATAAATCACAAACACTAAGAGAAAGTGAGTAACAGATTTCATTTGAGAAAATCATTCTCTAGTGCAAAAACTAGAGAGGAAGGAAGGCCAGCTGGGAAAGCACAAGTCTTTACCAGGTGTCAAAAATGCCTGCAGGGCTGGACAAAGATCTGAGGAAACCACCAATCAGGGGACAACAGGAAGTGGTGAGAGCACAGTGAAGCAGACAGTACAAGCCCCAGGTGAGCGGAAGTGCCACACAGTGCCAAATGACTGTGGCCACGTGAGAGAGCAAGTCCAAGTTTTTAAAGAAAAATTAGATCCATGGATGTTTTGGTGACATGTTTTCTAGTTTTTAAAGCAATGCACAGTCCAAACAATACATCAGCCAAAACCAATGACTTTGGAACTTCTACTTAATGCAAAGGAGGTATTTTAAGACATAAAAATAAAAGTACTTCTGTGATCCACAATCTTTGGGGGTCCAGTGCAACTCCCAGATTTCTACTTGAGGGATGAAATACGGTCCTTTCAAGCAGGGCAGAGAATAATGGGAAAAAATAACAAAAAAGAGAGGAGAAAGTGAAGGATTCCTAAGATTAAAAATGAGGCTCTGCTAACTGAATGGCCTTGGAAAAGTTACTAAATGCATCTAACCTTAGTTTCCTCACTTACAAGTAGAAAATGCTAATAGTATTTGCCTCACAAGTGTTGTGGAGAAAATCAGACGGAATGAAGCAACAAAGCACTAAGCGGCTGACCACACAGAATATTAGACAATGAGTAGCTGTCGTTGTTGCTGTCATTACAAACTTATTTTTGGGGTGCCTGGATATATAAGTCTGCAGCTCAGCAGCCTGACAGGGAAACATCCACATGGAGGAATCACTGTGTAGATTTTAGCAGAAACCGTGGAAATGAATGGGATACCAAGAAGACTAAAGAGAAACCAAAAAGAACCAAGGCTCGAACTATAGAGAATACCACATCTATGGGGCAGCTAGAGGAGTCTAGAAAGAAGGACAAGTGTTAAGACAACCAAAAGAAAATACCCCAAAAGTCTAGGAAGGAATTTCAAGATCTGTCAGATGCTACAGAGAAGTCAAGCTACATAAGGTTTGAGAAGTGTGCACTGGACGCAGAGACTGGGTCACTGGGGACTTTAGCAAAAGCAGATACAAAGTGCTGACTCCAAAATATCCAGACCTCTGTTCAATTAATTGTTTCAACAAGATGGAGCAATAATAGGAAAAATACAACCACACAAATACCCCAAAGTTCCACAGGTCTTCAACTAACTACTCAGTTTCAGCTCAAAATCACTCATGAATGTTTAGCTCCACTGAACTGGGACCCAACACTCCTGTGACCGCAATATTTCTCTATATCAGCAAGGAGAAAGCAATCAATGAACTGTCAACAACTAACCTAGGCCTCTGAGGGCTCTTTCTCTATGAAGAAATTGATTATTTTAGGGAAAGTGATTATGGTTGAAACAAAAGGCAGAATTTGGTCCTTATCCATGTCACTTTCAACATGCTTTAACATAAAATTTTAAATATTACAACATACCTCATTTCTTTCAAACAGTACTATATACATATGCAATTACTCAAAGTGTTTCACTTTATTGCCCAAGGGCAAAGTCAAGGTCTTCTTCTCCTCCAATTATCATTATTGCCTTATAGCTATCATTTCACTGGGAGGGGAGATCACAGGAGCTAAGGATATTAATGGGCTGAGTCATTCATGCACTTTGAATCAAGTGAGAATACAGTATAAAATTAGTCATTCTTGTAACTAAACCAAGACTCAGAGGGATTTACTCTCTAAAACACCCACTGTTACATGTTTGGCTCCCAAAATAACACATACCTGATGATTTACATTTTGGAAATCACACAGACTTTAGAAGTTTATTATGGGCACAAAGTAGTGATAAGCAATCTGCTCAGTACACTAAGTACTCCAAGCTCTAATTCACACTCAACTTGATCTAAGGCTACGGGACCTGATTTCATGCTGGGAATCCAGAGGGAATTACCTGGATTGGTCCTAGAACATTCATTCAACAAATATTTGCTAAGTACCAACTGGGTACGAGGCATTATGCTAAGCACTGAGACATTTATGGAAGTTGGCCCACACTTATGACATAGCACCTACCTAACTGGTCATGCACAAAGTAAATTTATATAGGCCAACACTGTCTCCACCTTCATATAGAAAAAAGCTTGGTAAAGTTTTTATTGAAAGGCATGTGCAGGCCAAGAATCATTATGTTTTCACTGGGTATAACGTAATTGCATGTACATATGGAGACACACTAGATGTCCTACAGAGTTTACTATACTGTCTTTGCCTTGTTTTAAAAAAAAAAATACACACACACACATAACCAGCATGGAGTATAGCCTTCAGTTCATGGCAGTTTCTGTTGTCAACTGCACAATCTGCAATGAACTCTGTTGGGCCCAATTATTTGTAGTTGAGTGAGTTTCCTAGTGCCATTATTTAGTTTGACTTCTGACAAAACACTTAAGAGAGAATACTTCCTTGTTGAGCAGTATGACACATCGAATGGACTTCATAGTTTGCCAAGGTGTCGCAATACACCATTATAGAGCAGCTGCCTACCAGACATGGAGACACCTGTCCTCCTTCAAGGCTTTCAGAAAAATTTTGAAAATAAACTTAAAACATGTGTGAGAGTGCTACTGGTCTAGTTCTAATGGACCAGTCCTGCTAGAATAGATAGTTGTCTAACAGATGGCAGCTGAATGAGGCAACTTGCCATGTATGTACATCTGTTACTAAGCATTTATGCTATTGAAAATTACTCCAATAAATTTCTCACAGCACCACTCCCCCTATAAGATTATGACCAACAGGAATCCTTTATTTATTTATACAGACTATAGCATTAGATTCCCATATGGGGGACGCTGGGGAGCCAACCTACTGATTTTTGCCTCTCGAACTTTATTTTTTGCTTTATTTTGTTTTGGCAGAATTCATGGAAATACATATTATTTATTCATTCGTCCATTCAATAACTATTTACTGAATGCCTATGACACACAGGCACTGAGCTAGGCATTGGAGATGTGACAGTGACAGATGACCCTGCACCCTGCTGTTCTCATGGGGTTTGGGGTCTAGAGGAGGGAATTGGCATTATCCAAACAGTCAAATACACTATCACCAACTGTGATAAGCACTGTGAAGGAAATGTATCAGATGCTAGGAGAGCATGTACAACATGAATATAGAGGACATCATTTCACAGGCAATCTTTCGAAGCACTGCTCAATTTAAACACAGGTCACACTGACGGGAGGGCAAGAGGAGGCTGATTATTGTTATTCACAAACACTGCACTTGCACTGCACCTTTCATGGGGGTGGTTCAAAGCTTTATACACACAAGTATCATTATCCTAGTTTTAAAGGTGTGAGGAACAGGCACTTAACAGTAGTTAAGCGTCTTGTCCAACCAAGGTCACACTGAGTCAATGACCAATGGTTTGAACTCATCTGAATCCCCTTTCAACTTAATTTTGCTTTGCTTGTGCCTCTAAGTAACAACTCAAAATGAACTTTCATACTCCATCTTTATTTTATGAAGACATTTGATTGCACGTGTGTATCCTCAAATCGTCAGTGGTCATTTGACCACATATCCTGAATCTGAAATTGCCTTTCTTATCTGTCATCCACAGAATTACTAAATGCCTTATTTATCTTTATAGTATTTCACTCAAGATTTTGCAATGAAGAAAGTACAGCAATGGGCTGATGCTAATGGGATTTTCTGATCTTACCAAGTACCTCATTATCCAGAAAGATAATCTTCCCGAATGCTAAATCATTTACTGGAAATTCAGTTCCAGTGCTAAATGGGAGACAACACCTCATCAGGTTAGAGTAATGTTCCATAGGATGCCTGTAACCAGTGAATATGGCACATTCTTTCTCCGGTAGCCAGAACACATGGGCCAGGAAGCAAGGGACAAGTACACATCTCCTCCCTGTCATCACACTGAATGACCAACTTGCATTCCCTCCACCCCACAATGGTTGCAACTCTAGTTCTCCTGGTCTAATATTCTTTAGCACCCAAGAGAAGAGTAATTTCACCCAGGGACTCAACAAAGCCTCCACCGATCTGGAGCTTAAACAGCAACCTAACAATTTTGAGCTCCTCATGACACTGAAAAGACTGACAAAAAATGAAGTTACAGACCTCGTCGGAGCAAAGAAATTTTGATCATCAAGGATAAAGAAGATGGCTGCTCCAGAGTAAGAAAAGGGAGGTGTGAGTCAAGGATGAGAAACACCTCCTGGGTTTGCCATTTCTAATGGTAAAAGATAATGGAAGTCAGAAATAACTCCATACAGGCAGGACCGTCAAGAACACAGATACCCCAGGAATGAATGTCGAGGTGTTCCAGTCAGATAAAAACCTACAATCAGCTGAGAGCTGGCTGAGAGCAAAGAGAACATGGAATGGGTAGTAGAGAAAGGAGTTAAAAATACCACCTATGGGGTCAGGACGAATGGCAAAAGCTAAAACAGAAGTATCCTTGCATGTGTCTTCCTAAGTTTGACATATACATATTTACGGTTTTAACTAATTTCTCTCTTTCCTCTGTTAATATTTTATGAAAAGTACCATGAGTACCATAATGGAACAGTAATAACAATAACAAAAAGTGGGCATGGCACAAATATCCTGGAAATGGTAGTAGTAATTAATAAGATGTTTGAGATTTTACCTTTTGGGGAAGGACAAGCAAGTGATGAGATGAGAGAGAGCTGCAATCGGTTAGCAGGATGCATTTAGTTATTGTTCCCGCTATTGGCAAATTTAAGTCTGGAAGAAAAGTGTACTCAGGGGTTGAGCAGCCAAGCCCACTGGTCTAGAATCTTTTGAACATTTTCCCTATGTTTGGGGAATCTCCCACCTTATGAGAGATACCTCACAGGGGTAGAACCAGAAACTTGCTTTCTTGGCCTCCCCTGTAGCAGGAACACAGACATCATGTTGGTGCTGGGCCCGGAACTTCAATTCTTGAGAAAGACATGAGGAGGTACAGTGTACAAAGTGCCAGCAGACCCCTGGAACCAGATTACCTAAAGATTTGACCTTCAAATCTCAGCTCTGCCTCCCACTAGCTGTCTGATCTTGGGCAAGTTACTGAACCACTCAGAAACTCCATTTCCTCATCTACACTCTACCCAAACCAGAGGGTGTTGTGAATATTGAACGAGTTCATATATTTAAAGAATTTGGAGCTTTGAACTTCAAATACAGTAGCCACTAGCCACTTGTAGGTTTTTTGTTTTCATTTTTGTTTTTTCTTTATTGTAGAGGGTCGGAGGGAGGGGGGAAGGAGAGAGAGAGAGAGAGAGAGAGAGAATCCTCGAGTAGATGCCAACACAGGGCTCCATCCCAGGAACCTGAGATCATGACCTGACCCCAAATCAAGAGTTAACTGACCGAACCACCCAGGTGCCCCAACATATGGTTATTTAAAATTAAATTAAAATTAAATAAAATTTAAAATTCAGTTCCCCAGTCACACTGTCACATTTCAGATGCCAGTAGCGAGGGGCTACTTCTCTGGATAGTGCAGAGGTAGAACGTTTCTCTGTTCTGTAGGAAGCACTACTAGAAAGTGTGAACTTATGGAATACTTGCCGGCACTCAAGCAGTGTCACATTCCAGTGACACTGCTGCCGTCACTACTCCCAGTATCACCACACTGCTGTTGCTGTTGTTACTTTATATCACATCCCCAGAACTTATTTCAGATATCCTGAAGTCTGTACCTTTTACCACCTCCAACTAAGCCCCCCTACCCTCCACCCCTCTCCTCTGCTTTATCATTATTATTACAACAGCAAGTTTAATATTCAGCTGAATTTAAGGTCTAGGGGAGGAGACGGACCAGTGAAAAGCAGCTAAATGTCACTGGATAAGAATCAGCAGCAGTATCAGGAGCAGCAACGGCTCTTAATTCATACTTTATTATGGGTGAGGTACTGAGCTAAGCACTTCACATGACTTATTTTAGTTAATCCCCCCTCCAAACAATCACACAACCTGAGAGGTAAGAACTAACATATCCCTACATTACAAATTAGGAAACTGAGGCTCAGGAGTGGTCTAACTCCGAGCAGTCACAGAGCTCACCAGCGTTGGGGCTGGGGCTCACTGCATTGGCACGTTGTTAGACTTCTAAGCCCATGACTTAACTACTACCCTAGACTTCACCAAATACTCACTGGGTGCCCACTAGGGGCTGTGCACTGCTCCAGAGGCTGGCAAAACAGTAGTAAACTAAAGAGGCCAAGTCCCTGACCTCATAGAGTTTACATTCTAGCTGGGAAAATCAGTAACAAAATAATAAAATAATTAACCAGATGATATCGAGTGCTATGGAGAACAATTAAGCAGGGTGGGGTAGGTGAGCTCATCCCTGATGGACTGTCAGAGAAGCCTTCACTGGGAAAAGGACGTTTGAACAGAGACCTGAAGGGAAGTAAAAGCAGATGAGGTGAGAAGTAATGATGGATAGAGGGTGTGACAGGTCAAAGAGGCCAGTGTGTGACCTTTAACCTTTATTCTGAGAGAGATGGGAAGCTTGGGGCGGGAGTGAGAAGATCTGATTTTCTGTTTAAAGGATCACTCTGGCTGTTATGAGGAGATTTTAGGGAGGAAGGGCAGAAGCTGGAGACAAAGCAGAGGCAGGCCACTGCGGTCACCTACACAAGAGTGACAGTGGCGTGGATTAGGGTGACAGCAGCAGACGAATCAGAGGTAGTCACATTCTAAATACATTCTGAAGGTAGAAACACCAGGCTTGTTGGACCGATAGGACTGAATATGGGTTGTGAAACAAGGAACGAACTCAGGAGAACTCTGGTTTTGCCCTGACTGAATGACACAGTATAGCCGCCATCTTCGGAGGTGGACAGTCTGGAGAAACAGCTGGTTTGAGAGGAAAAAAAAAAAATTAAGAGTTTAGTTTTGGAAGGTTGAATGTGCAATGCCAATGGGAAGGAAATGAAGTGGAAATGGGAAGACAGCTGTGTATGTGAGACACGGCTCTGGCGAGACGGCAGGGGTACAGCTACAAACGCAATGGAAAACGATTAAGTGCACAGTGTTAGAAGGGCGCACGAGAGTAACACACTTGGCCGACCAATCAGGCCGTGTCAGGGAGGGCGGTTAAAAAGGAGCCTGCTAAGTCTGTCAAGGGTAGGAAGATGCTAGCTATTTCAAAGCGAGAGCACTCCCAGGATAAAGAATGTTAACATGCACTGAGGCCAGAGACTGGAGAACATTCCAAGAACTAGCCTAAAAGAATGGTAAAAAGTGAGACTACAAAGTTAAGCAGGGGTATATACCAGGTAAAGATGTTTGAAATTAATCCTGAGAGTATTAAGGAATAAGTGAAGAAGGTTAAGTTGTGTAAAGAGTGGCCAAAATAACGAAAATTTGTAATTTAGAAAGATCGTATGGGCTACTAGACAGAAAACACTGGAAGGGAGCAAAAGGCTACAGCAAATGCACCATGGGAGACTCAAGGCCCAAGATGGGGAAGAGGTCAGCGAACTCGCCGAGAGTCGGTCAGGTCTGGAGATGGAGCACATGCTGGGAGGAGCTCTGAGGAGGAAGGAGGACCACCAGCTTTCTGGTGTGGGAAGCTGAGCTGATGACACCGCCATTTACCGAGTTCTAGCACCCCGGAAGGAAACCACGGGGGGAAAGTTCTCTCTGACGCCTGAATTTAAGGAGCACATGCAAGGGGGGATGTCTGTGATCCTTGGACAAACGTCAAAGGTACAAGCACGGAAGCAATCTCTCGGGAGGAGAGCGTAGTGTGAGAAGAGAAAAGGGCTGAAGAACAAGTAGGAATACAAAGATTTAGTGGACGGAGAGACGTCTGAGTGGGGCTCACCGAGCAGACTATGGAGAAGTGGCCAGGAGCTAGAAAGAGAAACAGACACGCGTTGTCATAAATGGAACTTAACACTTCAGGAGGGAGGGGGTGATCGAGAGCAAAGAAGTCAATCAAGAAAATGACCGAACAACAACCACAGAGCTTTTCACAAGGTGTGTACCCTCGGGCAAGTCACAGAACTGTCAGCCTCAGCTTCCTCACCTCCCCAAGAACGTTCAATATCCGCCGCACAGGCTGTCATGAGGATACGCCGTACCATGGAAAAGGTGCCAGGATGGCGTCAGACACTCTTGGCACTAAAAAAATGCTCTATTTTTATTGCCATGCATGGCAGACAAGTCACAGTAATAGGGGGAGTGGAGGTGGGAAGCATGAAGCTTCGAGTGGAGCCCGTGACCAAGTCCAGTTCGAAACACAGCAGGTGGCAGAAAAGAACGAGTCTTTTCCCTCTTCTTCCGCCCCCTCCCGGTATTTCCTTTCTCCTTCCTTCTAAGGGCAGCTGAGAATGCAGTCATTCCCACGAGCCTGTTAAAGGGACCTGCTGAGTTTATTTTAGAGTCTACACAAAGAACCGTGGCTTTGGAACCTTTTACCACAGTCATCATGAATTTGTGATCTGGAGACTATGCTCTTAAGAAGGACAGCTTAAATTCATAAGCGGTCCACACAACGATAAATAAACGCCCCACAGAATTAAACCTATCAATTAGTGATTTCAAAAATCCTTCTAACAGCTTTTGAAATGATAAGTGAGGTAATGTTTATCAAATGAAACATTCTAACTACATGATTAAGGAGACCTTTGAACAACCAAACGACTTTCAGGTTGGTTTCGACACAGAGACGTTTCCCAGATGGCATCTGCTTTCCTATCAGGGATTAAGGTTCTACCCCTCCTTGCTCTCAGCTCCTCGTCCTCAGAGACATGGGGGCAGGTGGAACCGAGAAACTGTCTCCAACACTTGCATTTCTATTATGTTCACAGATTTCCGCCCCCCCATATTACAACCATTCCCATCCTATTTCTTTCACAGCCTCTTTGCTCTGGGATTGACTTTGTAATTCTTTCAGTGCAACTCTCAATACACGAAGCCTGTCTTATGTGCCCTTCCCTACCTGCTTATTCTGTGTTACATCCATCAAATTCAAGGCTCCTGGAAAAGCCCTAATTACGGAGGATCTCCATTTTCTCACATGCATTTAGATAAACTTCCGTTTTCTATACAACTCAGCGGTGGTTGGGGATACTGCGGCTCTCTGGTGGTAAAGAGGCACGCTGCTTTACAATCTGAACAGTGAAAGGAGATTCCTTTCTCCAGTGTTTGTGTGAGTGTGTGGAGGGGAGACAGCAGGAGGGACACACATACTTGGCGTTGGCTCTCCTGAAGAAAGCAACACTTGAGAGGAGAATGGGGAATGCTAAGTTTCATGGAAACACATTCTTTCTGAGCATTCGGAACAAGGAAGACCAGCCTTTATAACGGCCGGTACCACTGGGCGGCAAGAGCATCTCTTGTCATGTTCCACGTCTTCTCCGGTGTTCCACGCACACCCTCTGTGAACCAGAGGATCTTAATAGCCAAAAGAACAAATTCACCATTTCTGTTATCATCTAAAAGAAAGGGAAATGTCAGTTGTTTTCTTCCTTCTGTTCTTGCTGAATATCCATCAGAAAACCTATTGAGTACGACTGCAGGAACTAAAAAAAAAAAGGCAAAATATCTACTTCGGAAATACTCCGTTTTTCCCTCTAAATCGATAACCTCTAACATTCTTAATTATCACAAAGATTCTGACAAACAGGACGTCTGACTTCAAATTCCTTGTCTTTATACCGTATTACATAACTACAGCATGGAATGAGGGCAGTCCATGGACATGAAGCTGGATCTCTCCCTCAGTTATCACATCTCACCAATACAATCAAGACTGTGGAATTACTGATACTCCAGCAGTGCATTAATGCTCCTTTATCCTTACGGGTTCCATTCACTCCCGTCCAGCAGCCTATCAAATTCTCTGATGCTGCCTTCTCTATAATTAATATGGCCTCCCAATATTAGAAATTACTTCCCACTACTAAAGCTATCAAATTGCCTTTTGCCTTCCAATTCATCTCCTATGAGAAAGGTTTCATGACTAAATGAAAATGAAGTCTATCCATCACAAACCTAATCAAAAAGCCACTAGACCCAGGAAAATTAAAACAATAACCAAGACAAAACCAGTCAGATGCTTCATAGTGTACATAAAACATTTTAAAACAATTTACATAATTTGATTCTCATTGCCCAGAGAGATTAAATAACTTCCTTGAAACCTAACAGGGGGCAGAACTGAGACTACAGGGTAGCCACCAAGTCTGGAAACACAGATAATGCCATTTCATAATGCAGTGTAATATTATATAATTAAGCCACGTACCGTGTGTGCACCTACATTCCCAGACTTGGTGGCCCCTCTGCAAAACCCAGATCTTCTAGCTATAACTTATTTTTATTGACTCTCCCATGTTTTACTCCAGAAGTGCTAAAGAAAGGAGCAGTCCATGGAAAATACCCCCTGACATTGAGGTGATATTCGAACATTTAAATCCAGCTTTCATATTCTGTTTCCCAATTTAATTGCAACATCCTTGTGCACAGAGATTATAAGAGGCAATTAATATTTTCTGAGTGCCTACTCACTTCCTGCGAAGGCATGAAGCATTTTACTTACATTATCTCATTTAGTCCTTGTCACAGCCCTACGATGTGTCACCCTCATTTTACAGGTAAGGAAACTGAGCATTTCAAGAAGACAAGTCACCAGCCCAGTGTCAAATGCTTAGGGAGCAGAGAAGCAAGGATGAGCCTGGGTCTTCCGATTCCAACTGCAGCGTTCCTTCCACTACCCCAGTGACATTCTTTACATGTTCCATAAAATGCTACACACCGACCATGGAGAGACTTCTCCCTCAGTGCTTCTAAAAAAAAAAAATTAATCATGAACAAATTTGTATCTGGCAAGAAGAAAAAAAGTTACTCAACCGGAGTTAACTAGACACAACCAAACAAGTGCTAGAGAGATGTCGGCTAGGTATACTTTTGTTATGGAAAGGCCTGAATGTTTTAATAATATAAACAAAGCATCTATAAAAACTGGAGAAAAAAAGATGTACTTCATTTCTATTTCAAATCCCTAAAAATTCCTTCATATTCACGCCACGGCCACATTAAAATGATAACACAGACAAAATCAGAAGGGCCAATTATACTGGGCCCTCTGAAGTTTTCTTTTTTTCTGATAAAACAGTTACATATAACAATATTCTTATACCCAAGCAGTTCTTTATTACTAACAGAAACCCCCCCCTTATGCAAGTCAAATCAACGTGAAGAGTCACTTTTTGTTTAGTCTAAATGTCCCAAACCTTTACCTTTGGGCAACTGGTAGTAAGACAGGCGTTAAGAGCAGAAGCATAAGGAACACTAGACAAAAGCATTCTTACTCCCAAATGAAATCTACAACTCAAAGTAAACTCAGTGAACTCCATCTGTCTTGAGGTACAACAACAGCCTTGAATTACAGATCAAAACACCAAGTTTCAAGGGCGCCTGGGTGGCTCAGTTGTTAAGTGGCTGCCGTAAGCTCAGGTCGTGATCCCAGGGTCCTGGGATCAAGCCCCGCATCAGGCTGCCTGCTCAGTGGGAAGCCTGCTTCTCCCTCTCCCACTCCCCCTGCTTGTGTTCCTCTCTCACTATGTCTCTCTCTGTCAAGTAAATAAATAAAATCTTAGGGGCACCTGAGTGGCTCAGTGGGTTAAAGCCTCTGCCTTCAGCTCAGGTCATGATCTCAGGGTCCTGGAACTGAGGCCCGCATCGGGCTCTCTGCTCAGCAGGGAGCCTGCTTCCCCCTCTTTCTCTGCCTGCCTCTCTGCCTACTTGTGATCTCTCTCTCTGTCAAATAAATAAATAAAATCTTAAAATAAATAAATAAATAAATAAAATCTTAAAAAAAAAAAAAAAAGTTTCAGAAGCACCTGGCTGGCTTAGTCAAAGGACCACGTGGCTCTTGATCTCAGGATCCTCAGTTTGAGCCCCACATGGGGTACAGAGATCACTTAAATAAAATTTAAAAAAAAACACACACACACAAGCAAAAACAGTGAGGTTCAGAATAACCTCTTGAGAATAACCATGTGACCTGAGCGTGTCCCTTAACCTCCGGGAGACTCAGAATCCATCACATCCACCCTTCCTAATTGGAGGGTTGCTGTGATCATTAAGGAGGTCAAGGAGCCCCGAGGGCTTCTCTTCCCTCATTTGAGGTGAAGGAAACTGGTTTCAGACTTTTAGTCAAAGGCCAGGAGACTGACCAGGGGATATTTCCAAATCTGGTTTAAGCAAACCATCAATAGCCCTGGGCAAATAAATAACCAGGGAAGTCAGAAGAGAAATAAATTCATCATCGTCTAGACCTATGCTAAATCTTCCAGAACATTTTAAACACAAAATCATACCCATATTACAGATGCGTCTTGTTACAATTTTATACAATTTGGATCAGAATTAACTATGATTAAATCATTTTTAAAAATTTGCTTAGCCTCTGAATGTTAAGACGGTGTTCCATTATTCAATTCAGAAATCCAAAAACTTGGAATGATAGGTGTCTTCCCCCTCCTCCCAGCTCTAGGAACTAACAGAGACTCCCTTCCCATCTTTTTCTGCAGAATCTGGAAGTACCCTTTACTCTTCAGTCCTGTGGTCATTTGGACATGAAATGTAGGATAGAAACTATCAGGATATAACAACTCATTGAACTACCTTTCACTTTTTGGGGGGGGGGGAAGGTTTACAACACATTCCTGTTTATAACCTCATTTTATTTACCACCACCCAGTGAGGTATGCAGGACAAATATTATCACTCTGATTTTAGAAATAAGGAAGCTGGAGTACAGAATTAGCCGGGCTTTTCCAAGGTCACCGCATGGCAGAATGAGGATTAGAAGCCAGATCTTTATTTCCCAGTCCAATACCCTTATCAATCAAACATCAACTGCTCAGGAAAGGGGGAGAAAAAAGTAAGGCTGATTGTGATTTATTTAGACTTTATTTTTAGACTAATTTTGTCTGGCTTTGTGAATTTTCATTAATTTCCATCTTCATTGTTGATGAGTTAGTCACTAACACGATCATATCAGAAATTATAAACTGTTTTAAATTATTTCCTCATTGTTAAATATAGATATTCAATTCTAAGTGTTTCATAATGAAGTGACTCAGGGACTGAGCGAGAGCCCCATCTACATGAGTCACTTGTTGAACTGTTACAAGAGATTTATGCAAAACTCTTGGGAGGTGGGCGGGGAGGGGAGACAGAAATAAACATTTACCAAAAAGATGACTAAATTAAGGGCAAAAAGTGAATGTAAAACTTACACATTTTTCCTTCTAGTTTAGGCTGCAGGATGGGAAAATAAATTTGAGGGAACAAGACACAAGTGACCCCTTACCATTTAATACCCGGTTCGGGTGGTTTAGGAGGGCTCATGGATTAAAATCAGCACGTAGTGGGCTTTTCTGCGGTAAGGGAAAGAGATTAGAAGTTAACAGGATGGAACGCCAAGACCAGGACTTTATATAGCACTTTTCCCTCCCCAGTGCTTTCACATACGGTATCTCAAGGTATAATCAAGAGATTACTCAGAGATAGAAAGGGAGAGATACTACTGAGTTCATGCTACAAACCTGTTGAAGGTCAAAGGGCTATTGTGGAGATAAGTGCTGAAGAAATCTCAATCATTCAATCTAATTAAATTAACACCAAGCAATTTACCAATTCACATCATTTACCAATTCACACCACAAAGGTGAAACACCTGAACTCCTTATTCTGGTAGAGCAATTCCATTAGTGTTATAGAAAATGTGGTAGGACATATCCTAATTTCACCTATATTATTTATAGGTGCTTTAAGGAATATCTTAAGAATTTCTTCTAAAGAAACACTGTGCATACAATGCTCCTGCTGGGGCTTTCTAAAACACAGTGGTACGACATTTTACTCATCAAATTTAATTTCTAATTTTACAAGAGGGACGCTCTAAACACATCCAGGATTTAGTCCATTTAAAGTTCCTATTTTATATTTCATGTGATGTTTCTGGCTTTAGTTACATGTTAGGGGCTAAAATAAACCTCAGGGCAACAAAGAGTAATGTGATGGGTAAAGAGGGTTTGTTCCTCGGTACCAGTAACATTCCAAGAACCACAAACAGCTGAGGTAATGAGAAGGCAGCCGCTGAAGCACGTGAGACCCTGGGTGTCAGCCGAAGGGAAGGTCAGGGATGTATGGAGATTAATTGTGTGACGTCATCATATTAAACTATTTCTGGTTATTGTGTCCAATTTTAAATAACAGTGATCCAGTTTTTCTAAATATCACTTTCTTTTTTAAAGATTTTATTTATTTGACAGAGAGACACAGCGAGAGACGGAACACAAGTAGGAGGAGTCAGAGAGGGAGAAGCAGGCTTCCTGCTCAGCAGGAAGATGTGGGGCTCGATCCCAGGACCCTGGGATCATGACCTGAGCTGAAGGCAGACACTTAACGACTGAGCCACCCAGGCGCCCCTCTAAACATCACTTTCTATTAGAAGATAATTAAATGATTACTTTAAGATGATATAAAGGACAGAGCCGTCTGGGGGGCTCAGTTGGTTAAGCACCCTATCACTCTTGGTTTCAGCTCAGGTCGTGACCTCAGAGTCTAGGAATCCAGTCCTGCATCAGGCCCCGCACTCGGCAGGGAGTTTGCTTGAGATTCTCTCCCTCTGACCCTCCCCCTCCCTCTCTCTAAAATAAATGAATAAATCTTTTTTTTTTTAAAGATGACACTGTTAGAAACTGTTCATGACAACTGACCACATTACTCTAGGCCATGAGAAATGAACAAAAGGATTTCACTGTTTTAAAGAATGTTGTATTATGTGACATAAAAATTTTTCTTAAAAAGCCCAAAAAGAAATGAAATTCAAAAAGCTCCAGTGGTTAAAAATCTGGGTGGACTAAGGGACACATGAAAAAGTGCTCAACATCACTCACCATCAGGGAAATACAAATCAAAACCACAGTGAGATACCACCTCACACCAGTCAGAATGGCTAAAATTAACAAGTCAGGAAATGACAGGTGTTGGCAAGGATGAGGAGAAAGGGGAACCCTCCTACACTATTGGTGGGAATGCAAGCTGGTGCAGCCACTCTGGAGAACAGTATAGAGGTTCCTCAAAAGGCTGAAAATAGAGCTACTCTATGACCCAGCAATCGCACTACTGGGTATTTACCCCAAAGATACAAATATAGTGATCCAAAGGGACATCTGTACCCAAATGTTTACAGCAGCAATGTCCACAATAGCCAAACTATGGAAAGAACCTAGACGTCCATCAACAGATGAATGGGTAAAGAAGATGCGGTATATATATGTAATAGAATACTGTGCAGCCATCAAAAAATGAAATCTTGCCACTCGCAATGACCTGGATGGAACTAGAGGGTATCATGCTAAGCGAATTAAGTCAATCAGAGAAAGACAATTATCATATGATCTTACTGATACGAGGAATTTGAGAAACAAGATAGAGGATCCTAGGGGAAGGGAGGGAAAAATGAAACAAGATGAAACCAAAGAGGGAGACAGACCATAAGAGACTCTTAATCTCAGGGCGCCTGGGTGGCTCAGTTGGTTAAGCAACTGCCTTCGGCTCAGGTCATGATCTCAGGGTCCTGGGATCGAGTCCCACATCGGGCTCTCTGCTCAGCAGGGAGCCTGCTTCCCCCTCTCTCTCTGCCTGCCTCTCTGCCTACTTGTGATCTCTCTCTGTCAAATAAATAAATAAAATCTTTAAAAAAAAAAAAAGAGAGAGACTCTTAATCTCAGGGAACAAACTGAGGGCCGCTGGGAGGGGGTGGCTGGGTGATGGACACTGGGGAGGGTATGTGCTACGGTGAGCGCTCTGAACTGTCCAAGACTGATGAATCACAGACGTGTACTCCTAAAACAAGTAATACATCATATATTAATTTAAAAAAATCTGGGTTGGCCTAGACACAAAAGAATGAAAGACACGGTGCCACCACTGCCAGAAGCTTAAAGCTTTAAGAGAGAAACAGAATAAAAAGTTTCCTCTCAGTGACAGGTCACTGTGCATTGGCTCCACTTCAGAACAGAAGAGCTTTTCCTCACCAATACAACTGCAAACTTGCATAGGGCTTAAAAGCATAAAACCCATGTATTTATATTCTCTCCACTTATGCTCTATTTTCTTTGTCAAGAATTTATGGGGATCACACATTTGAAATATAGCTGACAACTTGCATACGACAGACACATCAGAGCAATAAATCCAATGCATTTTCCTCGCCCGATATTTTTTCAAATGGGTGCCACCAATGAAGTAAACACAAATTACTTAAAGATGGAAATGTAGCTCAAGGACTATTTCTCTGTGCACGTAGGTATATGATTATGTTATTTATTGATCTTGCTGACATCTTTAAGTGATATTGGGCTATCTAAGGAAACATCAGAAGTTATTCCTGAATCACCAAAGTTTTTACTCAGTTGTCTGGTTCTTAGCTCTAGTACAAATCCCCCTCGTCACCACTAACTAGCGTATGTGAAATATAATCTCTTTCTCATTATTACAGACATTGTACAGATTTAGCGATCAGGGAATTTCAAACGCAACCAGCCAAGGCCATGCTGCTCGCGGGCCTCCACACGGACCCCGTCCCCCCAACTCCACCCAACACTTCCTGGTCACACCACTGTGAGGACTAAGCTCCCCTCAACACATACTCTGTCCCCACCACCACAAGACCGCTTTTAAGGAGACAGGCCCTGCCTTCAAAGAAACATAATCTCTGGCCTTTCCCCATGGTGGTTTTCTACTGTGTCATCTCCTCTCTGAATTTTAACTCAAAATTCCCTTTCAGATACTCTTTAAATTTGATCAAAGGAAAGGACTTCTCCTTTACAGAACGCCCTAGGCCATGGTATAAATCAGCACAACTATTCCAGGTGCTCTCATTTTCCATCATTACCACAACTCTACAACCTGTACTCTCATCCCCACTTTAAGAAGAAACTGAGGCTCAGGGCTAGAGCAGAGAAAAGCCAGAAGTTAAGCAAAGGCCCTTTCCCCTCACTCTGAATTTCTTAAGTACGTTGCTATTGCCTCTGTCAGAGGCTTTCCCTGTTAATATTATTTAGTAGCTATTTTGTAGATACATGTCCAGAGGCTTTTGTATCTATTCTTAGACCAAGCATACTATTGACAGGAACCGAACGACTTAATTGTGAGATTAATAAACAACTGCTTTCAACGCCACACTTTGAAAATGCATTCATTTTACGGTGAACCTTCTTAACGTCTGGTGACCAGTCCCCTGTTCAATCTAGTTCCCTGCCTCTCTTCCACTGCCCACTAGCACCACTGCAAGGTAACTGGGAATGGCCTCGATCTCAGCTCTAATTGAAATACTTACCAACTATGGTGAAACATTTGATACGGAAGGAGCTAAAATGACCATCTAAAAGAAGGGCTTGATGATATATATGGACCAGGCTCAGTGCCAGAAATTAATAGGAGTTGGCTATATTAAAAAACACTCACATCATTTAAATAACACAAGTAATCAGCTACCAGGACCGCCTGGGGCCACTGAGGCCCAGGTGTGCAACGTCTGTCTGGAGTGTTGTGGCGAACCCGGCCTTTCAAAGGTCTGTAGGAGCGTCCTGCCCACATGGCTGCTGCATCTCTCCTGCCTGTTCTGGGCCCTCTTTCTTCCTTTCCTCGAACACATTTCCTTCCCTCCGCTCTCCCGAATCGACACTCCACGCGGGGGTCTTGTTTACTTCACAGACTCTGAGAGCCAGGCAATCAGTGTGTATTTTTTAAAAACTTTTCCTTCCTCTTTTTCACTGTTGGAATAATGCATAGTCTTTTTGGAGACCTGGCTCTTTCCTTACCTACACAGAAATGTCTCCTAGGCCCATTTCAGAATTTCAGACAGGGAGTTTGACACACTCCCCTGTTCCCTGGATGCCACATAAAAGACCTCTAACTGCAGGCCCATCCTCTGTAGTATAAACAGGTGTAGACTACAGAAGTAGTTTCCAAACTGGGTTCTGTGGTGCATCAGTCCTTCCCCCGAAGAGATTTTCTGGTTAAAGAAGTTTAAGAAATTAGTATGCGTACTTCCTTTGGAAAATCACAATGCATAAAAGCATATTAAAGGCTTTGGAGTCTTTAAGGAAATTCTTTTAATCAAGCATTCCCCAAACTTATTTGACCACAAAATCCTTTTTCCTATTATACTTAGTCACATCCTGATTAATCGGTATTACAGACGAAACTTTTGAAAATGCTGCACTAGAGACACATTAAGTCCCAGTGGAGTGTAAACACTTTATAATTCTGATTAAATTCCAACACTTAATACCTACAAAGCACTAAGATGGATTTCTATAAGCCACCCATGAAAACCAGTCTCATTATAGCATAGAGCAGAATGCTCACCTAAAAGAAGCAACATTACTTGGTGACCTAGAAGATTTAGATCTAGGTTCTTTCCTACAGAAGTAACTCAGTTAGTGAAATACTATATCCAGACCTAACTACTCTCTCTGTATATTAGACAAAATGGTACCAAACACAATCTTAATTGGGGAATAACTGCAGAAGGAGTTCTAAAGCACTAGAACAGAAATTAATTACCAGTAATCACAGAAATAGACACATTCTGGGCCGAGTGGCTGGAGAGTGAATACCCAAAGTCAACTTTTTCCCCCCCTGCTTAATTCCCACACCGGGGCAATACTCCTAGAGACAAAAAGGTTCGTATATGAAGTATTAGGAAACTTTTGACAGGAAAGGGTAAAAGATCATGCACCATCTTGTGTCAAATGTAGGGGACAGGGATCAGAAAAGAGGGTCTTCTTCAGTACTTTCTCAAATGGCTCCAAGAGATTTTCACTATTTCCACCATCATCTCTCACTTCCCTGCTTCTGCTGATAACGGTAATTTCTCTCATGCTCAGGAATCTTCTGTCCTCAAATTTTCTTTTTAAAGATTTTATTTATGTGACAGAGAGAGAGATCACAAGCAGGCAGAGAGGCAGGCAGAGAGAGAGGGGGAAGCAGGTTCCCCCCGAGGAGAGACTAATGCGGGGCTCAATCCCAGGACCCTGAGATCATGACCTCTTCTAAAACCCACTGAGCCACCTAGGCGCCCTGTCCTCAAATTTTTTTAACCCAACTAACATCCCCTTCTTCTTCTTTTGTCAATGACTCACAAAATGGAGTACATTTTTACGTTTAGTTGGTAGATGATCCTATCTAATAAATTACACATCCTCTGGCCTGAAACTTCCTTCAGATACTACAAAACATTCGCTTTCTAAGTAAGAAATGCTCCCCATAACTCTCAACCGGCAAGATACCTCATATGATTTCATGTTCAAGTGGTGGATGTTAAGGTAACTTTAAGATTTACAGAAGGCAAATCTTACCGATTGATGAAGGGTGAAGGGTAAGGAAGCACAGGGAAGTGCTATGTCAAAAAACGTTCTAAACCATGGAGTTGCATAATGACAAGGCTGAGGTAAGCTATACCTTTGACCCACCTTGTTCTTTTATTATACCTAAGATTGTGTTGGTTTCAACAGCTTACCTGAGGTATATTTCTACTCTTCCAACTCTCAACCATATTAGTTTGAAAGGGCAGATTAAATGTTCAGGTTAGCTTATCAAGTAAAAACCATAGTACACAGGGCATATCTATGAACAGATTTATAAGAAACAATACACGTTGACCAATCTAGCACTTAGTTGCTCCTATTCAGTTAACAAAAATTACCCTCCCCAGGTAGGAACTGTTATAAAACACTGACTTAAGAAAACAAAAACAAATACATGGCAGCAATCCAATTTAAATGCTTTAAAAATCTTACATAATCTATAAGATGCACATAGCACAGAAGAAAGTAGTAGCAGAGGAAAGCAAGGAAAATACACATACTCCGTGATTTTCCAAGAAATTAACACATGGAAGCAGTACCTACTAAAAGAACAGTATACAGGTAAAATCTGGCAAAGATTTAAAGTTTGTTGAAGTGAAATTACAGCACCATGACAAGAAAATAAACACCAACGTATAATATGAATCTCATAGTGTAGGTGACTTCTGCTAAGCTCTAGGACTGGACTGCTCATCAAAAAGCACCCAGGATGTGTATTTTATCCCTGACTGTTAATAACGTGAGGAACTAATCTGAGCCCATTAGGACATTTATCATTCAGCTTCATGATGCTCATCCTTTTTCAGCAGAATGAAAGTGATAACAAAGCTGCAAGGGCCATCCCCATGACAGTGGTTGGACTCTTTATCATCTCTTATTTGGATAAACACACCTGAAAAGGGATTTAAAGATTTCTTGAACCAAAATGGTATCCACCCTCTGGCATCTGAAGCCCCAAGATGGGATGACAGGTTTAATTTTAAACAATCACATAAACACTAAAATACACAATACAGAAACGCACAGCATTACCACTATTCATTCGATACCAATTCAAAGTTTCACTCTGAGAGGCATAACCCCTGCTCAACTAGTGAAATGGCTCAAGAAGCAGAGTATTAGCAATAAAATGATTCTTAAATCAACTACTGCCATGACTTGCATTACTACTCAGTTTCTGGCATATAGTAGGCACTCCTAGTGTGAATGAATGAATCACTGACCAACCTTAAGTATGTTACTCAACTACTCTGCATATTTTAAACTTTCTGTTTATAAAAATAGGCTTTCTGTGGCCTAGTTTCCCAAATTGCCTGAAACTCTGACATTGACACAACCTGTAAAAAGATGCTTCCATTTCAGGCAGAAGTCACAGAGACAGGGAAGTCATATAACACGATCCCCATGTTGAGGCTCCTTTAACTTCCATCTTAGATTACATACTACTTCCTCAAGAACCAGTTCTCCAACCCCCCAGCAGTACCATGCCCCCCGAGTTATTAAGTCACCTTGAACATTTTATTTTCCCTTTGTTGCACACATCACAAGTCATTAAATAAGATCTGTATTGCTCTTTGTTCAATGTTTGTGTGTGTGTCTCTCTCTCTCTCTAGACTCTAGACATCCTGAAGGTGGTGGTCATGTGGGCTTTGGTGACTGACATAATTCTTGCACCCAGAAGTACCTGGCACGTAGGTATTTAGTAAATATTTATTCAATGAATATTTGAAAATGAGAAGCCCCCTTTTGAGAACAATGAGAAAAACAGTGCCCCTTCAGTATACTCAAAGAATAAAAGCTTAGAAATCAGGGGAAAAAACATTAGGTCATCAGGCATAATGTTCAGAACATCACTGTTCTCAACGTGAAACTGAGACGAGTTTTTCCCTGGCAGTCCCAGCGAGAAAAGAAGTAACTGCCCCACGGGGTGTTCAAAGCACTTTCGTCGTGTGGGTGCTTCAAGACTGAAAGTCTCCAAAGAGTTCAGACACATTTTTCTGTGGTCTAACACAAATATTCTAAAGAATTGTGACAAGTATACACCCATGTATCCTGAAAGTTTTAATAAATAACTTACAGACTGTGAATTTTTTTTGGCGGGGGGGGATCATTGTATAATATTCCCCCTATCAACTAGCTGGGACAATCTTAACTTTTCTTTTCTTTTTTTTTTTTTTAAGTTGCAGAGCACTGAAAAGAAATACCGATTCTAAATAAAATCTTCAGGCATTGTAGACTATGGTAGCTCTATTTTCTCAGATGACAAAGAAAGGCAATCTGAGAGCTTCTGCTGCATGCCAAAGGGACTTCCCAGAGATTGTTGGTAAATGGATCCACACCTCTAAGTTTCCCAAGCAAATGTCTAAAACCTTTTCAGAGCCTTTTCTGAAGGTGTGACCTTCAGAATCCCATGAAGGTGAGAGTAGAAGAGAGACTTCTATTTAAACAATACACTCTAATACTCTGTGATGATTTAAAAACATTCTTTTTTTCCATTTGTATGACTACATGAAAATTCACCAACAGAGAAACCACAGGGTGGGTCAGAATTTTGGCAAACGTGAAAGTAATGGAAGTACTACTTGCCTTTCAGAAAGATCTTGTGCCACCTTTTTAAGGAACATGTTTGGAAGTCCGAGTTTACAAAAACCCAGTATCTTATGTCTCCATCACATTTTATGAATGTCAAAGGTTTGATACATAGTATCTAATCTGATTCACGTAATAATCTTCTGGAATAGGCAGGCCAAGAATTTTATAGATGAAGAGCATGAGGTTCCTAAAGGTTAAGTGTTTTGATCCAGGAACATAACCTAGAAAATGGAAGAATCGAGGGTGGAAGAGCTTCTGACCTCTGGACTGTTGCTGTTCCTAAAGAACTGTACCATCCTGGCCCTTCTCAAGCCGCTCCTCATTCTTGACTCCTCACCAAAATAAGCAGTAAGATAGCAACGTCCATAACTTCTAAGCATGTAGAGTGCATGGTATATGAAAAGTGTAAAATACTTCCCTCAAAATAATGTCATATCCCCTCTATGTCCCTACATCTGTGAATCCTAGAGTTTAATAGAGAAAAAAAATTCATATTGAGTTCTTTAACTTCTAAAATGTGTTTTCTTATCTATAATGTACACTGTGCTATTACATTTGCACAACATCAAAGTTAAAGATAGAAAGGCCTATCAAATAACCTTCGTAGAACGTAAGGGTCAAAGCAGGATTGATCTATTTATGAGGCCTAACTCTGATCTTGGTGGCAGACATACTTTATAAAGTCAGCCTTGTTCTTTTAAGTCAGTGGTCTCCAACAATGGATACATATTAGAATGAGTTTTTAAGGGGCGCCTGGGTGGCTCAGTCGTTAAGCGTCTGCCTTCGGCCCAGGTCAGATCCCAGGGTCCTGGGATCGAGCCCCGCATCGGGCTCTCTGCGCGGCAGGGAGCCTGCTTCTCCCGCTATCATTCCCTCTGCTTGTGTTCCCTCTCTCGCTGTGTTTCTCTCTGTCAAATAAATAAAATCTTAAAAAAAAAAAAAAAAAAAGAATGAGTTTTTAAAAAACACTGGTTCCCCGATCCTGCTCCAAAAATGAAATCAGAATCTCATTAGAATAGGGACAGGCTGGTTCTGAGGGTCAGCAGGAGCTGAAAACCTCTGGTCTAAGTCCTTTTCATTATCCACTTTCAAATGGTCCACCATGAGATCACTTTCATATTTTCCTATGGAAGGAATATTCACAGTCCGAGGACTAAAAGCCACAGTGGTAAAAAAAAAAAAAAAAAAAAATCAGACTTTTACAAGCTGAATGAGTTTACACTTCTTGGATATTAGCAGATATTCTTAAGTCACAAACACTACACTTAATAAATATTAACCGTTAAAAAAGAAAAAAAAAACACTAAAAAAATTTTTTAAATAACACAGAACTTCATAAAACTATGAGCATAAAATTATATAATGCTCATTTAAGTATAGCTTAAGTAATGAACCATTTTTAAAAATTTATCTTCCACTGAATAGTGGCCAATCTTCTAAAGTATTTGCTTTTTGGCATTTTCCCATAGGTAGAAGTAAGAGAAGGCAAATAAAGAAACCAGAAGTACAAGACACCCTATTACACAGGTATCTGAAATCAGTTCAAAGGGGAGTTTCCACTGCTCAGAGGACAAAGGACTTCTCAGAAATATTACTGCAATCATATTGCTCATTTCTTACTCAACCCGGTACTGCTGAAAAGGATGTCGCTATGTTCCCACCTTAACTGCCTTATGTGTTGTTCCTGTGACAGCTGGAGTCAACAAAAATAAGTTTGGCTTCTGGAAAAACTAAAATGTCAGCTTTCTTTATTTTTAAACTTGCTCTAAAACTTTCCCATATTATCTGATCCTATGAATTTTGCAATAGCTGCATATTAGTTAAAGCTGGAGAATGAGTAACTAAGCCTGGTCTAAATTGTATGCTGCAGTAAACATAATAATAAAAACATTCTATGCAATTTTTAGCATTTTGTAAAAATTCTACTCACATTCAAAAGGGGCTTACACTAAAGATTTCAAAACCAAAAAAAAAAAAAAAAAAGGCAAGAAAATCTAAAATAGACGTAATACTCTAAATAAGCCTAGGTTGCCTAGCTGGGAAACTACTTAAGATTCCCTTTCTATAAACTTCTTAATTAAGAAGAAATTAATGGCTGCTATAGTAATGATAAGGAAATATTAAAGGTTAGAGAAGAATTTTGATGATGTGTTTCTGTTTCCAGGTCAGTGAGCTGTAACCAAATATTACCAGGTGAGTGGTATAAACTTACATGACTTATTGCAGATTGAACAGCCTTTACATAATGGCTTAGTTCCCGATCCATCATGGCCAATTCAACCATTGCCTTGTCCATACTGTATTCACTACTCACTTCAGCTGCAAGAGAAAGAAAGCAATTACTGTTTTCCATTTAAAATGTCATCTCTAGAAAAAGTTCCTCCCATATAACCTTTACTAGTCAATGATCTAAACAATTTTGTAAAAGGTATTCCATATGTTTTAAAGACCTCCTTAACAGAGGCCAACTTCATTCAAAATTCTGAGAATACACCCAGTAGAAGAAAGCTCAAAGGCTGGGGTGGAAAAAGAAAGACTCAGACTTAGGAGTTTGAAGCTGTGCCACTTAGTTGTGTGATCATAAATCAACCACTACATTTCTCTCAGCCTCCGTTTCCTTTTCAGTTTTTCCTTTTCAGTTAAAGCAGCCCAGCCATGTATCTGCACATGCACCTCACGGGATTATTAAAGATCAAAAATAAGAAAGATTTCCATTTCTAGTACACTAGGTTATGTGGACCAATTCTATTCAAAACCAGAAAAACACTCAATTAAAGGACGGGAGTGGAGGGAAAGGGTGGGGGAAGGGGAGGAGGGGGGGAAGGAAGGAAGGGGAAGGAACAAAGGAAGGGAGGGAGGGAGGAAGGAAACTCCTTAAAATTAAGAGGGTTACAAGACAGTTAGAAACAACCAGGGCAAAATCAAGAGAAAACAGGAAAAGCAAGGCAGAGCACAGAATACCATAGTTGCATACCCTTCCCTGCACCAACTGGGTCTCTACTCCTCAAAATACAGAGGAGCCAAAGTAATGCTACCCTTGCTCCTCCAGGCTGCAGCAGGGTTGGCCTTGGCCACTGAGCAGAAAAGAGGTAAGAGAGAAAGAAAACAAACCTGTTTCTGAAAACCTGTGGCCACAAGACAGCTCTCCCGAATTTGCAAGCCTGGGTTCCCCTCACCTGAGTGGTCCGGGGAACCCAAGCTCTGATCTTGGTGTGAGGTGGGCTCACACTGAAAGTACCTCCAGGTACTCTCCTCTGAAAAAGACATTTTTTATCCTGGGCCTCCACTAATCCATACTAATAATTATGAAGGAGAAGGAGCAGATTACAGGGGGGAAAAAAGAAAACAAAATCAACAGAAAAACCTTACAAACCTTAAAAAACATGAGAAAACATGACACCAAGAGAAAGAATCAGCAGAAGCAGATGTACAAATATTTCAGATATTGGAATTATCTATGACTTATTGTTTCTCGGCCTTTTGGCTAAGATCAAGTATAAATATCTATGAGTTAGAGTATGAAACAAGTATGCTTACTACGTTTAAAAAATTAAAATACCCTCACGTAACAGGAGACTATACAGAGTGACTAGCAGATTGGAAAAGCGAAGAAATGTTCTTAAGTGTTTTAAACTTTAAGCTCTAAACATACAATTTAACAGATCAGGGGAAGATCAAGAACACGAAATAATACAAAATTTAATATTAAAAAAGCTGAATGAAAAGAAGGTAAAGCTGACTTAGTCACATTTGAGAATGCACACACTTAAAGATTCTCCATTCAAATACCTGAGCTCAGACAATGTCAGGATTTCTTGTCTACTCTGTAAAACAATAGGACATATCATCCCAACGTCAAGAAGTAATATAAAATGCACTTACATTTGGCCTTTGAAGGTGATCTTCCTAGACTTTAAAATTATGCCTCATTTTTCCAATAGTCAATAATAAACACATTTCAGAAAATATCTCCTGGATTAACTTGCCCAGACTTCAGAGACTGTATATATAACCCAATATAAGGTTTTTGGTTTTTGAGGAGGGGAAAGGGGAGAGTATTTACATAAGAAAAATTTGTATTTATATTCCCAAAATTAAATACAACATTTTTAACAAAATAGTGTGTGAGAAAGGACTCAAGACATATTACAAATAAAACAGTCAGGCCATCAATCACAGGTCAATGTTGTGAAAATGTCCAAACGTTAAGAAGGGAGACGAACAGTGTAGGTGTTGCTGATACCAACATGTATCTGCTACGTATGCAGCAACTGTCTGTTAAAAATCACATTGAGGGGCGCCTGGGTGGCTCAGTGGGTTAAAGCCTCTGCCTTCGGCTCAGGTCATGATTTCAGAGTCCTGGGATTGAGGCCCCACATCAGCTTTCTGCTCAGCAGGGAGCCTGCTTCCCTTTCTCTCTCTGCCTGCCTCTCTGCCTACTTGTGATCTCTCTCTCTCTCTCTGTCAATAAATAAATTAAATCTTTAAAAAAAATAAAAATCACATTGATTACTTGATGATCAGAAAGAGAATTTTAAGCAATTTATATCCTAATATGATGGTTTATGACTTATATAAAGGCAGGCATTTTACTGTATTTGGTTAATCCGTGGAAATTGATATAATGTTGGCAATCTTCCTCTGGAATTAAATGAGTTTATTTTTGAAAGCACATAAAAATGTGCTTTTGACATTAAAAATGCTATGAAAGAGTTTGCAAAATAAAACAAATGGGATCATGGTTCTCATTATCAAGGTCCCAAGGATGCTAGCAAGACTTGAACCAGATGGCAATTTCGAATTACAAGGCCAAGGAGAACGTGCCTGCAAAGGAGAGAATGAATGATGGCTGGGTCAGGTTTGATGGCACGAAGCCTAAGGCAAGAATATTTGGAAGCCATCTGTGGCTTCCACGAGCCTCAGCGAAGGCTCCAGGGCCCAAGAATGTTGGGACAAGCTGAAGGACCTAAGTGATGAATAGTGCAGCCAGAGGCAAGAAGGAAAACACCAGAAAAGATCAGGAAGCTACTCCTGAGAGGAACTGAGACTCACACACCCCACCTGGATGTGCGCCCGGTCAGATCACTTCTGACTAAAGTCAGCGTCTCCATCTACCATAGAAGAGGGCTGGAGACCAGAGACCCAAGAGCTAGAAGGAGTCCCACAGCAAAAGGAATCTGGAAGAGAGACCATGAGAACATCCCTATCAAGTAGCAATCTTACATTTTGAGATTCTTCTGATGATTCTTGGCTGTTCTTCTTATTAACCTTTATTTCCCTATTGTGATAACAATCTCTCTTAAAACCGTGATTTCTATTCATGTTTCAGAAACACCTGGCTACGGAAGGCAGAGGGAATCTGTGTCCTGCCCCACTAAACAATCGAGGTGAGGAAAGAGCATGGTGTTGCACAAAGAAAGACAAACAGGCCAAATAAATCCCCAACGGATTCAAGAGGAACTTGGAATGAACACAGACAAGGGAGTTGGCCGCTGACTAAAAAGTGAAGGGAGGATAGGGCGGGTGTGGAGAGATTGACCAGCCAAAGTTTCCTTGCTCCTTTACTGCCCAATATAATAATCCACTACCTAAATTCCCCCACTCTTACACGGGAAAGAGTTCCTAAAAATCGACACCAAATTAAATCCTATACACCCTTCAAGGGCTGAGCTCAAGCCCTACCTGCTTTTAAACCACACCAGTCTAGAAAGAGCTCCTCCCTTCCTTAATTTATCTTAACAACTATACTTGATACTTTGGCATTTTGACCATAAATAATCTTGTCTTCTTATGTGTCTTTGTCTCGTTTCTCCAAAGAGATTTCAACCCATTTGAGGGTAAGAATGATGCTTTGGTGTTCTTGGGAGCTAATGAAGAATTACAACATCTCTTCCTTCAACATTGTCACATGGCATTATTTAATAAATTTGAAAATTAAACTTTCATCGAACTATAAATTGTCCAGCCTCAGATATCTATTGAATTAAAGTGTAATGAAGACATTTGATATAAACTCATTTGCCCATTATATTTTCATGGTGATTTTTCCATCGGAAAAAGCTTGGCACCAGCACATGGGGGCAAGGGAGGTAGGGGGAAGAGAAGCACATCACTAATGTTAACATTCACAGAATGACAATCCCAGAGAGGAAATCACTACTATACCCGGCATTATAGAAGAGATACAAAAACCTGGCATTATATGTTTTTGTACACTGTATAATATACAAAAACCTGGCATTATAGGAGACCGGTGCAGCTGATAAAGCAAGAAAAGCAGTAACGATGATGAAAAAAATACATAATCATAGCTGTAGCTAATAATTAGTAAGCACTTTATTATGTGCCAAGACTATACTGAGCACATCATTTACAGTAAACCTCACAGCAACTCTTTTATCTGCACTTTACTGACAAGAAAGGTGAAACATTGAGCAGTTGAAGGAACCCGCTCGGCACCGCAGAGGTAGTGAGCGGCATAGTGAGACTGCCAACTCGGGCTTTCTAGAGGCCAAGTTTGCGCACTTGCCCGCCTGTGCTAACAGGTGCATAACCATGAGGACAAGCACCTCCAACTCCTCCATGAATATTGCAAGGAACAACACTCACTGGGGAGAAAGTCTTGGCCCCCAACCTCATCATCTCAGCCCCTTGGCGGTCCATTCCGAGTAGAATACTAGGGAACGTCACTCAAACAGTCCCATAAAAGCTCTTCCAAATTCCTAACAGAGAGGAAACTGATAACAAAAAGAAAATGTTTCTTCCCTTTTAGAAGACTACTACATTTTCATGGTGCTGAAGAGAGCGACTTTTCACATCAGCAAGGCCAGCTGGAGGGGCTGTAAAAACAACCAAGTCACCACCGAATGCCAGGAGATAAGGAAATCAACCCTAGCTGCCGGGAAATCAAACCCGCATGAGGCAGCCACAGAAATGGAAGCAGCAGCAGAGACACGTTCAAGGGGAAGTCTTCATGTTGCAGAGATACTTCTGAGTAGAGCCAGTTTCAAAACCATTTCTACTGTCTATGCCTCTGACTGCCTTCCACCGGCCAAATGGGGTCTGGACAATCTAGGAATATTCCCATTTCTTCGATGTGCCACTTAATGAGCATTTATCATAATCAACCTGTGTTTGTATTACTCAAATGAACCTAAGTGATATACTTGAACAATAACTATAGAGGGGTAAGTTTCGCGGAGAGAGCTGGGGAGTCCGCGAGGCCTGTGTAACACAGCTGGTGCATTAATTTGGAAACTGGTCCGAGAAGTTAGCACAAGAATTCATTTCAATATATCCCTCCATCCTCACCCCAGCAAATCAAGTCCAGAGGGCACAGATAATCTCCAATTTACAGTATAAAATTATAATTTTCCACAGGGCTGTCCTCCTTCCAATCTGTGTTTCTGTGCCAGGGAACCCTGGTCAGCACCATCCTGCAAATTGTGGACTGTTGACAGTACCCAAAGAACCTTATAAAAATGTTATTTAGACCAGAGAGGGCCATAGAATGAAACCCATTTTTAAAAGATGGTTTCTCGGGGCGCCTGGGTGGCTCAGTCATTAAGCGTCTGCTTTCGGCTCAGGTCATGATCCCAGGGTCCTGGGATCGAGCCCTGCATCGGGCTCCCTGCTCAGCAGGAAGCCTGCTTCTCCCGTTACCATTCCCTCTGCTTGTGTTCCCTCTCTCGCTGTGTTTCTCTCTGTCAAATAAATAAAAACTTTAAAAAAAAAAAAGATGGTTTCTCTTTCATTTTTCTTTTTCCTGTTCAATGGCAAACCTTAGAGGGATGACAGACACCGAAGGACTTCTTTTTAGACTCCAGTGCTCTGACATCTATAGAACACACAGAGTGTCTGAATGGATGCAGTTGGCCTGCATATGGCTTTCATAAAGTCAAACAAACCTATAATTATGCAATCTAAGCAGCCACGCTATTCATTAGACACGTCATCTGTTACTCAATGTCAAAACGCACTAACAGCAATGTTCTAACTATTACTATTCCCTGTTTGAAGTGTTGAATAAGGCATTAAAGCTACATGATCTGTACAACACTTAGCAGGAACGGGCGATTTCGTGTTGCAATCACTTCAACTTAAAATGCATGAAGCTTCAATGAGAGAAAGGTGGTGGCAGGAACAAGTTATAAAAGCAAAATAGTAACAATCAATGCCAGTGTCTCAAATATGAAAGACCAGGGGGCAAAATGAAGCCAAGAGATAGGTCTGAGAAAAGAGTGTAAGGGAGATGACAAACTAGCTACTTTTACTGCTGTAGACTTGTGTGAGACAAATGCCAAGTCCTCTATTAATAACCAAAAGATACAGGTAATAAGCCTGTAGCAACATGGTAAGCCTTATGCAGCACAGCACGGACTCATGAGAGAGTTTGTCATTCAGGGTGAGTTCCAAGACTGTCTAGGGTCTCTTCACATCTTACTTGCTCAATACAATGCCATTTTAGGCCAATGGTTAAAATGAGGGAGCAGAAGATTCTTTATCTTGGCTTCTCCACATCCAGGTGGGCATGGTCAGCAGACCAATCTAGCTCCTGTTCCAGACCAGTGACCAGTTTGGCAAGAAGGGGGGTGGGGGAGGGATGCAGCCAAGAGATGCAGCCTGTAGACCAACTATTCTAAATAAGGCTCCTCCCTAGCCACGGCTGCCTAGAGCTGCAGCCTAAGGCATATGCACTACAGAGAAATAAAGTCTCTTCCCTAAGGCCCAGTTCTGAGGTTTGGTAAATACAGCTGAAACAGGGCCAAGCACATGTAGTACCTACAGCCAAGCAAGTTCTCTTAGCAACCCCTCAGGTCCTAAGTAGAACTGCCTTCAGTGAAACAGACATGAAAAAGAGGACATTTTCCGTCCTCTTTCCCCGGCATGTCCATACACATCTCAGTACCACCTCTCTACACCAGCAGATGTCTTTCTGCTTTGCTCTGTTGTTCTCTATGATCTCAGCCACAGATCCCTTTCGAGAATCCTCCCTCATCTCCAGAATAGGACCAAATGCTTCATGTCTTATAGGTCCATAAAACTTCTCTACTTTTACAACTAGGACACGTGTGAATTTGTGTGTGTTAGGGGGGCATGCCCTTAGGATAAATCTCATCTACTTATCCCTTCCAATTTTGTTCCTGATTCAATTATATAGTTTTGTCCCTGGCCAAGTTGTTTCCTGAAATTTTGTCCTAAACAAATAAACACTGCAGAATCTGGTGTTCTTTATTCTACAAAGTCATATACGGGCATGTCTGAAGAGGAACAATACCAATTACATATAACTGATTAAGTTCAACTCCACACATTTGATCAATAACATGCTGGACTGAGACAAAGCAGCCATTTAGTGCTCTTCTGGGGTTGCTGACTCCAATTCAACATGAATCACACATCCAATTCAACGTGAATCACCCATCTGATAAATATCCATGCCATAAAGTACATATGTCCATTTTGGCAAGGAGCAGGGAAGAACACCAGGCAGGGAATTGCCTGAAGGGATTTTAAATTTCCTAGAACAGATGGGACCTGGGATAGAGAGATTTTACTTCCTGAAACCAAGAAATCTCTTTCTAATCTCTTCAGAGATTCGTCTGTATTTTGTAAACAAGAAATTTCGTCTTTCAGGATAAATTTGAACAAATGACAGTGTAAATCATAGCTTTCCCTCCCTCTACAAAAAAAACAAAACAAAACAAAAAAACCCTTCCTTTCTTAAAATACAGCTCCAACTATCTCTAGCAACATATACCTATATACACACCTACCTCTGTGAGTGGGTGTGTGTGTATGTTTTTCCTGGCAGCCTAGTATTAAGCAATCATTATATATTCATCAAGAGTCAAATTTAATGACTTACTCACTGCTTGAGCAATATTTAATAGAAACTTGTTACTTCTCACTACACTGTACTTTAGCCATAATTATTCCTCCCCACAGATATTAGTGTGGAGGAAAAGTAAAAACCAAATCCACATTCTATAACTGCCTCCCACCAGAAATAACAGTGAAGAGTAGAACAGTGTATGGTACAAACTGGTATGCAACTATAAACACAGTGAAATGGGGGAAATCTTCAAGAAATACTGACCTTTATAATCCTCTTTACTCATCTATACAATTTTCTTGTCAACTATACAGAAGAGGAAAGTTGTATAATACAGGAACTCAAAAAGCCAGCTCTGGAGTCAGATTATATTCAAATCTAGGCTCTACTACTTGCTAGCTATGAAGTCTTTGGTCAGTCACTGTATTAGAGTTTCCTCTTCTGTGGAATGGGTACAATAACAGTATTTAACTCAAAAAGCCAAGACAAGGACTAAATGAGAAAACACAGACAAAATGAGCACAGGGCCTGCCCACAGTAAGCACAAACAAAATATCTGTCATTATAATCACTGCTGAATGGAAAACTATTCTGCAAATGTAATTAGTCTAAATGCTGAAAGCATTTTACCCTTAGAATCAAAAAGTATATCAAGCGAAGGTCACCTCTTTAACTCTCTCAGCTGTTTTTTCTAACTTGAGACCAAAGCTCTGAGTTGAACTCACAAAACTGCAACACTCAATGAGAAGCTCTGGAAACTTCCCTCCCCCCAACAACTCATGTCCAGAAACCCATTCACCTAGTATATGCTTAAGTACTTACTACATGCCAGGTGGAGGGAAAAAATGCCTTCAAGCAAGGAGCAGCAGCTACTCTTGCCCTCGAAGGTAGGAAATGTCTAACAGGTGAAAGGCTAAAAGTGTCCTGAAAGATGAGTAGGTGTGCTCCAGATGTTCACCAGACAGCAGCAGAGGCTAAACAAATGCTCTCTTCCCTTTCCTCAGGGGCTGAATTCGCATTTAAATTCTCAAACAAAAACACTGGGAATGAGAAAAGGGGAGAAAGATACAGATTCCCCCCCCCCCAAAAAAAGGAACAATTCTTCACTAAGTACTGAGAATGTACCAGGCACTTTGAGCACCCTACTCATTCTATCCTTGTTACAACAATGTGAATTAGGTGTTATTAAAAGTAATTCAATAAGGAAACTGATACTCCTGGAGGTTATACCACTTGCCCCAGGTCACACAGTTAATATATGGTGTCGTTAGGAACTGACCTCAGGTCTAACTTTAAAGTTCGCAGGGAAGGCACATGCTACAAGGGTCTGAACTACTACACACAAGTAAACAATCCACTCATGCAAAAGTCACAGGGTAATAAATGATCAGTTCTCTAGATAAAGGTATTCTCCTAAACAGGGAGAGAGAGAGAGAGAGAGAGAGAGAGAGAGAGAGAGAGAGAGAAAGTAAAATTGACTTAAACAGTTCTACCCCAGGGTAATGGGAGACCACCTTTCATCACATAGAGAGGTATTTCCTTAGAACACTGTAGTTAATATTGCATAAACCACCATGGTAAAGGTAAAATAGTGCTTGAAGTAAATTCTAAGAAAGAATAGGTTCACTAAATCACAGAAGTGGTCTCTCGATACAATCTAGTCTCTACTAGGCATCAAAAGCACTATGAATCCCAGGTTATGGGTAGCTACCATTTTAAAACATACCCATAGAGCCAGCCGCCTGGGTTAAGTGTCAGCCTTCGGCTCAGGTCATGATTCCAGGGTTCGGGGATCAAGTCTGGCATCAGGCTTCCTGCTTGGCAGGGAGTCTGCTTCTCTCACTGCCCAACCCCCTCTCAAAAATAAACAAACAAATAAATAAGTAAAGCATGTGGTTGAGAATTAAACACACAGCTGAAAAATTCAAATAGTATAATAATGAGGTATCTCCAATCCCCAAACTCCCTCCCCAGAAGCAACTATTGTAATAAGGTTCTCATTCCATGGAAATATTCCATGTATAAGGTACCTTCTTTTAAAAAGGACAACAGAAATTAAGGCAAACAAACATATGGGGAAAACAACATGAACCTATTAAAAACAAGAAAGAAAGGAGAGATGCTAAACAAAGAATACAATATGGGTGGTTAGAGGGGAACTTCCATTCACTCACTCAATAAATATTTACCAAGCACAGACCGAGTGCCTGGCACTCTGCTGGGCAGCCTAGACAGAGCAGCAAACAAGGTAAACCCTGCACCTTTTCTCCAACAGCTTATACACATTTCCACTCTGTGCAAAAATTTCTAAAAAGCCCTGATACGACTATCCAGCCTTTGTTTGGCTCTTGGTGTGGTGGGAAAGCTCGTTCTCTGCCAAGCAGCTCTAATTATTAGAGCCCTTCCAAAGAGAGAGCTGATTCATCACCACCCTGGAATAATTCTAGGCAATGACAACAATAAATCTGAATTACTCTCTCACACACATTAACTTATTTACACCTCATAACCTCCGTATACAGTGATTTTACTCTTCGTTTTATATGGTTGAGGAAATTGAGGCTCAGAGAGGTTAAGTGATTCCACTGAAGTCATGCCCCAATATCAGAAGTAGGACTTGAACCCTAGCCCTCAACAACAGAGCTGCAGAAGAGCTACTTAGTGAGCCACACAGCAACAGGCAACTCTCCCAGATCACAGTTTTTCGAAGATCCGAAGGTGGCTCTTAAATATTTCCTTCCCTTGAGTCTTTGCTTCTCCAGGATAAATAACGATCATCAAGTTCATTCAATCTCGTCGACCTGCCTTCGTTTAAATGTGCTTCATTTGCTAGTGTCCCTTTTACAGATGGACTCCAGAAATTAAAAACAATTACTCATGGGTTAACCAATGAAGGCTATGATAACACTATTATTATATGTGTACCACTGAGATCATGTGTTGATTACTAGTTTTCTTTCAAGAAATTAAATAATAACATTTACTGAGTACTCACTATGTGCCTGCCAGACACTATGCTAAGAAACTGATACACATCATTTCATTCAATCCTTATAATAACTCTGTGAAAAAGTTACCATGATTATCCCCATTTGATGGAACAAAAAAATGGATTCAGAGAGGTTCAGTACCCTAAACCAAGGTTATATAGCCAATGAGCTGTAGAGGGAACATTCAAATTGGGGTCTCTTAAATAACACAGTCCATTCTCCTAACTATCTCAATAATCATCACCCTCTGGGCATAACCCATTTCTCCATGTCCTAAGACTCTGCCAAATGCCTTCCTAAGATCTATTCATATTAGACTAAAAAGCATTCCTACGGTACCAGGGAATTCACCACAATTAAAAAAGGGGGAGGAGGGTGAAGAGGAACTGGGGAAATCAAGCTCATAAATAAGATCCCTACTCAAAAAAAGGTTAATGATCTTTTGCTTGCATGTGGACAGCAACTGCCTTAGACCAGCCTATCTCTGTACTCATTTTAAATAAATTTATACCAGGAAAAAATTTCAAATGGGGTCAGCCTACTTTAAAATAGAAAGTTAATGAAACACTTTAATTAAACAGAAATTAAGTCCTCAAAAAATATAAAAATAAGTTTGAGAGGGACACCTGGGTGGCTCAGTCAGTTAAGCATCCAGCTCTTGAGTTCAGCTCAGGTCTTGATCTCCAGGTCATGAGTTCGAGCCCTGTACTGGGCTCCATGCTGGGCATGGAGCCTACTTTAAAAAAAATATTATAAAAATAAGCCTGAGAATCTGATAAGAAGTTCATTAGATCACAATATCTATGATGACAGGAACTGTAATCTCTGTTCTTCTCAAATGTTGGTCTAAATGAAAAGTAGTTTGTTCTGAGAAACATTTCTTTAAGGAAAGACTAAGAGGCACAATCACAAAAGGAGGGAACAACTGTATCTTCCATTCCTGTCAGAGGATAATTTCTATGTTTGTTATTTTCGGAAAATAAAATAAACTTGATTTGCAGTGAATGAGGCATAACGTAAAACGCGTCAAGTTACTTTGTTGTACACCTGAGACTAATTAACAGTGTCAACTATACTCAATTAAAAATAAATAAATTTGATTTCACAAAAACAATGGCAAATCAGTCTGTTAAAACTTAAATCACTGACAGCCCCCGAAAATAAATCAACCATAATTTACCACAAACATTGTAACTATTCCATCGGATACAGCATATTTCCTTAAATTTGTATCTACACACAGTGCCTGTTCTTGAGAAGAACTTACAAGTTAAAATTCTTTTTTCTCGTTATGTATCTTACCATTTCTAAGATGTTTTATTTTCATAACTTTAACTGACTTAAATCAGTAGTGACTCTCAAAACTGTTTGTCTTGTCTTCTTCAAAAAAAACTTCTTTCCTCTTTAACAAAGAAATAATGATCCATAAATACTTAAATCTACTAGAAACAGCTCAGAGAACTCTGTTGGGGAAAATAAACTACTTCTGTAGTGGGAATTATCACCTACTAATATCTGTCTGTTTCTGGATGACACTTATAGTGAACTAGGAAGTTAAGAGATAAAGAACTATTAATATTCAGTGAGTAAGTAATGGGTTCTGTACCACTGCGGTACTATTTATAAAATGGGAGGTTCCAACCAATCACATCCCACATATAGGCACCCAGTCTCCACAGCAGCCGAAGTGAACTAAACCACACGCAAAACCCAAACCCTGAAGTCACTTTAGACCCCTCCCTCCTAGCATCCTCCACATCCATCCACATCCTCCACAGGTTCTATCAATTTGGCCCACTCAAGTCAACTCTTCCCTCCTTTCCTCCCTTTCCAACTGTAGCTGCCTTAATTTCACTCCTTACTATTTCTTCCTCAGATTACTGCTTTGCTTCTTTAGTGACTTCCTTTCTCACCCTCTTTTCCCTCCAGTCCTTCTTCCAGGTCCTTACCCATGCTCAAGAGCAAATCTGAGGTTACCCTCTTGTTGATCAAAAACCTACCACAGTATTTCCACTTCTGGCCAAGACTGAGTAACAGGAACCAAATTTATTCTCCTGCCTGAAACAAAAAATTCAAACTGAATATATATAAATAAATAATGGCTTGCAAGATGCTAGAAGTCATGCGAGGAAGAGGAATCAGGATGATAGGAAACATGAGGTGAAACCTGTGATGCCCCCCCCTTACCATCTTGAGGGAGTTTTCAGGTTGCAGGGCACGCAATACCAATCAAAATTCTATGACCTGTTTCACAGAATTGACACAGATTCTATAATTCATATTGAAAACGCAAAGAACCTAGAATAGCTAAAACGATCTTGAAAAAGACAAAGCTGGAGGCCCAACACTACCCAATTGCAAAACTTATCATAAAGTTTCAGTAATCCAAATAGGGTGGTATTGGGATACAGACAGAAAAACAGATAACAGAATAAAACAGAGTCCAGAAACACAAACAGTCATATAGGGATGACTGATTTGACAAAGGAGCTGAGGCAATTCAGTGAAGAAAGAATAGTCTTTTCAACAAGTTGCTGGTACAATTGGCTATCATATGCAAAGTAAAACAGAACACCTTTGATCCACACCTCCAGCCAAATGCAAACATTTAGTCAGAATGTATCCTAAATCTAGATGTAAAATCTAAGACTATAAAACTTCCAGAAAAAATTACGAAGAAAATCTTTGAGGTCTTGGGTTAACAAAAGAGTTCTTAAATACAACACTAAAGCATAAGCTGTAAGAGAATAAACTGATAAATTGGAGATCATCAAAATGAAAAACTTATGTTCCTCCAAATAATCTTTAAGAGCAGAGTGGGAGAAAATACTCACAAATCATATCTCTCATAAAAAACTGTATTCAGAATATACATATACATACATATTCTCAAAATTGAATAATAAAAAGCCATAACAAATGGAACGAGATTCAGATAGATGCTTCACCAAAGAGGCAATGCCAAATAAGCTCAGGAAAAGGTATTCAACATTACGGGTCAGTAGGGAAATGCAAATTAAAACACCGTAAGATACCACCGTGTATTTATTCGAATAGCTGAAGTTAAGAAGACTGCCCATATCAAGTGTTGATGAGGATGTAGAGTACTGGAGAGCTACCTAATGTATTCCACACACTGATTCCTAATTTCCAGGCAACTGTTATTATCCAAAAAAGCAGATTCTACCACATAACACAGGCCATGTTTAGTGTAATTTCATCTTATCATAATGACTCAGAAGGGACTTCAAATATCATAAAGTCTCTAAGTGTCATCATTATGGTTTTACTATTACTATAAAATATGAAAACATGAGTCAACAGAAATTTTTTATGTAGCAGATATCAAAGAAACCAGCTTTCAGTCTATAATTACCTCACAAAATTATGATTGCTTTTTATTATAATTTGTTTTCTCCAACCCAGTAGTTCTCAAAGTGTGGTCACCGGACCAGGTGCATTAGCACCACCTGGGAACTTGCTAGAAATGCAAGCTCTCAGGCCCTCCACCAAACAACTGGATCTGAAATTCTGAGGTGGGAAACAGCAATCTGTGTTTTAACAAGTCCTCCAGGTGATTCTGAAGCATGGCAAAATTTGAGATCCACTATTTTAAAGGATGTTTTAAAGTTAAAATCCTAAATTGCCTTTTCTCTGAGATTCTTTCTGAATTCATAGAATTCTAAGACAAAGAGGAACTGTTACTTCAAATCCACATTTTCAACAAATCTAGAACTCAACCAGCTGTTTTCTTATTTTTACACTCTTGAATTATTTTAGGCCTTTTAAAAAGCTAGAAAACCAAAACTGAATGTAAGGTCCCATGAATAATGCATTCTACATAAGCCTTTGTTTTAAAACAAACTTTCCTACTTAAATATCCTAAGTCATTTACTCACATCTATTTTTTCCAATGGCACCCAACATTCCTTCCAAATTTACCAGAATAGATTTGTTTCTAATTTCAGCTACAAACTCATTCTCCAGTGAATATCTGTACAACTTTTAATTAGGTTCATCTAAATGGAATAGATTTTTAAAAATGATTCGTTATAAATTTTAATTGTTTCATAAAGAGACTTAAGAAAGCAGCAGAATGAAAGAGGAAATGGTTTGGCCTGAATCAGGACATCTGGGGCTCACGATATTGCTCAGAGATTTTGAGTTTCCTGGGGCTCAGTTCCCTTCTTCTGTAAAAGGGAGCAGGAGTAGATGACCTGAATAGGCCATTTCAAGTTTAAAGGTCTAGAAATCTGTGCTCTTACCTTTATGCTCTATGGTACTGTAGCTTTACAGTAATGTGGCATGGCAAATTTTCTTGAAATGTTTTATCTGTTTTTAATTCTTTTAAATTGTTTTAAGAAACATGCCTCTCTGTAGGATTCAAGATGATCACTCACTATTACACTACTCCCTAGAGAGCTAAACACAGTAAAATACGAACACACACAAATTTGTAGTTGCAGAAGCACTTCAATGGTAGTCTGATTTTAAGCTTCTTATTCTTTCTAAGATTGGTTCATTTATCTCCGAAACTATGGGGATGCAGAGCATGAACCCCCAAAGGCAAAGATTCCACAATGTCATAAATAACATGGACTTTGGAGGCAGAATACTTGGCTTTGAATTTTGCACCTACCATTGAAGAGCCTTTTGTGATCTTGGGCAAGTTATCTAAATGTTCCAAACCTTATTTTTCAATCAATCTTCCGTTAAGAAAGAATACTAACAGGATCTTCTTCATACAAATTAAATGAGCTAATCGACAAATAGCACAGAGTGCAGCACAGAATGCACATTCAGTAGGCATTAGAAAACATTTCTTAATGTTTCTTGCTAAGTCAGCCCTCTACTCAGAAGTTATCAGAACAAACGTGCATGCAATTCAATTTAGTAAATACACAAGGGTACACCTACTTGGTGCAAAAGACGTCACCACCCACTATAGAGGCAAGGGTTCTCAAACTTCTGAATGGGTCAGAATTACTTAGGATGTTTATTTAAAGTGCTGATTCTTGGGCTCTGCTTCCAGAAGCTCTGATTTCTGCAAAAAGTAAGCCTCTCAGATGTTTCTAAGGCGGTTGAGGAATGCAGTTTGAGAAACATTTCTGCAGGAGGTTCAAAGTCAAAGAATCTCTTCCTTCAAGTTCCTATAATCTCTAAGCATATTTTCTGTTCCAGAACTCACTGCTGCTACCTGTTGCACCTGTTGGCTGTGCAACCTGTGAGCCCAATATGGCCCTTCCATGTGGAGTCCACCTGCCATCGCTTAAGTTCCACTATCTCTGTCCTGATGCAATGAGACAACTCTTTACCTGATATGTGAGATCTACTAATCCTCTAAACCCCAACCCGTGACTAATGAAAGTCCTCAATATAAAGGCTATTCCTGACCTCTAAAAACATAAGAATGAACCCCAATGGCTGAGCTGTAAACATGATCACGGCCTCATTCACAGTCCTGGTCTCAGCCTTACGCTTCCATCATTGTTGCCAGCAGACATCACAGCCTGTCCTCAGTACAGGACACCTTTTCAAAAAGAAACTGCAAAGTGTCAAAACCCATATAAATTTAACTCACAAAGAACTTTACTGTATACAAAACAAGAACAATAAAGCAACAACCAGGGGTCAGGGGATGGAGGGCAGAAGGCAGACTATGACAAAGGAATTTAATTGCATTACAAATGTTTGAGTTCACCTCACCGAAGAGTGAACTCACTGACCTAAGTAACCTTACACAGGGTTTTGAGTGAAAACTGTTAAGACTAGAGGTACAAAAACCTGTACATAAGCACTGCATACTAGCCAATAAAGCTGTTTGTCACAGAGGTACAGGTTAATAATTGTGAAACTGTCTTATATATAACTGGGGTCAAAAGAGTAAGTAAATGGATGGTGGGACCGTGGGAGCCTCTATTAACATGGCTGCTTAAGACAGAAATTTGAATACCATCACCGATTTCTTCCTTTCCCTCCATTTTCACATTCAATAAACCAACTTGCATTAATTATTTCTTTGTCTCTTAAGAATCTGACTACTCAGGGTGCCTGGGTGTCTCAGCTGCTTAAGCACGCACCTTCAGCTCAGGTCATGACTCCAGAGTCCTGGGATCAAGCCCCAATCAGGCTTAAGCCCCAGTCAGGCTTCCCGCTCAGCGGGGAGCCTGCTTCTCCCTCTCCCTGTGCTCCACCCCTGCTCATGCTCCCTCACGCTCTTTCTAATAAATAAAAAATCTTAAAGAATTTTTTGAAAAAAAAAAAAAAAAAAAGATCTGACTACTCAGGATGCCTGGATGGCTCAGTCAGTTAAGCATCTGACTCTTGATTTCAGCTCACGTCATGATCTCAGGGTCATGAGATCAAGCCCCATGTCAGGCTCTGTGCTCAGTGGGTGGTCTGCTTGAGATTCTTTCTCTCCTCTCTCTACCACTCCCCCTTCTTGCGTGCATGCACTCACATACTCTCTCTAATAAATAATAAAATCTTAAGGGAAAAAAGGAATCTATTTCTCATCACTCACGTCACCTTCCTCGTCTAAGCCCAAGTCACTATTATCTAATGCCAGGGGACTGACTGCAACAGCCTCCCAACTGGGTGGCCTAACTCTACATTCATTCCTAGGAAGCCATTCTCCATATCACAGCCACAGAATTAATGCAAAATATAAACCATCTTATTCCTATTTTTAAAACTTTTTAATAGCTTCTCACTGCCCTAACGTCCAAACTCCTTAATTTAACTTATGAGAGCCTACCACCCCATTCTGATCCTTTCCTAATTCTCTCCAGGTTCTCTTCAGTACCCAGTCCCTATGTCTATTTTAGTCGCCACTGTATTTCCAATACTTAGTTTGTGTAGTATTAATTCTTTGATCTCTGTATGAATGCTCCTGCCTCGATGAGAGAGAGACTATTTTCTTTATGCGTGAATTGAGGCTAGTCCTGTGATGGATTTGAGTAACCGAATACATTGGAAGTGATGTTCTGGAACTTCTGAGCCCAGGTTTTAACAGGTCTGGCAGTTTCTGCTTTCTTCGTCTTAATACAGCCACTCCACTGCACATGGAGAAGCTATATGAAGCACAATCCACACGCTCTGATCAAGAATTCCAGCTGATTATCCAGTCAACAGTCAGTACCAACTGCCAACCATGTAAGTGAGCCATCTTGTAAGTTTCAACCCAGGCGAGCCCCTCAAATGGCCTCCATCTTAACTGATATTGCTTGGAGTGGAAAAGCCTCTTAGCCCAGTCAGTCAAACCACTGAATCATGAGATAGTAAAAAAAAGTTTGTGGTTTTAAAACATTAAGTGTTAAGGTAGTTTCATTCACAGCAATATGAGCACACGTCAACATGGTTGGAATCCCATTCCTAGTACCAATTTCATCTACTGGTACTTAACAATTATCCCAATTAAGCTCCATATCTTGATGTGATGAACACCATGCAAGTACAGTGATGGGAAGACTTGAAAGGAGCCACCCCTGGAGAACAGTGACTATAGCACATGAGAAATATGCAATACCTATAATAAATGTATGCACACCTGTCCTATATTTTAAACTTCATTTCTTTTCTTTTCCAAATCTAGGTTTAAAATGTGTTCTTAATGAAAAAGAGAAGTTAAATCGTTCACCTGTTAAACAGACGGAATCAAATCTATTTTCTCAAGGTTCTTTTGAGAACTCTCCTCCCATGGTACGCAACTGGGACCAACCAAAACCATTAAACATAGAACAAAAGTATATTAAAATCTCTGTTCACGTGGCAGTCACTTGCTCTCCCTGTGCTGTAACTATATTAAAATGTGAGGAGCAGATTATGAAAAGAATTATGCTTATATTTTGATAGGTTCCCCTACTGATGACATGGCCAGGAGTAGTAAGGATGAGAAGCAAAACCAGTATCCTTGGAGTGAATATGTAAATATTTGTTAAACATCTGAGTGAAAAGTAAATTACTGGAACATATGATCAGTTACCCAAAAAATGAAAGAGGAAAAGGAAAGAAACTGCTTCACAGCTGGGCATCGAGATACCTCTTAGACCCTGCCTGGTCATCTCTCACATGATATGAGTCTTAGAGGTTTCTAGGTATTACAGAAATTTGATGTGTGAAACCAGTAGGGCTTCTTATAGGAACAACTATTTGCATTCTGCTTTGCAATTATTAAGTATCTAAACGCAGGTGCACAATGTACTCTGGAAATTATAAAATTAGAAACGAGTTACAGATAACAATACTACCAACTTCATTATTATTAAGTTCTGGTCAAGATCCAGTAACTCTCATAAATTTGGCATTGAGAAAACAAAGAAAAGGCAGAAACAAATTAATTCTTTCAAACTTAAGAAATTCCAAAACTACCAAGAAACTCTGGAAGACTCTATTTCAAGAGAACAGAGAACACTGACAAAAACTGCATCTTCTATGTAACACATTACATAATCTGTCTTTGTTAACTGGTTTAAATGTCTATTTTAGACGTCCCACAGGAACTCTGATCCTCTTTGCTTGGAATTAAATCCTATATTAATTTTCTCAAAGTAGAACACATTTCCGCTTCTTAAACCTATCATAAATGTCACTCTTTTTCCTATGAGGGAGATAATGCCCACCCTTCCCTACACACACTCTTGGTGCCATGACCCATCCCACCCCTGAGGTTTACACTTTAAGTTGGTTTTCCACTAATTCTCTTTATGACCAAAGCCAAGTGTTTATAGGCTGACCAGTCAAGGTAAGAGGTAAACATTATATACAAAGCACATACACTGTTTCAAAATAGGAACAACCCTGAAAAGAAGATACTGTCCATTCTTTACATGCAGTGAAAAGAGCTCAAAGAACTGAAATAATTGGTTCAAACCAACACAGCGAGTAGATAGCAGAACTTGCATTGCATCTTAACTCACAGCTATCACCTGTACAACACTAGCTTTAAAAATACTAAATCCACACCAAGAGCTCTTAAGGATCCAGCTCTCATCTGCAAAAGGCCCAAATAATTATTAACAAAAACAAAGTAATTCAGCAATTAATAAATGTGAGTACTGTGTACTAAGCATAGCAGAGAACATTTTATACCTATTATTTAATTCTTACATCAACCCTAAATAAGCTGGAAGTGAGGAAGACGTGTGGGTACACAGTTAATACTCGTTAGATATCAGTTGCTATTTTACGATATTATCCCCATTTTACAAATGAAGAAACCAAAATTTACTTAAAGTCACAATGCTGATAACTGTCAGAGCTGGGTTTGAACCCAGGTTACTTGATTCCAGAACTGGTTTCTAACATCCTTAAATTACTCTGCCTAGTCAACCAAAGCAAATTGGCTGCCCTAATTGGCCACAAGGGAAGAAGAGGGGAACCCAGCAGTTGCCACAGCCTTGCCACATCCAGGGATGCACTGCATCTTGATGGAGTAAGTGCTGAAGCTGGAAGACATGGTGCTAAAAACATGAGAAAGGCCCAAATCAAAGCTAATCTTCAATCTGAGCCGCTTGTAGCTCTCTGAATCTGTCAGGTTTTGGCAATTAGTTCTCTAGGGGTCTTACACATCTCTGTGCACCTGGCAAGCAGAGGCACTAACTGCACTTTTGTTCTAGATGATCTTTTCAAGGATGTCTATATCATGAACAAAGCTTTGGAAGACTGAAATAATGTCTCCCTCCAGAGCAGAGGGATATGTAAGAAAGATAATGTCTTCTTCCAGGGCCAAAGGGTGGGGACATTTATCACCCATTATAAAAATCTGGGTTCCCTGAGCTGGAGGGTCCTCAAGTATGACACAGACTGCAGATCACCCTGGGCCTTTCCATACCAGCACGGTAAAGACTTGGGGTGGGGGTCAGCAAGGCAACCTATGGATACATGATATTTCCACTACTCAATGTGAAGCCACAAGAAAGACCTCTGTCTCTGACTCAGGAGTCTTGTCTTCTGCCAGCATCCATGAAACTGTGACCAGCTAACTTGTTAGCGTGCAAGGCGGGGTAAAACCTCAGAAGCGTCACAGATCTTCACGCCAGGCTCTTAACACCTCTTCTCACCTTTGGTTCCCTCAGAAATACCCTCTCCCACGCCATAGGAAATACTTACTCATCTTTTTGTCAATGTCTCCTGTATGAAAGTTCTCCTCAAAGTCCTCACCTGGAATGGATTACTAACCCCATGGCACCCCCCAACTGTTTCCTGGCACAGGTTTCTTTCATAGCACCTTTAAAGCTTTATTCTTCTTGCTTATTTGTGTGCTGTACCAGGTAAGCAATTTATTCCTTTTCAACTCAAAATTCGCTTTTTTTTTTTTTAAAGATTTCATTTATTTATTTGACAGAGAGGAGAGAGATCACAAGTAGGCGGGGGGGGGGGGGGGGGAAGCAGGCTCCCCGCTGAGCAGAGAGCCCGATGCAGGGCTTGATCCCAGGACCCTGAGATCATGACCTGAGCCAAAGGCAGAGGCTTAACGCACTGAGCCACCCAGGCGCCCCAATCAAAATTCACCTTTTGAGACATACTCTGTGATAATGAATGGAAGTGCTTTAAGCATTTCTCCTTACAGCGAGCATAACAAGCTTTCTCAATAGAGGGTGCTGGATGGGCACTGCAGGAGGAAGGGATTTCTCTGGCAAACATTACACTTGATGAAAAGACAGGATGCTTTTGCCCTAAGATCAAGAACAACATAAGGATGTCCATTCTTGCCACTTCTAGTTAGCATCATACTGCAGGTTCTAGCCAGAGTAATTAGGCAAGAAAAATAAACAAAAGGCAAAAGGATTGGAAAGAAAGAAATAAAACTATGTCTACCCTCAGATGTTGTATATAGAAAATCCTAAGGAATCCACTAAAAAAATATTTAGAACTATTAAACGAGTTCAGCAAGGTTGAAAGATACAAGATCAAATAAAGTATATTTAATTACAACAAATAATCTAAAAATTAAGAAAACAATTATAATAGCATCAAGAAAGTGAAATGTTTTGGGGCGCCTGGGTGGCTCAGTCGTTAAGCGTCTGCCTTCGGCCCAGGTCAGATCCCAGGGGCCTGGGATCGAGCCCCGCATCGGGCTCTCTGCTCTGCAGGAAGCCTGCTTCTCCCGCTACCATTCCCTCTGCTTGTGTCCCCTCTCTCGCTGTGTTTCTCGCTGTCAAATAAATAAAATCTTTAAAAAAAAAAAAAA
>CM053606.1:151006057-151154318 GCA_028646535.1 Procyon lotor | reverse complement strand
GAATCCCAGCCAGCTTCTTTGCAGAAATTGACAAGCTAATCCTAAAATTCACACAAGTACAAGATACGCCAAATACCCAAAACAATCTTTAAAAAAGAACAAACTCAAAAGAAAAAAATAAAAATAAAAAAGAACAAACTCTGAGGACTACACCTTCTGATTTCAAAACTTACTACAAAGCAACGCCCAAGACAGCGGTGATACTGGTATAAAGATAGCTATATAGAATTCCATCAATGGAACAGAATTAAGAATCCAAAAATAAACCTGTGTCTATGGCCTACTGATTTACAACAAGGTACCAAGATCATTCACTGGGTGAAAGAATAGTGCTGGGACAACTGGATAGGCACAAGGAAAAGAACGAAACTGGACCCTTAATTCAAATCACAGATCAACTCAAAATGAAATCTAAATGTATTAGTTAAAACTATAAAACTCTTAGAAAAGGAAATATGGATGAATTTGCATGACCTTTGATTTGGAAATGAGTCCCTAGGTTTGATACCTAAACCATAAGGAATAAAAGAAAAAGTAGATAATTGGACTTCATCAAAATTAAAAACTTCTGTGCTTCAAAACTACCAACAAAATAAAAAGACAACTTGAAGAATGGGGAAAAATTTGCAAATCATGTACTTGATAATAAACTTGTATCTAGACCATATAAAGAACACTTAAAACTCAAAACTATAAACAGTTATAAATAGTTATAGTTACAAAACTATAACTCAGTTTGAAAATGGGCACTGAATCTGAATAGGCATTTCTCCAAAGATCTCCAGTGGCCAATACATGCTAAGATGCTTCACATCACTGGTCACCAGGGAACTGCAAATCATACCAACTTATACAAAACTTACACAATATATGTGTATATGTATACACTTATACACAAATGTTTGCAGCAGCATTTTTTTTTTCAAAGATTTTATTTATTTATTTGACAGAGAGAGAGAGAGAGAGATCACAAGCAGGCAGAGAGGCAGGCAGAGAGGGGAAAGTAGGCTCCCTGCTGAGCAGAGAGCCAGATGTGGGGCTCGATCCCAGGACACTGAGATCATGACCTGAGCCGAAGGCAGAGGCTTTAACCCACTGAGCCACCCAGGTGCCCCAGCATTTCTTAATATACAGATAATTATTACCAATAATAATCCAATGTTCATCAACGGATGAATACATATATGAAGTGTGATATATCATACAGTAGAATGTTATTTGGTCATAAAAAGGAATGAAGTGCTGATACATGCTAGAACACGGATGAACCTTGAAAACGTCATGTTAAATGACCGAAGCCAGTCACAAAGGACACATATGATTACATTTACAGTAAATGTCCAGAACGGGCAAATCTGTGGAGGAAGAAAGTAGTAGTAGCTCCCTTAGGGCTGAGGAGAATGGGGAGGGACACACAGATGATAGCTAAAGAGTATAGGCTTCCTTTTCTAGAGGTGAAGATGTTCTAAAATTGAACAAATCAAGTATCGGTATACATATATTAAAAACTGCTAAGTTACACACTTCAAATGCTTGAATCATACGGTATGTGAATTATATCTCGATAAAGCTGTAATTTTTTAAAAAGTCACCAAATGAAAGATTAAAACAGCTACTGGAGATCAGAGGAGTGATGAACTGGAATGGATTAAAAGGAAACTAGGTAAGCATGAGTAAAATCCCGTTAAGGTGAATTTAAGGTGATAAACCCTAAGTTGCTGAAATAAATTTCATTACAGCGTTAACTGCATCTCGTAATGAGGGATTTTTATTGATGGCACCAAACCTAATACCTATAAAGGCAATTAGGACTGGCAGAGGACAAGAGGACATAGACGAGAATGGCTGTGTGCGTGTGCGTGTGTGCACATGCACGCACAGTGCACACAGCCGAAGCTGTCTTGATTTGAGTACCATCCAGCCGAACTAAACTTCATGACTTCGGGCAAATTCCTTAACCCCCCTGAGCTACGGCACTCTCATCTATCAAATGTCTACTTCTCTTTCATGATATTATTAAGAAAGAAAATATCTGTAACAGGATCTAGAAATTTGAGGGTATCTTCCTATCTTTATATTTCTAGCAGCGTGTTTGTCAGATAATAGGTTCTGAGTAAATATTTGTGGGATTAACTTCAAAAAACATAAATGGCTCTTGGAAAGAAAATTACAATATAATTAAGTACATGTACTTGGATAGGGACATGCAGGACTCAAAAACCTTTACAAGTAAGAATTTTCACATGATACAGATATCGAAGCTTGATAGAGATGCTGTCAAGGCTCATATTATGCTCTTTTATGTGAAACTAGAAATTATTTTCTACCAGCAATTTAACGAATTAGCCAGGGGAAAAAAGTTTTTTGCAAGAACACTTCTGCTGCCCTCTCCACAATCCCTTTTCAGGTATCACTTCTGTGTTTTGATTGTGTAAAATTTAACCCATTCTTCACCTCATATACAGGAAAAGAGACTATCACAGAATGACTGCTGTCTCGACCAGGGGTCAGTAAAGTACAGCCTGTAACTGGTCAACACCCACTCATTTAGTGTTGTTTATGGCAGAACCGGGTAGCTGAAACACAGACAGAAAACCCAAGCTTGATTGGGAAACAGGATGTTCTCAACTGACTTTTTCAAACTCCCGTATCTGGTGGTAGGAATATAGACTTTATAAATAATTAAATGCAAAGAAGTACTCTATTGTTCTGAAGGATGACTGCTCGGCCAACACAGGAACCAAAGAAGAGATCAGTTTGGTCTGGGTGGGGGAACATCTGCAGACAAAAGAAAATACTTAAGCTTGCCCCTGAAAGACAAATAGGTGCCCTCTAAGCAGTCAACGCAGATAGGAAGCCATGTGAACACGCCAAGGAGGCTTGACAGAGCACAAACTAAATCCAGTCTCTCCAACTGGCGTATACGGAGTGTGAAGAGGGGTGTAGCCGGTGACATCATGAACATTCTTGTAAACTATGCTCTATGGTTTAAAATGGGCACAGAAATTAATAGCTACTATTTGCAGAGAGGAAATGCCAGATGCTTTGGTCATGGCCCGAGACATGATCAAACGAGAATGATCTAGAGACAATGGTCATCAAGATTTATAAATAGGCAAAACTTCTTTCTTTTTTGTAAGCTCAGCAAGGGAACCTTCTAAGTCAATAATGAGAATTAGTACAGAATGGACTCTCCAAACTGTTTTAGTGAGAAACTCTCCTCTTCAGGTACAATGGTGGCAGAGCTCAGCAGAAGGGCTGTCTCTACAATCGGCACAGGCATAGGCAATATTTAAGTAGATAAGAGGACTTATCTCAAAGCTTAGTGCAATTGAGAAGGGAAAGTCACACAAGAACAATGGATTGAGAGTATACAAGGAGTAAATCATTAAAATGTGTATTTCCAATCTGAAATAGATTATTGTGATAAAATAACCCTTTCAGAGAATGGTACATAGTCCTTGGTCAACCTCAAGGCTCAGTATACTTATATGTTGAACAGTAATTATGTTACCTACCTATCCTATAGCATTGTTTTAAAGATTAAATGAGTGAATACCCATAAGGCATTTAGAGCATGGCTGGCACATAGAAAGCACTGTGTCCACTGTTATTAAGTTGCCTAATATGTATAGTCTACAGAAGACTTATGCCTACCAGATATAAAATCAGGCTGCTAGGTCATAATGTAAAAAGTCATGAATGGGCCAGATGGCTCATAATCTCATTTAGAACAAATCATTTACTACTACGAATTCTCCTTATCATTAAATATACTTGTCTTATCTGCTAACTCTATTATTAGCTTCTTGAGGGCATGGGCCAATAAATAATTGGTGATTGATCAACATAAAGCGCTAACAATTACCTAAAAGAAGTGAAAACCAACCAAACTCAAATAACTGTTTTGAATCAGCGCTGCACAGTAAAGGGAGAAAAATCACTTCACCTGAGCACTGCTCCAAAGAAAAGGAAACCTAAATCTTTGTCTTCCAGCAAACGCCACTGCTGCTGCCACTGCCAGTTTAGAGACAGTAATTCTGGATTTTATAAATATTGCCTCTGCTGCTCCTCTATCTACTGAATATTGCCTGTAATGTCTCACTGGCTGTAACTTTTCCAACGAACATTTATTTCTCCTTACCTTTTCAGCAACCTTCTCCTGGATCTGACACTACAACAGCAGTAATAAATACAAAACCAAAGAAGTTGATACAAGTTGCCTTCCATATCCTTTTTCAATAAATTTAAGAAATATCATGAAACAGTGATTAAATCATCCTTAATCAACTGTCACAATGGCAAATGGTGCTGTAGAATGATGGGGAAGGGTAGAGCCAACGTTCAATGAAGCTCCCTCTCAATGTCAGTCTAGACATAATTCTACAAGGCCTTCCAAGAAATTCTTGCAAGGAGCACTCCCCCTTGTAATTTGGTCACAGGCAAAAGACAAAGCAAAAACAAGGTGTGGGTGGAGCCAGCCCCAGTGCTCCACCTCGTACTTCTCCAAACTTGAGTTTTTAACTCCCATCCCAGAGAGAAAGCCAGCCTGGAAGCAGCACCCAGGGACAAGCAAATTAGCATTTTCAAGGTCAATTGCTGACAGGCTTAATTGTTTACAGCAACTAGAACATTCTGGCTGCTGAAGTTAAGAGGTTTGACCTTTCTGGCTTGCGCAATACCATAAGAAACTAATTTACCACATTAGCTACAAAATATCAAAGTACTGTAGGAATGGAGGCAAATCAGCATATGACATTTCAAACAGCATCAAACATTAATAGGATCCCCCAAAGTAAGTAATTTTTAAGCTGGTTAAACAATTTGGGGAAAAACTTAAAATAACTTAAAATAACCTAAAAAACTTAACATAACTTAAACTTAAAATACCAATCATACCAGTGGTAGGGGAGTGACAAGTAAAAAAAAAAAAAAAAAAATCAATAAATGGTATTATCTCATTTTACCAAGTGGTTTGATTTGAATAGTCACCAAAACTACTAAAAAGCTGCAAACCTAGTTTATGTGACTACCTTACGGATTCTTGCTCTCCTCCAATACCTGCTGCTGTCCATTACAGCAGCCAGCTGCCACAGGTGGCTATTAAGCATATGAAATGTGGCTGGTCCAGACTGAAATGGGCTGAAGTATTCTGAACTTGCGTACAAAAAAAAAGTAAAATAACTCAATATTTATACTGATTACATGCTAAAATCGTATTTTAGATATATGGGATTAAATAAAATATTTCTATAAATTCTCTTTCTTACCTCTTGTAAGAGGAGAACAAAAATTTACATTGCACATGTGCCTCACACTATATTTTTATTGGACAGTGCTACAGTACATAAATAACACTTTACACTTACGGAACACAAATATATAATTTCAGTTGTAAAGTACAGAAAGGAGATATAGGCCTGAATGAAAAAAATAATCCTCTCTAAAATAATCAAACTGATTTCAACTGTTAATCACCAACCTAATAAAAGCTCCTTTCTGCTTATCACCAGACAAAATTTTAATTTCCAAAAAGGAAACTGATGTTTTAAAATTGATCTAAAGTCTGCTTTACTTCTGCCTTGAGTTGTCATCTTTGCCTAACATTAAACTAGCCTAAATTCTTTCCAATGGTCGAAGATACATGATAAAATGCTAGTCTAATTTTTAAATCTGATCGAGTGATTCCAACTCAGTTTTTTCTGTATTAGTCATTTTCATCCCCTATTAGCTCACTAAAATCTAACTCATGCCTTTGCTCCAAAGATAGAAAAATACAATCAACAGAAAGATTATTCTTAAGAGCCTAGAAACCCAGACAGTATTCAGATACTATACATACTGTTTCAAAAACTAAAATACAACTCATTTATTATTTCAGAAACTGACATCCCACTGTGAACAGGATAGCTTAGCAAACAGAAGAGTGCAGCAAGTAATGATTTCCACACATTCCATCATTCGGAGAAACCGTGCCAACTTTCAGGTTGTTACAGTCAGTGGAAGAAAGAAAATCTGGAGATGCTGGGATGTTTGGAAATTTATGGGGTGAGAACCAACAGCCTCAAGAGGTGAGGTGAGGCAAACAACTGCCCAGAGTTTCCTCTCCTCAGCTCTTAAAAAGGAAACTACTCAATTTTCTGCCTGAGGAAGCCAGGTGGAAAGGAAAGCACATTTTCCACCTTTTAACCTCCTAAAACTGTCCCAAACAGAATTAGCCCTCTAGTGGAAGGACAAAATGACCTATTTATGTGAACAGAATGTGTAAACCTTTTTAGAGAGGTTTTTAAATGTAATCAACAACAAAATCAAGATTCACTAATTAATAAATAACCAAGCTGCGGTATTTACTTCTATCTTGTGTCAGGGTCCACATCTATCACTAGTAAATGAAAATGAAACCTGCATAATTGAAAACGAAGGTAGTGGAGATGTACGCTTGGTTATTTCTCATTCCTGGAAGAGTTCATCTTAAAATGTAAACTTAACAGTCCTATAGTTTCTCTGGTCTGATACAGTCAACATATGTTTGTTTTCTTAGATATACAGAATAACTCGAGCTCTAGGCTACAAAATTCCAACAATTTAGTGATTGTTCCTTTTGCACAATCCAGAAGTCTGCATTCAACAGTGTCCCTCAGGCCAAAGGCTACCTCATAAGAAGTATTCTGGTGCCACCTAGTGGTGTATGTTTCCTGCCAAAGAGGAGATGAGGATAAGACCAGGGTTCTCAAAAGTCTGGCCCTGGGGATCAGCAGCATCAATATCAGCATCACCTGGTAACTTGTTAAGAATTGCAAATTCTTGGGCTCACCAGACCTACCAAAACTCTGGTGGAGGGGGTCCTGCAGTCTGTATTTTAATAAGCCCTCCAAGTGGTTCTGATGCACCCTCAGGTTTAAGAACCACTGAATTAATTAGCTCTTACACAAAAATTAAATGCCAAAGTCTTAAAAAAAAATTAGGTTTACAAATTAATGTAAGTGCCCAACTTCTAATTTTGGAAAACAACTTAATTTTCTATATAGTGGATCCAAATATCTGTATTTGGAGAAGAGTCTTCAAAGACACTTATTAACTAAATTATATACATTCAACACCTGAGGAACATCAAGCCTCTGAATATGTGAGATGAGCTCTCTGAGGTCTCTGCCCCGGGAGACCAGGTTCAAAGGGAAGAGGAGACATTAACAAAGCAAAATATAATATAAATGAAAAAACCCCATGAAACAAAGAAAAAACATTAACTAGTTTCAGGATATCAAGATATGGCATGTTATTGCATCTTTTATTTATTTATTTATTTATTTATTTATTTATTTATTTATTTGAGAGAGAGAGAGAGAGCGCGCAGGAGAGGAGAGAAAGTCGGAGGGAGAAGCAGACTCCCCAAAGAGTTGGGAGCCCAATGAGGGACTCGATCCGGGAACTCCAGGATCATGACCTGAGCTGAAGGCAGTTGCTTAACCAACTGAGCCACCCAGGCGCCCCATGTTATTGCATCTTAAGTGGGGGTAGGGCTCATCTGGGAACACATGAAAACCCAAGGGGGTAGAATAATGGTGACTTCTAAAGATATTTCTTTTATCATTTTTTTAAAAAATATTTTATTTATTTATTTGACAGAGTGAGTTAGAGGAGAGCACAGCACATGAGCAGAGGGAGAGGGAGAAGCAGGCTCCTCTGCTGAGCAGGGAGCCCAATGTGGGACTCAATCCCAGGACCCTGGGATCATGACCTGAGCCGAAGGCAGACACTCAACAGACTGAGCCACCCAAACATATTTCTTTTTTAAACATTTATTATTTATTTATTTGGGGGAAAGCACGTGCACAAGTTGGGGGAGGGGCAGAAGGAGAGGGAGAGAGACAATCCTCAGATTCCCCACTGAGTGCAGAGCCCAACTCGGGGCTGGATCACAGCACCCTGAGATCATGACCTGAGACGAGATCAAGAGTCGGGTGAGTCACCCAGGTGCCCTGAATATTGGTGATTTTTTAAATTAAGAATCATCTACCCTAATGATAACAGATGCCACAGCAAAGTCCACTGTATATATCTGCACTGTGCAATTATGTTAGAAAGTAATCAGAAGAAAAGCAGATCTGATGAAGGCTTGCTAAATTGTTTATTTTCTATTTAGGTCTTAGAGAACTTGGTTATCTACCAGATTGCATTTCTTTAAATTCAGCTTTATAGGGGTGCCTGGGTGGCTATAGTCCATTAAGCGTTAAGTGTCTGCCTTCGGCTCAGGTCATGATCTCAGGGTCCCTGGATTGAGCCAGAATCCGGCTCCCCGCTGAGCAAGGATCCTGGTTCTCCCTCTCTCTCTACCCCTCTGAACCCCCCTCCCCGCTCAAATAAATAAAATCTTTAAATTCAGCTTTACAGCATGCCCTTCTTTGAAAAAAAAAAAAAAACTCAATTTTAGTATCTATTTACTCAATATTAAAGAGTTACATATTTGAAATAAAAAACAAAAACTAGATCAAGAGATCAGTACAGCCACCTCCACACTGTCATAATTAAGTGCCATCTCTTACTCTGTGGCTCAAACTGCAAACCTATCACTTAGAAGGGAAAAAAAATCAACTCTGAAAAGCCAGCCTTGCAAACACAAGCCTCTAATATGACTGGTAACATTAAAGACATGAATACAGATGGCATAAGTACATAAAGGAAGTTCAAAGACTTGCTCTATTTTTTTTTAAAGATTTTTTTTTTTTTAAGATTTTATTTGTTTATTTGACAGAGAGAGATCACAAGTAGGCAGAGAGGCAGGCAGAGAGAGAGGGGGAAGCAGGCTCTCCACTGAGCAGAGAGCCCGATGCGGGGCTCGATCCCAGGACCCTGAGATCATGACCTGAGCCGAAGGCAGAGGCCTTAACCCACTGAGCCGCCCAGGCGCCCCTTTTTTAAAGATTTTATTTAATTATTTGACAGAGAGAGAGAGATCACAAGTAGGCAGAGGCAGGCAGGGAGAGAGGGGGAAGCAGGCTCCCCGCTAAGCAGAGAGCTCGATGCGGGGCTTGATCCCAGGACCCTGAGATCATGACCTGAGCCTAAGGCAGAGGCTTAAACCACTGAGCCACCCAGGTGCCCTAAAGACTTGCTCTATTGATTAGGTTTGATTTTGTACTTTTAAAATATTACTTTAAATATACAGAGACCAACTTTTTAATTCTAACATTTTAAGAGCAACTGCCCTTAATAAGATGAAGTTTCTGACAAAACTGTTCTTTTCAAACCTTTCCTTTACTGGCACAGGAGCATAAGGAGAGGCCACAACCGGAGGTACGTTAACATTTTAGAATGGGCCATTCCTCAATTCTATCTAACTAAACTTAAAGGGCTTCTGAAAATTTAATTGATTAAAGATGGTAATCACAACAATTTTGGTAAGTGAAGTCAGTACTTTTGCCTCGGAAAGTAGAAAAGTATCTAATGAATTTAAAAATCTGAAAAATAAGCCCCAGCTACTGGAAAAATCTCCGAATGTAAGAAATTTCATTTTGTAATTAGGTAAATAAGAAAGTATTCCCAGAATACCAACACAATTAGAGAAAAAAAAGAGATATGGTGGCAGTAAGGGTCTATTGCTTAGACATTACACACTATAACGTAACTCAGGGAAAGGCGATCATTTCAAATGAGCTAGAAGTTGAATGGGGATAGCAACCTGGTATAGGAATATGCAACCAAAAGAGCACACATCACCCTTCCAAGTGCTTCAGATCAAGAATCCCCTTTATCAACAATTTAACAATATAGTAACAAGAGATATACAGTACAAAGTGAGAAAATGACACCTATGTGATCACCACCACCTCTTCTAACAAAGCTCATTTTAATTTGTGATGAAGCTGAGGAACTCAAAAGGTAAACAGAAAGGGTACTAACCTTACAAGGCTAAGAGAAAAAGAGAACAGTTCTGCTATGAAGATGATTCATGGACTTTCACACATGCTCTTCTGCACTTTAATTTCTCCCAATCCCTTCATTGCTGGCCAACAACACAGCCAACCGGTTCATGCTCCAGCTCTCTTCTCGGTTGAAGATTTTATTATCACTTTTATCCAGGTCTCCTACCAAAGCCAATGCCATATATCTAAAAACAGACTACAGATCAGGCTGAGAAGGGTTAAGAGCTTGAGAGGTTACCCACTAAAAATTCTGGGTGACTTCGGCTGCTGACCACAAATGAATGACTGGTCTGGAGTTGGCTGTCTAGTCTAGTGAGGACTAGAAAACTGGACAAAATGTATGAGACAGCTGCCTTCAGACAGCGGGACCACAGGTAGAGCAGAACCATGAGCCCTGCAGAAAGGGACAACAAGTTAGGTTACCTAAGTCCTGCAGTTGCCTGCCTCCCTGCACAAGGGAGGAGGAAGCCAAGCAGAGAAGAAAGTCTTGAAGGACCAAAGAGGCAGAGACTGGAGTTCGGGGAAGCTAAGACAAGTGGGGTTTTCAAGACAGAGCACCAAGAGGGAGCTACTGCCAAGAGAGTACTCTAGGGATCTGCAGAGATCTCCTCAATCCTAAACTGCTGAGAAACAATTGCTGGGAGCTGTAAAGTGAACAATTCCCAAAACTCACACAGCACTGGGAAACCTTCGAATTCCATCCAGCAGAGTGGAGCTATCTCACAGAACCGTCTGGGCAATCAACAGAGATGTAGAAAGGCCAATCTCCGTAACCAGGCTAAATTGGCCCTAAAATAAATCGACACTAACTTGACCTGCACCAACAAAGTTTAACAACAAGTCTGGAAAGGATTAGCATGACCCACAAATTACTTTGATGCCTGCCAAAACAAACGCCATAATTCTTTATTGGTAGACAACAAAATCCAAACACTCAACATTATACACACAATGTCCACGTGAAGAAGCAGCGACAGGAATGACAGAATTAGCAGATGAGGATATTAAAACAACTATTATAAATATGCTCCATATACTCAAGAATATAGAGGAAAACGTGAACATAAGAGAAATAGAAGATTCTATATTTCATTCTTTTTTATGTCCAGAGTTGAAAAATCCAGTATCTGAAATTTAAAATTCATTGCATAAAATTAAAAACAGAGATTGCAGAAGACAAGACCAATGAACCTGAAGATGTAGCGATAGACACTACTAAAACTGAAGCCAGAAAGAAAAAAAAGACCTGAAAAAATCAATCAAGCCTCAGTGACTTATAGGACATTATCAAGCTGTCCAATATACATACAGAGTCCCAGAAGAAGAGGCGAGGGGAGGGACTAAAAAACTATCTGGGGGCACCTGGGTGGCTCAGTGGGTTAAAACCTCTGCCTTCAGCTCAGGTCATGATCTCAGGGTCCTGGGATCGAGACCCACATCGGGCTCTCTGCTCAGCAGGGAGCCTGCTTCCCCCCTCTCTCTGCCTGCCTCTATGCCTACTTGTGATCTCTCTCTTTCTGTCAAATAAATAAAAAAATCTTTTAAAAAAAAAAAAACCTATTTGAAGAAATAGTGGCAGGGGCACCTGGGTGGCTCAGTTGGTTGAGTATCCGACTCTTGATTTTGGCTCAGGTCAGGATCTCAGGTTAGTGGGATCGAGCCCTGTGTAAAGCTCTGTGCTCAGCATGGAGTCTGCTTGACATTCGTGCTTTCCCTCTGCACCCCCCACCACTGCTTGCACACACACACACACACACACATACACGCATGCGTGGGCACACACACACACACACACACACACACACACACTCTCTCTCTCTCAAAATAAATTGAAAAAAAAAAAAAAAACAAAAAAACAAAAGAAAAAGAAATAGTGGCAGAAATTTTTCTAAATTTGATCTATAGGCCCACCAATCCATAAAGCTTAAGGAACACTAGACAGAAAAAATAAAATCACACAAAGTCACATCACAATCAAATCTCTGAAAAACACACAAAATATGTTGCTCCGCCTCCATATATAATATAAAATAAAAACAACCCTAATCCAAAAAAACAAATTAACAGCTTTCTAAATCTTCTGATTGAAAAAGGTTGATAAAGTTCATCAAAGCTCAATTTTTCTATTTTGGTAGAGGCCTTCCTCTGCCCATACCCCTAGCATAAGCTCAGTCTGTCTACCGAGTAGTTAAGCACAGAGTTAAACTACCACAAAATAATTTTATTATAACTTTGTATTAATTAATTTGCATACCTTACAGTTCACAAATGTCACATACTTTAGATTGTATGCTCCTTGAGATCAGGAACCTTCATGGTTTAGCATGTAAAGTTCTAGTATGGTTTCTACTGGCACATAACTATCTGAAGACACAGGAATGAGTCAAGCTCATTTTATCCTCAGTACATCATTATGTGTTCTGTAGAACCAGATGAGAAAACCGATGCCCAGAGGGATTCAATGACGGTCCCAAGAACACCTGAAAGGTGAGCAGTACCTCACATCCCTAGAGTGATGCCTCCATCTAAGGTTATCTCAAAGTAGACACAAAAGAAGTAAGTTTTAACTGTTACTTACTCTGAGTTTCCACGAGATCCAAGGCAACACTAGAAGCTGTGTCCATTCCAGAGCTGATACAGGATTGGAAGTTTTTCAAAGAGGAGAGAGCAGATTCTATACCACTGAAGGATATAAAACCAGTTGAACCTGAACTTGAACTGGAACGTCCGGGCATCTTGAAATTATTACCTAAGTTTTCAAACACAATGAAATAAGATTTAGGAGTCAGAATAATAACGGCATAGGAAAATAACACTGCTGTAAACATCCACATGAATGTATCTAATAGCCCACAAATGCCACGCTATTATATGCATTCTATATCCCTGGAGGGGACACCAAAGCATTGTGCTGTCATGTGGGTCATCAAACACAGATGCACTCAATACATGGGGAAGCTAAGTGTTTTCATTTTTCAAAGGAGGAAGAATACTCTTTTAAAACATTCCTTGGTTCTCTGAAGAATTCAACAACAGCACAGTTCTCAAAAACCTAAAACATGGAAAAAACAAAACAAAAAACAAACAAACCAAAAAAAACCCTACATCATGAAGATGTTAGAAAAAGTAGACTATTTGTACGATGCATTTTTCTAAAAACTGAAAATAGTAGTAACAAAATAGTTTAATAGGGAGAACTTTGAAACCTGTCATTTTTAACGTGCCTGACATATACATATATTTAATTCTGAAAACACTAAATATATAAATATAAGTAAAAAACACATATTATATATGGATATTGCATATATTCCTGACAGTCCTCTGGGTTCCAACAGATTTACAGACTTGGTTAGATACCAGACTCTTGTCAATAAAAGCAGAATTTCTCTACATTATAGAGTAAAATATGGGAGCGATATGGAATAAGGGTCAAGCATACAGCTTCTAGAACCAGATTATATGAATTCAAAGCCTGATTTTGCCACATAAGTAACTGAATGACTTCAGGCATATTATTTAACCTCTCAGTGTTTCCTTTTTCCCTTCCTAAAATTGGAATCATCCAGTGCCTAACTCAAGGATTACTGTGACAACTGAATAAGGATATAAGATGTATAATAAAACACTCAGAGTAATGTCCAGCATATAAATCTTTAAAAGTAGAAGCAAATAGTAACATCAACTCCATTATTGTAACCCTGTAAGCAAGAATACGGAGTAGTGCTTGAAGGAATGGACACTGAACAGAGATGCTTGGAAATTCTGTTTCATCCATGCCATTTAAAATTACACATCCCTGGTTAAGTTGCTTATCTTCTCTATCTTCAGTCTGCTCTTGTGCAGAAAGGAAATAATCGTGTCTATCTCACAGCATTATTGAGGATAAATTAAATGGAGTTTTCTAAAACTTGTCTGATCTTAAGAATCAGTTGAAATGCTTATTAAAAATATAGATTTATATATAGGTACTATCTCCGACCTACTGAACCAGAGTCCCTGGTGGACACTCCCAGGAAACCTGTATTTTTATGAACTGCCCCAAGTGATTCTTAGAATCAAACAAGTATGGAAAACACTGAAATAATTGCATTTCCCCCCAGATTTTATGTTAAGAGCCTAACGCACATTGTGATGGTATTTGGAGATGAGGCCTTTGGGAGAGAATTTGGTTTAGATGCCCTCAGGGTAGAGCCCACAGGAAGGAATTGGTGTCCTTATTAGAAGAGGAAGAGACACCCGAGTTCTCTCTCTTCACCAAGTGAGGACAAAGAAAGAAGGGGGGGGGTGACTGAGAGCCAGAAAGAGGGCTCTTATCAGTATCCAACCATGTAAGCATCCTAATCTCTGACTTCTAGTCTCCAAAACTGTGAAAATAAATTTCTGTTGTTTAAGTCACCAGTCTACACTGTTTTTTAATAGCAGTTAGAGCTGATAAAACACATGACGTATATATAAGGAATAATATAATCCAGGCCAAGTGGAGAGTGTCTACCACATATAAGCTATCTTTATTATGTGCATGCAAAATTCACTTTAATGAAACTCTACAGTTGCAGAGACCTGGGCAAAACTTCCTTCTGTAATTCTGGAGTATTTCCAGGGAAAAGATTTGGTATGAGAAGCAAAAGGAGTACATGGAGTAGACACACTTTTCCCTCTTTCTCCCATTAAGTACAGCTAAGTACATAATTCACAGGGCACCCCCTCGCCCAAGAATCATCTGGCCCAAAATGTCAATCATGGAGTAGTTGAGAAACCTTGGGTTTAAATCAACCTCCCCTTGGAGACTTCACCAGTAACAATAATCTCTTTGTTCCCTGTACCTATGGTTTCCAAGAAAGTTTAAAACGTTTCCTGAGTTTTTCCCAAGCATGTTATTTTGCCTCCCCCAACAGGCCTTGTCTTAGGCCACTCTGGCTGCTGTAACAAAATACCAGACTGGGTAGCTTGTAAACAACAGAAGTTTATCTCTCTCACAGTTCTGGAGGCTGGGAAGTCCAAGACCAAAGTGCCAATAGGGTCAAGTTCTGGTGAAGGCCCTCTTCCTGGTTCGGAGACCCAGGGCCTTCTCACTCTTTGTCTTCACACAGCAGAAGGTGCAAGGGAGCTCTGAGGAGCCTCTTTTACAAAGACACTAATTCCATTCAGGAGGGCTCCACCCTCACGACCCAAGCACTTCTCAAAGTCCCCACTTCCTAATACTATCACACTGGTACTAGCATTTCAACATATGAAAAGGGGAAGCGGAAAGACGCACGTATTCCGACCCCAGCAGGTCTAAGACTGGCTTCAGGCAGGACCAGTTATTACTGCTTCCCTCTCTTATCTTTCTGCACAGCACAGTGATAGGAAAAGAGCAAACAATTTATAGACATTCTGCTGAATCTCCTGCAAATCATGGGGGCCTATACAAGTCCAGGCAGAGCTGTCTCTCCTTCAAGATGCACGGATACATCTTTCTTTATGAAACCTTCTCTTATCCATACAGGCAACTGCTTGTTCCCTCCCTCACGCTACTACTATCCCTCTCTCTCCCTCACACACGTACACATGCACTTCTTTATAAAACTCAGTAAAACTCATCGCAGCTATTTGTTCACATGACTGGCTGTCACTCCTTCACCAGACTTAAACTAGACCTCTGGCCTAGCTCCGCATACAAAGCAGGAGATCAATAAAGAACTGAGAGTCAAAACAATAACAGCAACCACCTTTCCGAGGACCCCTACGGTGCGCCATAACCTGCTGCCTGGCGCTTCACTCTCATTATCGCTAAGGTTCACTCACAACCATTTCTAGAAGAGAAAAGGGAAACTGAGGCCCAGAGAGCTTATTTGAACGACCTGTCCGAAGCCCTGCTTCTGAAGACAGCTCAAACCACATTAACCTGCATCAAGAATTCGTGAACTTTCCCCCAGTCGGATCGAAGGATGGAGAGATGGCGTCTCAGGGAGGGAGGCAGCCTGCCCGAGCCTCCCTGCTCGACGTGCAAAGAGCCAGGACCACAGCCCAGGCGGACAGACCCCAGCTCAGGGCACCCGCGGAGCGTCCGAGAGGGAGGCGACACCTCCCGCCACCCTCGCGGTCGCCACCCCTAGCTTTTGCCTTACCTGGATGCCCGACCCAGCTCGGTCTCGCTGCACCCGGACTGCCCACACCCGGACCCCAACTCCTTCCTCAACTCCCTTCCCCAGTCGCTGAAACTGCGAGCGCGGGCTCTGGCGTCATCAGCCGTCGCCCGCCAGCGGTCACATGACGCCCCGCCCCGTTCTCCGCCCCTCTGGTCATGTGACCGCCAGGGGAGCCAGAGGCGGAAGCTGGGGTCCCGCAGGCTGGCGATCGGGGGCTGCAGATAGAGGGGTGCTGGTGCGGAGAGGGAAGGCTGGGGACCCGGGTGCCTACCTCGCCCGCGATCGCCGGCCCCACACGTGCGCCCTGGCGCGGCCCGAGTGACAGGTGAGTTGGGGCGGGATGCGCTCTCCGTTCAGTCCCTCTGCCCCTGCCCAGCCCCGGGCCCGGCCGCGCGGGCCGAAGGGGCGTCTGTGGCGTGGGGTGCGGTCTGGATGGGGAGCCGGGTTTAGAGGACTGAGCCCCTCTGGTGGCGGGGCTGCAGTCCAGGCTCTCCATCTCCACATAGGTGGAAATGACTTTTCCACGCTGTCTGGGCGCTTTGGGAAGTGATACTCAGCTGCTTGGCCCGCATCTGATCCTTCCACGTTCCCAGGAGCCGTGCTGGGTAGACAGTGTTATTCCTGCATTTGCTCTCGAGAAAACGAAGCAGTTGTTGAGGGCTTTTAGAGTCTGATGGACCCGGGTTTGAACTAGTTCTGCCGTCGGCTGCGAGTTTGAGCAAGTCATTGTTCCCTCTGCGCACCTTAATTCCTTCACCTGTGTCATGCTGGTGTCAAAGTTCTTTGCATTTCGGAAAATAGTTCCGAGGGTCCTGACTGGCTTACCCGACGGTTGAAAACATAAACCAAGTCACGGAGCCCGTAGTGGAGCCAGATCTCCCGATTCCAACTGCACGGAGTTTCCTCCAACATAGGTGATGGGGTCGTGAGCAGGGAGGGAGAGGTTTTACTGCCTCTGCCCACAACCAGGAGCACCTTCCGTTTTTCCTCTCCTGTCTTTTCCGGGATTTATGAATGGGACTGAAATGATAGGCTTGTTTCAGAATTTTTCTGGAAGAGAGTTGTCAGTCACTTTTATCTTGATAAACTACCATTACATTTTGTTCCTGATAATGGATAAGTGGAGACCAGTGCTTCCTTCTTTATGGAACTGAGGTTTTATGAAGGGATAAAAATAGACTTATCTTCTTTTGTCCTCTGAGTAAGGCACACAGTGGTTTGTCCCAGGACAATTTAATTTCCTTCAGATTTCAGATCTGTACTTACTGGGTAATTGGTATGATGATGCCATGCTGCATTCTTAAAACGTGTTGTCCTTTGTCTAGGCTTATTTTCCAAACTGAAACCACAGTTTCATACCAAATTCATTAAAAGTTGTGGCTACTTTTTGGGGTGCCTTGTAAAAGAAAAGTAGGAAATTGAGTGGGATCTCTGGTTTCATTTCATGCCAAGTAGCAATACCATCTATATCGAGAAAAACTGGCCTTTATGAATTTTCTTCATCTCTACCACCAAGAGAACCACAAAATGGAAGATTTAATATAAGTTCTTCCACAGTGTTTATCTGCACCTCATTCTAGAATGATTTTTAAAAATCTCAACCAAGGGGCACCTGGGTGGCTCAGTCGTTGGGCGTCTGCCTTCGGCTCAGGTCATGATCCCAGAGTCCTGGGATCGAGCCCCACATCGGGCTCTTTGCTCGGCAGGGAGCCTGCTTCTCCTGCTACCATTCCCTCTGCTTGTGTTCCCTCTCCAGCTGTGTTTCTTTCCGTCAAATAAATAAAATCTTTAAAAAAAATAATAATAAAAAAAAAATAAAAAATAAAAATCTCAACCAAGTCTTAGCACCTATAAACCCACTGAATTCTGAGATCATTGCAGCACCATTAGACATCTTTAATGTTGGTTCTTAGTTTCTGTTCTTTAGGATAAGTTTTTCAACTAACAATGGGGTATCTACCAACTATTCTAACCAAATAATATTTTGAATGTTGCCTACAGTGTAAGGATTTAAGGATTAAAATAAGAGGTAAACAAAAGTCTTGAGTTAAGTCATTATCTCAGGCCTGAGCAAGCAGACGGTCTTTATGCAGGTGTTGAGTATATCTGTTCATCCTTTTTTTGTGGGGGAGGGGAGGGGAAGAAGGCAGTTAATGTTGTTTTGCTTTAAGTTATTTTCTCCATGGTCCCATTGTCTATCCTGTATTGAGATCCAAAATCTGGTAGCAGTTACACCAGTTAAACATAGCTTGCTCTCCTTACAAGTGTGTCTTGGAGTTTTATCCTGCTAGGCCTACGTCTTCAGAGGACTTCAGTGACTTTTTTTTTTCCCATTTGTTATTATTTTCCCCCTTCCCTTGTCTCATTTTCCCAGCCAGACCATTTCAGTGCAAAAAAAATGGAATAAAATTGGGGGGCCTGGCTGGCTCAGACAGTAGAGCATGTGGCTTTTGATCTGAGGATGAGTTTGAACCCCACGTTGGGGTGGAGTTTACTTAAAAAAAATGGAATGAAAAAAGTGGAATGAAATTATCTGAAATTCAGCATGTTAGAGATCAATGTGGCTTAACAAGTAAACACCATGAGAAAATGAAAGGACTTGTTAATAATTTATGTCTTCATGTGTACTGAAGTATACCCTCATGAAACAAAGTTCTAGACAACTATGGTGGCTTCTCAGCAATCCCTGCTCTTGGACCAACCCCATCTGCCTCTGATCTGCACTTCTATCCCTTGTTCACTGCACCAGCCACATCAGCCACTTGGCTGTTCCTTAAGCACATTGAGCACATTGCTGCCTTGGGGCTTTGGCATTTACCTGTAAACCTGCCTGGAATGCCCTTCTCCCAGACCATTACCAATTGTAAAATAACAAACTCCCCCAAAACCTAGCAGCTTAAGACAAAACAAAACAAAAAACTATTGTCTTAGAGTTTCTGTGGTCAGGAATTCGTGATGTGGCTTAGCGAGGTACCTTTGGCTCAGAAGTTCTTGGAAGGTTGTAGTATGGCTCTGAATAGAAGTTGTCTTATCTGAAGGCTCAGCTGGGGTGGAGGGGCTCCAGTTTTCAAGCTCATTCAAATGGTTGTTGGCAGGCCTCTCTCTCACTCTCTCATCACTGGGCTCTCTCACAGCATGACAGCTTCCTTCCTGCACAACAAACAAGCTGGGGAGGGTGCCCCAGCCAGAAGTCACCATTTGTTGGTGATCTAATCTCAGAAGTCATCTCATTCCTATCTGCCTTATTCTGGTTCCTTAGGAGTCAGTAAGTCACGCTCAAGCAAAGGGGCCCACACAGGACATGAACAAGGAGATAGAGGTCATCAGGGACTATCCGAGGGGCTGCTCACCACCTCAAATACCCTTACTGCTTGCTGGCTCACATCCTTCTGGTCCCTGCGCAAATATCTTCTCAGAGAGGCTTTCACAAACCCTACCCACTCCATCTCTTTATCGTGCTCTTTCTTCGCAGCATTGATCACGGCCTGATACATAATGCATTTGTTTCTATGTAATATAAAATAGTATGCAGGCTTTATGAGAGCAAGAACTTAGTTTTGTTCACTGCAGTATCCTCAGGTCCTAAAACCGTGCTTGACACCTAAGAGGCACTGGCTGCATATTTGTTGAATGGATGAGTCTGTGTCAATAGGGATGCGTCCACCTGTATGTAAAGAATCCAAAAGGCAACTAGCAGGAGATAAACCATAAAAATAGTTCATTTTACAAGGATTACAGAGGTCGGTAGTGCCACAGTTGAATCAGTGAGTCAATAACATCAACAAGATTTGAGATTCTTTCTCGTCTTCCAAACCACCACCAGCAGGTTTTTGGGTTTTTTTTCCCTTTAGGCTTGGCAGCTTGTATGTCAGGCAAGATGTGTTCATTGGACCACATTCAAAGGCAAGAAAGAGAGAGATAGCCAGAGGAAAGAGAGAAATTTCTCTTCATGCTTCTCTCCTTGTAGCAAGAGGGAAAAGAATACATTTCCCACAAGGTCTACCATAGACTTCTTCTTACATCTCATTGGTCAAAATTGAGTCTCATGTCTAACGTAGCTTCAGGGGCTTTGGGAAAATAAGGATCCACTTGTTTACTCCTCTATAGGAAGAAAGGAAAAGGAGGGAGGAAATTCTTGTTGGAGAGCCAACAGCATCCCAGTAAATTAAAGCATTTCTAAGTATTGAATCAATAATAAGAGACTTACAGAAGGGAGAAAGAAAACCTTTGAGGGCTACAGATGGGCTATAGATAACTATATAGATATAGTTATACGAGATAACTATACTAGGTAGCTCGACGTGTGCAAACTTTGAACATATGTGACAGGGATTGGGGAATGTTTTGCTAGGACTGCAAAGGAAGCCCCCCTCCTGTCAAAAGTCTTTCCACATTCTGGTTTTGTGTGCAGCGAAGTCCTCATTATTTCATTGTTCCCTATTTGAGTCCCTGCAGCTAGATTACATATGAATATAAAAGTTGGCGTTGACATAAAAATTGTAATGAGTTGGCCACTTAGAAGTTTATTTCTTCTTATTCAGATATTTTTGTCCTAAAGGGTCTGGTAGGTTGAATTCTTATTTTTGCTGGTGAGTCTTCTTAAGGTTAATGTCATGCTGATAGAACACAGTACCAGTACAAAATGCCAAGTGCAAATCTTGGGAAGTACACAGGCCTTCATGAAGTTGAAAAATAATTCAGGCTTCCATGAAGTTGACCACAGTGACCTAGCTAAATTAACAATTAGAGGAGAAAAATACAAGAAAGATGACAAAATGAACACTTCCAAAGGTAATGATTTTAAAAAAGAGTTGGAAGAAGACTTTGGGAAAATGAATGCTACCTTGAACATTTTTGACAAAAATTACCTTTTTCTAAGACCGTGCTATGAAAGTCAGCTGTGAAGTACAAGATGCTGTATTGTCAACGTCACCGTGTGGTGAAATCAACTTTTGACTCATTCTTGGTTTGTTCCTTGAATTAGGACATAGTTGTTGCGATTTTACCCTAAATTTTGTTAGGTGTGAAACTTAGTTTCATAAGTTTTAATGGTACCATTCCGAGGTACCTTTCTCATCAAAACTTCTCCACAGCTTAGCACAAAATATTCATCCTTACTTTAGAGTCACTAAGTAGTATTCCTTGGGCATGTATTAGCCCTGATAACAATGGCCTCCTCTACCTGACATATGAGAAACATTTTTAAAGGTTGTTCCCATGCCTAATTCTGGTGGATTTGAAACATAGTTATCTTTTTCCAAAGGTAAAACAAGTGTTGGCAAAGGTAGAACAACTCCTGTAAGGAAAAATTTAATAATCAGTGCCCGATTTAGGGCACATTGGAAGCACAAATGCTCACTGGATCCTCCCAAGCTCAGGGATCAGCTACATCAGGTCTTTTCTCATGGAGAAAAGTGGGTAAAGGATCGAGAAAGAAGCCAAGAGTATACATTGAGCAAAGTCCCTCAACATGGAACCCTAGAAGAGTTCCCCTCATATTGGAACTCATTTTTGTTTCTTTTTTTAAAAATTTTATTTGAGAGAGAGAGAGAGCACATGAGCTGGGGGTAGAGGGGAAGGGAGAGGGAGAAGCAGACTCCCCGCTGAGCAGGGAGCCTGATGCAGGGCTGGATGCCAGGATCCTGAGATTGTGATCTGAGCTGAAGGCAGATGCTTATCTGACTGAGTCACCCAGGCGCCCCTTGTTGTTTGTTTTAATTTTTCTTAAGTGAGTTTGGGAGGAAAATCTTATGCATATGTTACGTGCACTCCCTTTAAAAATAGAGATTTTTTTATACTTTTCGTTTGGGATACAGGTTCTTTAATGGAGCAGCCAATCTGTCAGCAGACCTGGTTTCATCTAATGATTTACAGACCCCAGCTCTGAAGCCGGTAAAACATTCCTACTGGCCAGGCCCTGAACATAGTACGTCCTCTCACCATGTTGGACTTTCTAGCTGAGAACAACCTCTGTGGCCAGGCAATCCTAAGGATCGTTTCCTGTGGCAACGCCATCATTGCTGAACTTTTGAGGCTTTCTGAGTTTATTCCTGCTGTATTCCAATACAGAGACCGAGCCGATCAACAGAAATATGGAGATATCATATTTGATTTCAGCTATTTTAAGGTAATCTTCCTCCATAGCAATACCACCATATTGTCTATAAAAGCATGCTTTCTCTGGGAACCATGATATGCTGAAAGGTGAAGTAATTACAGAGAGTTAAAGAGGAAGCCTTTCAAACCAAATTTAATATCAGCAAGCTAACTCGAAAATAATATAAATGTATTGTGCGGAAGCCCTAACGTATTATAATCAAACTTTGTAGTTTGAAAAGATAACTTTAGTATAATGTATTTCACCCAGAGTGCCCCACACTTAAAAGCATGCTAATCATGGTTACGGTTCAAGTTCATTTCTTTCAAAGGGATTTTGGATCTAGGCTTCTGTTATCTTCATTACTTTCTGTTCCTCTGCTTTCAATTTTCGGTATCCTTTTGAAGGCAGAAGAGCAAATTTCTAAAAGACTATTGGGAAATTGTTACCCACAAGTATGCTTTAATTGCCATTTCACATAAGTGTGTTTTTCTTCTCAGGGTCCAGAATTATGGGAAAGCAAGCTGGAAGCTAAGCCCGAGCTACAGGATTTAGATGAAGAATTTCGTGAAAACAACATAGAAATTGTGACCAGATTTTACTTAGCATTTCAAAGTGTGCATAAATATATTGTAGACTTAAACAGGTATTGATTACTTTAGCAATAGCTTATTCTGGTAGTAAAGAGTGGGAAAGGGACATGCTAGAAAATGTACATCTCTCTGAGTTACCGAACTCTCTCCCCACCTCTCCCGTGCATAATTGTCTCCTTCCTGTGGCACTAGTCATCTTAAGTATTTTAGAGCTTTATTATGCTTTCCTGCTCTTGTGAAGTAGTATAATAGTCATGGTTTGTTCTAAGTCGTATGCTTGCTTTCTTCTTTTTTGTTTTCATTGACATATAGTTGATACACAATGTTTCATAGTATTGTTTATATAGCCTAGTGATTTGATAACTGTATGCTCTTCTCACAAGTGGAGCTACTCTCTGTCCCCGTGCAGCCCTATCACACTCCCATTGCTACATTCCCCGTGCCGGACCACTCACCGCCACGACTTACTCATTCCGTAACTAGAAGCCCATACCTCCCACTCCCCTCTGCCCGCTTTGCCCGTGCCCCCCCCCCCCCCCGCATTCCCCTCCCTTCTGGCAACCATCAAATTGTTTTCTGTATTAAGTCTTATAGCTTTCAATCCTGTAGTTTATGACCATATTTTAGTATCTTATATATGAGAAGTGGAGAAAAGGGAACTTATTTTTATAGCCTTGGTAACTATAAATTCTTTCTTATCCCTAACGACACAGTATTCTCTTCCTTTTAGCCCTTAAGAATTCACTGCTCATCAGCTTTTAAACTAACTATTCCATGCTTTTATAGCGTTACTCCTAAGATACTTGTAATTCATAAATCAAGACTAGGGACTACTTGGAGTCACCAGTATTAGCAACCTGTGGCCCAAAATGACTATGAGTTCCAGCTCACAAGTCCATTCTTAAGAGCACAAAGGGCCACAGACTGTTTGAAGGCCAGAATGCCTGGTATCTTGCCTCATCTTTTAAAAATCTTTACATTCCTTCTTCAAAGGTGTTCAGGTTTTCATTAGAATGAATAACTTGCTCTGGGGTTTCATTTCTAGATATCTAGATGATCTCAATGAAGGTGTTTACATTCAGCAAACTTTAGAAACTGTGCTTCTCAATGAAGATGGAAAACAACTTCTAGTAAGTAATAGTAACCACTTAAAACAGAAAGTCAAGAATGTCTAGCCTGGCATCACTTTTTTCCCTTAAGTCCCAAAGACATGCAAAGTACCCTTCTTTAAAGGGAAGCAAAATAAACTGACAGTTATCTTCTTTCAGTTGACAGTACCTGAACTTAGAACATAGTAGACTCTGAACAGAATTACAAGTGAGCAGAAATCATGTGGATGTTATGAGCTTCCTCAGTCCTATCTTCCTTCTCTTCCGCATCCCAGACATCTAGCCTTAGAAACTAGTACGTAGTAAACATTTAAGAAATGTTTGTTCAATAAGTAAAGGATTTAGAGGGACTCCATTTGGGGTGCCAAGCCAAATATCAAAAGTAAGCCACCTGAAAGGCAATCACTGAGAATTGAAATTTATCTCACATATTTTTTCAAAGCCCATTCTGTACAGAAGGTGAGGACCCTTGGGGGAAACCTGCGTTCTCCTTGTAATATAAAGCTTTTAGGAGGAAAGGGAACAAAGTGATTCTTTTTAATTAACCCTCATCAACCTTATTCCGTAAGAATGTATACTCTTGTGAGTTTGGCCCCTTCTTCCTCTCTTCATAGTGTGAAGCGCTGTACTTATATGGAGTTATGCTGCTGGTCATCGACCAAAAGATTGAAGGAGAAGTCAGAGAAAGAATGCTGGTCTCTTACTACCGATACAGGTGTCCTGGGGCTAGGACTGTACCCTTCCAAGCTTTGGTATTGGTAAAGTGCACTGAAGGTTTCCGTACTACTTGTACCGGGAACAGCAGCGATATGGTCTAGAATGAAAAATATGGGATTCTTATCTCTTCTCATAGTGTAGAACTCTAGTGATTACTCTGTTTTTATGTCATAATAATAGACTATATGGCACATAATCTATATATTATCTATAAAAGAGCCTATATACTATAGATTATTAGAGATATATAGATTATTGCATCCATGATGGTACCTCAGTTTTTAAAAAAAAAAGAATCTGAATTTTCTTTACCTTAAAGATAGATAAATTTGGGAATTTTTTTTTTTTTTTAAGTTTTTAAATACTACTCTTGGGCAGATGTAGGGAAACGAGTATGTTTTCTGTTGTCATTTTTAGGTGGATGACTTTGAAAAGGTATCACTCCAGGTTAGGTGGGAAGTGAATATATACATGTATACACACACACACACACACACACACACACACACACGACAACAGAAACAAACAAGGGCACATATCATGATCATGTGTTTTGTATGTCTGTTTCGAGCTGCGACATATCAATGACCCAATGATGCGACCCAATCAAGAAGTTGGGTCTTTAAATCAGAAGCCACCTCAAAGCTCTGTAATTCCAGTATTTACCACGCACATTTCAATTTGTTGAATTAATGAGTCAAAACCTGGATACAAGGTCAATGTTAGATGTAGTCACAATTCAGGGAGGAAACAGATGATAAGCAGGAATCAGGTAGGAACCTGAGTTAAAAGATGGCACAGACTAGAGTGAATATTCTGAAACTTAGAAATTAGGGTACAATAAATAGGGCAAAGGGGCAGATCTTCAGCAGAGAGGGACCATTGGAGACATCAGATCTTCAGCAGCAGCTGGGACCGCTGCTGCTCAGCCCAACATTCCCCTCAGGCAGCTCAACCAGCCCTGTTTCCTTTGACTTCCTGTGTATGTGAGGAGAGCGGCCACCAGCATGCATAATTGGTTCACAGCTGTTTGACCACGAGCTGTTTTAACATCCACGTTTTTTAAAATGAACTTGGAATGGCCTTGCCAATATTTCCAAAAGTACATGGAAAAACAAAAACAGTAAATATCATCAAGAAGAAGTGGGAAAAAAAAAATGTTTATCAAGCCCAGCTTTGACAATCCAGCTTTGTCCCTTTGGGTACAACAGCTAATTCATTAGACTGTTAGGATCCATCACTGAAATGACACCGAACAGTTGTAAGGCAGAGTTGTGGGGAAGGAGATTCTTTCATCAAATAGGAGGTCATCTTCAAGTCTTAGATTGTTCGGTCTCTCTGAGGGATTACTACTCCACACCACCCTGAAAACCATGGAGGTTTTGATTAAATCTCTGTAGAAGGTGCACCTTGCCAAGAAAGAACCAGTTATCGCATATCCCACTTCAAGTTGACATCATCTTTTAAAACTATTTTCTAACTTACAAAATGTGGGTGCTGGTTCACGTTCTTTACCTGCAACTCTGAAATCCAAAGAGCTCTAAAAAAAATAACATGCATGTGTACACACACATATACGTGCACATAGTAACTCCTTTGGCAGCAAAGCTGATCTAACCTGAAATCATCTGCAGTCAAAACCTGAGCAGAGCAGACACAAGGCTATAGGTAGTCCTTATTTTTCTCACTTGTGTGACTATTCATAAATCCTACCACAGAAATATTAATGTGTCGATCGTGTAATGCCAGTTGAGACCCCAGTAGAGTGTCATATCATATATACCCTATTAACTTCTTATATTTGGAAAATGCTGTAATCTGAAACAAATCCATCCCTACGGATTGTAGAAAAGGGGTTGTGGACTTTAACATAGAACTAACTATACGTACGTATAAGAATCCACCTTATATATGTGCTGTAATAGGCTTTTTAAAAATGTAGTTGTGACTCTTAGGGATAGAAATTGACCAAAAATCTTACCTGAAACTATATAAGTCAGGTTATGATGAAATTCTGCTTTTCTTTTTGGCTTTTGAGTTTCTAATATGTGCGGTTTATCTGGCCCTTTATTTCCCATCGTGAACATGGCCCAGTGCTGCTCGATCTTCTGCTGATTCAAATATGGATGACATTTGTAAGCTGCTCCGAAGTACAGGTTATTCTAGCCAGCCAGGAGCCAAAAGACCACCCAACTATCCTGAGAGTTATTTCCAGAGAGTGCCTATCAATGAAGCCTTCATCAGTATGGTCATTGGTCGACTGAGATCTGATGATATTTACAATCAGGTGGGCATTAAATCTGTCAAGATCTGAGTAGTTTCAAAGATTGATCTCACTTTCCTTCTCAAATTACTCCTTCCCTTCCTTCTTCCTCAAAAGAATAAAAGCAGCTAAAAAATTTCAAATTGTGGGAGCTGTACTATGAGACAGTAAAGAAAAGGGGGACAATAATTTGGGCAGAATTAGAGATTTCAGGGAGAAGATGGCATTTGATCTATATTTAGAAAAAAGATGCATTCTTGCAGTCATTCATTCAAGAAAGAGTTATTGAGTGTGTGTTACAAGTTGGCTGCTGGGGTACATCGCTGATGAAGGCAGGCCATGGATGCTGCCCATAATGAGCTTGTAGCTGAAGGAAGAAGATGGATAACTAAAGGAATTACAGCAAAGCAAGGTGAGTATTAGCTTAGAGGGAAGCAGAGAGGGCCATAGGGCATACAACAGGGACAGCAAGATTATTGTGGGTGGTGAAGGAGGCGTGAGGGCAGGTCTAGGCAAGAAGACAGCCTGCACAGAGCTCTAAAGACGTGTAGCATTTGGAATTTGCCTCACTTTTCTCTCCAGTATGTGTATCATTCACTTAAGAGGATACCAAAGAAAATTAGCATTCGACTTCATTTTCCTGAAGAAAATTGCCCCATAATTTTAGGGGTACCTGGCTAGCTCAGGTGGTAGACCATGCAACTTTTAACCTCAGGGTTGTGAGTTCAAGGCCCACATTGGGAGTAGAGATCACTTCGAAATAAAATCTTTTTTTTTTTTTTTTTTTTAGATTTTATTTATTTCAGAGAGAGAGAGAAAGAGAGAGTATGAGAGAGGAGAGGGTCAGAGGGAGAAGCAGACTCCTTGCCGAGTTGGGAGCCCAATTCAAGACTCGGTCAAGGGACTCCAGGATCATGACCTGAGCTAAAGGCAGTCACTTAACCAACTGAGCCACCCAGATGGTCCAAAAGTAAAATCTTAAAAAAAAAAAACCCACCTAATTTTATGTATTATGTATTTTTCTTACTAGAATAAGAATTAGACCTATAATGACTGGATATCATTTACTCACACAGCACAGCTGCTCTGTACAGCTCTTTAGATAGCCTGTTAGTTTCCTTTATGAATATCTTCAGTATAAAGAGGTTTTTGTGGTTTTTTTTAAACAGCTCAAAATCAAAAGCTACCTGCAGGTACTAGGTCTTCATAACATCTGTTGCCGTTTATTGAGAATTCAGTATCAACCAGAATCATAGTAGGGTTTCTCATAAACCATTCTCTCTTTCCTCAGAACAGTCCTGCAAAGTAGGCAACATTATCCTCATGTTGCTGTTGAGAAAAATATGGCTTAGGGAGTTTAATGCTTTTCATGAGGTCATGTAACTAGGTGGCAGAACCATAATTTGAACTCGGGTCTGTGTGACATCGAAGACCATGCTGCTGCTTCTCTGTTTCTCTTTACCCCTTCTGCCTCGTACGTAACGTGGTCCACGTGTCAAGGCCGTGTGTTTCCGTTTTTCTCATCGCCCTTGACCTTTATTTACCCAGGGCTTACGCTGGGATTGTGCTGTGTGTCCACCCTCCTCTGCCCTGTACCTCCCCCATCCCTGGTCATGGTTGATTGGTGGGGGGGGGTGTTGTGTTGGATGCTTGACCCAAGATGAACCAAATTCCCTATCACCAGGTAACTTGGAAGTGGGCCTAAGAAACAATATCTGATGTAGTTTTACTCAAAACATGCAAAGTTGGAGTCTGGGGTAGCCTATGTAAGAACATTCTGGGGAGAGAGAGCAGGGGCAAACACATCAGGGAAAGGAAACAGTGAAGGCTTTCTGGTTCTCAGCTTCACGCCCCTCCTGTGGCTGGGCCTCTTTCCTGCCTGCAAGTTCCCTGCAACATTGCTGTGTCTGCCCCTGTAGCAATGTCCTCCCTTTCTGTTTGTAGTCCTCAAAGTGATATGTACTGTGTGCAGCCAGGTTCATGACCCGTGAGGCAATGGAGCCCTAGGATGCAACAGCACCTAAAAGAGAGATCATTGAATGGAGGTACTGTGAGGTGATGAGCGACTTGAAGAGACTCCAGGTGATAGGGCAGGCCAAGTGAGCTGTGGGATAAACTGGGAAGTGAGAAAATGGCAGCAGGGTTTGGGGTCTGTCAGCTCTGAGAGGTCATCTGTGATAGATAGAAGTGGACAACTGGCCGGTCACAGGGGGTTAAAACAGTTTCTTTTCTTTTTCTTTTCCTTTTTTTTTTTTTTTGAGGAAAAGACTTTAATTGCAACCGAGTCAAGGGTGGGAAGGAAGATTAGCAGTAAGAAGGCAGGCCCTGGTTATACTGTATTCCTTACAGTGCCGCCCTCTGAGAATTGTTCCCAGAGCCCAGGACGCCCTGTTGGGAGATGGACGTCCTAGAACCTGACCACTTACCTGGCACACGTATGAATTCAGATGTCACCAACAGCTGCCCCTTTGGGGGGGTTGTGTGTGCTTCGCAGGTCTCCGCATACCCTTTGCCTGAGCACCGCAGCACGGCCTTGGCGACTCAAGCTGCCATGCTGTACGTGATCCTCTACTTCGAACCTTCCATTCTTCACACGCACCAGGCAAAAATGAGAGAGATTGTGGATAAATACTTTCCAGATAATTGGGCAAGTATTACTATCAGTCTTATTTTTTTCTCTGTAATAACCTTGTTAGGGAACCGATTTTCTGTTCTTTTAGCCTTTAGCCTGGAGATCAGAATGTTGTAAATAACAAGACGTAAAGTTACTTGGATAAAATTACTCTAAGTATGTTGAGACTCTAAAAGTTGTAACATGAGGGAATAAGTCAGTAAAACTTCCTGAAGAACCGATAGGTTCTTTTCCTTAAAATGATACTGTCAAGGTAAAACCATGTATTAAAATGTATCTTGTTTTAGTTGCTGAGATTGTAACTGTTTCATAAGTATTTCTTTATTCCTTTCTATTTCATGACTCTAACCTTACAGAATTGGTCTGTTATTTTATGAATAGGAATTTTATTTTAATAATAAGTTCCATCTACCTGTTATTTTATGAATAGGAATTTTACTTTAATAATAAGTTCCATCTACCTGTAAGCTAATATTGATGGGGTTTATATTACCGCAGGGATGTGCTTCTGACTTTTTAAACATTGTCTCCCCGCACAATATTCTTAAAAAGAATAAAGCTGACTTAACATACTCAATGTAGGCGAGATGTTCTCTTTGTACACAGAGGTTTTTAATAAAGTACAGGGAATTGGATCGTGTTCTCAGGTGGCAGATTCTATTTCACTTCTTACTGGCCATTGAATTGCAGGCTGTGATTAGGGAGCTGGAGGAACAGCCCGCAGTGAGGAGATGATGCCTCCTCTCCACGAACACATTACGCTTATGAGCTAGGGGCTGAGCAACCCAGAGGAAAACTAATAATCTGGGTTCATTTGCCTAAGCTTAATTAAGAGTTTTGACCATAGTGCTAATCAGAAACAGAAATACTTCCATGCTTAAGGAAGGTCAAAATCCAGTTATATGAGGCTTATAAGATACACTGCTAAAAAATACCCGGCACACTAAAAATAAAGGAATTGGGGCGGCTGGGTGGCTCAGTCAGTTAAGCATCTGACTCTTGGTTTCAGCCCAGGTCATGATCTCAGTGTCATGAGATTGGGCCCTGTGTGGGGCTCTACACTTAGCATAGAGCCTCCCCTTTCTCTCCCTCTCCCCCACTGCCTGCTGTCTCTCTCAAATAAGCAAATAAAATCTTGTTTTTAAAAAACCGGAGTTAGAGAGAGAGAGAGAGAAAGTGATTCTAGGCAAATGCCAGCCAGTGAAAAGCCAGTAAGAAAATATTACTATCACACCATGAAGAATTTTAAAGAAAAACACTAATAGGAATAAAGGGGGATCATATATGATTTTAAAAAGAATAATCCAAGGTCAAATCATAAATTCACACCCAGCGAAATACTCAAAATATATAAAGTAAAAACGAAATAACATGTAAAAATCAATGAAACCATAATCATGGTGGGAAATTTTAGTATACTTCTTTCTCTATATAATCCTGCTCTTTCAAAAATCTGTAATAGATGTTTTGTGTATATTTGAAAGGATATGTATGAAAGTTGAAAAACATCAGATAACGTCAACAGAGTTTTAAAAAACGTTTGTCTACAGACTGTATTCTCTTACTGTAACATGATTGCATTAGAAGCCAGCACTTAAAAGGTATTTTTAAATGTTTGGAAACATTTTAAATATACCCCCAAATAACTTTTGTGTTCAAGAGGAAATCACAGTAGGACGCCTGGGTGGCTCACTCAGTTGAGCGTCTGCCTTCGGCTCAGGTCATGATCTCAGGGTCCTGGAATCGAGTCCCCCATCCGGCTTCTTGCTCACTGGGGAGCCTGCTTTTCCCTCTGTATGCTGCTACCCCTGCTTGTGTTCTCTCTCTCTCTCTCTCTCTGACAAATAAATAAAATATTAAAAAAAAAAAAGAGGAAATCTCAATGTAAATAAATAGGTAGAATCACACAACATCAAAATACTACAAAGTGAAGCTCATAGCAATAACTGAAACTGTTCTTCAAGGTAAATGAAGTAAATAAAACCTTAAATATGTTTATTTTTAAAACAAGAACAGTTAAAAATAAATGAGTTAGAGGGGTGCCTGGCTGACTTAGTCGGTGCAGCATGCGACTCTTCTTTTTTTTTTAAAGATTTTATTTATTTATTTATTTGACAGAGAGAGACAGATCACAAGTAGGCAGAGAGGCAGGCAGAAAGAGGGAAGCAGGCTCCCTGCTGAGCAGAGAGCCCCATGTGGGGCTCGATCCCAGGACCCTGAGACCATGACCTGAGCCGAAGGCAGAGGCTTAAACCACTGAGCCACCCAGGTGCCCCGCGACTCTTGATCTTAGGGTTATGGATTCAAGCCCCACGTTGAGTGTAGAGATGACTTAAAAATAAAATTTAAAAAAAGTAAATGAGTTAGATATTGAGCTTTTAAGAAGCCAGAATAGGTCAGGTAAAAGGAAGTCAATAAGTATATGAGCAGCAATGTATTGAAAAGGACAAAAAGGGAATGAGAGAGAAGATCAATACAACAAAGGCAGGTTTTTTTGAAGAGGAACAAAATAGATACTTAGTGAGACTGACCAGACAGAGAGAGAGAGAGAGAGAGAAAAGTTTAAATATGTTAAGCTTGAAAAAGCAAACCTAAGATACAATAAAGAACTTTTAAAGTTATTAGAAAACTTCTAAACAATTTTATGCCAATATATTTGAAAACTGAAGAAATGGAAAATTTTCTCAAATATCTATGATACCGGGGCGCCTGGGTGGCTCAGTTGGTTAAGCAGCTGCCTTCGGCTCAGGTCATGATCCCAGGGTCCGGGGATCGAGTCCCACATCGGGCTCCTTGCTCAGCAGGGAGCCTGCTTTACCCTCTGCCTCTGCCTGCCTCTCTGCCTGCTTGTGTTGTCTCTCTCTCTCTCTCTCTCTCTGACAAATAAATAAAATCTTTAAAAAAAATAAAATCTATGATACCAAATCTGACTCAAGAAGAAAAAGGAAGCATGACAAGCCCAGTGACTGTTAAAGAAATGAAACTGGGCATCCAACCTCCCTGCTTATCCACTCCCACCAAAAAGAGAGGATCCCCAGGACCACCAGATTTCTCCAGCAACTTTTAGCAAAATTTCAAGTGACAAATAATCACAATTTTATACAGACCGAAGTAGGTGGGTGAAGACCTGCAAAAGTAATGCTTTGTTTCCTTTAGTCTAGAGATTCTCCTGTGAACTCGGGAACCCTAGGAGTCCCCCAGGCTTGTGCCAGGGGTCAGTGAGGTAAAACTGTGTTTACGATTACACCACAGTACTCTGTGCCTTCTCCTCTCATCCTTTCCGAAGCACACTTTGCATTTCCAGAGGCCCCGAGAGAGTTACCTCAGGAGCCTGACTGAGGGAGCCGAGTGTGAATCCGGCCGTCTTCAGTTAGGCTGGACGTTACAGAGACTCGAACAAATGGAAAACTGATGCCACCCTTCTCACAAAACTTTTTGGGAGACCTTTAGTCGTTTTGTTTTTGTTTTTAATGAAAAACCTTTTATGTTAGCAGGTAGTGGGTTCGCTGTTATTTAAAGTGAATTAAATAGTTTTTGAGATGTCTCAGGTATGATGTGTAATATGATAAACATCAATGGATGTGACCCCATTAAAAAAAAAGTCCTTTGGACCTTTGGAGTTTTCAGTAAGTTTTAGTTGCATAAAGGCAGAGGTGAAAACGTTTGAGGAGACCACTGTTCTTGTGTGCTTTTCTGTCAACCTTGATTTAGTCATTTTCCCATGAATAGCTCTTCTGGCCCTTGTTCCAAAGTGTCCCTAAGACAGAATGCTTACCTCTCTATTTGGCAAATTGTGGTTTTGCATTGCTATGGAGTTTGAACTGGAAGGAGTGGGCAGCGTCTTCTGTAACTTGGCCTCCGAGTGAGTAGGTATTTAACATACTGGATGAATGTGTCCTCTTGCAGGTGATTAGTATTTACATGGGGATCACGGTTAACCTAGCAGATGCTTGGGAACCGTATAAAGCTGCCAAAACTGCTTTAAACAATACCCTGGACCTTTCAAACGTCAGAGAACAGGTAGGTGCTGGCCAATGCAGAGGGATTCTCGTAACAGCTGCAAGTCTGCTTTGGGGGGTAGGAAATGAGGAGAGTTCCCAAGGAATTTGGAAAATGTCCACATAGACATTTTAAGTGTGACTGGTTAACAAAAGGGGAATTTTGTGCATCCTAATAAGATAGATAATTATAGATTTTTAACTTGCATGGTATAGGTAAGTGGGAGACTTGGGGTCTAAGATTCAACATCCTAAGGCAAATCAGTGTGTCGCACGACCCCAATTGACTTTGCTTATTCTTGCTAAAGTCTGTGTCCTTGTGGACAGAACGGCTTTCACCGGAAGCTGGAATTTTAATTTTTCATTAGTAGGATGAATATTGAGGACGGTAACTGAATGTACACAACATGTCCTGTCACTGTAATTTAAATTCGTCCTCTCTGATGTGTCAAAGCAGCAGCAAAACCAGACATGTTTCATCACCTTAGAGTTTAAATGATTATATTCTGTCTCTTTGATGAGAACACAAGGCAGTTACCCTCAGTTTGTTTTCTATGATTTAGTTGCTTGTGATTTGTCTCTCTCTGGGGTTTCATCTTATTTTATTTTTTCTTCCTTTCTCCCATGATCCTGTTTTGTTTCTTAAATTCCACATATGAGTAAGATCATATGATGACTTTCTCTGACTGACTTAATTTTGCTTAGGATAATACCCTCTAGTTCCATCCACGTCATTGCAAATGGCAAGATTTCATATTTTGATGGTTGAGTAATATCCCATTGTGTGTATCTGTGTGTGTGTGTGTGTGTGTGTGTGTGTGTGTGTGTGTGTATCTCACATTTTCTTTATCCATTCATCTGTAGCAAGGTGATAGACATTTAGGAGGGCATGTGATGTAATGAGCACTAGATATTAAATTATATAAGACTGATGAATCACTGAACTCTACCTCTGAAACTATCAATACATTATATGTCAATTGATTTTAAATTAAAAAATAATTAAAAAGTAAAAAAGAACACAAGGCAGAAGGAAATTCCTAAGTAAACAGAGCAATAAAAGTTTCTTTGTTGGGCAGTATCCTTGACATTTCTAAACAGTTACCTTCCTCAGCCTGGCTGTCTGAGTTTTTGAGTTTCCAGTGCAGATAGAATGATATTGACTCAACGTCAGCATATTTTATTCAAGTAAATTGAATTCCATCAATAATGCACAAAATAATTTCAACATTGGCATGTCTCCTGGAAATATATTAGAGAAAGCAGTGCTTCCAATACTTACTGGTATCAGAGCATTAATTTTTCATCACTAAAATTACTTCCCAAAATTGCATTTTCTCCTTGGTGCTGTTTTAAGATCTTCAGAGTCCGCCGATGAAGCACCTGGTGATAGTTTTAAACTAACCTGACTAGGCTAATGATGTTGAACATTTAACTCTTGCTTCGGGGAAAGCAGAATGACCAGATTTCCAAAAGGCTGGTTTGAAAATTCACTTTTGATCTACTGAGGTGTATTTTCATTGTGCTTTCATCTGCCTGTAGAGGTCTCTTCTCCTGGGTGTTTCTGCTCTGCCTTCTTGGTCAATAATTATGGGAAGAATAGGCAGTTGAGCTTCTGCCTTTATATTTCTTTTCCATCCAAGTTAAGAACAGAAGGGGCCCCCGGAACCACTTGTTCTCACTTCTGCAGTTGACATTTGCAGAAACCAGGAGGGAGAGGTTCAATCCAAAGTCACACCAGTATCTCATCATAGCTGGAGGTAGGATTTAGGATTCCCTCGGTTTGGAGTCCAACATCCTTTTCAGAAATGCTCAATAAACCACTTGTCTTTGGGCCTTACCAACTCTGGTCCATATGTTACTCATCTCCTAGAGCAATGTGATTATTTGTCCAGGGCCTCATCTGTCTGTGGTTTGTTTTCAAGGAAAATCATTTTCTCTTGTTGAAAATGTAAATCAAGTTGTTTCGTTTTTTCATTTTAAAAAAGTCAAGCAGATACGCCGCTGTCAGTGAAAGAGTGCATGCTCAAGTGCAACAGTTTCTGAAAGAAGGCTATTTAAGGGAGGAGATGGTTCTGGATAATATCCCAAGGCTTCTGAACTGCCTGAGAGACTGCAATGTTGCCATCCGATGGCTGATGCTTCACACGGCCGACTCAGGTAATGTGCAAAAGGTGTGCCATCTACATGGCTCCACATAAAGGCTTTCAGAATGAAGATACGCTCCACGATGCAAAAATGGGTTAGCCTTTGGGAGAGAATCAAGTTGCTTTTTAAGTTAGTCATTTTTATATCTACTTGGACAAGGCAACAGCCCACCTGCATAGTCCCTTTGCCAGGTTCGATTATCCGGGATTATCCCAGTGGGTCCAGTGTAATCACAGGCATCCTTGAAAAAAGGAAAGCAGAAGAGGCAGGACTAGAAATGAAAACGCTTAACAGGCCATTGCTGGTTTTACAGGTGGAATGGGGCCACAAGCCAAGGAATACAGATGGCCTGCCTCTAGGTGCGGAAAAAGATAAGATAAAAGATAAGAGCCCTCAGAAGGAGCACAGATCTGCTGACTCCCAGTGAGACCCATTTCAGATTTCTCATCTCCAGGACTATAAGAGAATACATTTGTGTCTTCTTAAGCCATTAAGTTTGTGGCGATTGGTTATAGCAGGAAACAAGAGCTAATCCAGGAAATAAGAGCCAGATTTGCAAAACACATCTGGTGGGATTTGGGACTTGAGTCCAGAGCAGGAGAGAAATGTTGCTGGTTGGCGTAGAGGGGTGAAGGTGGTTGGGGAAGGCTCCCCACAAGACACAGGAGCGGAGTGGCCCCCTCCTTGGATTTTGAAGTAAAAAGTTCTAGACTGGAAAAACGATAGAGAAGGAGGTAGAATTTTGGAATTACAGAAAAACATGGACCCACAGAGTTGATGAACAGGCTAAACCAGAGTGCTTAATAAAGATAGATTGGGTCTACCCTTTTCTGGTCCACAGTCCTCTTGGAGACGCTATGGGCCAGCAAGTTCAGTTGCTTCACAGATTGTAGGAAATGCTTCCATAAGGTCTGTGAGCCTTTGACTTAAAAAACCCTGGTTTAACAGAAAAATAAGTAGTTTGGACTAACCTGAGCTAGTTGAGAGCTGACACAATTCCTAGTACTTAACTAGCGATTTCACACACCCAGAAGTGTGCTTCCCGCTCTCAGGCGTGTCATTCAGCAGCCCCGTAAAGCCTCCTGCTTTTTGTTTTTCATCAACAAACTTTGCCTGAGTGCGACCCTGAGACAGGCACTGCTTTCAACAGCTGTCCTTTCAGATGAGGCTGTGTCTCTGAAGATGACTCTGCAGCCTCCCAGGGTAACACAGCCGCCCGTAGCTCGGCCCTCCCAGGCAAGATGTTCTCCCCTCCAGCTCCCGTCTGGTTCCATGTCCTGGGAGTGGTCAGCAGGGAAGACAGCAGGTGGACTTCTTCATCCTTTGTCTCTCCGAAAATTCGGGGACTTTCTTCTCAGCCTTCTCTCTTCACACTGGAGATCTCCAGCCATGAAATCTTCCTCAGACGTGCTGCTTTCCAGTTTTGTTTTGTTTTGTTTTCGTTTTGCTTCTACATCCCTCCCCAATTTACGGTTTACTCACAGCATGAATACCATGGCTGAAGTTGAATCATCTAATGAATCTGGTTTTAGTCACATTTCTTTTGTACATAAACTCTAATTCGAATTTGAGGATTTTGCTATACTGACTCAGTCTGGAATCTTCTTTACCAGAGTCTTACATGCACAAGCATGTAAACAGCTCAGGCCCTCACTTTATGCTATCATAAAACCAACAATGCATTTCTGGTGACTCAGTCTCCTCGTCCTCTTCCCCTCAACTGTGCCTGACCTCCATGCCTCCACTCTGGGAGCCGGGAGTCTCCTGGATTGGCACCCTTGCAAGGACAACAATGTTGGTGCATTTCTCTTCAGCCACATTTGTTTTCCATTTTTGTGCCTGGCAGTTGTCTGACCTGGTTGCACAAGGTCATCATTTACCAGAAACAAAGGATTTCCCTATCTGATGAGGAGTCATGTGTGGGAAAAGTAACTGCTTATCTAGCTTTTAAGGTGTTTTTGGTGTTGATGTGTAGGAAGGAATGCGTGTTCTTTATGTTCCCTCCCATTGATCCGCTGGAGGCATCTTGCCCAGGCTTTGGATGCATCCCCGGTGTCTTGCAGCTTCTGAAGAAACACGCTCAGAGCCCATCTCCCCAGGCAGGGCTGCCGGGCTCCTGAAGTCTGACTCTGAGGTTACCATGCTTCTAAGATCTGTTGCCTCAGTTCTCTGAATCTGCATTCTTGCAGGTCAGATGTCAGAGATAAGATCAGGCCCTGAGAACGCTGGAACGTTCCATTCCTGCTTTCTACCAAGAAATTAATTAATGCGGGGTGATATTCCCTATCCAAAAATGAAAGCAAATTAGTCTCGGAAGGTTTCTTGTTGAATCTAAATTAATACAAAACAAGTGGAACTCTCTGTAAGTTTGGTCTGTTTGATTTTTGTTTGTTAGGCAGTTCTAAAGCTGAAAAAATTGTCTCTGTGTTGTCATCGTCGCCAGTTCCAATATAGCTCTTCCTAGATAGTTGTGATGAATGCATAATAGATCCACTCTGAGGTCCCATGAAAGCCGAGCCCTTCTCCAAATTGTCACAAATCTCCTCCTGATGGAATAGCTTAGAAATCAGTATATAAAATAGCCATCTGCAGACTTCACCAGAACTAAAACACCCTGACAATTACAACACATCCTTCTATATACACCAGACTTCCTGGGGTACCACCGAAGGGCTAAGAAGTAAGAAAGCTGTGTGACACCAGAGCAACAACCAGGGACCTTAAACCTTATCAGATGTGAATTTTTTGACAATGTTTGTTGCCTTAAATTTTTCATTTTGACTATGTATAATCCAGTTAGCCTTGACTTGTAACTATTTATGCCTTATCCTATTTTCTTGTTTTTCTTAAATAAATAATTGGCCCTATAAACAAATTTCAGCAAATATCAGTTTCTAAAAATTCTCTATACCTTTCTTTAACAAATTACTTATTTTACTTGAAATAGTTTCGGTTGGGAGCTGAGAGGCTGAACAGGGAATCAAGATATTAGGTATTTTGCCCCTGGGTCCATCCCTGCCCAATTTTGTCTCCTTGGCCTAGTTGCCAGAATCTCTCTGGGCCTTGGTAGTAGATAGTTCAGGAAGCTTCAAGTGCCTGCCATGCCCTCGGGCCTTTACAGGGAACAGAACGCTCCCAGGTCTGGTTTTTCCTGTTTGGAGGTACCACATCTTGGTGTGGGTAACCCTGCTTCCCCGTGGTGTCAGGGACCCCCAAGACCACCCTAGGTGCGATCACTTCCTAGAAGGCACAGCGTGTTTTAGCACTTGTGGCTGTGATTTATTGTAGCAAAAGGTTAGAAGGCAAAATCAGCAAAGGGAAAAGGCACATGGGGTGAAGTCTGGAGGGAACCAGGCGCAAGCTTCCAGGGGTCCCCTCCTGATGGAGTCACACAGGATGTGTTTAATTCCATCCCCGCCCCTGGCACTGCATTGCAGCAGCATGTGTGACGTGTTGGCACTTGGGGAAGTTCCTTGGAAACTCCGTGTCCAGGGTTTTTATTTGGGGCTGATCACAGGCAGCCTCTGCCTGGAACGTATCAAAATTCCAGACCCCTAGAAGGAAAGCAGGTGATCATCGTAAAACATATCGTACGAACAGTTAACGAGTAGTGGCCCACTCTTATTAGTATTCGAAATGGTAGCGTCTCCCAAAATCTGAGTTCTCAGATGTGCCAACCCAGCAAACAGGCCTGAGGAAAGCAGAGTGTCCACCCTGAATGGCAGAGAGCAACACCTAAACCAAAAGCAACTCCAAAAAGGACATAAGGAGGCTGCCCACCAACGGAACAGTGTCCAAAGGCTCTGCCCACCAGTACTGGACAGTCGATAATGAACCAATCCCAGAATGCCTACAAAATCTGGAATGCTTTTCTGCTGCTTGCTTTTTCTCATTCTGTAGTATATCATGGATGACATTTCTTGCCACTTGCAACTGCCATATTTAAAAGTTCAGTTGTACTTATTCATGGCATAGATATACTATAATTTTTTTTCCATGTGTTACTGGTATACATTTTGCTTATTTTCAGATGCTTAAAATGAATGAAAATGAAGGAAAGTTTTTAAGAATTCCCCTTATAGTTCATGTTTTCTACACATTTAATAAATTAGAAACTCTTTTCTTCCTGTTTCCAGCCTGTGACCCAAACAACAAACGCCTTCGTCAAATCAAGGACCAGATTCTAACAGACTCTAGGTACAATCCCAAGATCCTCTTTCAGTTGCTGTTGGATACTGCACAGTTTGAGTTTATACTCAAAGAGGTAAAACCCTTGAATAAATAATCATCAACATCTTAGTGTTTTTATGATTAAAAGTATTTTTAAAGGATTAGAATTCCATAAGTGTGTCTCTGACTCAGGCCACAGATTCTAGCTGTCTGAGACAGTTCTTACACTAAAAGGACAGGATTAAACACTTAACAGGCATTTAGGGCCACTGCCGTTGGGGAGACAGTGTTGGGGGAAATTGTACAAGACAAGCAGTCTAGTGAGGAATACAAACAAGTAATCAGAGAGTTGTACTAATGAAAATGTAAAAACAAACTGAGAAACATGCTCTAAAGGAAAGGAACATAGTTCTCAGAGGACCTAAAATCAAAGAGGCTATCCCCTATTTCCCTGAGAAGAGAAGCGAGAGCTTCTGAAAGGACCCGAAAAAGGGACCTGTCAGAGTTCACGAGGACAAAAGTTGGGAGCATTCTGGGAACCATGCCAGAGAGAGGGCACAACATGCCCAAGTCCTCACGGGTAGGGAACAGCATGACCAGTTCAAGGACCAGAAAGACTAAGGTGGCTAGAGGGGACAAAACAACAGAAAGTGGTGTGAAATGAGATTGAAAGGTGGGCAGGAGCCAGCCTAGGCCTGGCCTTATAGGATTTCAGTCTTCATCTGAAAACCCGTGAGAACCTGTTAGGGCTTTTAAGTAGAGTGGAGGATTTGCAATTAAACAAAGTCAACTTAAGGACTTTAAGGATTTCGAGTTCCCTGTAGGAAATTCTGAGGTTGGTCAGTCTTAGGGCTGACTTATTTAGTCAGCCTGACTTTATTAGGCCTCTGTGAGCCTAATAAAAATGGCAGATAACCTAGGAATGCCTAAGTTCTGGAACCAGTAACTTTGGGGGTTTGGATCAGGTGGGCCCAGGAAGTAGCCGTGGATGTTAATGCCCATTCAGAACTGATCTTTGTCTTGCCTCAGTCTGGTTAGTGGTATGCTAGATGTTTCTTTATCTTCTAGGTATGCAAGGACACTGTGTTCCCTCATTAAGTAGCTCAGGAAAAGTATGTGCTTATTATTAACATCATGCTAATGCATGTGCAGAATGTTTTCAGTGACTCGTCTGGGTTTCATTTTGTAAGATCAGAGAAACGCTACCCCTTTTTGATCTCTTTAATAACGTTAATATTTTCCCTCCGAATAGGAAATCATTATTGAATAACCGCTGTGTTCCCAGCTAGGTGCTAGGAATTCAAAAACAAACAAGGCTTGTCCCTACCATCAAGGAGCTCTCAGTATAGTGGGGAAGAGAGACAGATTAAGCCAAGATGAGAAACCAAGAAAGATCCAAGAGCAGGAACCAGGCAGCTTAGTTGTTGGTCAAAGCCAACTGCAGAGGCAAGTGAGTCACCCCCAAGGAGTCTATGTACTCGGTCCAGTTAGAATCCTGAACCGAGCACCAGGTCCCCAAGAGTTCTGTTGCTCAGTGTCGTTGCATGGACATCAGGTCAGGCCTGGGTCAGCTGACTGGCCAAGCCTGCATTTCTAATCATTAATCTTTTTCTGGAATCTGCTGGAATAGAACAGGCAGCTTCCTTCTGTCTGTTCCAGTAGAGGGAAAAGAAGACTCAACTCATTGTGAGAGATCTTCAAAAGAGAAAGATCTGGTAGAAAAACAACAACTACCCAATACAAATCGAGCAAACGAGAGATCATACGTTTCAGCTCGGTGTGTTAACCTACCTCCCACCCTGACCCTTTTTCTAAAATATACTAATTGGACCTGTGTTTCTCATCATCTTTATGTGAAGGTACATCTCCTAACTGAAGGACCATCCTCTATTCCAAATTCTTTCTTGTGAGATGAAACCTGGTAGTTCAACCTGTGAATGAGTGTCTGAAGGGCTTCAAGCCATGTGGTCTGTGATGAAGGCTTCACAGTATTATTGTCACTGATGCTTTGTCACTTGGCATTGATTGATCCCACACATTCAAAAAGATAGGGCAGACACTATAAATAATTCTGATGGTTCCTCATCCTATTACTTTTCATTGCTTAATCATCCTGCCTGATCACTGAGATTCCTTTTCCTCTGGCCCACAAAATTCTATCAGTCTTGATCCTTTTGTCGGAATGAAGTCTCCATCTTTTAAAATTCATTTTGATGCTGAGGAATGAAGAATTTCTTAAAAAGAAAAATCAGTATACTCTCATATTTACCCCTTAGGAACTGAGTCCAATAAATAAGCCCCTATATGTGACATACCTTAAATATGTTTCTAAAATTTATTTCAAAGGAAAACAAAAAACCTTGAGATACACTGTTTCCTCCTCTGCCCAACCCTTTATAGAATTTTAATTTTATGTAGACATGAATTCATAAATAGACTTACTGTGTGATCAAAAAGAAAGAACTTTTGTTGGTAATTGGTAATTTAGCTCGTTCTCCACTCATCAGACAAGATAATGCTCAGTCTTCCCTGACCTTAAAATACATACAACCCCAGAAATTGTTACTTAGAAAGGACCTTAGAGCAGTGGCCACCAAGTTTCATATTAAAAATGCTGATTCCTGGGTCGACCCAAGACCATCTGAACCAGACTCTTCAAGGGTGGGGTGTGGGCATCTGAGAAGTGTAAAGCCATCCAGGAGACACTTAGGTTCATTTGGTCTGAGGACCACTGTCTTAGCAGGGGTCTAGCTTTGTCCCTCAATTTGTACAAAGTAGGACGGCTCAAGAGATGACATCAGGGTAATGTTACTTTTAGGCATATATTTTTATAATAAATTGGGTTTCGCTCAGGCTTTCTTGGTAAACTGCCTAATCTAGACTTCCTCTTAAGTAAGTAATTTCTTTTCTGTCTCTTTCAACAGATGTTCAAGCAAATGCTTTCAGAAAAGCAAGCCAAATGGGAGCATTACAAGAAGGAAGGTTCAGAGCGGATGACGGAGCTTGCTGATGTCTTTTCAGGAGTGAAACCCCTAACCCGAGTGGAGAAAAATGGTAATTACTGAAGAGGAAATATTGGCGTGCTTGAAGTGTATACAAAGATTACTGGAAAGACTTATAGCATAGCAAAAAGTCCTTACATTGTCATCATTGTATGCTAAGGGGGGTTGCTAATGAAGATCTGAAGCTTAGTTTTAGCTGCCTCTAGCTTTGTGCTCCCTTGGGCAACCTTCATAGCCTCTCTGGACTTGAGATGTCTTACTTTGGAATTCTGCAATTGGGCTAGAGGAGTTGTTATACTCTGGTTCCTAGTCCATAGGGTCATAAGTCATCCCCCACCCTCACCATAGTATGCACCCCTGGTGTGTCAGCTTATGCGCATTTGCGGGGAGAGACAAAAGGACCTAACCGTCCTGATCTTCTCAGGATACTTCCCTCAGGAATATTACTAACTAACATAGATGGTATGCAGGATTCTCGGCTTCTAAGCAGGTTTGCTGCTTTTCCCCCCTGGTGTGCCTGCCATCTAGTGGCAAAAGAGGGGGCCTGCAGACTTTTTGAAACAACATTGCTCTCAAGTCTTACTTTGATGATATTAACTCCCTTTTTTTTAGGAAATTTTATCTATAGCAAAGTTATGGTATTACTTAAAATTTTTATATAGGTAGAAACCTTTCAACATGCCCACAAATTACCATTATGAATTTTAAGATGACAAACTATCTTTTTAATACTTTATGTTTAACTATGAAATTCAAGTAGAATAGCATAGGTTTTTTGTTTGGAAAAAAAGCTTAATGATGTAACTTTTTGTTTAAAAAAAACTATTTTTAATCAGTATGATCTTGTGATTGCTATGTTTGGCTTTTGTTGATTTATTTGATGCTGAATGGTCAGCCTAAAATGTATTTCCAAGTTACTTTATTATTCCTAGTGGGAGAAGTTGGCTGTATTTTTATTCATGTGATATAAATTGGCAACGTGTTTTGCAGGTTGCTACATCGTGTCTAGAAAACAAGGAACCACTGTAATAATCTAACCAAATTAGTTTTTGAGAATGAGGCACGTTCATTTTTGTTCTAATTGCTTTCGGGTTCTTATAAATCCCAACATCCTTTCAAAGGTCATTCGAAGATAAAGTATCTTCTTATCTGGCTATATAGCATATTTCAGCTTAGGAAATACTGAGCCTTATGAGGCTATAAAATAAACATCTGTATTCTTGTCTTACATGTAAAGAAATTGAAGCTGTAAAGGTAGTCACTTCCTGAAGGTAACAAAGGTTCAGAGCCTGGATCGAGCTTGGCACCTCAGACCCTAAACCCTGTGCTCTGCTAGTCCAGAGCTGTCCCTCAATCTTAAAAAAAAAAAAAAAAAAAAAATCTTAAAAATTACAACTAGTGTCCCTATACGAATTCTTTAAATAACTTGGGTTAGAAGCCCTTAAGTGCTTTTATTAAAGTGAAATCATCCCACTGATAAAACAACAACAACAAAAACTTCGGGAAACCAACTTGGCGAGTTAAAAAGAGCAAAGCCTTTGAATCTGGCCAGACTATTGAGAAAAGCGTGGCTCTGGCGTTTAGTGACGGTGTGACCCTGCCTGGGATCCGAACGTCTCTGGGCGTCAGCTGCCTGATCTGAGAAATGCCTTCTAATCCCCCCTCCATAAATTGTTGGGAAGAGTCAATGAGACAAGCTTTGAGCTTTACCTGCCACTGAGAGTCCCCAGATCATGTCGGTGCCCTTTCCTTTCTCTGCTGCGTGAAATTGGTTTGTGAAAGCGAACGGCACCCCCTCAGCTCTTCGGATCATCCCTCCCGTTCCTGACATGTTGCCCCTCATTGTCCTCCAAGACAGGCCGTCATCATCTTTACCCTCACCTGGGGACAGACTATCCCTGTGCCTCTCTCTCTACGCATCCTCACTTCTCACAGAAACCTGTGTCCCATCTTTCGTTTCCTTCCTGACTCCTCCCCAGTCCCGTGCCCACTGTTGCACACTTGCATTCACCTGCCAGGGATTAGACTGAGCCACTCATGTAGAAAGTTCCCTCTCTTCTCCCAGGTCACACGCCCGAGGCACTTGGGCGGTTCTTGTGTGGAGAATCCCCGAGGGCCATGTCAGGTACCCAGCAAGAGCTCTGTGAACAAGATCGAGATTTGTTAAAGGTTCCTGAATAGATTCAAAGCCACAGGGACAGGAATCCCAGGGTCTCAGCAGTCTCTCCTTGTTTCTGTGTTCATAGAGAACCTGCAAGCTTGGTTCAGAGAGATCTCAAAACAGATCCTGTCTTTAAATCACGATGATTCCACTGCTGCAGGCAGGAAAACGGTGCAGCTCATACAAGCTTTGGAGGAGGTAAGAAAACCCTTCTTAAACAGTGGCGTTTGGATCATGAATCATAGTTTCCAACCCACAGCAATCTGGTCCTGGAAATACATCTGAAAGAATATCTCATCAGAAGCAACAAAAAGCATACTTTGCTCACAGTAGTGTTATATCCAGTGTCCTAAAATTGGGAGAATAATGAAGTGATCAGCATGAAGAGAATGCCAACAAAAGTGAAGCCATTTCCACTTACAGAAATGTGTAGTCTTGGAAAAATAATTATGAAAACAATATAGAAACCACGGCAATTGTGGTAAGGCAGCAAGAGCTAAAACAAGACCATGCTGTAGACACCGTTTCTAGATTGGGGAAGAGTTTGGGGGGAAAAACTACAAAGAAATACACCATTACCATATTTGGCTATTACCAAATACACCAATTACCATAGTTGTATAATGATCATATGCTTATAAGTGATGTTTTCTTTTCCGGAAAAAAGAAATAGTTTGTCTTTCATCTACTCAAATATTATCTACTCAAATTCAGAAAAGGATTATTATGTTTTCCCACTCCTGAAATTTTAATTGTATGCCTAACTAGGTTTAAAATGAAAAATAAACCAAAGCATGAGAACAATAACCGTCAACTATTTAAAACATCATCCATACTTACTTGGAACCCTCTTCAACTGGTATAAGTGTGTATCTTTAGAGATAGAAGTAATACTTTATTTGTCATACTTTCTTCCAGGCTTTTGTTTTTGTTTTTGTTTTTTTGTTTTTGAGAGGCCACTGTTAATGGCAATACAAAACAGCTCTCCATTGCTAGTGCATTAGATTCCCTAGCTGACAATTCATCACTTGTACTGTTCCTATTTTGCTTGTTTCCTGGATCTTTTACTTTGGTAAATGTCAGAGGCTTTTTATCATTTGGTTTACTTATTTCAGCGATGGCTCAGGCACCTTGAATTATATACATTACGACTTCAGGACGTTGGGGAATCATTGTTTTGTTTTAAGGAGTCCAACGAAAGAACTTAATAATGTCCAAATGCCAACACCCTGGTTGCGATATGACTTTTACTCTGTTTTTTAGCAAACCTGCAAGTCTTCAGAATTAAGAGGATTTTCTAATATGTGCCCGTTGATGCTAAAATGGAAGATGGAAGTATCCATCACTCATTATGGCATATATGTACACAGTAAAAAGAGTAGAACATTTTCTAATTCTAGAAACCTGTGCATTACTTTATGACTTGGCTTATACATTTCTAAAATTATCATTTGAAATAGAAATTTTGCCAAGAAATTCTTAGTGATTAGTGTGCTTTTCTTGAAGTGTTTTCAGGGGAAGATGAACACCACCAGAGCCATTCGGAATTTTCTAATTAAATGTATTTATGTGACACAGGTTCAAGAATTTCACCAGTTGGAATCAAATCTGCAAGTGTGTCAGTTTCTTGCTGATACTCGCAAGTTTCTTCACCAAATGATCCGAACCATTAACATTAAAGAGGAAGTCCTGATCACAATGCAGATTGTTGGGGACCTTTCTTTTGCTTGGCAATTAATTGACAGGTAATGTGACCAGCCTAACATTTCCCCTTAAGGAAGGCCACCACGGATGTCTCCTTATCGTTGATCTCTCTTACAGATTCACATCCATCATGCAAGAGAGCATAAGGGTAAACCCATCCATGGTTACGAAACTCAGAGCTACATTCCTGAAGGTAAGCAAAGAACAGTTAGATCACATTCTCAGTCACTAGGGAGGAATTGGTCTTCATCATTACCTCATGCATGAATTCAGTCCAAGATTTCATTCTTTTAAAAAGTTAGGTAATTTAAGTCTTTTTATAGAGTGAAAATTGTTAGCAGTTTTCCCACAGGAGCAGTTTCAAAAGATGCCATGTATATTTGAAGTTTCAATTAACATAAGTTGGATGTCTTACAGAAAATAGTTTTTAAGTTAAAAAAATACATTTTCATAGAAGTTCTACCAAGGTACTAAAAATGTGAGTCCTTTTTTCTCTAAGTCATTTTCCTTACTCATATAAAATATTCTTGTTGAGCATCTGCTACAAACTAGGGTCTCCTCTAAAGATGAGGGAATAGTGGTGAAAACACAAGTAGGGCCCTTGCTCTCAAGGTAACTTCAGATCGAGATAAATGAGCAAATAATTGACTCAATGTCTTCTGACAGAGAGTCACCTAATATATCAGTTCTTAGCTGCACTTCCTTTCCTATTTAAACATCTCTATAAGTGGGGCTGGGTTTTATAATTGACAGCACATCAAAGTTCACTTGTCGGCACTGTCTTTCTTTCTGAGTGGTACATAAAATAATGGCATATCGTACATGCTGTGACATCTTCGATTGGATTCAGTGCAGTGATCAGTCACAGTGTCTGGTTCCCATCCAAGAGCAGCTGGCTGCTTTAGCACAGTAGTTCTCAAACTGGAGGGCCGTCAGAATCACCCGGAAGGCCTGTCACAACACAGATGGCTGGGCCTCGCCCCTGGAGTTTCTGATTAAATAAATCTGGGGTGGGGCTCAAGAACTGGCATCAGTAACAAGTCCCCCGCTGATGCTGATGCTGCTGGTCTGGGGACCGCAGTTTGAGAACCACTGCCATAGCAGATGACAGTTGTTTTTAAAAAACTGTATCGTCATTATGTCATTAGATTTTTATTAGTTTATTAATTAGTGTCGTTAATCATTCATTATTTTTTATTAACAACAAATTAATATTGTCATTAATGACTTTGATGAAGTTCAGTGGTTGTTGCTTTCTCCTGGGTAGGACCCAAGAGCTTTGTTATATGTAACTCTTTGACATGTAACACATATGTTAACATATGTTAACATATAACATATATGTTACTCTTTGTTATATGTTACTCTTTGTGGAAAGAGAGATATCTAGGACTTTTTGAGATAGAGGAACAGATATATCTACTTTTCTTTCAGCTTGCCTCTGCCCTTGATCTTCCCCTTCTTCGAATTAATCAAGCAAATAGTCCTGACCTTCTCAGTGTGTCTCAGTATTACTCTGGTGAATTGGTGTCCTATGTGAGAAAGGTAAGAAATGCATCAAGATGATATTTATTTTATTGGCAAACTAGCTGCTATTTAAAGACAAAAAGGACGTGTGGGGCCCTATAAAAAGTATACCCGTGTTCCCTTCCCATATTCTTAACTTGATTGCAGAAGTTTGCAATATCTGAACATAAACTTACTTTTACTGGTACTGTGGATATGGGATATGCAGGTGTGTCTTACTTCCAAAGAACTTGTACACCCGTTTTGTTTTTGTTTTTTAAGTGCCAGAGGTATTCACCCCCATTTTGTAGGTACAGAAACTGAAGTAGAGATTATGCTGGCTTCTACAAAGCCCCAGAGCTAGCTGGTAAAAGCCAGGTCTAGATCCAGCATATCCTAGTTAGAACCTAAAGCTTTCAGAGGAATTTTGGTCCTCGTTTCAATAACTTACGGTACAGCGTGGAGCCCAACAGGCCTGGGTTCAAAATTTGCCTGTGTCACGTACTAATTGAGTGCTCTATAGCCATTACTAACACCTCCGAGCCTCAGTCTTTGAAGAGTTTGTAAAGTGGAAAAGATACATCTTTCTGCTCCTTGTATATGAGGATTAGCATTATATCTTGTGAGCAGTTGATATTTGAAGAAACGTAGCCGTGTGCCTGAGAACAGATGTTAAACTAGCTTTTAAGTCCCTTACCAGCCCTTCCCGTAGACACGTGACTCCTTGGACACACTCGTACTGTCTTCTTGCCATCCTAGCATTTACCAGCTAAGAAAAATAAAAGACATGGTTAACTGTTTTTCCTCTTTCCTCTTTCACTAAAGGTTTTGCAGATCATTCCAGAAAGCATGTTTACTTCTCTCCTAAAGATCATAAAGCTTCAGACCCACGATATCATTGAAGTGCCGACCCGCCTGGACAAAGACAAGCTGAGGGACTATGCTCAGCTTGGCCCTCGATACGAGGTGACGTGTCCCTTCTGCCTTTTGATTTTTAAAACCCAAACCATGACGTGTCCCAGGTCCGTGTCACCTGCCATGTCCTAGGACCACCAGAGCAATTCTGACTTGTTTTCTCCTACTCCCAGTGATAACTACTTGTGCCACATTAGTGCAGCCATACCTGTATCCGTTACCTGGTCCCAGAGTTATTTAAGGCCTTGCCAGCCTGAGTGTCCTCAGAGGAAGTGAAGCTCAGCTGGTCAAGCAGCCGCAGGGGTTGTTCTTCCCAAGTATCTCTGCTGTTCGTCCCCCTGAAATTAAGAGATGTGAAAGGGTGAAATCAAGTGGAAATTGACAATAGGAAGTCCACTGTCATCACATTTCATCCCAGCATCAGTTTTACATCCTCTCTGACCCAACTCCAAAAATTACATTGGGAATTTGGGTTTTGAAGCTTTGAACTTATGCATTTATTTACACTCAAAAATACAGCATTGGTCTACCTTATCAATGTCTCCTTGTGTTGCTTGAGGGAAAAAATGTAGAAGACAGGAAAGGGGAGATTACCTTGTTAGGGTCTTGATGAACCTTTTCTACGTGGAAAGGACCATCCATCTCATGGAATCCTGCCTTCCTTTGCTGCGTGAGAAACTGAGGCCCAAAGGAGGGGAAATGATTGGTGAGTGTTTGAAGAACGACTTCATGTCTGCTGACCCCATTCCCAGCGTGGTGAACGGTGGTCTGTCAGTTCCATCATGGCACCTCATTTCTGACCAGGGCACATCATTCCTGCTGTCTTGGTTCATTCCTGGACTACTGGCCAATTATTTTCACTTCCTGTAGAAATTACCGGTCTTTTATCTGAAATACTTCATTAACTTCTTTTTCTTTGTTAAAGGTTGCCAAGCTCACTCATGCTATTTCCATTTTTACTGAAGGCATCTTAATGATGAAGACAACTTTGGTTGGCATCATCAAGGTAATGGCTTTCATGCTTGTCCATGTGACCTCACAGACTCTTCATTTGGATTACTGTGGTGGTTCTCCCATGGGGAACAGGGAATGACATTGTCCTCTTTTTTTTTTTTTTTTTTTAAGATTTTATTTATTTATTTGACAGAGGGAGAGAGAGAGATCCCAAGTAGGCAGAGAGGCAGGCAGAGAGAGGGGGATGCGGGCTCCCCACTGAGCAGAGAGCCCGATGCGGGGCTCGATCCTAGGACCCTGAGATCATGACCTGAGCTGAAGGCAGAGGCTTTAACCCACTGAGCCACCCAGGCGCCCCGATATTGTCCTCTTATGTCCCTTGCTGTTTCACATTCACCTCTTGATCTTCACATTACTCATTTATGGATACAGGAAGAGAGAGCATTATAATCCTGATTTTTCATCCATACTCAGGAGTTACTTAAATCTAAGAAAAATCCATTTTATTGAATTTTTGTAATGACAAAACAGAATGGTTCAATTCCCTTGACCAGAAAACTGGCTTAGTTTTTCCCACCCTTCTTTCCTTTTAGTGTTTTTACACTGCATCTCAGGTGCAGAGAGCTGAGTTAATCCTGCCCCATTGTCATCACACATGCATCCTCTCTTCATCTTTTCTTTCTCATCTGGATGTCCATGGTCATTCCCATCCCCAATAGCACCCACTCTGTATGTTCAATTTGTGCCCCCAAGGAGGCAAGTATCTGCATTTTAAGCATGAGGTGCTACTTTATGTGTGCATGTGTTTGATTTCTCTATCAAACACATTTGCCCTAATGTCCATTCCTTTTCCAACTCTTCTCACTAGTTACTGCTTTTGGAATTTACTTATGTCGCTATGAGTTGGGCAGTTGTTTACTTCTTACTGCTGCATAGAATTTTACATTCTACTTAACTATTCCCCGAGGCACAGACACTCAAATTGTCTGTTTTCACCCCATCACTCCCCATTATCACAAGCCTCTCTGAACATGTCTCTGTTGTACACTGTGCAAGAATTTCTCTGAAATTTGCATCCCCGGGAGGGGGTCACTGAGCCTTAAGGTGTGTTTATACTTAATCTCTCTCAATACTGCCAGATTGCCTTCTGAAACGACTGTTTTAGGAGATGTCTGCCCACAATTTTCCCCAGTACTTGTGAGTGTCCACATTCTAATTTTTGCTCTCCCAAAGAATATAAAGTGTTACCTCAATGCTGTTTTCATTTATGATCCTATGATGACCAGTGATGTGCCCATGCACACGATTCACGGTGCTCTTATTTTTCATTTATCTGATATCAGTAGACGCCACATGTTTCTCATTAAAAAAAAATAAATGTGTATTTATTGAATTGCCAGATTAACATTTGTGTTACTAAAATCCAAGAAAATACAGGGAATGAACCTAAATAGGAATGAAACTTTAGTGTGTGTGTTTCTGTTGTGCCCTAGAATTTTTTTTTAAGGATAGTGATATATTTTTTTAAAGATTTTATTTATTTAGTTGAGAGAGAGACAGTGAGAGAGAGCATAAGTGGGGGGTGCAGGGAACGGGAGAAGCGCTTTCTCCCTTCCAAAGGGAACAAGCACTTGTTCCTCACTGAACAGGGGAGCCCAATGCAGGGCTCAGTCTCAGGAACCCAGGATCATGACCTGAGCCAAAGGCAGACGCTTAACCGACTGAGCCACTAGGCACCTGCCATTGTGCCCCTAGAATATTAATGGAATCCACTGAAGACGCTTTAGGCCTGATGCCAGTTTAGTTCAGTTGATAGGCAGAGAGTACACATGCAGGTTATCATTTCTTACTAATCCTTAAAGTGGTAATAAATCCTAGGACCAGATTAAGTGTCCTACATGCAAAATGACTAGTATAGGAAGGATGTAATAAAACCTAATAATTAGCAATAATTATCAAAGGAAAACCTAAGAAAAATGTACATCTTTTGCCACAGTCTTTCAGATGAGAAAGAGGGAATATCATCTCGACCACACTCAACCCAGTAAACTGTCTCTGCAAATCTAACCACTCAGGGCTTTTTATAAGGGATCCTGTGGCCCCCCCACTAGTCTTTAACCCTCAAATGTTATGCATCTATTTCAGACACTTGTAAAGGGTATAAGTTGGGGCACCTGGCTGGCACAGTCCATAGAGCATGCAACTCCTGAACTCAGGGTTGTGAGTTCAAGCCCCTCATTGGACATGGAACCTACTTAAAAAAAGTATAAATTCACTTTAATCTAGATGACTTAAAACAAGTAGGATATATACAGAGATGTATGTGTAAATGTGCTTTGTTAGAGGTGGCGAAAGAAATTATTTTAAAAAGAATAAGGGGCACATGGGTGGCTCAGTGGGTTAAGGATCTGACTCTTGATCTCAGCCCAGGTCTTGATCTCAGGGTAGTGAGTTCAAGCCCCACACTGGGCTCTAGGCTGGGCATGAAGCCCACTTAAAAAAGAATAATAACAAGAGGGGAGGTGTCTGCTTTCAGCTTAGGTCATGATCTCGGGATCCTGGGATGGAGCCCTGAGTCAGGCTCTCTGCTCAGCAGGGGGTCTCCCGCTCCCTCTGCCCCATCCCCACTCATGCTCTCTCTCTCTCAAGTAAGTAAAATCTTTAAAAATAATTATAATAAATAAAAATAATAAATAAGTAAAAATTTAAAAAGAATCGAAATCATCTAGACATTTATCAGTAAGAGAATGGCTAAATAATATCATGGCGCGTTCCCACTATAAATTGCTCTGCTGCCATTCAAAAAGCATTTGCCACTGGGAGATTTCTAAAACTCTAAAACTTGAAGTGGGAGAAGCAAGTAACAGAACTGTGTGTGTGTGTGTGTGTGAGTGTACATATTATAATCCCATTTAGATTTTTTTTTTTTTAAAGATTTTATTTATTTGACAGAGAGAAACACAGCAAGAGAGGGAACACAAACAGAGGGAATGGTAGCGGGAGAAGCAGGCTCCCTGCTGAGCAGAGAGCCCGATGCGGGGCTCGATCCCAGGACCCTGGGATCATGACCTGAGCCGAAGGCAGCCGCTTAATGACTGAGCCACCCAGGCGCCCCCCCCCCTTTTTTTTAAAGATTTTATTTATTTGACAGAGAGAAACACAGCGAGAGAGGGACCCATTTATTTTAAAATTAAATTTGTATTAAGGACAGTATTTATGTAGAGCAATTAGTAGAGAAAGGTCTGTAAGATCCACATGAAATCTGTTAGTGAACTGTTGTTAACTTCAGAAGAGGCGATAGAAATGTGAAGGAAAGGGCTGTGGGAAGCGGGGAGCACACCATGCATTGGTGAAAGTCTTGGGAAGAATTGGAAGGGCCATTTAAGATCTTTAAATTTATGAAAATATTTTCTCACCAAATCTATTCTTACAAGGAGTATTTCTTTGGAAACTTCATTTTAAAGATTTTTTTTTTTTTAATTTGTTCATTTTCCAGAGAGAGAGATCACAAGTAGGCAGAGAGGCAGGCAGAGAGAGAGGGAAGCAGGCTCCCTGCTGAGTGGAGAACCTGATTCGAGGCTTGATCCCAGGACCCTGAGATCATGACCTGAGCTGAAGGCAGAGGCTTTAACCCACTGAGCCACCCAGGCGCCCCTGGAAACTTCATTTTACTTCCTTGATTTTTTTTCCCTCATTGACCATATCTAGTTATAATTTGTTATTGTAAAATAGGGCACAGATACACTGAGATGTAGAAACCCTTCTGTAGTTTTATAGATTATTACCACCACCACCCAAGTCAAGAAATATCATTTCCCAACTCCTACCCCAGGATCCTCCTCATGTGCCCTGACCTAATCTCAGACTCTCCATTTGGAGTTTTATTATCCAAAAGTAAATCTCGGGACACTGCATTTTAAAAAAATATGTTAAGGGCACCTGGGTAGCTCAGTCAGTTAAGCATCGGACTCTTGATTTTGGCTCCGGTCCTGATCTCCTGGGCCCTGGATGGAGCCCCACGGCAGGCTCCACACTCAGCAGGGAGTCTGCTTGAGGATTCCCTGCCTCTGCTCCTCCCCTACTTGCGTACACTCTCTAAAATAAATAAATAAATCTTCTAAAAAAATAGGAATAAATATATGTTGTATCTTTTAAGTCTTTTTAAATCTTCAGGTTTCTCCTCCATTCCTTCCTTTCTTTTATCTGGTGAGGAGCCCACAGCCTTTGACCTTTTGTTTTTCCAGGTCTGGGTTTTGCTGATTACTTAGTCCTGATGTAGCTCAACATGTTTCTCTGGCTTTTGTATTTTGCGCAACTCTCATTGCAGTTGTCATTCTTAAAGTTTCAATATAACCAAACCCAGATGGAACCCATCCATTTGTCTTTATGACTTTTTAAAATAATGGTTCATTGTACAAATTTAAAGTGCAAGAGGCAAGTCTCAGGGAATTCAAAGGATTATGTTCAAACTATTTGATGTTTTATGGATTCAATAGGAGACTGTCTTTTAGGGAATAACAAATGCTTCTTCAGTTATAGGAAAAAGAACCAGTAAAATAAGCTTATAGAGTTCGATAGCAGGTTTGCTTTCCCACTTTATCTCCCTAATTACAAACAGCATTCCAAGTATGCTGAAAGAAAAGAGAATAAATAACAGAAAAGAGTTAGCTCTGACTGACTGCAAGCTTGAGTTTGCTTACGGGATGGAGATGCCCTGAGGTGACATGGAGAAGAAAGGCGTGCACTGAATTCGAGGGCAGGCCCTTCATTCCACCCCTCCTCCTGGTGCAGAGAAGGGCACTTTTTACTTTTAATGAAATGATTTTAAAAATGAGAGGCAATTTAAAACTTTTCAGACCCACTGTCTTTGGGATGTCTGGTCATACAATTGTGAATTTTACTGCGGTCAACTGAGTCTTAAAGAGTTACAGGATTGATTGTTCTGTCCAAGCTGCAGAAGATCAAAGGGACAGGAAAGGAGTAAAGTCCCAATCATTGAGAAATGGGGTAGGAAAGGGCTCCCCTACAGATTCTGGAAACCATCTTCCCTTAGGATTTCTTCACGACTGAACTTTTCCTCACTGCCATGTATTGCTTTTTGATTTACATGCAGGTGGATCCAAAACAGTTGCTGGAAGATGGAATAAGGAAGGAGCTAGTTAAACGTGTTGCTTTTGCTCTTCATAAGGGATTGATCTTCAACCCCCGAGCCAAGGTACCAGATGACCAAATGGGTCTGTCCTTTCTCTCTGCCCATCTTGCAGAATGGATGAGCACACTATTTCTCACTATCATGAACAAGACCTTTCCTCCTAACAGATACCCAACACATAGTGTCCAGTGCAACTGACCAATGTGCTTTTTGATCCCATATTGTAATCTGTTGTATGATATGAAAATCCTTTCCAAAACCAATCCTTTCCTTCACCTGTTGATCCCCAGTTTTAAGAATTGAACTGATGTCTGCGATTCAAAGTTACTTCTTAAAGTTAAAAGAATTTGTTAACCCTAAGGCACACAGGAACTATTAAAGCCTGTAATTTTTTATGTTCCTTGGTCTGTTAAAGAATATGCTCATTTTTCTGAGGAAGAAAAATTGGGCCTAAAATTTATATATAGGGTTCTTTTCACTGCATTAAATAATTATTTTAAGTATTTTAAGTTTATATATATATTCATCAAATGATGTGAGAGAAACTGTCAACTTTCACTTTTTATACTTTTGCATGAGGTTTCCTTCCCAAATGAATGAAACCTCTTCTTTGCTGATGTCTGACATTAGTTACCACTCTTCCTGGTTGAGGTAGAAAATGATTATTTCCAAAGCTGTCTTCAACTATCTTTGTGGTCTCATTTAAAGTCTTATGTAGATATTAGTGGTTGACCATCTGCTCCAGTGTAATAGATTTGTGTTTCCCCTTCTGCACAGTCAAGTGAATTGATGCCCAAGCTGAAGGAGTTGGGGGCTACCATGGATGGATTCCATCGCTCTTTCGAGTACATACAGGACTATGTCAATATTTATGGTCTGAAGATTTGGCAGGAAGAAGTTTCTCGTATTATAAATTATAATGTGGAACAAGAGTGTAATAACTTCTTAAGAACAAAGGTATCTAATTAAATTTTGAAAGTTCTTGACTACATTTGTTGTTCTGACGTTTAAAATACAGCCCCAAGGGGCACCTGGGTGGTGCAGTCATTTAAGCATCTGACTCTTGCTTTTGGCCCAGGTTGTGATCTCAGGGTTGTGAGTTCAAGCCCTGTGTTGGGCTCCATGCTGAGTATGGAGTCTGCTTCAAATTCTCAATCCCTTTGTCCCTCCACTCTTGCTCTCTTTCGCTCTCTAAAATAAATAAATAAATCTTTAAAAATAAAATAAAATATATGCTCCAAACCTCAGAAATGCCAAGAAGAAAGTTTATTTAAATAGTTAACTAAAAACCAGTAAGCATTAGATAGTCACAAATACCTTCAGAGTACCGTCAGGGAAGTTTGGTTTCAGTCAATAGTTGACAAGGTATAAGTTTTTAATTAGGGAACTCACAAGATTCATTTGGAATCTTAACAGATTAAGTATCTTCCAGCCTTATGATATTTTGGAATTTTATTATTTCATCGATACATGTTAACTTTAAGACAGAAAGCCAGAAATTACTGTGTCTCTTCTCACTTCTCCGTCACTTTGCTTGTCACAAATATTTCTTTTTTTATAAATGTTACATGTGGCATTTCTGGGAGCTATATTAATATTATATTAATATTAATGCAGTTTTAAGTTTCCTCTTCAAAACCAAGGAGCATTTATTGTCATTGTTTATGCAACATTATATTTGTAAAACTGTGTGGAAAAGAGTAAGCAGGCTATTTATCAAATATGCGCCGTTGACCCTTGAACATACGGGTCCATTTACACATGGATTTTTTCCTATAGATATAGTGTGGTACTATAAAATATATTTTCTCTTCTTTATGATTTTCTTAACATTTTTCTCTAGTTTATGTTATCGTACAAATCATTATTTAAGACATATACAAAATATGTGCTAATTATGTTACTGATAAGGCTTTGCTGGTAAACAGTAGGCTATTTAATCAGTAGTTAAGTTTTTGTTGTTGTTTTATTTTGGTTTTGGGTGGGTTTTTTTGTTTGTTTTTGTTGTTTTTTAGTAGTTAAGTTTTAAGGGAATCAAAAGTTGCATGTGGATTTTCAATTGTGTGGGGGTCAGTGACTTGGCCTTCATGTTGTTCAAGGGCTAATTGTAAATATTTATGGTTTGGTTTGGTTTCTAGATTCAGGATTGGCAGAGTATGTACCAGTCTACGCATATTCCAATACCAAAGTTTACTCCTGTGGACGAGTCCGTAACATTTATTGGTCGACTCTGCAGAGAAATCTTGAGGATCACAGACCCCAAGTAGGTGTATCTGAATTCCAGGGGGCCTTGAACATGGTGGACAATAGAAGTCTCTGAACATTTTCCCTATCACACCCTTGTTCCTACCACACTTAGATCCATTCTAATGGGCTTATTTATTAGAGTCACTTTTTTTGAGACTGGGTGTTTCCCTCAGTGTGCCTGAGGAGACTCCGGTCCAAGGAAATAGAGATGAAAATAAATCTAAGGTCTGCTCAGCCAACTTTTAGTTTTGTGCTCTTCTTGCTTTCCAACTAACATACTACTCACTTGGGCCCATGACTCCCTGGTACCTGAAAACTTTTGATTACAAATTGCTCATCTGTTCCTGTGTTACTGGCATAGTGCCCCATTCTAGTCACTGAGTCTTGCACTTGTCAGATCCTGACCTTTGAAGATTACACACACACCCATGCACTTGTACACGTTTCTCAGCCCATCATAAACGTCCCTTCATTTACTCATTACAGCAATCTCTGAGGTAGGCATTGTTATCCTTCCCATGTTAAAGAGAAGTAACTGAGGCACAGAAAAGATAAGTCACTTATCCAAAGTCTGGGTCTAAATGGTAGCCCTCTGACTCGGGGGCCCAACTCTTAAACACTGTGTGGTCCAAGGGCAGGCTGCATAGCTTTGTGTACAGTGGATCACAGTTCATATACATGGGTCACATGGGTGAAGATCTCATAAAATCAAATTGCCGTTAAGAATATTAGGTAGGCACTATGGAAGAGACTTGCACGCTTCTCTCTTATGTCTAGTGTTCCACCTTTTTCTCAGTTGAGCTTCTGATGAGGCAGTGGGTACTAAGCCCAACTGAGGGAAGAGCAGGCTCCTGTTTTCTGTCTCGTGTTTTGCCCTGTGCACATGCTCAGTAAGTGCAGTGGTTGGTGGGATTACCCAGGGAAAGATGACTTCCCTTCTCTCTCTGTCCAGGAGTGAGTGTACTGTTGGATTTGTGTAAATTGAATGTCTTTATGACATGGCCCTTCTGTACTACCTTCCAATTCCAGCTTATTTGGTCTCTCAAAAGTTATGCAACTTGACACTCTATATGTAAACTTCTTCTAAATATTCAAGCACAAATGACTTTTGTCTATGACTCGTGGACCAAAAGGAGTAAATGATCCAAAATGTTTTATAACTCCTGCTTTCTTGATACAGTGGGTCACTAAAGCCCTTCTAGAAGACTCTCCATCTAGTGCCATGGTAAGACTCGTAGAGAGGACTAAGCGTTAGGATTGGAATTTCCATGTCATATTACTGATTGATTCATCAACATTGGGAGCCTCTCAAGTGCCACATTCAGAATGCCAGCACTGGGTGACAGGACACTTCAAAGCTTAAAAATGGAATGCAGTTCTGGAAATCTTCTTGTTCTTCCCATTTCCTTCCAAATGTACGCCTCTCCTCCCAAGCCTCATTTCAGCAAAGAGATGTCCTGGTTCTTAGAATTGGGGGCAATCAACTGAAGCTTACTAGAATTTCAGAAGCTGGGTTTCCATCCCAGACCTACCCAGTCAGCTGCCAGGAATGGGATCTGGGCATATTATTTTTAACCCGCCCAACAGTGATTTAAGGTCCCTGTGCCAGCATTTGAGAGCCAATAAAATGGTGGTTAAGGATGTGGTGTTGGAATTGGGCCTCACTAGGTTGTCTCATCTGTAAAATGAGGGTCACACAGCTTGAATATCAGGAGCTATGATGATAATGAAAAGGAAGAGGTCATAGGACAGAACCTGACACCTAAGAAGTGCTCAGTAAATACTGTCAGTGGTTGTCATTGCTGTCAGCACACTCTTGTGTCTGAAAGGAATCGCTGGTGACCAGAACTTGGGAGAAAGAGGAAATAGGTTCGTTGTCATAGTCACAAATGTTTGATAGGGTGGCAGGATTCAAAGTTCCCTTCTTATCAAAATGGAAATGACACGAGACTCTTAATGGCCTGGTCTCTGAGAATCTAAAGATCCTGTGGAGAGACAAGTGGGCTCTCATGTCTTCCAGCCTGAGGACCAAATCACCCTTGTCCTCTCTGCTCAGCTCCAAACAGCAGCTCGACTCAGTGGACATGAATTAGTCAAACCGGTGACCCGCCACAGGGCAGGAAAAGATTGTTTCACTGAATCTCGCCTTCCTGGCAGTTGGGCATTCGCCGTGAGACACACTGGGTGCCTACATGCAGAGGTCATTAAACAGATCACATAACCATCGTTCCTTGTATCTGAAGCCCAAATCCTGTTGCGTCCCACATCTCCTCAGGATGAACTCATTCTGAGCTGCTTTTGGGTTTTGAGTGTTTTTCTTTTCTTTTTTTTTATTCTTTTAGAATGACATGTCACATTGACCAGCTGAACACTTGGTACGATATGAAAACTCACCAAGAAGTAACCAGCAGTCGCCTCTTCTCAGAAATCCAGACCACCTTGGGGACTTTTGGTCTGAATGGGTTAGATAGGCTTCTGTGCTTTATGATTGTCAAGGAGCTCCAGGTGAGCCTTTCAGCTTCTTGGCATGCTTCCTGCTGCCCTGGGAGAGATGAGAGTAGCTCACTTAGCTTTTCTTTTTGTTTGTTTTTTTTAAATGCATTCTTTTTTTTTTTTTTTTAAGGTTTTATTTATTTATTTGACAGAGAGAGAGAAATCACAAGTAGGCAGAGAGAGAGGGGGAAGCAGGCTCCTTGCTGAGCAGAAAGCGCGATGTGGGGCTCGATCCCAGGACCCTGAGATCATGATCTGAGCCAAAGGCAGAGGCTTTAACCCACTGAGCCACCCAGGCGCCCCTCACTTAGCTTTTCTTTCATGCTTTCCTCTACCGACACCAGACACACACGTATGCTTCTTGTTAGGCACAGAAGAACTGAACATAAACTAGAATTTCTTTGGCCAGCACAGTATTTTTACGTGTAGACTGATTTGGGGAGTTTCGTGTGAGGAAGTTGAGACTCTCTCTAAAACCAGCAACTCCTCCAAGCAGGTGTTGTTTCTAACAGGAACCGGAAGTTGCTGCCTCCATCATCCTTTATGGCATTTTGTGACTTAGGCCCAGGCTGTGTTCTGTTTAGCACTTGAGTTAACTGAAGTATTATTCACTGTACTCATTATATTTATTTATATTTATACTTCTATTCATTATTATTATTTAGTTCCTTGCATGTTTTCTTCTTTTAGAATTTCCTCAGTATGTTTCAGAAAATTATCCTGAGAGACAGAACTGTACAGGATACTTTGAAAACCCTCATGAATGCCGTCAGCCCCCTAAAAAGCATAGTAGGTAAGTGTTCTGAAAGTGGCCTGAGACAGGGGTAATGCTAGCTTTTCCATTTTTACTAAACAGAAAATTATATTTTAACTTTTCAGCAAATTCAAATAAAATTTATTTTTCCGCCATTGCCAAAACACAGAAGATTTGGACATCTTATCTCGAGGCTATCATGAAGGTATGTTGAGAGAGGGTGAAATCAATACCATATTTTTTTAATTATTATTTTCTTGTAACTTTGTTACCCAAAGAAAGCTATACTTCTTGCTTTTGTCATCAAAGCAAACATACACTTCAGTGTATTGTTATTTCTAAATTAGTTGTCCTTTATCATCCATTCTGGAACTGTTCCTGACTGTTTTTTTCATTGATTGGCCTGTCGTTCTTTCACTGAAGAGAACCGTTTTATTTTTGTTTTTAAATGACTGGGCAAGAATTGCTTTCACACAAAGAAATGGAAATCTTCCTCCCTCAGTGGTGCTCCATCCTGATGTAACAAGTTTATTTAATGAGTTGCTCTGTCAGTGTACAGCTCTGATCTGCTCCAAGTAAGTGCTAGAACACAACATTTGTCTCTCTCCCCTCTTGGGTCTGCACAGATGTTAGAAAGCCAAGTTCTCTGGGACGTAAGTTATCCTTACATCATGAATAGAACACTGTTGTCTTTAGAAATGAGTAAGAAAGTGAAATGAGATTAACTCGTTGGGTGGAAATCCTAGTTACTTGAGAATTCACTCATCTGCTTCCCTGCCTTCATGCCCTAGTGTCAGCTCCGGGGACCCTCTGTGCCTTCTGTGTGTCTTTCTGTCATCACGTGATGATGCAAGACATTCAGCACTGCTTTATTGAACACTCATTATGTGTGAAGCATCATCCCTTGCTGTGAGACACAGTTAAAGCAAACACTCACTGCCTCCTCAGAAAGCCCACTTACAGTCTAGTAGGTGGAAAACCAATTTCCCTACCACAGGAAAAGTCTAGGCTGCTCGGGGAATTTGGGGAAGTTCCATTCTCTTGTTCCCAGCAATATTAGTTGTTCATTGAGATGGTACTGATAGTGTCTAAGCCAAATTCAGCGTCTGTTTCCCATAATTGCAGTGATTTTTTTTTTTAATTTGGAAACTTAGAATAGGTAACACACAGAGCCTTTGACTCTGCTGGATGTCCTCTTGTTATAGATGTCTGACACTCCCTTAGCCACATGATTTCCAGATATTGAGAGCTCCTCAGGCTAAATTTCTAATTGCTGGGAAGCCCTTTATAGGAGGAGTGGAGAATGACCAGAGGTTGGGCAAGCCTGAGTCTCAGCTCTGTGGGAGGTGGAGGGAGATTACAGGGATGCTTTGAAGAGGTTCCCCAGTGCCTCTTACAGATCTCCATGAATTGTAATTGCTGGTAATTCAGTAATAACCAAGTATTTGTCTAAGTCAGTGACCTTTACATAAAGCCCTCAAGGACAGAATTGTCTATTTGTCTTTGGCTAAGCTGGAACAGCAATGGAAATATTCTGATCTGTGTGATGGTAGCCACTAGCCGCATGTAGTTATTGAGCATTTAAGACACGGCTTGTGGGAGTAAGGAACTGAATTTTAACTTTTATTCATTCTAGTCAGTTTACATTTGAAGAGCAACATGCGGCTGTGGCTGCTGCACTGGGCACTGTGACTCCAGAGAAATGGAGAAAGACCGACAATCCAAAGATCTCTCTAGAAAGGCAAATAGGTAGAATGAGTGCATCACCTCCCCAGCTGCTCAGCTTCCAAAATCTTATTAATGGTTTGTAGTAAGTGAGCACCAAAGAGAAAACGTTGGTCATGGAGATTGAATATGCTTTAAAGAAGAACAAATTAGGTTACACTGCCTGTATCTCTGCTTCTTTTCCTAGACTGGTATTTTCAAGGGAATCCTGGACATAGAGTATCTAGAATTAAGGAATACATGGGCCAGACAAAAGGTTGGAAGGACATTATTGAGTGGCCTGAAGGAACCCACTATTTTCTTGGCCTTGCCCTATTCTAATTTTTAAATAATATTTTTCTATTAATAAAAGATTTCTTATGAGAATACTTCTTGGATTTTATTTCCTTCATGTAAGTAGAATAATAATCTAGTAACAATAGTGGTCAAAAGTAACACAGCTGAGGTCATTTAACACTTTCAACTATTATAGGCTCCGTTTATCTAAATAAGATCTTTTCTTTGCTCTTAGAGAAGATCACTCTTTTTTTCTTTTCTGTGCTCTCAGCCACTGTGCCCTTCCTCCCTCACTTGCTAGTGTCATAAAACAGTCCTCCCTCTGATTCCTCCTCTCCCTCTTGCTAATCTTTTGGGGACAGCTTTCTAGAATAGAAAGGAAGAAATTCACGAGCACAAAAAGAATTTACTTTTTACTTTATGATGCCAACAAACTGAACTTGTTGGAACAATCTGAACTCTGTCCCAGTCCTGACCCAAGGATGGTTTCCTATCACTGGACAGGGGTTATAGACCTCTCCAGATATCATTTATGCTCATCAGAACTTGGAAATGAAGTGCTTAATCTGCCATGCTGACATAACTCTGTATCACAGATCTCTTCTTATAATGGTTTGAGAATTATACTTCATTACAACTGGCTTCCATTGTTACCCTGTATGTTTTATTCTGCACATTTACTTTATTTTTTTAATTTTTAAAAATATTTTATTTATTTGACAGAGAGAGAAAGATCACAAGTAGGCAGAGAGGCAGGCGGGGGTGGGGGGGAAGCCGGCACCCTGCTGAGCAGAGAGCCCGATGCAGGGCTCCATCCCAGGACCCTGAGATCATGAGCTGAGCTGAAGGCAGAGCCTTTAACCCACTGAGCCACCCAGGCGCCCCTGCACATTTACTTTACTTTAAATATTTTATTTTTAAGTTATCTCTGCACTCAATGTGGGGCTCAAATTTATAACCCCAAGATCAAGAGTCGCATGCTCTACTGACTGAGCCAGCCAGGCACCCCAATTTTGCACATTGAAAAGAATTATCCTAAGACAGTGTCGGTAGGCTTCACTGGATTCCCAAAGAGGTCCAAGGTACAAGAACAAGTTTAGGAACCCTTGGATGAGGGGTTATCATTGTTAGAAGGGCCTTTTTGGAAGATTTTATATACATTATTTTATAACCCAAGTTGTTACATGATCTGTAATCCTGGGCGATGTGGATAAGCTTATATTCACCAAATTTTAGAGTAACAGTGAAATGGCATCTTTTGGGACTCAAGATAAGTTCAACTTAGGACAAATGAAGGAAGTAGGGATTCTCATTAGCAGCTACTAAGCTTGGAGAATTTATTTCAAAAGATCATAAACAGAGCTTCAGAAGAGACACTTTTAGTATGTGAACTGACCATTAATGACACCTTGTAAAATATTAGACTTCAGGGATATTTGAGGTTGGCGTAAGAAGTCCATCCAAATGTTCCTTGTGCTCCATCAGGAATGATGCTGGTCTTAGCCATGGAGCCAGTCCAGGAAATCCTTAGATTTTCCTGTAGAACACTGTGATTCTTCCAGTAAAAAACTGTCATCTTCGCGTCTGCCTCCTTGCTGTCACCCGAAGCACCGTGTGTTCTACCTCTTCTTCCTCTTGCTCATTCCCAGGTGGGGCAGATGCAGATTCTGAGACAACAGATTGCCAATGAACTCAATTATTCTTGTCGGTTTGACTCCAAACATCTGGCAGCCGCTCTGGAGAATCTCAATAAGTAAGTGCCTGCATTCAAAACCCATCCAGGGGCCTGGATTGTTCATTATCAATTAGCACCCCAATTTCTTCAATACTTACCCTTTTACACTCTTTTCGGGTGAGAAGGCTCTCTGAATTTAGAGCCTTCCTTTCCAGGGATGATCAAATCTGTCTTATAAGCCTCTTTGCTCAGTCTTGTCCCTTGGTCCAATCTCTCTCTCTCTCTCTTACTCATTGATGGATTCTTGTATTCAGTCAGCATCTGTTGATCACTTAGTATACATCAGACACTGTGCTAAGGACTTGCACAGATTGAGAAAGCAATTATTACCAAAATCTACACCTGGGTTTCTGTAGGACTGAGTCACTGATCATCTGGAGGGCTATTCAAAGTGTGCTAATGACCAGGAGTGGCTGTGGGCACACGTTCCGGAGTACAATCATATCCTCCACCTTCCCAGCAACTTGCTCTCATTCCAGCCTCTGCTTTAAAATAAATAATCTCTTCTTGCCAGTCAATAAGTCAGCGCTTTTGACAAAGCAGGTATTAAAAACAGTTCTGTCGATTCATAAAAACTGAACAGCAAAAGCATTTGATTTGGGCTAACTGCAAAAGATAAAGGTCACAGGTCACATTTTCCACTGAACACCCAATCACAGGTATGGAAATTGAGAATTAGGAGAATCAAGCCCTCATTTTACAAATGAAACCAAGGCCTGGAAAGATCACTTCATAGCCTGTGTTAACTGTTGTATGAATTGCGTTCATCTCTGACATTTATCCCTGGTCTGTGTTGTTTTGTTTTTCTTCACATAGGGCTCTCCTGGCTGATATTGAAGCCCACTATCAGGACCCTTCGCTTCCTTACCCCAAAGAAGACAACACGCTCTTGTATGAGATCACAGCCTACCTGGAGGCGGCTGGCATCCACAACCCATTGAATAAGGTCAGTGACTCAAGTACGGAGTGGAGTGGCGGGAGATGGATGGTCCCCATGGAGATTTGGCCCAGATAGCAGATCACTTGCTAAAATACGGGGAGAGCCTGGGTTCTAATCCCAGAACCTCCAATCTCTTAAGCCCCCTCCGTTCCGGAGTTCCAGTTTCCCACCAGTGATAGGATGATCATGCCTTCTCTCCCTGATTCAGGCCATGGGAATCAGGTGATACCATATTTGCCATGGTTCCTTAAAAAGTGAGATACTCTTACCTATAGGAGATGAGTTTGGGGTTTGTCTGGGGTTTCGTATTTGAACTGCTGCTAAATGACGGCGTTGATTCTTGGGGCCCAAAGATGCTTCCCTCGTGGTTGACAGTAATCACAACCATAATCTGGGGCCACGACTGTCTTCTGCCATTCTGACTTCCAAAAACCTCTGTGAGCTGAAAGGTTTTCACCAAGTTTGTGCCAGATCTTATTTGGTGGCAAAACTTGTCCCAAACTGACTTAAGGCTGTTTGTACTTCTATGATTATTCATGTTTTGATGCAGAAATGCTGATGACTTTGACGATAGCGTGCTACCCTAGACCCTATATGAGCTCTCCAAAACCTGTAAAATAGGAAAGCTGTATGATCCCCTGGGTTTTGGACAAAAGCTTGTTTAGCTAACCAGCAGCCAACATTTGATGGGTACTCACCTCGTAGCCAAGCCTTCTTTAGTCCCAACTGTGGGTGATGTCCTGTCATCTCAGCAGCCCCATGAGACGTGCCATCGTCGGGTGAGGAACTCGAGGCTCAGAGGCTGATGAGCTCCCCGGGGCTTCCCACGGGCGAGCGCTGGAGGCAGGCAGTCTGACCAGAGCCCAGCCTCCCAGCCCACGTGCTGCCCTGCCTCCCAGGGAGCTGAGGGAAGGAGGGAGGTGGTGGTCTGCCCCGACCGTACTGTGTGCCCCAAACTAGCAAGGAGACTGCTCCGTGACATGTCCCATTCTCCCTCATCACCCTTTTCCCTCTCCCTTTGGGAATGACAGGGGATTTCAGGGGAAAGTAACTGCTCATCTCCAAACAAAATTGTTCCTTTCCCAGAAGGGCTCGTTTTTATATGGATATTTATGTTTGCCGGGATCAGTGGTGTTACATCAAACTCTGCAGGCAGCAGCGGATCAGTGGAACCATCCTCGTTTTCAGTAGCTTGAAGAGCAAACTGAAAGAAAGTGGAAGCTTTCCATTTGAACATGGGTTCTGCAGTATTGTGCCTTGGGAAGAAGCCATCAATTTTTCTTCCCTTTCTCTTTCCAGATATACATCACAACAAAGCGCTTACCCTACTTTCCAGTTGTCAACTTCCTATTTTTGATCGCGCAGTTGCCAAAACTTCAGTACAACAAAAACCTAGGTACCGTATGACGTTCCTTGCAAGAAGTCACCATAACACAATAATGGATTAACACCTCACCAAACAGCTCTTTGTTCGGAGAATGCTGTGTCACTGATGAGATCATTCCTTAGTCAAAGGCGTGTTGATAAAATGCACATCTTTGGGCCTGTGAAGTACAATGTCCCTTCGTGAGGTGTAGCCAGTGGATTTACCATTAATCAAATGTAGTCCACCCTTAATCTCCAAAGATTAATTAACCAACTTGTAGAATGTGTGGGAGCTTTGCTTCTCTCCTTTCTTTACTGTTTAGGCAGCTGATGGTGGTGTGAGAGAAACTTCATTTGGTTACCGTCCCATTGTCACGGGGGGCGTGAGCCTCCCGTGGATCAGGAGCTGCGGTATGAAAAGTCACAGTACAGTGAAGGTGACATCGCACAGGCATACCCAGTATTTTATGAGGTCTATACATGTGATGACCCAGGAAACTATTCAGTACAAACGAGCTACCGAAGCCTTTCAGTATATTTGTCCTGCGCAAGCACAGAACCTTAATTTTTTTTGCCATTGATCACTTTGACTATCTTTATAAACACTTTAATAGCTTCCCGGGTCCTTCCTCTGCCTCCAAACTTTATATCAAAGTTAAGCTTTGTCAAATCCACTATCGAGTTTAATTTACTTTAAAAGTATCATAGGCACTTTCCTGTAAATGGGCTATTTCTTAACCAGCAATTCCAAAATGAATTTCTTCCTCGAGCTGTTTCCCCTTCCTATTTCATAAGCTTTTTAAGGATAAAGATGTGGAGTGGCTGTAAGGTTTTTATTCTCTCATTCAGAAATACTTCTTGATTCCAGACCCAGAACCCGTAAGAGGATATGCCGCTGCCACAGAAGGCAGAGCATGGTGGCGCCCATTAATACTGCTGCAGGACTGAGGGACAGACGTGAGTCCGGATTCCGGCTCCACGCTCACCTGTGTGACTTTGGCCAAGTTGACCTCCCAGGTCAACCAGATCTTTTAAAATACCTAGTACAGTATGTGGCACAGAACAAGCGCTACCCTGATGCTGTCCTTTTCTGTATATTGGTCAAAATCAATGTAAAGAACCATCCCAAGGTAGACTTAGGAGTTAATCTCAAGAGTTGTGTTGTCCCTCTGCTGTCTCTGTGCTAGAACCAAACAGGAATATGTGACCCTTTATAACGATGGATTGTCAGTGCATGAAGATAATCTCGTCTTTGTTAAAAACTCTTTGTTCACTGGTCTCAATCTTAGCTGCTCATAGGAAGCATTTACTATTCCATAGAATTCCAGATCTTTAAACAAAACAAACAAACCCCCTCATGTCCTAGTGATGTATCTATATCTGACTACAGTTCTTTTCATGAATTAGACTGTGTTTATCTGGGAGGCAAAATAATGAAAGCAGGACTAGGAAGAAACGTCAGGGTGTTGGGAGACCCAGAAATCACGTATGTAACCTTGCTGAGCGTTGCTCTCAAGACTGATCTAAGAAACGCCCGCCTGCCTTGGTCTGTCTTTAAGGCAGAATCTCTGTGGGGCCACATTCAGAGAGGAAGGATGCTTTTGTTGTGTCACTGCTGCTGTCCACCTGGAAAGGGTCATTTCTCCATGTTCTGATTACCATCCTTGTCTGGTGTGCTGGGCATGGAGTAAATTCAGAGTTGCCAAGGCCCAGGTGAGGGAAATCAGGACAACTTGTTTGGGCATCTCTGGTTTAAGTAAGGGATGGCCCAGTCTTCACAAGAACCCAGATGCAGGATCTTAAAGGCCTGTCTGGTCCATCTAACACCATTCTCCAAAGTGTTGTACATTTTACATCCCAGAAGTATTTGGCAATGTTAGTCTTTTTAATTTGTAGTTTTCCTTTGCCTTCCCCTAATGATTCATGATGTTGAGCACTTTTTCATGTGCTTTTTGGCCATTCTTTATATCTTTCTTTAAGTGTCTGTTCAAGTCTTTTTCCTGTTTTTAAATTAGGTTGATAGCCTTTTTTTTTTAACGATTTTATTTTTTTATTTGACAGAGAGAGAGATCACAAGTAGGCAGAGAGGCAGGCAGAGAGAGAGAGGGGGAAGCAGGCTCCCTGCTGAGCAGAGAGCCCCATAGCCTTTTTTATTTTTAATCACTGAGTTGTAGGAGTTACTTATATATCATGGATACAAATTCTTTGTTAGATACTGTGAGTTTCTTCTCACAGACTCTGGTTTACCTATTCATTTTCTTGCTGGTGACTTTAATGAGCAGAAATGTTCAATACTGGGGCGCCTGGGTAGCTCAGTTGTTAAGCAAGCATCTGCCTTAAAGCTCAAGTCATGATCCCAGGGTCCTGGGATCAAGCCGCACATCAGGCTCTCTGCTCAGCAGGGAGCCTGCTTCTCCCTCTCTCTCTGCCTGCCTCTCTGCCTACTTGTGATCTCTCTCTCTCTGTCAAATAAATAGTTAAAAATCTTTAAAAAAAAAAAAAAAAAAAAAAAGAGGGGTGCCTGGGTGGCTTAGTGGGTTAAAGCCTCTGCGTTCAGCTCAGGTCATGATCCCAGAGTCCTGGGATTGAGCCCCACATCGGGCTCTCTGCTCAGCAGGGAGCCTGCTTCCCCTTCTCTCTCTCCCTGCCTCTCTGTCTACTTGCATGCTCTCTCTCTGTCAAATAAATAAAATCTTAAAAAAAAAAAGTTCAATACTGATAATATCCAGTTTATCCATTTTCCCTTTATAATTGTCCTTTTTATATCCCAAGAAATCTTTTACTAACTCTAAGGTCATAAAGATATTCTTATTTTTTTTTCTAGAAGCTTTGTGGTCTTAGCTCTTACATTGAGGTCTGTGGTCCATTTAAAACTACTTTCTATATACAGTGTAAAGATATCTAGTTTCAGCACCATTTACTGAAAAGATTTTTCATTCTCCATTAAATTAATAGGATATTTGTAGAAATTCAATTGTTCATATAAGGGTGGGACTATTTCTGGATTTTCTCTTCTGTTCCATTGATCTCTTTATCCCATGCCAATACCGCCTTGTTTACTGTAACTTCAAAATAAGTCTTGAAATCAAGTGTTGTAAGTCTTCCAATTTTGTTCTTTTTCAGTATCCTGTTTCCCCTCAAAGAGCCTAAGCTGTAGCTCCTGGTCCCCTTGTAGCCATCCCAGCAGAAGGCCGAGGTCTCCAGATTGGGGCAGAAATTCTTAGTGCAAAAACCAGCTTTGGCACTCACTTAACTCCCCACATTTCCTTCTTTCTGTTGTCTAGGCTCCTGTAGTTTTTTATTGTATGACGTTCAACATTGTGTTTAAAGATACTTCTTAGATACCTTATCCGAGATTTAAACTGCTTTCATTTAAGAGAGTGGTTCAGCACACCTAACACTACTATGCTGCCACTAACAGAAGTTGCTCATAGGAATGTTCACCTTCTCATTTACCTTCATTTGTATCTTTCAACTTTCGTACAATGGCACATGTTCCTGTATTCCCAAAAGAGACGGTGATGATGATTATAAAAATCAGTCACCATCACCATTGTATTATGTTGAGTCAGACCACCGGAAGCCCCCACCGACCCCAGACCTAATTCAAATGAATCCAGAGTCGTCATTCCCTCCAGATAGTCATCTGCCAGCGGTGGCGCGGTCCCCAAACACTTTGATGTTCACAGACATGCCCACTGAATGAACATCACCAAAGGCAAGCACTCTGCTTGATGGTTTAGTATCTCATTTGTCACTCCTTGCAGGAATGGTCTGCCGGAAGCCTGCCGACCCCGTGGACTGGCCGCCCCTCGTCCTGGGATTGCTCACCCTGCTAAAGCAGTTTCATTCCCGGTACACCGAACAGTTCCTGGCGTTGATCGGCCAGTTTATCCGCTCCACAGTGGAGCAGTGCACAAGGTACCGAAGGAATTGATGTTACAGAGTAGGCTGGGGGCCTTGCATTCCAAATTCCTCTCATTACCTCCCTAGTGCAGATGGGAATTCGCGGCTTACCCTGCTGTGCAAAGTAAGTCAGGGTACACCTTGTTGGCAGGTGCACCTATCCTTCATTACCCTGCTGGGGGAGCCCCCTCCATGCACTCCACAGTAATTTGGCAAGGATGAGCAAGTAGTGACCAGGATTAGCCACCCCCGTGTGGAAGAGTGCGGGCCTGTTCCTGTGCTGTCCTGGGCACTATGCTCAGACCTCAGGAAGCCTGAGCTGTCTGGCTGGGCCCCTGGCCTGGGATGGCCCCATACCCTTCAGTGGGGGTCAGGGAGCCCGTCCGCGTCAGAGCCTGGGCATAGCCCAGGGTCACGGTGTAGGTCGAAACAGAAATCACGCAGAGGTTCCTTTTGGACACAAGGTTCATAAACCATTTTTCACCACCCCCCCAAAATATGTGGCTTTTCTAAGATAGAAAAAAAAGTTATTTGCATGAGGTGCTGGGTCCCGAGCCTCCTGTTACCTAAAAGGTAACTGAGGTTTAAGTCCTCGCCTGCCGATTGATGGTGTTCGTGCCTACGGCATTTTCTGCTGAAAGGCCCAACAGAGACTTCAAGGGAAGACCCTAGTGGGACAGGCCTGGCTCTTCCCTTAAGTATTAACTTCTACTTGCCCGTAGCCCTCCGGGGCTGTAATTGCAGAAGTTGTACACCCTCATCCACCAACAAGGGCGGAAGTGTTGAGAAAGCAGGTGTAGGAGGGAGCAGACTCACGCTGTCTGCCGCGTGCAAAGCCGGGAATTGATCCAGGCTGTTCTCCGTTACAGCCAGAAGATACCAGAAATGCCTGCGGATGTTGTGGGCGCCCTTCTGTTCCTGGAGGATTACGTCCGGTACACAAAGCTACCGAGGAGGGTAAGCACCACACAAAGCCCTTCTGTGAAAAGATGGCGTTACGGTGGCCCCGGACTCACAGGGAGGGCGCCCCGCGGCCCTGCTCCGACCTGCAGCCGTGAGGTGCCTCCTTCACCGCGTAGCGCGCGGCCGCTCGCCTCTCACAGCACTTGCGCGCTGCTCTAGCTCTACCACGGCCTCGTGGCGGCCTCGGTGGCTGCCTCGTGGCGGCCACGGCGCCTCCGGTTCCAGTCCTAGTTCCGCTTCCGGTCCTGGTCCCGCTTCCGGTTCCGGAGCCATTCAGATGGGCAGTCCAGGAGGGAAGTCCTTAAGGGGCCGGGCAGAGAAATCATTGTGTGGGTGGTTGTTTCCTGTCCCCCGAAGACCTGGTTCCCACAGCAAGTTTGGTTACATTAACACCGCAACTAAAATGTTTGGCCAAGGTCTCCAAAAATGGCTTTGTTTCACTCCTTAAGATACTCTTTCCTTTTCTTGTCTCACTAGTAATTCCAGTTTGGTAAGTTTTCGTTCAAAGTATAGAGCTTGATACTAAACGTAAGACTTCCTATAGATTTCTGAAAAGCCATTCTGATTTTTAAAAATTAGTAGGCTAGGGATCAAAGACACCCCCCCCCCTTTTATTTTATAACAAAAGCCAAAGATGACTTTTTAAAAATTAACTGGCAAATCATACTTAGTGAAACCAGCAGCATTCTCATTAAAGCCGGCGCTTACAGTAATACGGCCTTACTGATTCTCGCTGCTACCTTTGTCTTTCAGGTTCAAGGCAATAAAACAAGAAGTGACTATTTTAAAATGCATAAAGAAAGGAAGACAAATTTGTATTATTTACTGAGGATGTAATTGTCTTCCTTAAATCCCCACTAGAATCATGTGGAAAACTATTAAAATAATAAGCATACAAAACTGATTAGACAAAGTGCAAGATATATACACTAATAACCAATTCAAAAATAGGATGTGAAAAATATCCCGCTTGCAGAATTAACAAATAGTCAGGAATTATAACATCTATAGGAAAGGCAGTTTAGAAAAAAATAACAATTTAGAAAAAAACTATAAAAATTCGAAGTCCATCTCTGAATGAGAAAACTCAAATAGTAGTTCTTATTAGTTTATAGGTTTATTACAGCTGCAACCAAATCCCAGATAATTTTTTTACCTTGAAGGGGGTGAGAAATTTTTTTAAACTTTATAAAACTCAAGCCAAAAGTAGGATTTTTTTAAAAAGAAGATATTAAAACATACCAAATAGTTAAAAATATTGTAAAACTACAAAAATCAATAGTGTGGTACTTATGAAACCCAATAGATGGACCAGTAGACTAGAATATGTAGTCTATAAACAAATCCAAGTGCATACAGTTGCACCTGAGGAAAAGTAGCCTTTCAAATAGACTAGAATATGTAGTCTATAAACAAATCCAAGTGCATACAGTTGCACCTGAGGAAAAGTAGCCTTTCAAATAGACTAGAATATGTAGTCTATAAACAAATCCAAGTACATTCAGTTGCACCTGAGGAAAAGTAGCCTTTCAAATAAGGAGAGAAAGGAAATATTTTAGTCAACATTGATAGCACAGTTAGTTCATTATGTGGTTAAAAATTAGCCAGTCTGTTCCCATCTTTCATGTATCAAAGTAAATTATAGATCACGAGGAAAATGGAGCCAATAAACTCAGCAATTTTTTTTATTTTTTTAAGATTTTATTTATTTATTTGAAAGATCACAAGTAGGCAGAGAGGCAGGCAGAGAGAGGGGGGAAGCAGGCTCCCCTCAGGGCCCCTAAGGCGCCCCTAAATTCAGAAATTTTATACAAAAATGTATCAGCTCTCTCTGGGGCGCCTGGGTGGCTCAGTGGGTTAAAGCCTCTGCCTTCGGCTCAGGTCATGGTCTCAGGGTCCTGGGATCGAGCCCCGCATTGGGCTCTCTGCTCAGCGGGGAGCCTGCTTCCCCCTCTCTCTCTGCCTGCCTCTCTGCCTACTTGTGATCTCTCTCCTCTCTGTCAAATAAATAAATAAAATCTTTAAAAAAAAAATGTATCAGCTCTCAGATATTTCTAGATATTTATTTAAAAAATGAAACAAAACAAAAACAAAAAACACCTTGTCATATACTCACCTGGTATCAGCAATTCAGCTACCTGGAATTTATCTGCTGGATATACGTGCAAAAGTTCACGAAGATATGTGTGCAAGGATATTTGTTAAGATTTAGCAGAGGTAAAGGACACAAGATTATGTGATCTTAATTTTGAATGTGTTTCTGTACACGCACACATGTGTATGTGTAAATTAGGATCCATTATAGCATAAGTATCAGGTTTAGTTTTCTCTAAGGGATTAAATTGAGAGATGATTTTTTATATTCCTCTGCCATTTGATAAATTTCCTCTAAGTACCAGCTGCTACCTTTATAATTAGAAAAGACAAACACTGCTTTTAAAAAATAGCCATTTCAGGCACCTGGGTGGCTCAGTGGGTTGAAGCCTCTGCCTTGGCTCAGGTCATGATTCAAGGGTCCTGGGATCGAGCCCCGCATCGGGCTCTCTGCTCAGCAGGGAGTCTGCTCCCCCTCCCTCTGCCTGCCTCTCTGCCTGCTTGTGATCTCTCTCTCTCTGTCAAATAAGTAAATAAAATATTAAAAAAAAAAAATAGCCATTTCTAGCAGTGGGATGTCACCTGGTTGTACATTCCACCCATTCAGCCTCCTCCACCCCTCTCAGGGGTTCCCCTAAGAACAGTTAAGGAATGCATGCTTTCCAGGCCCTTCCTCCTCCAGTCTCCTCTTCCTCCTCTGGCCTGTCACTTGCGACGCGCTGTTCTTCCCTGGGTAGGTCATCAGTGAATTGTGAGGTGACCCGAGAGGACCTCTTTGTACTTCCCGGAGGCCTGTGCATTTCTAGCAGATCCAAGTGCGTCTGAGAGCCAAGGAGGAGGCAGGGAGCACTGTACAGCATTCCCTTAGACGACGGCAGTGCCGACCCAGACCCCAGGGTGAGGAACAGCAGAAACAGGAGCCAGTGATTTCAAGGAGCAGGCCACCAAAGCCAGCGCTCCCCTGTAATTCCCCTTGCTCCAAAGCATGTTTTCATTTAACTTCCCTGTGGAAAATTCTGATCTCGTTCTGAATTGTAACTAACACTGAGTGATTTAACTCTTCTCTTTCGTGGTTTTAGGTTGCTGAAGCTCACGTGCCTAATTTCATTTTTGATGAATTCAGAACAGTCCTGTAAACTTTTTTGGCATCTGATTCTTCAGTGAAAGGATTGTCCTTAAATCTTCCCATTACTAAAATGAATTCAGAAGCGAAGAAACTCAGCTGCTCATAGAACTGCCTTTTTTCCCTTAATTGTGGGAAACATCCGATATTCTGAGTAAGATGGTTCTCGGCGCTAGTTGATATAAATATTGTTTAAATCATGGTATTATACGCAATTTGTATCATGGAGAAGCAGAACACAATTTTGTACTGCCTCTTATAAATGCTGAATGTCATTGTTATGTATAAATCCATTTAGTTTTATGTTCTAAAGAACTATTTGTGCAACTCTGGATTTTCAGTAAAATAGTATTGCCAGTACCCAAAGTTCTCCTTCTGCCTGTGATTACAAAGTTATATATTCCTCCTGTTAAAAAAAAAAAAAAAAAAAAACTTTTCTGGAAGGTAAGAGATGTATCGGGGTAGGTCCCTTGGATACACTCATGACAGGCTGGCAGGTGCGTGGTGAGAGCTGGACCAGTAGCCAACACAGAGACCATGTAATCAGTGGACCACGTACTGTGGAAACTTCTTGGTGTCTGAGGCTCACTGTCCTCTTCCAATCACAGAGACCCTGGGGAGTTCCCAGCATTCCTTCTGTAGGTCTCCCCAACTTCAGTTGGTCCTTTCATCCTTCCCTCTCTTCCTCAGCAACCTAAGCCCCACCCCAGCGGTCCAGCCTACTGGAGGCCAAGCACAGCATTTAAAAAAGGAGTTTGGAACTGTCGCCCACTAGGAGGCTGGTATGGTGCGTGAGAACCTAGCCAGTCAATCCATGGCCATCCTACAGCTACATCGCAAAAATACATTGCTATTTTCCATTTGTAATCAGTAACTGCATGAGGTGAGATTTTTGGTTCTCTGAGAAAATGGCCTCCAAAGAAAGCCAGCTGCTAAAAAGGCCAGAGCTAAGAAAGTGATATTTTAGCCACTTAAAAAAGTATGGGATAACCAGAGGGGACTTTCACAGAACCGAGCAAATGGGTCCACCATATGTTGCTAAAATGAGGCAAATGATGTACATGACTGACGCCATGAGGGATTTGGCTAGTGACCAGTCTTCAACGGAGATAAGTGACAAGGTGAAAAAGAGAAACTTTTGTTATAGAAGTTTTTTAGGTTCTTTCAGTCCTTATTATAATCTGAAGTAGTTATGTAACATTTCAAGGTATGTGTTACTGCTCTTTCAGGGGGAGTGACTTTAGTGATATTCAGGGATTGGCTGAAATTTTGATACCTTTCTGACGTCCACAGTCTCTTCAAATATACCAAAACTCAGTGAATTCTGATTTCTGAGCGTTAGGCAGGATATTACGAGTGCTTATTTGTTCATTCACTGCTTCCGTAAGTAATCCTAGCCCAGCTAAGTCATGTTATGTAATGGAACTTATAAGGCCCTGATTGCGTTCCTGTAGGAACCTGGTTTTTCCAAAGAACCCAGAGGAGAACCTTCAAGTTGCCCGGTAGGATACATGAGGAAAATAAAGTCCAGAGATTTTAAGGCAACTTGCCCAACATCAGTTATTTCACAGAACAGGCTTCCCTCTGCATTTTCCATCCCGCTTTGGTTTTCCTTCCCATGATCACGAGGCTACCTCAAGGCCACAGAGACAAAAAGACATTACAGTTCATTCTTCACTTTATTTGCATGTCCCACAATGACTCCTCCCAGATACTGAATTCAAAAGAAAAACCGCAGTTCCTCAGTGTTAGCATTAATTTAAGACAACAATCATTTCTTTTAAGTGTCTGTTTTACCCTTCATTTTAAATTGCAAAGTATGTATTTACATGTTTATATACAAATAACTTCAAAAATGAATTAACCCCAATCTTGGTCCAAGAGTTTCCACTTTAGAAATGGGATAGTTCTATGCTATGTACATCCTCTTCCAAAAGTCTCTTAGGACTTGGTAAGTTCCAATTATTTGTTCGCAAATGGTTCCCCTGTAAGTTTAATGGACCAGGTACTTAATTTCCGAGTAAATCAAAGGAAATATTACAGAACATGCTTTGTACAATACAGCACCACTACTGAAAATGGCTCGGGGTTTTGTAATCCAAGGTTCCGATTTAAAGCAGAAATATGTGGCATAGATCGCCACAGCAAAGAAGTGTCCGATTAAAATGAGAGGGTTAGGAGACAGGCTGTAATAGAAAAAAAAATGTGTGTATTAGTAAGATTTACTAATTTACTCATTAGTAAATTTACTCATTAAATTTACTCATAAATTATTTACTCATAGAAATTTACTCATTTAAATTTACTCAAAGAAATTTTTTGGAGGATTAAAATTTACTCATAGAAAGGTTCTAATTACGTGTCTTCTATAAAGCTAAGCATATATTCTGCATTCGAGAGGACTCTAGACGCTTGTGTTGCCTGTGCTCTGATGGCAGGGACAAATAAATGTTCTTATAAGAAACTCCTTAGAATATACCCATCTGTCAGAGAAGCCAGGAACTCTTAAGTCTGCTTGACATAAACTGTAGGTTTGGAGCCGTTTTCTTTCACTATTCTTGAGATCTCCCCCTGAAGCACCTGGATGGCCTGACCTGTGGGAATCTTGGGTTTTTCAGAAGTAATACAGTACTGACACCCAGATTATAGACGAATGAGAACAGACTTAAAGAATTTTACTGTGCAGACTTTTCAAGAGTAAATCTACATATGTCCACACTGTCAAAACCATTAGTGAGTTTCACAAGTCCCTGCACCCTAATCAAAGTAAATTTTAAATACAAATTCCTTTATTAACCAAGGCTCCCACCAATCAGATCACGTGGTTAAACCCACCGGCAAAAAACAAGCTTCTATTTTAATCCAAGCTTTAGCCTCATCTACCACCAGCTTCTGCTCAACACTGTCTTCCCAAAAGTAAAACACAGGGCTAAATGTTGCTTTTTTCATTTCTCTGAGCTACTTTCTGATTGGGATTCTAATGGGTAGTAAAGTGACAAAATGTAGAGGGGAGAAAGACTTGGAGTAATTCATAAGCTGAGCACTCCGAAGAGAATCTGCAAGATCTGGTTCCTTTGTGTCATTAAATCAACTTACACAGAAAGCAGCCCAACAGGACCAGCAACACATTCTCCACCAAGTTTGAAATAAAGAAAACAGGCTTTTCTTAGTTGATGTAGGGAATCTAAAATAAAATTTGGAAGTTAAAGTTGTTTAAAAAGTTGTTTAAAAGGTATTTCCTGGACTGTGTTGTAAATTCATTAAGTGATGCAAATATTCTGTAAACTTTTTGTCAAAAAAACACAATTCTAGAAACCAAATTCCCAGTCTCTGAGATACCCACCCTGTATCTCTGAGCAGTAAACTATCAAGTAAAAGGACAGCTATGAATAGTAAACATTAACAATGCCTTCGATCTGTATAGTTTTTCATACTTTTCAAAGTGACTCATTAAACCCTCAAAACATAGTATTATCAACCAGCAATTTTTTTATTTGGAATAAATGTTCTTTAAGGTATACCTACATTTTTTCTTTCTTTCTTTCTTTCTTTCTCTCTTTCTTTCTTTCTTTCTTTCTTTCTTTCTTTCTTTCTTTCTTTCTTTCTTCTTTCCTTTCTTTCTTTCTTTTCTTTTCTTTTCTTTCTTTTCTTTCTTTTTCTTTCTCTCTCTCTCTCTCTCTCTCCTTCCTTCCTTTCTTCCTTCTTTCTCTCTCTCTCTCTCTCTCTTTTTCTTTCTTTCTTTCTTTCTTTCTTTCTTTCTTTCTTTCTTTCTTTCTTTCTTTCTTTCTTTCGGTTTTACTTATTTATTTGACAGAGAGACAGAGATCACAAGTAGGCAGAGTCAGGCAGAGAGAGAGGGGGAAGCAGGCTCCCCACTAAGCAGAGAGCCCGATGCGGGGCTCAATCCCAGGACCCTGAGATCATGACCTGAGTTGAAGGCAGAGGCTTCCCACTGAGCCACCCAGACGCCCCTAGATTTTTTCTTTAGAACAGATTTTAAAAAGATGTAATAGGGTAAAATTACGCAAATAAAACTCTTTTCCTCTAATCTTTCATGCCTTGTTTAAAGTTGTTTGTAGACAGATTCAAATTCATAATGTAAGAAAATCAAGAGCTTACGAAAGCTTAAAAAGAAGCGCTTTGAAAAACTCAAAACTTGGTTCTTCCCTTTTTACTTGCCCACCTAGCCATTTCAGCTTCCATACCAATTGGCAAGAGAGGTTTGACTGGCAAACCACAATCAATGAGTTGGTTTTGTTTTGTTTTGTTTTAGCAAGAATAATGCATACAGAGGCTACAGAAGGTATTTGTAATATTATCTTTTATACTCAAGTCACCAAAGCATAGATTGCTGGGACCCTGGCCGGTTCACAGAGGTAACTGTGTTGTAAATATCTGAAGTAAAAGGACTGGAATTACATTTATTCCTGAAAATTATTTTATTCCTGAATTTCTGAATTCCTGAATTCCTGAAAATTATTTATTCCTGAAAATTCCTAACCATCCAGTTTCGTTAACCTACCATTAACTAATTTGTACACCTGGACTTGGGAGGCGGCACGGTCACCTCTACCTCCATTTCTAATCTTTTTTTTTTTTAAAGATTTTATTTATTTGACAGAGAGAAACACAGTGAGAGAGGGAACACAAGCAGAGGGAATAGCAGCGGGAGAAGCAGGCCTCCTGCAGAGCAGAAAGCCTGATGCGGGGCTCGATCCCAGGCCCCTGGGATCTGACCTGGGCCGAAGGCAGACACTTAACGACTGAGCCACCCAGGTGCCCCTACCTCCATTTCTAATACTGCTTCTGCTAAGTCATGTTTTCCTTAATACACAGACTGACCATCGCCCTTTACAATATGGAAACAAAACAAAAGCATGGGACTATTTCAAGTGAGTAAAAGGTAGATGTATTTGCTACTTGTGCATTGTAATAGGAGACAAAATCTAAACTTGCTATGAAGCTCATATTCATTTTATAAAATGCTACCCTGAACAGAAATTGAAACTAGTGTTCAGGAAGAAAAAGATGAACATCTGTACTACATTTTAATTCATGGCCAGAAAAATCCTCCTCACAACTTATGCATTTATGGATATGCATGACCTGATCTGGACCATAGGAATTCATAAAGATACGTTACTCAAGTAGTGATGGGAAGGCTATCTTAAGCCTTCCACACAAAGTGATGGGTACCTGATGATCAGAGGTGAAAAATCTTCCTCAAGGATGGGGTTACAAAGGGCCGCCACTTGGGAGTCATTAGACTCAGAAAACATGGCTATTTCTGGCCTAATCACTAACTTGTTTACAATTAGGCTCCGTTCCTGCACTAAAAATCTGCAATTCAGTAAGTTTTACTTAAAAGTATCTATACTTACCATCTGTGGCAGAAAATAATTCATAAAGAGCCTGAGCAAGGATATTCACAACAAAGGAGTGAGATGTTTTTCTCACCCAATAGAATGATTTTTTGGCCTAAAAAAGAAAAAGATCACTTACTACATGGTAAGGGTGGGGGAAGCACAAATTAATGTTTATAATCCCCTCAAACTGATGTTTATCCTGAGGATCATCTATAAGTAAATATAGCTTATATTTATCATTTACATATATACACATCTCTAAGGGAATGGGATTTCTAAAACTCTAAAGTAAAAATACACAATCTCTATGAGGAAAGTGGTCCGTGCAATCCAACGTGACATAATATTCAAACATAAAAATTTAGAGATTCTGTGAGATTTCAGGGGTTGCACGGGCTCAGGGGTTCCTTATGCCTGAACAAGACTGCCTAAGAACCAGGACTCAGGATCACGTTCCTAGGTACAGATCTTCCCAGTAAGGCCCCATTCCTCTTAGGCCCAGAAAGAACTCCATTGAGACATTTTTGTCAAAGAATAATGTAATATCTTACCTGGAAAACAGCTGCATCATCATAAAGGTCAGGGATACCCTTTAGCAATTTTCTCCATAGTTTTAGATCTTTAAAAACAACAGTCATTCCTCCTCCAGTAAGAGGATGCCTCATATTATATGCGTCTCCCAAAAGAAGAACACCTGTAAATGAGAGAATTTAGATTATGATATCATCCCGAAGGCCTCCCATAAAACAAAAACAAAAACAAATTCTCTGTTAATTAATAAACGTTATGAATGTGACCCAGAAAATGAGAATGTGAAAATACAAGGGAGCAAATCATGACTAAAATCTGTTGAGACAAAAACTCAATTAATATTTATCGGGTACCTAATAGGTGCTGGATACTGGGGATACAGTGAGAACAAGAACATGGTGTCTGCCCTCATGAGAGTCACATGGGAATTTAAGATTAAGCCAAACAATGCCAAAATATTATTAAGATCTCTTTCATGAAAAAAAAATTATCATAAAAAGCAATTAAAGGGAAAAAATGAAGAGGCCTGACATTTCCCAATCGTATTTGCTGCCAGTGCACTAGAGAGAAACATCTGTACGGTTCTAAGGGAAAGAAAGGAGGACGATACCCAGCCACGTTGCAGTTTGAATTAAAAGGCAATTATAAGCAGATACTCCAAACCTATCTGAAGTCAATTTAGAGAAATAAGCCTTGACTGAATCTTATCTGAAAATAAGCCCCTTGATACAAAACTGCAGAAGCATGGGCGCCTGGGTGGCTCAGATGGTTAAGCGTCTGCCTTCAGCTCAGGTCACGATCCCAGGGTCCTGGGATCGAGTCGCGCATTGGGCTCCCTGCCCAGAGGACAGCCTACTCCTGCCTCTCCCTCTGCTGCTCCCCCTGCCTGTATTCTCTCACTCTGTCAAATAAATAAATAAAATCTTAAAAACAAACAAAGAAAAAACTGTAGAAGCAGGAATGCAGCTCTCTAGGCACACCTCCTGAGCTGCCTAAGATTCCCCAGCCACAGTCAGCCTGGTGAATGACCTAACGCTCACGGTGACATTTCAACAAAGCATTTATTTAATTTAATCCGAGAGAGAAATAGACAACCATAATAACATTAATGGGACAAAATTATGGATAGTTCTTTTCTGCACTGTCACAATATGCTATATTTATAGCTAATCATAAAATACATATAGTAAACATTAACTTATAAAAAGGAAAACTCCGAAATATTAATTCAAATTTATGTATGACTCTAATATCTCCACTAAAAAACCACAGACTACAAACAGCTTTTATTCCTCCTTCTCCCCGGGACATTTCTAATTCGACCAACTATTGCTGGCATGTTGTTTGTATCAATTTGGCATTTGCTTCTTCATTCTGCTTTGCATTCATTTATTTATACGATTAGTAGTTTATTATGTATTTTTCTATAGCAAATTCAATCTGTTTATGTTCAGGAACCAGAGTATATCAACAGCTCCCACTGGGACCTCCCTTTGGAGCTCTACACTCACATCTTCAATGGTGTTCCACACATCTCCATTCGAATGCCTCACTGGCACTTCACACCCAATACGTCTGTAAATGAACTCATCACCTCTTCCCACACTTTCATAAACTTACATTCTTTTTCCTCTATTTCCAATATCAGCAAATAGCTGGCAGACTTGCCTAAACCTGAAACCTGGGATCCATCAGGAGGCCTCATTCTCCCTCACTACAATAGCCAATGAGTCACCACATCGCATGCATTCTACATCCTAGAGAGGACGCAATCCCATTCCCCACCTTCTGTTTCTATGGCCACAACCCTAGTATGAACCTTTCATCACCATTCACATGGAACAATTACATAGCCTCACTACAAGCTTTAGCCTGACCTGTCCTCCAAATCATGCTCCACAACATATCAGAGTAACTCTAAAATAAAAATCTAATCATGCCACTATCTTAGTTAAAACTTTTCAATGAACTATTAAAAACTAATAAATGAGTTCAGCAAGGTTTCGAGATACAAAATAAATATGCAAAAATCAATTGTGTTTACATACACTAGCAATGAAGAATCTTAAAATGAAATTAAGAAAACAAGTCTATTTGTAATAGCATGAAAAGGAATAAAATACTTGGAAATAAGTTTAACAAAAGAAATGTAAAACACTCTGAAACTACAAAATATTGTTGAAAGAAAAAAAACTCTCACTACATTTACAGACAAATTAATTTTGACAAGAGGGCCAAGACACTTCAGTGGGGAAAGAACTGTCTTTTCAGCAAATGGTACTGGGACAACTGGATATCCACATACAAATGAATTTGAACCCCTTCCTCACATCATACACAAAATGGATCAAATACCTAAATGTAGTAGCTAAAACTATAAAACTCTTAGAAGGAAATATAGGAGTAAATCTTCATGACCTTGGATTGAGCAAAGACTTTTTAGATATGGCATCAAGCACACAATCAACCAAAAAAAAAGATAAACCAGACTTTATGAAAATTAAAAATTTCAACGGACACAATCGCCATGGAATGAGAGAAGTTTTTGCAGATCATTTATCTGATTAGGAATTTATATCTAGAATATATAAAGAACTCTAAGAACTCAACAATAAAAGGTTTTTTTATTTGACCAATTAAAAAATGTGCCATATGAATGGACATTTCTCCAAAGAAATACAAATATCCAATACGCACATGAAAAGATTTTCAGCATCATTATCCATCAGAGAAATACAAATTAAAACCCCAATGAGGTACCACTTGACACCTACAAGAATGGGTATGGTCAAAAAGACAGATAATAACAAATGCTGGTGAGGATGTAGAGAAATTGGAACCCTCACACATTGTTAATGAGAATACAGATGGGGGTAGCCCCTTTGGAAAACAGTTTGGCAGTTCCTCGAAGAATTAAACAGAGTTACCATACCCAAGAAAAGTGAAAATTAAGCCCACGCAACAACTCATATGCAGATGTTCACAGCAGCACTGTTCATAACCACCAAAAGTGGAAACAAACCAAATGTCTATCAACTGAAGAATGGATAGTTAAAATGTAGTATATCCACACATAGAATACTATTTGGCCACAAAAACAAATGAAGGACATGCTACAACATGGGTGAACCTCAAAGAAGCCAGTTACAAAGGATCCACTGACTATATTTACAGGAACTGTCCAGAACAGGCAAATCTAGAGAGACAAAAAGCAGATTAGTAGATGCCAGAGGCTGGGAGTGGGAGAATGAGCAGTGACCGCTGATGGGTATAGCATTTCTTTTTGGAAGGATAAAAGGCTCTAAAATTGACTGTGGTGATGTCTGTACACATCCATGAATACAGTAAGAACTAATGAACTGCATAAACTTTAATGGGTGAACTATATGATTTGTAAATTATATCGCAATAAAGCTATTAAAAAAAACCTTTTCAATGACTTTCCACTGTCTATAGGATTCAAACTAAACTTTAAATATCTCACCTATCTAGCCCTCTGACACCTTTCGTGAGCTCCAGCCATAGGAAACTACTGGACTTCACTGAAAATGCCATCATTTCTCAGCCCTCGTGGTCTTTGCAGATATTGTTCCATCTACTTAGAAGTCCCTCTTTCGCTGTCCACCTAATGAACTCCCACCAATCCTCCATGCCCCAAATTCAGTTTTATTTCCTGAGACACGTCTTCCGCAATCACCCTTCATAGTTCACAAGATCTGCCCCACCCCACCCCTTCACAGTGAACCTTGTGTTACCATGGGTGGGCTTTGACTACAGCATTTATCAACAGTGTTCTGAAATTACCAGTTTATACCCTTCACTAGAAAATTGCCTTCTCTAGATTTAGGACTATACTTAACTGCTGTAGCCCCAATAACTAGTATAACAACATTTACACTCATTATGAAATAATCAAGACATCATAAAACTAATTTTGGTGTTAGCAATGCGTTCAAACACAGTAACCAATTCTCTGTCCCACAAAGGATTCCCAGTAGCATAAATTCCATCCCATATTACATTTGGAACATTAAATTTGGGTATTTAGAATACCCTTTATAAAATCGCTCCAATAAAATAATACCTCGTTTGTTTACTGGTGAAGGAGGAAGAAAGCTTGCTGGCATAGATCTCAAACGAGAATTCTGAGTGGCTTCCAGGAAAGGTTCTTTGAGGTGATCTGCAATAAATCCCATCCCACCAAATAAATGGTTTAGAAAATTTCAATTTCTAATTATCACATGTTCTTTTTTTTTTTTTTTTTTTTTTTTTCAAGTAAGTGCTTTTTTAATTGGTACAACAAACGGTATTCTCGCTGGCCTGAGGAAGCTTCCCTCTGCCTGCTCTGCAATAATTATCACATGTTCTTATCAAGTCTAAACAAATACCTTCTCTTACATGTTACATACAATATGTGCTATATATGTTACCTACACCATGTGATAAATCAAGAACTAATTATTTTATTAATACAATTGTTCATTAAGAACCTAGTTATTCAAGCTAAGGAATGACTAAGATTCTAAGAGGAATTTAATGTAAATAGATACATATAAAGCTGAATAAACAAAAAAGCTAAGAAGAATGAAGCAAATTCAGAGGAGATGAGACAGGGAGAAAAACCAACCACCTTCCTCCCAAACGTTAACTGCCAAGTATCATATTTAACATTTAATTTACCATTGCTGCCATATTCTGGGAATTACAGATGAAATATACTAGCAACCCACAAACAGCAGGAGGATATGTATGGCAGAAAAAAGGTAAGTTGCAGAGACCTCTACTTTTCTGAGCTTTAGTTTCTTCATCTATAACATGAAATGCTTGAAAAGAGCTCATCTCTTAGACTCTCCCTAGTTTAAAGTTTTGTGCTCCTATTTGTATAGAAAATGAACTGTCTTTTCATACAGTTCCCTTTGTAATCTGGGAATTACAGGAGCAGAATGCCTAAGCTGAAATTGTTCCATACCTACAAGGAGAATTTCAATAACCTAACTATTAATATAAACCTCTAAATGGTTTCCCACCATGATCTCAGGGCAGTCTGGATTGGAAAAGGCAATCTACAATAAAAGAAAAAAAATGCTAAAAATATCACATTATTGACTATCTTTTTCTTAAATGTGAATAATTCATTTTTCTTCTGAAAGCTTCAAAAATGGCTTGACTTAAGTGCAAATGTATTGAAATGTTGAAAATGTCATTATTAAAAATCCAAGTAAGGGGCACAGTCAGTTGCGTGTCCAACCCTTGGTTTTGGCTCAGGTTGTGGTCTTAGGGTCATGAGGGGGAGCCCTGTGTTGGGCTCCATGCTCAGCAGAGTCTGCTTAAGGCTCTCTCTCCCTCTGCCCCTCCCCACCCGACTCGCACAGTTTCTCTCAATCTCTCTCTAAATCAACTTTTTTTTAAAAAAAATCTAAGTTAGTCCATGTATACCTTCCTATCTGTTAATATTGTGTTATAAAACAGAGTGCTTTCACTTAGATTAAAAAATAACTTGAAAAAGGGGCGCCTGGGTGGCTCCGTGGTTGGGCCTCTGCCTTCGGCTCGGGTCATGATCTCAGGGTCCTGTAATGGGAGTCCTGCATCGGGCTCTCTGCTCAGCAGGGAGCCTGCTTTCCCCTCTCTCTCTGCCTGCCTCTCCGCCGACTTGTGATCTCTCTCTCTGTGTCAAATAAATAAATAAAATCTTTGAAAAAAATAACTTGAAAAATAAACAATTTTTAAACAAAACATACCCCTACCAAAGACAGTTTCCTATTACTACAATATCATCATAATTGGCAAGCAGGGTTTCCCTCCCATTTTATCAATATTAATATTTTAATTAATATTGTAAATTTTTACTTTTACTTACATCTTCCAATTCTCAAAAAAAAATGCCAGAAAGCAATTTTTTAGGAATGTTTTACAAATACGTCTGAAATCTCACGAAGCCTTTCTGTATTCAACTCCAAACCAAAAAAGATCTTGAAGATCGCTTATAACTCTCATGTTCTGAGGATGCGATGCATGAGCCAGGACGCCTGGCCTCAATGTTAGCCCCACCACTTACTGATAGTTTATCTTTGGGGAAGCTTACTGACTCCTAGTTCCCTCATCAGTAAAATGGGGATAATGATAATGCCCTGTCTCAGAGGGTGACTGAATAGATAAATGAAATCAAGTTCGTAAAGCATCTTATAAAAGATAATAAACTACCATTTCTACAAAAGTCAAGTGCTAAAGTAAGGAAGTAGGAGAGATAGTTTAAGAATTCAGAGACCTTCCATCACTATCCAGACTACCTAAAAAAGTAGCATTTTCTCCAATACTAATAATTATTCTGAAAACAATGATTTAATTATTAATATGAAAAAATATAAACTATTTTCTTTTAATTTGGAGATTTTATATGTGCTGGTTAAACAGCTCAGCTCCAGTGTATCTGACTGGGTGCGTTTTTTACCTGCCAAGCTTGTCCCTGGCTTAGTTTAGACCCAGCTTCAGTGAGAACTGGAGATGGACAGCCTTTTGTGATACTTACTTTCAGACTACAGATTACAATGTGGATGAAATCCTATTTCTTACCAGGTAATTGTGGGTAAATTTTTTCAGCCATGTATTCTCTTAAGTTCCTGGGCATTTCTCCTCGAATGTCAACAAGTACTCGAGTTTCATCAGATGAAATCTGGTAGATGAGAACTGGACTCGGATTAGCCAAAATAAGTTCAGCATGATTTGCTTTAAACTGTGGTGCATTCTGGAAAAACAAAAACAGAACATTTTAATAATTTTCAAGTTCCAAGTTGCTTTTATTTTTCTATAATTACATTCCTATAGTACCTTCATAAGAAAGCCAACAAAATGAGATGAAACAGAAACTTTATTGGAGATCAGGTTTTTCCTGAACTTGGAAAAAAGTCCATCTGCAACAACAGTCAATGGAGCGTGGAGTTCCTACAACAAAGATAAACAAAGCTCAGCTAAATGGTTAGAAATACACAGTAACGGAACATTTTCTTAAAATGTGCATTCTTGTAAAATAGCTACATATTTTATTGGACAATGTTATAGAGGGTAATGAAGATAATGCTAAAAAAGAAGCTGTTACTGGGTTTAAGTTAATGAATGACCAATCTCTAGAGATACATCCTCTTGGGAGGACTGCCTGCCTTCCAAGCACTACCATCCAAACCATCTAGGAAGAAAGCTACACTTGGATGAACAACAGGAGAAACAACTACAAAGCAAGTGTGGACCACAGAATACTGAATCTCATCACAAAGTCCAAGGACAACTTTACTGTTTATTCTAGAATTTTCTAACTTCATATAGTGCTTTCAATCAGTGGCTAGTGCTTAGAAGAATTTTTGTATGCATGGATGTAGGTCCCCATGCTACGTTGCAATCACCCCCATTAAAGTACAGTTTCTAGGGACCCTAGGGATCAGCCCAGAAAGGCCAACAGATTAGCCTTTCACTTCCTCTTCTCTTACTAAACCAACGTGAGCAGGTACTGGCAACTATTTTACTCTGCTTTTTCTGCAGAGATTCTCTCACTTTTTCCTTTTCAGATTAAAACAATTATTTGTCTATCCTAGTCATTTCTTTTATGTTGAATCCTTCCTTTTTTCACTTTCCAGGTCCCCTCTGCTTCTCCATGCATGTGTATTTCAGTTTAAAACTGCTGATCTAGTGGCGTGTGTCTACAAAGCTGTTTGTAGGGAGTTCTGCAATGCTCTAAAGAGCAGCGCGCTGCCGTCTGAAATCCACCCTGCTGCAGAGGGCGTAGAGAGAACTCGGTCTGCTAGAGGAGTGAACTGGTGGGCCTACTTTTCAAAGGAGTAGGAGAAAAAGAAGGAAAAACATGTCTTAGGAAGAGCTAACATTTGCTCTCACCTTGATGTCCCCGGTTTCTTTATCCCTATACTGAACTCCTATCACAGCATCATCTTCTTCTAGTAACTGTAGCACGATGCCTTCAATAAACTTTGTACTAAAGGATAAACAGAAAGAAATTATACATTGGCACACTTGAACAACTTAAATAAGGAATGACAAATTTCTTATTCCTTATCTCCAGTATGCCCACATGTACACAGGAAAGGTCTGGAATGACAAAACGCAAAAACATCATTAATGGACTTTAGAAGTAAGTGTGGTTTTATTTTCTAATTTCTTGAAGTTGATACATATATGCTGATGTAACAATTTTTAAAAGGAACATGAGATTTTTACCTCAATTCATTAAAAAAATACATGCAGAGAAACTTTACATACCACACAAATTCATACACAAATGGGGAAATATTGACTTGAGAGTTTATCTACCAAATTATTCAGAATAGTTACTTCTAGTCAGAAGAACCATGGGTAAGTTTTACAATCTTTATATTTGTGTGCATTTTCCCACGTTTCCACAATGAACACATTCTACTTCCACAGATAATCAAACTCTCAATCCTAAGGGTAAGTCCGCTTATTTCTTCACTTGCTTTCTCAACACCTCCCCCCTCGGTAATGAGATGAGGACTCTCCCGTGTAAAACTTCAATTTCAGTGCCTGAGGGCTGCGGGCAAATAGAAGTTAATAATTAAGAGAACAGCCAGGCCTTCCAACTAGGGTTTTCCCTTGAAGTCTCTGTTCAGACTTTTGACAAAAAATACCATAAGCTCAAACCCCAACCCGCAAATAGTCAGACGAGGACTTAAACCTTAGTTACAACTATATCCTCTAAATTCCAACAACATAAAAAGACCACCCAGTGTATTCAGTCAAAGGAAAAATCTCAATAGTTCTGACATTCAAATGGAAATTCTCTACATGATATTGTCAACACAGGCATGGAAGATCTAACATTCTTGTAACTTACAGTTTACTTTAGAATACCTATGTACCCTAACACGTCTGACAACTTATGAAATAGCATTTGTGCAAAGGCCAAGTTTAATGTGTTTCTTTAATGTCCTATATCTGAGTAGTCTTACTTGGGCTCTGCCATAGCTGCTTTCCGGAGACCCATGATGAATCTTCCATGATGGAAAGCTCTTCCACTCCGTACCTGACTGTTTTCTGACAGAGGGTAAGGAATTTGAACCTCTGATTTGCTTTCCTGATCATGAATTATGTAGCCATCTACCACTTGGGCATCAATACCTTCCACTGCATCTGCAAAACAATTCGGGGCAAAAAAAATCAATTTTGTTAACATGCCCAGAGTTCTATGAGGCACCCAGGATAAGGAAGCACTGAAAATGAGTTTCTGTCTTTATAATGCAATGAAACCATTTAAACAATTGGATGTTAATATAACTGTTTCAGAAATCTTAATGGTCTGGCAGACAACCATCTTAGGAAATCTGTAATACCACAGAAGATTAATATTTATATAGAAAATGTATTCATTAAATTCCATAGGAAAAATATTAAGACCCTACTAATAACAGGTGAAAAGTTTATGGGTATTCACATAAAGCAAGATGGAAATATTGAACACAGCAGAGAAATGTTCAAAACCTGATTTTTTTAAAAAAACAATGAAATAAATTAAAACAGTAAGATATCAAATCTATCAAAATTGCTGGTGAGATTATAACAAAACCGATAAATTTATTGGTCATATTATAAACTAAAAACATTTTAGAAAGTAACCATAGCACTAATTATCAAGAACCAAGAAGAAGTTAACATCTTTTGATGTAATAATCTTAAATCTTGTAAGTTCATCTATTGTTCATCCTAAAGATATAATTTTTAATTTTTAATAATTTTTAAAGTTATATGCAAGAGTAAGTTCACTATAGTGTTATCTATAATAAAGAATAACTGAAAACAGCCTAAATATTCATCTAAGTTAGAAGGATAGAGCACATAATAAAATATCAATTGAGAATATACCATTCATATGCCTAAAATCATAATGGCTAGTATACTAAGATGAAGTACATTAGAATAATGAAAGAAATAGATGAAAGAAAATCTTCAGAAACAATTCTATCACACATCTAGGCTAAGATCAAAATAAGTTAGTTTTCTGATATTCTTTTTAATTACACTTAAAGTCCAGGCCGACACAAGGTGGGTGAATACTGTTACACATCTGACCCAGAGCCAAAACTAGTTAATTTTTCAGTATGATTCTTAAATTATTACTTTTTTAAAGATTTTATTTATTTATTTGACAGAGAGAGAGATCACAAATAGGTGGAGAGGGAGGCAGAGAGAGAGGGAGAAGCAGGCTCCCTACTGAGCAGAGAGCCTGATGCGGGGCTTGATTCCAGGAACCTGGGATCATGACCCGAGCGGAAGGCAGAGGCTTTAACCCACTGAGCCACCCAGGCACCCCTGGTTCTTAAATTATTACAGTCAAAATTCAGTCAGAGATTCAGTACACAGATATCCTAAAAGCTGACAGTTAGCAAGCAGTGTGTTCAATTTGGATCTCTGCAAATTGCCAATTGTTTCTGACCTAAATATTTGAAATCCATCTGGTATTTCTACACTGCTTTGTCCGGCTACTGAGACAGTTTTGTTTTTCTTAACCCATAACTGTATTACAGAAGTACTTGAAATGTTTAAAGACTTTATTCATTTATTTGAGAGAGAGAGTGAAAGAGAGAGAGAGCACGAGACGGGGAAGGGAGGGAGACTCTCCACTGAGCAGGAAGCTTGACATGGGACTCGATCCTGGGACTCAAGGATCATGACCTGAGCTGAAGGCAGTTGCCCAACCGACGGACCTACCCAGGCGCCCCAGTACTTGAAATGTTTAAACTGGCCAATTTTAGAACACTTCAGAAAATGTAAAAAGTATAGCAGCACAGCAAAACTTTTCCTTCGGTAGACTGACTTAAGATAAATAAGGTTTAATTTCAGATTTCTTAACATCTATCTGTCTCTATCTCAACTTTATTGACAAAATCAAACACAGCAGACTTTGAACACTTTTACTTTCTTAAGCAGGCAAGAAGACAGTACCCTACACTTCAATGAAATTCATGCTTCATAAATACTAGATGTTAATACCTTTAAAGCCAGTGATATAATTTAGAGCTATCATCCTCTATTAATCATAAAGCTCCACATTTAAGATACTAGACCACTGGTCAGCATATCAGATAAAATGATAGGAAAACATTCTTCCACATCAACAAATGCAGAATTGCCTGCTATAAAAAGGCAAATTAAAAAACAAAACTAACAATGAAAAAACAGGAAACAAAACACCACCTATGCTAAAAACAGAAATAAACTTCAAAGTCAAACCACTGAGCAAGTTTCAAAGGCAACAGCGTACGGGCATCAGAACCACAAGCCTAAATGACCGGAGTTTTAAGGACCTCTCTTGAAAAGGAGTTAGGGCCCCCATGGCCAGGGACAATGAAACTTAGCACCATTCATAAATTTCTTGTCAATAAAAATAGAAACCACAAAAAATCAATTCAATGCCCTGAGATATGGCATGGAAGTAAGCCATTCACCAGAGGCTGTGCGTGAAGTCATCCATAAAAAATCCAAATATACCTTTGTGCCATGACTTGGTATAAAGTCTTAACTTCAAACTGAGTATATAGTGCATAATAAAATAGGAATCATTTATGGAAGCCCAAATACAAACCAGAGTCGAGGGATAAATATAACAAAAGACAGATTTATGAAACTTTATTTAAATGCATTAAAGACCTAACTGAATGGAGAGTATACCACATTCATGGACAGGAAGTCCAAGTCAATTATTCCAAAACTGAGGTATAGATTCAGTGCTATTTCAGGCATAATCTTGACAGAGTTGTTTTTTTTTTTAAACCTAATTCTAAATTATATATAGAAAATAAAAACACCAAGAAAAGCCAAAATAATCCCAAAGAAAACAAGTTGGGAAGGAAGTTCCCCACTAAATATTAAAACTTAATATAAAAATATAGCATTTAAATTATAATATATTAATTTAAAGAATTCAAGATATTAAGCATAAGCCATAGGGCAATCAATTATTAAAAAACCCATACTCAGGGGGCACCTGGATGGCTCAGTTAGTTAAGCATCCAACTCTAAATTTAGCTCAGGTATGAATTCAGGGTCCTGAGATCAAATCCTGCATTAAGTTCCATGCTCAGCGTGGAGTCTACTTGGAATTCTCTCCCTTCTTTTCCCTCTGCTCCTTCCCCTGCATGTGTTCTAAATAAATAAATAAAATCTTTTCAAAAAATTAAAGATAGATAAAAACTCATACTCAGGAAGGATAAGTCCGTATTATATTAAAAATCCATACTCCAGGGAGTATGGATTGTGGCTCAGTCAGTTAAGCATCTGACTTCAGCTCAGATCATGCTCCCAGGGTCCTTGCTCAATAGCCTACTTCTCCCTCTGTCTGCTCTGCCTGCTTCTCCCTCTGCTTGTGCTCTCTTCCTCTCTCTCTGACAAAATCTTTAAAAAAAACATATTCCAAAAAGTAACTATTCCAAGTAATCCTATTATCCACATCTTGTCATACCTCAGGGGAAATTAATAGTATAGTAAATGTTAATAAGGACTCTTATTTTTGATATTAAAGTTATTCATGGTATGTGGATTAGCTAAAATACTTTAGAGGCGCTCCTTACTCTTGCATAAACTGCATATAAAAATCCACTAAGTCCTGTTACCACAACCTCGGTGATGTCCCCTGAAGTTAGATCTCTAAATGATTCTATGTACAGTCATTAGTTGGAAAGCGTTTCTGGTTGCCAGACGTTCAACTATAAAAGTAACAAAGTCTTGTCTCAGGATATTGCCACATCCTCAAGTGAACCTCTCATGTAAGGTGGAGATTAAGAAACCTAAAAGGACAGAGATGGAACGTCCTTTCTTCTTCATAAAGCACTCTCTAAACTTGGGTCCTAGACCCTGTGGGCTTTTGCTTTTCCTCTGCACTTCCTCAGGCCCATCTTTTTGACTCCCACTCACCTCACTGATCTCTATGCATCAGAGCACCCCAGGGTTCAGTCCTGGACCTCTCCTGGTAATGTCTTCTAGTCTTATTTAAATACCATGGCTCCTCTCTTTCTCTCACACCTAACACTTGATTCATCAGCAAGTCCTACTGACTCTTCCTTCAAAAGGCGTTTCCAGAATGTGACCACTTCCCAACCCTCTACTACTATGACCCTGTTCCAAGCCATCAACTCCCACTGATTCTGCAATAACCTTCAAACAGGTCCCCTTGCTTCTGTCTTGGCCATTTTATGATCTACTATTTTTCCTGCAGAATAACAAGAATACTTCTAAATAATATTTTTGATCACACTTCTAAAATGTGAGATTGAATAACTCCTCTTCTTAAAACTCTCCAACGGCTTCCCTTTGAACCGAAGCCAAATCCAGAGAGCAGGCTACAAAATACTACAGACTCGGCCCCCATGATCTGACCATTATTTACCTCTTCTCCCCTTCACTCACACAACTCCAGTCAACACTATTCTCCCTCTTCACTCTTCAAAGAATTTGTGTCTGTAAAACCCTGAGATCATGACCTGAGCCAAAACCAAGAGTCAGAGCAATCAATTAACCAACTGAGCCACCCAGGTACCCCCAAAATACACCTTCTTTATCCTCACATCTACATCTCATTACTGCCCTATTTCTGTATTCTATTACGGAAAAACTCAAGAGTCCTTTTCTAATCTCAAATTTTTTTAACTCCCACTCACTTCAGTCTAGGTTTTATCCACACAACTCTGCTGAAACATCTTGTCAATGTCACGAGCCATCTCCAAACTGCCAAATCCCATGGCCATTTTTCTATACTCATCTTACCTGAGCCTTCATTAACAAAGCATGACATAGCTGTCCTTCCCTTTCTTGACACATACCCATTCCCACCTACTAGAAACATTCTCTCATGAATTAAATGGTACCAAACCCTCTGGCTTTCTTCTGCCATTCTGCCAGCTCCCTCTTGGACTCTTTTTCAGGCTTTTCTTCTTCTGCCTAATCTTTAAATATCAGTTTCCCACGACTTGGTTTATTCTGTCTTCTTTTTTGTCCCTACATGCTCTCAATAATTATTGTGGCTTTAAAATACTGCAAATATGCTGACACCTCTTAAAATTTCTAACTCTGGCCAGCCCAAACCACGCCTCTGCACTCGAGACTCATATATTCAACTTAACTTCTCCACTTGGGTATCTCAACATGTCCCGCAACATGTCACAACATGTCCTAATGCCTGTTCCTATCTTTATCAACAAATGATACCGCCATCTATCAGCTGTTCCAACAAAAACATATGAATCACTTTTAATACCTCCTTCTCCCTCATAGCTCACACTAATGCTATAGCAAGTCATGCCACTTCTGTCTCTTAATTTTAACATCAATCTGTCCACTTCTCTTTATAGCCTCCGCTACCTTGCTAGCCCGAACCACCATCATCTGTCATTTGGACTTAGCAATGAGTTCCCGTTAGACTCTTGCATTGACTCTTGCTATCCCACTTAAGGTGGGGTAATCTTACAGTCTATTCACCACATTTTATCCACATATTCTTTGAAAGAGCATTCTACAAACTGCAGGGTGTGACTCAATGGTAAATTATGAAATGAATTTCAACTTGCGAATCGTGTACTTGGGTAGAATCATGACAAGGATTTAAAAAGCAAAATGAAACAAACTTCAGTCAAATATATGTATGCATGTGCTGGGTCAGGATGTAAAATGGGTTTGTAATTGTAAGGAGACGTCAAAGGTTTGAAGCCACTTTATACGGGCAGAAACTAGGGCACGCCACACTCCTGCTCCCCCAACTGCAGAGCCCTTCAAGATGTGGCTGCTGCCGCTCTCTCCAACCTTAATCTCAAGCCATTCTCCCTTCCCCATCACCCAATACTTCTAGCTACATTGCTCTCCTTTCCAGCTCAATAAAACAGCAAATATTCACGTAGTGCCAACTATATACCAGACACTGTTCTGAATGCTTTGTGTATATGACTTCATTTCATCCTCATAATAACCTAGGAGGCAAGGACTCATGTAAAATGCCCATTTTACAGATGAAGAAACTGGTACGTAACGGGATTAATAACTTAGCCAAAGCATAAGTGCCTGAGCTGGTATTCAACCCGAGGCAATCTAGTTCCAGAATCAATGCTCATAATTCCTACACCATCCTGCCTACTACCTGAGCCAAGCAAGCTCTTCCTCAATTCAGAGCATAAGCATATTTTGTACTCTGACCCTTAAGCGGGGCTGGTGAATCTGTCTTGTTCACCAGTACATCATTGGTACCAAGTCCAACACCTCACAGAGGAGACAGTGAATAAGTATTCCCGAAATGAATAGTTTGTGCTTAAAAATCATTGGTTTAACAGATGATACTTAAATAAAAGATTCTATAAGAGGCACATAATATGTACTTTACCAGGGATAGTTCCCTTCACCTTTCACTAAATTTCATGCCTTCATTCTAGTTTTCCAATCTTTAATTTTGACTATTTCTGTTTTTTAGCCACTTTATCTCCTCATACACTAAGGGCTTATTTTCTTCTTAGCTCTCATTTTCATGCAGATTTGTTGGTAAATAGTAACTTTTAGAAATGTAAATAAATTGTAATACCTTTTTACCAGTTATAGGAGAGTCTAAAGTGAAGAGTGGTTGCTTATACCACATAACTCCTAAAAATTTGTATGAACCTACCTTCAAGACCAAGGTCTTTGAGGACGTGATAACCACCCGGCTGCAGAAATTCTCCAACTATCCTGTCGGGCTCTTTTAAATCTCTCTCAATTACTGTCACCTTTCTTCCATCTCTGGAAAGCATGGCTGCCAAAGCAGAGCCAACCACACCAGATCCCACAATGATAACTTCTGGATCATTTTGAAAAGATACTGAAGAGGCAGCTGCTCCTATTAAGGTTGTTTCTGAAATACTGATTCCTTTTTTGGGCTGTTTAAAAAAAAAAGAGTTAATTAAATATCCACATTTGCTATCCTTAAATCATGCTACTAGTATATACAGACTTTGGACTTTCCCATCTTGGGCAAAAGCTACATCTCAAACATTATCAAACCAAATGCACCAAATTTTTAAATCCAGATCATATACAAAAGCCAAGGATATCAAAATATTTAAATAAAAATGTACAATAATATCCCAATAAAATTAAATATATATTCTATTTTTCACATATATTTAGAAAATGCTATTATACAGTCATATTTAGAAATCCACACCAGGCTAAATATAAGTTATGTTCATAAGGGACTCCAAAGACTTATTATAGGGAAAATTCTATTATTAATTACTCAATTCTTCAAGTACATTCTAAGCATCTACCAGATGAAGATCACATACAGCTTCTATTTCAACAGAAGTCTCCTCTTCCCATAAGTATTTCTTAATGGGCAGAATAACTAACTATATTTAAATTACTGCTCTGAAAGCAAGATAAGCCCTCTTTGCATCTTGGCCACTTTTTATTAGTTTTTCTTCCTCCATTTTCCCTGTTAAACACACACACACACACACACACACACACACACACAAAATCCTGAAAGGGGGGACTCGAGGTAGTTAAGTCATCCAGAGAATGGTCAGTAAAAGCACTAATGGGAACTCGGCACTCAATGAAGAGTCTACCAAGTCCCTGATGTTCAGGAATAAGCAGAAAGCCTGAAGCATTCACAAAATGGAACCAATCATTGATTGCTGGCAATCCAATTCTCCCTTCCCAAAAGTGTCTCAACATCACATGATATGATCACATTCCAGGCACCCACACTAGTGCTCAGCGTCCTTGGCAAAAGTTACCTCAGATAACACCAAATATTTCAAAATGAGATTAAGACTCCCTCTCCCTCCTTTCCCCACTGCTCCAAGCCATATTCACCATTACTACTGCTCAAAGCACTAGCCAAAGGTTCCTAACATGTCACGGCTAGATGTACGCTACCTTCAGACTAACAAGAGCTACTATTTATTAGTTAGTTATGGACCACATTAAATCACATTAATTCCTTAACTAACAGCAAGACTGGTGCCATCCCCGTCTAATAGAACAGGTAACCGACTCATACAGAAACGAAAAGTCTTGCCAGGAGACCAGAAGAGGTCTCATAGCCAGAAGTGGTGGGGCAAAAATTCTAATTCAAGTCCTCCCTTCTATAAACTTTGCTAATCTGTACTGTGGATACAGTAAAATAATGTAGCTCTAGAACCCTCAAGGAGTAAACTACTTTTTTAGGCCACTCTCAACTCGGAATCACCATCACCCCTCACTTGGCTTCCTACTGCAGTCTCTCACCGAGAGCTCTGCTCCCATTCTGTGCCCCTGCAATCCCCACACCAACTGGAAATGCTTTCTAAAGTTAAAATCAAGTTATAGTTACTCCCTTGCTTAAAATCCCCCAGTGCTCTCGGGGAAAAAGTCCAAACACCCAAGGCCAACAGGCCCTAAATGTTCTGGCTTTGAAGCCAGACCTCTTCTCCCTCATCTACCATTGTCCTCCTCTGCTGTCTTCCCAGAAGGCCTCACTTCCCACCTGACTGAAGACTAGTCTCAGAATTAGGAACATGACTGAACTGTGGACCTCAATTATCCACATGCTTTGGGACATCACTACAACTTTACTCAAGACCCCACTGACATCAGAAGAGGAGGGGATTTTGCCCAAGACTTTAAAATGAACAAAGTTTTACTCCACCAGCCTTCTGAATTGTTCTGTTACTTTCCTCAGCCAGCTGTCATCTGTAAGCACAGTTAACTTAACCTGCAGCCGCTCTTTCTCCTCAAATACAAATACAAGGATTTCAGTAAAACACTTTTTTCCTAATAGCAGAAAGCAATAGTCCTCCTTCAAAATAAATTCTAACATTTCATTTCCCCTTTCATAAGCAAATCAATTTCATATAGCTTTGGCTCAACCAGCACCAAATGAAACAAATCTTTTCAATCACTCCTAACAGTGGCAAGGATGTAGCCAAGGAACAGTCAAGAGCTTAAAAAACAAAACAAAAACAAAAACAATTAAATGAGAATTTATCATAACCAGATGATCTAAATTGCTGCCTTTTGGCCTGTAGACGAAAATTTCTATTTGAGTGACCCCAATCCCAATTTTGAAAAGAACATGCTCCCTCATTTGCCCACTTAAAATTCCACCTACCCTCCTAGACCCAAGTTGCTCTTTATTTTCTGATCCTGGGGGCGACTTGGCCCAGAAGAAGCCAATGAAAGGCAAGGCCGACAGAATATCGGAGAAGAGCGCGAACTGGGAGCCGCTCTGCTGGCGCCCCAGGAGGGCCCCGCTCCGGTAGCGACAGCGGTAGGAGAGCACCAGGCCCAGGGACAGGAACACCAGCACGCACAGCAACAGCTCCTTGTTGGCAAAAGAGACGAAGTCTCCGCATTTCTTGTAAAAATACGTGAAAGTGGCAATGCCCAAGAAAGTCCACATGGTTCAAAGGCTCCTCCGGGGTCCTCGGGTCAAAGCTGAGATCCTCTTTTTCGCTGTAGGGTTTTGGTGACTCGAGGTTCTCCCCAGAATGTGTCACCAAAAGGAGCACGAGGAACTGGCCAAACTCCGGCAAACACCGTCACAGGATTACAATTCAAATCAGAGGAATCTACAAAATCATATCAAGTTGGTATAAAAGTATGGAAAGAGGAGAAAGTTGTCCAGACTTAGAAAGCAGTATTAAAAAAATCGTCCACTCCAACAGCTCCTGACCAGACTCTCCTCTTCCCAGCAATCCATTTATTTCTTTCGGTCTGGCTTCTCCGGGCTTGCTGCTGGCGGCGTCTCTAAGGGTGATGTGGGCTCGCCGTGCAATAGAGCTGTCCCCGATCACCTGCACGCAGGTGCCCTCTCAGAAGCGGATGCGGAGATAAAAGAAACGTCTGGGCGCGGCCCGGCCAGGAGGGGGAGCGCGGAGAGACGCCGCCCCGCGCCGGGCCTGCCTCTTCCCACCGAGGATGGCCTCGGACTCGAGACCGCAGTCCCCGCGCAGAGAGGCGCGGCTGCTCCGCAGAACCTCCGAGTCACCAGCCCGCGAACCTTCCCGTCCGCGCCTCTGTTTCCCCGCGAGTAAACGGCGGTCTCCAGGCAGCTTCCTCAGAGGGCGGCGGCTTCTGACGGCCTCCTCGCCAGTACCCTTCGCGGGATGCAGCTGCCCTCCCCGACCCGGCGCTTCCACAGTAACCAGAGTAACCACCACGCGAACTTTGCTCGCAGATCGCCCAAGAGTGCCCGGACCACCGAGAGGCTCCGCCCAGGCGAGAACCAGAAGGCGGGGCGCCAGGGCACGATCCCGCCCCGCCCTGCGCGCCCCGGCGCCAGCCCCGCCCACCACCGCCGCTGGCCAATCAGGGTGCGCACCGCGCGGTAGGCCGAGATGGCGCTATGTCGCGTCTGGCCAATGGCGGGCGGCGCGGCCGCGCGGCGTTGCCGGGTGAGGCGCTAGGGCGATGTTGCGTGGTGTGGGGTGGGGGCGTGGGGTTTGGGCCTGCCGCCGGGTGGGCGGATGGGAAGGAGTTCGCCCGCTGCGAGGGGCGGAGGGGGTCGTGCCCTGTGTCCCGCGGTCCGATTACCCGCCGCAGTCCTGGCCCCTGGGGTCCTACTCGGGAAGAGGCGGAGCTCGTTCCGAGGAAACCGCTGCCGGGAGTAACGCCGCCTAAAGTCGGAACCCGGCCAATCTTACCGTGAACGTTTATTGAGCGCTTACTACGAGGCCTGGGGGTCCTAGAGATGAATCGGACACAGCCTTTCCGTGCCGAGCCTAGTGTGTGTAGAGGGCAGTGGAGACCGGTGCGTGGAGAACGTGACACGTTCAAGCTGAACGTGTGGAAGAACGAGTTGGGCCGACTTGTGCCAGAAGAAAGGAGAGGCTATGCGGGGTGTCCCCTTACGTCATCCAGAATTGTCGGGCGCCACCCACTTGCCACTGTGCTCAGCCTGAGGATGCACTGATGTTCGTGGCCTGTTCCCTCGGGATCAAGCCGTAGCGCAGGGAGGGGGTTCTGCGGGCAAAGAAGTAGAGTAGAGGTGTGTCGAAAGTTCCCTGAATGGGCGAACGGGAAACCGTGAAAGAGGAGGCAGCCCTTCCCTCCCTCTCCGCCTCCCCCAGGAGGGAGTCAGGGAGGAGCTCCAGGAGGCTAACTGACTTGTGTCCAGGACAAGCATTCTAAGGGGAAACAAAAACGTGTGCAAAAGCTTCAAGGTGAGAGGTGGCCCTTGTTATGAAAGGATGAAACCTCCCTCTAATTCAGTGAGGACTAAGACCAGCTCACCCTGCTACTTAATCCTGGATGGCCTCCTTTAAACCTTGCGGTTTATATACCAATCCTTTCTGTTGCGTGAAGCGCAGCTGCATTGTCACCTGTTCCATAAGTTGGTTCATGCTTTATTGACCCCAATCTTTGACTCTACACTTGGGGCTGAGGCTTAGCCCACTAGTCCCTATGTTCCTTGAGGGAAGTATCTCTGACTGATAAATCAGAGTCACCTGCAGCACCTAGCACATTCTCCCTAAAATTCTGTTTAGTGAATGAACGAATGATGAATGATAATGGCTTAGTAGGAAGACCAAGTGACTAGAAAGTGCGGACCTTGGCTCTGGCTGTCACTGGCTAGCTTTGTGTCCTTGGACAAGTCGAAAGTCAGTCAGCCTCTAGGGGGATGAGAGCAGTATCTCCATGAAATTGAATCCTACAATCCTGTAACACTTTGCTAAGTTTAAGAAAGTATGGCATCAGGGGCACCTGGGTGGCTCAGTGGGTTAAAGCCTCTGCCTTCGGCTCAGGTCATGGTCTCAGAGTCCTGGGATGGAGCCCCTGCATCAGGCTCTCTACTCAGCAGGGAGCCTGCCTCCTTGTGATCTCTCTCCTCTCTGTCAAATAAAAAATAAAAAAATTAAAAAAAAAAAAAAGGTATGGCATCTGGGTACCTGGGTGGCTTAGTGGGTTAAGTGTCTGCCTTGAAGTCAGGTCATGATCCCAGGGTCCTGGGACGGTGCCCCGTGTTGGGCTACCTACTCAGCTCCCTCTCCTTTTTCCCCTCCCCTGCTCATGCTCTCTCTCTCTCTCAAAAAAAAAAAAAATGGCATCTGTCATCCTTTTCACCCCAAATAAGTTTTATCTCCTAATAAAAATAATTATGTGTCAAAACACTTTCACAGGCATCGTTTAACCCTCAAATAACAAAAAATAACAAAAATGAAACTTAAAGAGGTGAAGTGGCTTGGCCAGGTCACAGCAGATATTTGATGAAACCGAGTCAAGCTCCTGGTCTCCAAATCTTGTGTTCAATACTCTTTAATTATTAATTAATGCTTTAACATTCCTCCATTATAAAGTCAAGACTTTAAATCTTTCCCTGAAAACAATCCTCACCGGTATCAACAGATGTGGCTGTCTGAAATATACATCAGATTTAAAAAGACTCCAGAAGTTCAATTTCATGTATGGGAAATAGTTTTCCTAAAGATAAATTTTTCGATAAACTGCTTGTTGGTTTCTATATTGCTAAAATGATGGAAGGCTTGAGTAGCTGACTCTTACAGATGAGAATACAGTATCACCAGGATGTTATTTGATTACCCTGTACTTGAAATTAGCATAAGAGAATATTTTTCTTAAGTAGGTAACCGTCACTTAAGTATGTTTGAATCTTGGCATGACTCCACTTATTCAAAAACAAAAATCTTGTCACTCAGGCCTGAAGCAAAGGCAAGAAACATCCACAAAATCAGTCACTTAACTAGCAGAAAGTAATAAACAATAGAGTAAGTCCATGAAAAACACTTTGCAATCCGGCCCAGGCAGTGTTAGGAGACCTTGGAGACCAGGGTAACCCCAAAGAAAGGGGAAACATGGTGGACCTGGCTGGTGGGAGCAGGAGTCATGCTGGAGACATAGCCACCGCCGCAGGCAGAGAAGCTGTAGGAGGCCAAGAGAAAGTGGGAGAAGGGCCATGTCTTCTCTTCCCCAGGGCCCCAATGTCCCACAAGTGTTCTCTCAACTGTTGGCTGGACAACAGTTGAAAAGAAAATTTGGGAAACACAGCCTGCAGGGATCGGCCCGCCTGTGATTCAGAGCAAAGCACGAGGTATTTCAGTAGATTTGAGCACAGGTCTGCATAGGATTGGCTCACTTTCTAATATTTATGCCTCCTAATTCTTTTTCTCATTTTGTTCTGTTGATGAGGATGTAAAGCACAATACTGAAGAGTGCTGGGGAGATCAGGTTTCCATGCTTATCCCTGGTTTTGGTAGGATTATTTCTAATGTTTCAATCTTGAATAGGATGCTTATAATTGCTTATAATTTCTTTATTAAATTTTTTTAAAATCAAATCTTTTAAAGCATATACTGAAATATATGTATACATATAAATTTATTCTATTCATGTAGTGAATTTAGGGTAGTGAAATCTTACACTAACAGATTTGATAACAGTGAATCGGCCTTCCATTGTTTGGCAAAACTTTACTTCATCACGGACCTGTGTATGATGTATCATTTTCAATAAAGTGTCATGTTAGATTGGTTTCTTTAAAAAGATTATTTAAGAGAGGGTAGAGCGAGAGAGAATACAAATGGGGGGAGGGGCAGAGGGAGAGGGAGAAGCAGGCTCCCCGCTGAACAGGGAGCCCAATGGGATGTGCAGAGCTTGATCCCAGGACCCCGGGATCATGGCCTGAGCTGAAGGCAGAGGCTTAACTGACTGAGCCACCCAGGTGCCCTTTAGATTTGTTTTGAAAAAATACTTTGTAATCAAGGGCTGATACTTACAATCAATTGATCAATCAAGAGAAGGAGGGAAGGAAGGGAAGGAAGGAAAGAAAAGAGGGAGAGAGGGACAGGAAAGAGAGGGGGAGGGAGGGACGGAGGGAGGAAGGAAAATCTGGTTCAGGAATCTGGATTGTTTGACTAGAATGCGTTTCTTTCCTCCCCATACAAATATCTAGTTACCTTCAGACAAACAAAGAGCACATCTGATCTTCCAGTGACGCCTCTGCTCTCCTGGTTGACCTGATCTGGCATGTAAGGACTGGACTTGTGCCTTTCAAAGTGCCATTCTCAATTCAAGGAAGAGCTTTGACCTCCCTTCTTCTATTATCCCTTCTTCAGATCCAGACTAATCATCGTCATTTTGTACTTCCACCTCTTGGCCATAGCAATCACCAATTTATAATTGTCAACTTTCCTTTCTTCATTTTATGCTTTTTTTTGGTACAAACTGAGCAATTCCTTTTTCATGAATGTTTTTGTTTGTAACACATTATATCAAAACCCTCAGGGGCACCTGGGTAGCTCAGGTCATGATCCCAGAGTCCTAGGATCGAGCCCCATGTCAGGCTCCCTGCTTGGTGGGAAGCCTGCTTCTCCCTCTCCCACTCCCCCTGCTTGTGTTCCTGCTCTCAGTGTCTTTCTCTCTGCCAATAAATAAATAAAATCTTTAAAAAAAAAAAAAAAAGACTAATACGTTAAAAAAAAAAAAACAAAAAAAAAACGCTCAAGACTTACTTGCTCACCATTCCACCAGTCCATAAACTTTTTAATGCCAGTCATTTAATCATTCTGCATCCCCTCAGTGCTTATGTAATCTTTTGCAAACTCTAGTTGGAATTTGGAACTATGTTTTCATTTTCTTTTTCTTCTTGAATACTGCTCGTAAAGCCATAGAGTACAGACATCAGTGCAAGTCAGTGTAATCAATGTGTCTCGAGTGTCTACTTTGTGTCAAGCACTGTACTTGATGTTGGGAGTAAAGCACTGAACAGAGCAGACACAGCACCGGTCACTTGGGGGTTCCAAGTTTCATGGAGAAGACAGCAGCATACGGGAAATTAAGGATGTGATATGTGTCCAAAGAGGGAGCAAGTACATGTTGCACTGGAGGGTGACAAGATCTAAATGAACCTAGGGGTCAAGGAAGGCCTCCCAGAGGAAGATACGTTTAAGCTGAGGTTAGAAGAATCAGTAACCTCCGGTAACAGCAATGACCACACCTCACACCTCTTTCCCCCCCTCCCACAGGGCGGCTGTTTTCCCCTTAGTAGTTCTTCCCTGAATTGTTGGTGGCAGTAGGACAGGAAAGATGAGGATTCTAGTCTTCCGGCAAGTGTTACTTGGTATCCTCAAAAGCTTCCAATGTGCTTTTTCCACAACATCAGTTTTACAAACAAAAAGATACTCATCCATTTGCCAAACCTGAATTTACCCTCGTCTCCTAAATCTGGGGTGCACTTCGTTCTCTGAATCAGGTGACAGGAGGCACTGAACTACGTAGCCAGCCCTTGCCCAACCATTTCTCCCCTTGTACTTCTTTAGGCTTTGGGTGTCACGATAACGTCCCTAGATCGCAGAGCAGCTTTGGCACCACCTACTGGAATTGTGCCTGGAGCCCCAAAAGGAAAAGTCCAAGTGGTTCTTAAAATGAGGCAACCCAGAGTGACTCTCCACTGATCCTAACCCAAGAGAAGAAAGAGAGATTAAAATAAGGGGGGGAAGGGGGAGACACACAAGGTGCCTTAAAAGAGGCTTCCATGATTTAGATGTATTGACTCCAAATTACATGTTTACCTCCCCCAACCCCTCCAAAAAATGTCTTCACTGGGGTAATTTAAGATTATTTCACTGGGGTCATTTAAATTGATAAACAGTTCTGGAAAGAGATTAAGTAACAGGCCTTTAAAAACTTTTATGTCCTTTGACTCAATAATCTCACTGCTAGGAATTCATTCTAAGGAAATAATTAGGGATGTACACTAAGAGTTGTGTACCAACAAAAAGCAAAATGATTGATCGATCACAATCACAGTATCAAAACAGAACAAAAACTACCAAAAAAGCCTTGTTGACAATAGCATTCTTTTTAATAGCAAACAACTAAAAACAATATCAACATCTACCATCAGAACAACTAAGTTGTATGGTACATCATTCAGTATATTAAAAACCTCATAGTCATTTAAAACAAGGAAACTGGCAATGACAAAGGATTAGGGGAAAAAAATCAAGACACAATACTCTATAAAGACATACACAAACACACCATATGATCCAATTTTTAAAAATATTTATTCAGATATACGCTTAGAAAAAGGGCTATTGGGAAAGATCCCAGAACTTTCATGGTGAGTGATCTCTGGAAAAAATGATCACGGGCCATTTTGATTTTGTTCTTCATACTTTTACATATTTCCTACTTTATACTTTTCTGTATATTTTATAATTAGCAATACGTATTACTTTAATGTTTCAAAAGTAAGCTATAATTTTAAAGGGGAAAATCTTTCACCTGTGTTGGTCAGCCTAATCAACTAGTATTTTCTTTAATCTGTTAATCCACATGATGCAACATGGCTCAAAATTAATCATGATCCTTTTTCAACCAAAGCGTCCACTTCATCCCTCACTGCGTCAAGTCCTAGAACATCTGCTGATTTCACCAGTCATGCAGTGTTAGATCATAAACCTCGCTGTCTTAGCACACTCCAGCTACCTCTGCTTGTAAGTGGCTACATGCCCTTGAAGTCAGGACTCCCAAACATCAGGTTTCCGTCTGGATCTTTATAACCAAGTGTTTGGACCATCCTTAGCCTTGACTTCATTCCTACTTCACTGGGAGGGTAGGAGGGAGAGGGAAGAGAAGGGAACAAAATAAAGGGTAGAAAAAGCTTGGGTTAGAATATGGATGATAAGGCAGAAAAGGTTAGGGCCAAAGAGAAGTAAAAGAGAACAAAAGTGAAATAAAAGAGATGTGGAATTAAAGAAAAGGTCCTTTTTAAACAAAAAAGGCAGTCATTGTCTAAACGTCTGCCATAAAATAATAATGATGTGCTACATTATTAGCCTACACACTCAGCTTGCTACCTCCTCCTAGTCATGCCCCTTCATGTTCATGGGGGAAACAGTAACAACAGGATTGCACCATTCTAGTGGTCCCAGGGGACACCCACGTCTCTGGGGCTACCTTCAGAGATGATCCAAAGACCCATGGTTGTCAAGAGGCATTTTATAATGATCTATCAGCTAACACCTGATAGCTGACAGGTCTAGCAATGCTAAGCACATTACACGCATTATCTCACTGCTCCTCACAACAAACCTATGAGCTAAAAGTTATTAATATCTTTATTTTAGAAACCTAGAAATAATCAATCCAAGAAATGATTAAACATTTCTGGACATACAATCTATCCTTGGCAAAATTATTGCAGATGAGGGTGGACAGGGAAGGAAAACACTATTTTCTTAACACCTGTAATATGCCAGATGCCTTCTCTCATTCACGGCTAACCAAATCTTACAGGGTAGGTACAGAGTTCAAAGTGATGGAACCATGAATTTGAATCCTAGACATTCCTGAATCAAAAGCCCAGGTTCTTACTTCCAGAGGATTCCGAACAGTTGGGACATTAAGGGTCTTCTAGGGTCAGTGTGAGGATAGACCCAGCCTCCTAGGGAAGCCATTTTCACTTCCAAGCTAGCCCAGCCTCTATGGACTGGATGATAATGGTGTTCAAGGGACCCAGGGGGGAAGCCGAGACTGGACAGCTTATTCCAGTAAACTTCACCATTGTCAAATGCACCCAAAACCAAAAAACACTTCACATGCCAGGCTTTGTGTGGGGCATCAGAATTCCAAAAATGAAATCCGTTCTCTGCACTCAAGGAGTTGACAGTCTAATGGGAAGGCATATCCTGGAAAAGTATTCTCTTGGGCATGAGCATAAACACATAAGCTCCGTCACGGCTGACCGCCACTATGTTCGAAGCACTGTGTCACAATGCACGAAGCTTGTGTTTTCAGAGCAAACCTAACCCATTTTAATATATAGTTATTTCTAGCTCCTTGCAATTATCAAATTATTTGAAGATGAAGATTTGAAGATGGAGGGTTCAACGTAAGTTATATAGTTCAAGAGTTGTCCAGAAGAAGGTAGTCATCCGAAAAGCTGCACATTTTCCTACTAGTCTATCCTTATATTTGCCCCTCCCAAGGTTATTTGAACGTCTGCTAAACATATATTAGGCATCAGGTAAACTTCTCTTGAATGATGACCATCCTGCTTGAAAGGAATTACATAAACTCAGAAACAGAATCAAGAAGCAATGACAGTCTTGTCACTACCCTGATTTCAGAAAGTGAGACTGGCCAAGATTAACACATTGGACTAATGGATGAGAAGCAATAGTCACAAACCATAGTCCACTACCTCTCATCATCAATGAGGAAATTTGTACAGCACTAAGGAGAAGGCTCATTTGGTAGCTCTACCTTAGGTGACCTGGAACGATGGCAGCAAACCCTCACCTTGGGTACTATGATAAGAGACTCACTGTTTGCATGCCTTCCGGCGGACTATACCGCAGCTGGGGAGTGAATTCCCCACTATACTTGTGGGTATATGCATTGACATGGACTTCCTCATTCCATTGTAGGGAAAAAATATAAGCCCCTTCTTTGAGTAGGAAAAATGAATAAAACAATCTTCCCTTTAGTTAAAAAGAAACTATGGAACAAATCACTTAAATAAGAATGCTTTATTGGGGTGCCTCGGTGGCTCAGTTGGTTAAGCAGCTGCCTTCAGCTCAGGTCATGATGCCGGGCGCCTGGGATCGAGCCCCACATCAGACTCCCCACTCAGTGGGAGTCTGCTTCTCCGTCTACCCCTCTCCCAGCTCCTACTCCCTCTCCCTTTCTCTCTCTCTCAAATAAATAAAGGCCAAAATTCAGTTGTGAGGCAGGAACTGCTGGAGTGCCATCAATCACACTATGCATGGCAAGTACCAAAAAAGAATGCTTTATATATTCTTTGTGCTGGCAAGAAAAATAAAGAATACAGAATACTTACTTCTTGAGGAGCTAAAAAAAGAAAACCTGTTTGCCGATTAATGAAATTGAGGCAAAAACATCAAATATGATTAGATTTACTATTACATTCTCCTCAGAAGTGACACACCTCTCTTCTGTTTTCCTAGTTTTCAATCTAAAGAGACAATGATCCGTGCTAAATTGTTTTACTCAGGGAACCCATCCTAACCCATCTAAAATGGGATCATCTATGATTCTATTGACAGCAAGTTTGTGAAACAGGTTTTATGCAATCGTGGGCAATCATAAAACAGAGGAGGTGATGGTGATGGGCCAGAAACTGTAGCTGTTGTTAATCTCCTCAGATGGGCGATGAGCTGAAATTGAACTTGCGATTTCGTTCTTTCCTGGCTTAAACTGAATCCTTTGTTTCAAGAACAACAAAAAAATTCAACAAGCCAAATCAAATAAAAGGGTTTTCAAAAGTCAGCAAACTTGAAACACTATATACAGTCTTGTGCTTTTACAAAACCGTATTCCTCAGGGTTCTTGAGGTTGGTCATAAAGAATTCACACATAGGATAAGTTCGGGTTGTGTTGCTTCTTCTGCAAATGTGGGGAGGACAGTTTTCAATTTCCACCAATAATAATCGATTACCATGTATTTAGACCTTGTTATATTGTAAGTACTATGCTAGCTGCTTTGCAAACATTTACTTGATCCTGACAGAGACCCTGGGAGGCAGCCGTGATCTCTGCTTTACACATGAGGAGGCAGGTTCTGAGTGGTTCCTGCCACACATAACACGACTGATGATGAGGCACAAGCCAACAGCCCCTGCCTTGCAACTGAATTTCAGCCTCGACAGCAAATGCCCAAATTTAAATATCAAACATTAATTATGTTTATTTATTTCTGTTATTTATGTTTGATATTGTGTTTATATCAAACATTAATTGCCTGTGGCAAAAAAATACTATAAACATTTGTCCCCAGATATTATATTTGAAGACCATCTGGACGATCCTATCAAACATACAAAGGTGAAAAGATGCTTAGGTGACGGTCACATAAAAGCCAATGATACCCAATTACATTCTCCCCTTTTTTAAAAGCAGAAAATCACCCCAAATGCTTCGTAAGTCTTTTGTTAACTTTTGGTTTATTTTTTAATCTTATAACAATATGAAACAGCTTAATTGCCTAACCAGCATCAGGCATAGTACGATCACGAAGGAAGAAATACTCCCCATGCAATTCAGTTACCTACCAGCTACAGCCCTTTGCAGCAGCTCTAATTGGCCATTTCTGGCCCTATATTCCTCATTTTTATGTCTACATGGTCTTCCAAAAATATATTTTGAATCCAAAAATGACACCAGAAATCCTGAGCAATTCAGGAGTCTTGGCCAGGAAAAATAGGGGCTAGGAGCATGGGAAATAACTTACTACTTTACAAAGCACCATTCCCAATGGACAGACACACAGGGAGGATCCACACACCTTTTAAGTCAGTCAGGAGGCAAAAGAAAACTGTCAAGACTGGAACTAAGGAGTCTCAGTCTCCAATGGCCCACTGTCCCTGCACACTGGCTCAGACTCAGGGAGTTAATTTTTAGAAAAAGAAAAAGAACCCAGGATCTGATCTGTCCGGGAGCTGTGTAATGAGGAAACTGAGGAGAAAAGACTATTGGTCAAAAATTTTTAAATAAAATTCAAGAATTCTATCTCTTAATCTGGCTTTGGCCAAGACAATGAAATCATATCACTAGATCACCAAGATGGCTGAACATAAGACATACAAGCATTAGAATGGCCCATCTCTAGACTGAGTGCCTCTATCCCGTTTCTACCCTATGTTACAACTCTTCTTGGAGAGCAGACACCTTATAGTACATTTCCTACAGTCTTATAGGAAATCTTTGACTCTGTCAAGAATAATAATCGTGAAAGAACTTTATATATCCCACAGAGCAGTCACCAGTCACATGTGGCTACTGAGTGCTTTTCAAGTGGTTAAAGCAACTAAGGAACCAGACTTTAAATTTCATTTCATCTCAACACTAATTTATTTAAAGAGCCACATGTGGCTAGTGGCTATTGTATTAGACAAAATAGTTCTAAATACTACGAAAGCTAATTTTCAGCAAATAAAAATGCATTTAAAAAACTGAGCCTTTTCTTTCTTAAGAGCCACCAAAACAGCCAGGAAATCACATCATTTGTTCAAAAATAATCTTTCTCTGGATAAATCCTTGAGGTCAGTTAATGAATTATTGCCACCCAATCAGGAAAGAGGAAATAGGCACATTGAATGGCTAGCTCAGCTTCAAGCTCACAGGTGTTCTTATTCCTGGGATTTCTCTTTCTGTTCGCCTTTGAAGCTATTCCAATCTTACCTTAATCAAAAAACATTTCTTCTCTATCGTTGGAAGCATCTCTCACTGGGCAGAGGTAATGAGCTGGGGATCAGGGCCTTCCCATCATCTAAGGGAGGTTGACTTTTTCCAGACATTATGGCAAACACACTAAAGAAACTTTGTAGCTCCACCTTCATTGTAATGGCCCAGTAAGAAAAAGAAAAAAAACATTATAAATAAACAGGCTTTGGGACTCAAGAGGAAGATGGATTGGGGACCGAAAAAGAAGAGATGAGGGCCATTTCCCCTGGACAGTTTTTCCAAGTCCACCCACAAGGAAAATCTTCAACTTCAGGAGACTCGAAAGACTTTTCTATGTGAATTTTCCGATGCTGATTGAGATAGGCACTTCTGCTGAAGCATTTCTCACAGTCAGTGCATTTGTAAGGTTTTTCTCCCATATGAGTCCGCCGGTGCCTGATAAGATTAAAGCTCTGACTAAAGCACTCGCCACAGTCGGGACACTTATAAGGTCTCTCTCCTGTGTGTGTCCTTTGGTGAATCACCAGGGTGGAACTCTGACTGAAAGTTTTCCAACACTCTGAACACCGGTAAGGTTTTTCTCCTGTGTGTGTTCTCTGATGTCTAATGAGATGAGAGCTGAGACCAAAACGCTTTCCGCATTCACAACATTTGTATGGTTTCTCCCCTGGCTGAAGTCTGCATTCTTCTATCACACTGCAGTTCTGACTGAAGCTTTCCTCATATTCGGGACTTTCATAGGGCTTTTCTCCTGTGTGGGTTTTCCGGTGTGTAATTAGGTTTGAACTTCGACTGAAACTCTTCCCGCATTCTGTACACTGATAGGGTTTTTCTCCCGTATGAATTCTCTGATGCTTTATTAGGGTCGAATTACAACCAAAGCTTTTTCCACACTCAGGACATTTGTAGGGCTTCTCGCCTGTGTGTGTCCGCTGGTGGCGAATCAGGCTGGAACTCTGACTAAAACTCTTTCCACAGTCAGGGCACTTATAAGGTTTTTCTCCGGTGTGAATCCTCTGATGCTCTATTAGGACATAACTGTGGCTGAAGCATTTCCCACACACAGGACATTCATATGGTTTCTCACCGGTATGTGATCTGTGGTGCTGAATCAGGTGGGAGCTGCTACTAAAGCTCTTCCCACACTCAGGACATTTATAGGGTTTTTCTCCCGTGTGAGTCCTCTCGTGGATAATGAGATGGGAGGTATTGCTGAAGCTTTTCCCACATTCACCACACTGGTAGGGCTTCTCCCCTGTGTGTGTTCTCAGATGTTGAATCAGGTGAGAGCTGTTACTGAAGCACTTCCCACACTCGGAGCATTTATAAGGCTTTTCTCCTGTGTGGGTTCTCTGGTGAATACGCAAATGAGAACTGTTACTGAAGCTTTTCCAACATTCAGAACATTTGTAGGGTTTGTCTCTGAAGGTTGAATTCTGCGGGACAGAGCCACTGCGGTGTTCCCCTGGGTCCCAACTCCAGTGATTGGGTTTTTCATCTTTTCCTGGAGAATTTCCCTGATTCTCTGACTTGCCACCATTCTCATACGCATCATTACACCAGATCTCACGTCCTTGAGGCCATGTCAATGGAATTTCTTTTGTATCTTCATGCTTACAATTTTGTAGGCCATCTATTTTAGACCACTTTGAGGCTCTCTCTTTCTCTGCCTTGGAGTTATCGTGTTGAGCAGTTTCCAAATTATTACTTTCCTCTCCTGTAAGAATAAATAAATATTCTAAACACATTCCCTAATCTTTACCAGGGGAAGGAAATTGTGAATTGCAGTGGAAGGGAGGGAAGAGCAAATGAAAACTTCATAAATTCTTATATTAAAAAACATGTTTAACCCTGGTTTTATTTTTTCTACTCTAAGTGTTCATGAGAAGCAGGTGAATGTTTTGTGCTTGGTAACAACACTAATGAAGTATTTGAACAGCTGTCAGCAATTACCAAGGGGGGGCTCATTGATCTAAAGACGTCATTAAACTTTATTCTATAAGATCTAAAAGAAAAAGGGGATATGAGTGGGGCAGAAACTGAATAAAACACATTCTAAAGGGAAAACCTGATGACACTTTAGTTAAAATCTGAGAAAATATAGAAATAACAATGATACCTACTATTTATTAAGAACAATGGCTTGGCATATGGTATCTCATTAATCCTAAAAAATATGAGATAGATATTCATTTTTCATAAAGATGAGAAAACTGAGGTTGTAAAAGTTAACATAGCTTGTAAGCAACTGAGCAGGAATTAAAGTTTGTCCCATTCAAATGCCCTGTTATTTCTACACAGTCTATAGCACTCCATGGCACAACTTACATTGAATTTCCAACGGATTCAGATCATCTTCTTAATCTCTCACCTGTAAAAGGGCTTTTCAAACTCTCCCTCTCCATGAAGCCACTAGAAGCCGAGACCAACAGTTTTTGTTCTTGCTCCATCAGTGGTCATAGCCAGGGTAGGGATCAGAAATCCTGTGGAAGGAAACAGGTTATGCTTGCAGGCATCGGCTAAAATGTATTCTTTTTCCTTCCTTCCCAACCATTGCAACATGACCACTGTAGGCACAGAATGTTCTGTGCACCAGACTGAAAAAAAGAAAGCGGTCTTTAGAAGTCTTTTTGAGGAAAAAAAAAAATACTATCTCAGATGCAAGTGTTTCAAATGAAGGTTAACCCAATTTACTTTTTCTAAGGGAATGCCAATAAAAACCTTAAATCTTCACATTAAAGTCCGAGGACCAAGCTTCAAAAACAGAATGAATACTAATACTCACTGTCCACTCAGAGCCTAGAAACACTTTTAATTGAAAACATGAAGGTTTTTTTGGAAAATGTAACAATAACAAGACTTCAAAAAATGGATATGCAGGTATAAGCAGCAGCTCAAGAGAAAGCATGCTATTCAGAAAGAATAAGCTGGCCCTTGACAGAAACATGAAACATTTGAAGTTCAATTTCAAAATGAAGTTAGAATTTATGTCAGAAAAAAAAAAATAGGAAAGAAAAAAATAGGACAAAGCGGGGCTAGAATAATTATAGCCAATAATTCCAAAAGATAAAAAGGAAACTAACTCTTGCCTCTGACTTTCTCAATCTGTCATAACCACAATATCCCTTTTAGCCTAAATTTTATCTTCTGGAGTCAACTAGGATTCTTGACCTACTTGAAGATCAAGATCCACTGACTATCACTGGAAGGCAGGTATATATGGACTTGCAATCCATTTCAGGATATAAAGAACAGCATTACGTGGGAAAAATGAGAGACTAAAATAAGGATGTACAAAGGCACACATGGAAAACAAAGTTTTTGAGAGTATAAAAAATGTGTAATTTTCACCTTATCATTGCCTATTACGTGCCAGGAAGTGAGCTAAATACTTTACACATAATATTTCTCACTTAATTTTCACAATAGCCCTTGGAGGTCTATAGACAATTACTAGCATGTTATTATAGATGAACAAAAACATTAAGAAACTTTCCCAAGGTCACACAACCAAAAACGGTAGAGCAGAATTCAGTCCCAAGCCCGTTTGGACCCTGATTTTCACACTCTTTATCTATTACAGTAAACCAGAGCAGGAGGCAGAGCTGGACATAACCCCAAACTTCAAATGAATCTCAAAGAGCACCTTTATTTTAGAAAACATTAACTGGATTTAAAAAAGATATACATCTATAGACGTGATATCAAAGGGAGCTAGCATTCCCTAAGCACCCTCAGCAACTAGGGATTTGTTACACGAAAAGGTGATGCTAGTCTAAGTTACAAACAGCCCTGGGGTTTGAGTGGGGCGGGGTGGAGGGGAGTTCACACCCTTAAAAGGGGGAAAAAGAGAAAATTGTTCCTATGGAGTAATATGTTTTGCCATCTGAGTTATCTATTTCCATCAAAGTCTTTACAGACGAAGTAAAAGTCCACGTAACAGAGATCCTTGCACCACTTTCCCTGCTAAGAAACTATTAACTTTGGTAGCAGTGGGCCCTGAGGAACACTGGCTCAGCAAACGAGTAGCAAACTCAGGCCATAAATGGTATTACAAGGCTGTCCCTCAGATGTCACTCCACAGACACAGGCTGTTTTCACTGTCCTAGAGCAGAGGTGCTTAGGATGGGGCCATGCTTTGGATCAGAAAGTCTTCCAAAGAAAATGTAACGCCTGAAGCTTAGCTTTAAGAACCGCTGGCAGGGAGCAGAGGCTGGGTGCACTGCAGGGTGAAGTTCCAGGAGGCTAGATCATCTCCAGCTGACAAGCTCCTTTAAGGGACCCGCCAGGCCAGGGAGGCGAGGGAGGCGAAGGCAGCGCGATGCCGGGGCAGCGGGAGACCCTGGGCCTCTGCCCCTCGCAGCCGCGGGACCCCTCTCCGGGCACACACTGCAGCCTGGCTGATGCAGTGGCCACTCCTCCAGCCCGCAGCCCTTGGCTCCCTTTCCCCCCGAGAAGGAACTCACTGTTCCGGGGGCCACACGCGAGGCGCCCAGCACCCCAGCAGGCCCAGCTGTCCCGGAGCAAGGAGCCCACGGCTCCTGACCCCACCAACCTAGGGTCCTAAACTCTCCAGCCCGGAAGACAGAAACAGGAAGTCACTCTAGCTCCCCTGCGGCCTTCGCAAGAGCCTCTCTAGGAAGCAGGGAAGGCCAAGTCTCGTTGGTCTTAACCCTTAGGGTCTCGGACCAGAAGGGGCATGCTGGTGGATTTCCTTCCCTCGAGCTGTCTGTGGTCTGTCCACTTGATTCTCACGCCTTGCACTTGTCAGGCGCCTTATAATAGGGGCCCTATTGGAGCGAATACTTTCCCTTGTCATCAGGGCGTCATCGGCTTTATCATCATCAATACAAGAAAAATGAATCGAGCATTTACTAAGCTCCTGTTGTTTCCGTTGCCACTGCTGTGAACAAGGATGTATATTTAGCTATCTGTGAAATAGTTGAACAGCTGAGGCATCCACCCACGCACAAAACAATTAGTTAAACAGGCGTCCTTACTAATAACACTCGGGGAAGCCCTTAACTCGGGTCTTTCATTACAGAGAAAATGGAATTCGCCTCCCCATAGCAGAGAAAATTCGCCTCCCCATTGCAAGCCTACAAATCTTCTTATATCTGCACCCTGACCACTCTCTTCCCTCTTGTTACCGCGGAGGATTGGTCCACATTTAAAAAATAAAATAAATAAAATAAAATAAAATAAAATAAAATAATTTTTAAAAATTTAAAAATAAAATAAAAATTAAAATAAAAAATTAAAATAAATAAAATAAAAGGAGCCCTTTACTGGTACTCACTTTCCTTCCCACCTTCTTGGAATTTTTACACTAACAACTAACCTCTCAATTCTACCACTTCCATCCCAAAGTAGTTCTTAGGCTTCCCCCCTCCCCCACAATGTTTCCATTTTATGGCTTCCTGCTGATGTTTTAACTCCTTTATCCTGCAGCAAAAGCAATAAATCACTAACATCACCATTGACCTACGTGCTAGTATTTCTCAGTTCCAAAGTCTTTTTTAGGAATTTTGAGTTGGCTTCTCAGCCAACTAGAAGAGTTCCTCTCTTCTAGAAACAGTTTCATTTTAACAGAGCCTTGTTAATCTTTAGTTATCTTTTGCCCTAGGTTATATTCTCATCTTTAAAATAAATGAGGACTTTCAGAAAGTCTGTAATTTCAGAAATTATGTAAGACATCAGTGTAATTTTTTTCAGATTTATTTTATTTGAGAGAGAGAGTGAGCATGCATGCACAAGGGGTAGCAGGGCAGAGGGAGAGGGAGAGAAGCAGACTCTCCGGTGAGTATGGAGCCCAACTTGAGGCTCATTCCCAGAAGCCCGAGATCATGACCTCAGCCAAAATCAAGAGCCCACCAGTCAACCAACTGAGCCACCCAGGCACCCCAAGATATTGATGTATCTTATATAAGCTGATAATAGAAACAATCTTTTAAAGATTGTTACCACATTATCCTCACTGTCCTCCAACATCTTTAGCGTCCTGATAGTCTCTTTTCCAAGCCCGGTCTTTTCTAAACGTTGAGGTTCCTTAATGTCATCCCAAGACCTCTCTCTTATCCTGAAATGTCCTCTGTCTGGGCAACCTCACTCACTTCCACATTTTAAAATACCACCTGTGCAGATGACTCACAAATTTTATATCCCCAGCCAGCTCTTCACTCTTATCACCAACGGTCTACTTGAGATCTCATCCTAGAGGTCTTGGTAATACCTCAAAACCAAAACATCAAAAGCAAAAATCTTCTCTCTTACTTTCTTCTCCCATATATACATACAAACACAAAATAAACCTGTTCTTATTGCAATATTCTCTCCCAACCAACCATCCCGTTCTGCAGAAGCCCAGAAGGCCTTTTTGTCAGCTCCCTTTCCCCACCCCAGCCCCCTCCAGTATACAGTCCATAAGCCTTATCTGTTGTGTACTTCACACAGAATTCTCAAACCCGGATCCTTCTCCCAACCACCTGGGCCATCACCCTCAGCTGAGGGATTTCAGTAGCACACTAACAATCCTACAAATCCCCCAATGCCCATTGCCCCTTCTCATCCAATCTCCTCGATGAATCCAGAGTGATCTTTTCCAAAGACAAATTTGAATCTGTCACCCTTCCTCACCTAGTCAAAGCCCTCTTCATCCTTTAGACTTCAGGTCATACATCACTTCCTCACAAAAGCTTTCCACCCCCTTCCTGACAGGGTCAAATCCTTGTTACGTGCCTTTGTAGCACCACGCTTCTCTCCATGGTAGCCTATCTTCTGACTGAAACTTTATTTTTATTTGCATAATTATAATTTTATTTTGGATCCCCAAACAAATATGAAGCTCCATGAAGGCAAAGTTCATCCCTATTTTTGCTCACCGTCCTATCTTAGAACCCATAACAGTGTCTGACTTTAAGAAATATTGGTTGAGAGCCTCCTATGTGCCTAATACTGTATATTCTTAGGCCTTGAGGCTATCACAAAATAATGTGGGGGAGACCATCAATGAGCAACACAACCACGTCTATTTATCTATATATTTATATTTATTTCTCTCTCTCTTTCCTGCTGAGGAAGGTCTACTATTTTGGTTGAGGTGGTCTTGAATGTTCTCTCAGCTAAGGACTTATTTCTTTCTTTCTTTTTTTTTTTTTTTTGTTTTATTTATTTATTTTTTTCAGTGTTACAAGATTTATTGTTTTCCACTACACCCAGTGCTTAAGGACTTATTTCAATGGAAATCTGAAAGGAGAGAAACTCAGAACCATACAGTTATCTAAGGGAGGAACAAGTAAGACAGAGGAACAGTAAGGGAAAAGTCCTTGAGATGGGAATGCGCTCGACATGCTCAAGAAACAGTAGGGGGCAGCATAAGTGAGATGAACAATGGTAGGAAATAAGGCAGAGAAGTCAGGCCCCATGGTCCATGACTGATGGACACAGACATGCGTCACTCAGAGTCCCTTTTAAGAAAAGACTTGCTGGGGCGCCTGGATGGCTCAGTCACTTAAGCGTCCGACTCTTGATTTCAGCTCAGGTCATGATCTCATGGTCATGAGACTGAGCCCCACATCCAGCTCTGGGCTGGGCTGAGCCTGCTTAAGATTCTCTCTTTCCCTCTCCATCTGCCCTTTCTCTCTACTTCCTCAAATACATAGATGATAGATGATAGATAGATAGATAGATAGATAGATAGATAGATAGATAGATAGATAGATAGATAGATAGATAGATAGATAGAAAGGGCTTGCTGCCCAGTTTCTGGGAGTGCTATGAGCAGAGAGCTCTCAGCCCTGAGCGCCTCTCAAGGATTGCCTCGGTTACAGAGAGCAGCCTCTCCCAAAGTCACGCTCTTCCTGGGCAGCCCAAAACAATGACCGATTGAGGCAGAAGTATAAAAGCCTGGACACTTGTACTCAAAGCAGACAACTCTCATAAACAATTTTAGCTTTTAAGTTTCTTGGTGGGGTGGGTACAGAAGCTGCGGTCAGCGCCCCCAGGTGGTAGGTGAACCTCTTTTTCTGCTCAGACCCGAGTCCTTGCCCTCTCTTCCACTTCTGAGACTGGATTCAGGGATGAATAAATGAGTGAACTTGCTCATCAGATCGTCTTCTGTTGTAGTAGGCTGTGGAGATATCTGAACTCCAAGGTAGCAGGTGAGCTGAGCAGAAAATCCTGTCTCATTCTTACTTCCCTAGGACATAGTAGGAGCCAATGGCTACTGAGTGCTTTAAGAAACTCCGAACAAGGTCTTGAAGGCAAGGGAGGTTTATCCTACGGTGAAGCTGGGAAAATTCATCAAGACTTTTTATTCTTCCCTCCATTTCCCTTGTTTCTTTTGTTCTTTCATGCATTTATTCAGCCAATATCGAGTGTCACCTGCTGTTGACTTCCTGAGAGGGCACCCCACCCCTGCGCAGGGGTTGGGGTCGTCTGCCCTCGCCCCTGGCTGCCTGATTCAGGGCGCTTGCAGAGGGAACTTCCGCCCTTCCCCAGCCGTGGCTCTTGCCGGGGTAGCCGTGTCACTGAGAACAACAGTTGCAAGGGTCTTTCTATGGGTTCTCTGGGAGTGTTTTCAACCCCACATTACAAATTACCTTACTTACAGTTGTTGAAACCATAAGGACTTTATTTTTTACTTAAGAAATGTCCAAAGTAGGCAGTACCGGGATAGATTGAGCCGCCCAAAAATCCTCCTGTGTCTAAGAGAGGGAGGGGCTTGTGCTCGCTTTAAACTGAATTACGTCTCCTCAAAATTCTTATGTCGAAGCCCTAACCTTCAGTGTGATGGTATTTGGGCCACAGGACCTTCGGGAGGCAAGTACGTTTAGAGGCGGCCATGAGAGTGGGGCCCTCATAATGGGGTTATTAGTACTCTGATAAGGCAGGGGTATTTGCGGTTCAAAAGAGAAGGTGGTCAGAGGGATGGCGTCCCTCGGTGGCAGGTGGGGCAAAGCCATGTGGGGACATACAGAGATTTTGCTCCTGCAACAGTCATTAATCCAAGGACCTTTGCGCCTGATTCAACGCCTCCAGGTGCGATCAAGCAGAGCAGAGACTTGGCTGAGCGAGTAAGTACGGACTGGCATAGAGCGCCAAAGGCATCAGAAGTCCAGAAGCCATCCATCCCCGAGGCAGAGGATTGCCTGGGTTGAAACTGATACCGAGGAGATCCTACCATCTTTTCTGAAGGTGGATGGGTGTCTGGCCAAGTGTGGAGGTTGGGAGGGGAAAGAAACGTCCAGGTTGATGGGATTCTGGTGCTACAGCAAGGCAAGGGGATCAATAGAGCCGAGCCTACATTGTGCCTCTCTCATAATCCCACAGGAGGGCTCTTTCCTTAGTCCTAGTAAATGCTCACGATTCTAAACTGTGTCAGCAGGGGGCGCCAGAGGCAGCTGTTTGGAGAGATGATTGAAAAACGTCTATGACTGCAGAGTGACTGAAAATCCTGGAAAAGCTCAGAGTCTCAGGGCACCTGGGTGGCTCAGTCGTTGAGCGTCTGCCTTCGGCTCAGGTCATGATCCCAAAGTCCTGGGATGGAGCCCCGGCGGGAAGCCTGCTTCTCCCGCTACCATCCCCTCTGCTTGTGTTCCCTCTCTCGCTGTGTTTCTCTCTGTCAAATAAATAAAAATCTTAAAAAAAAAAAAAAAAAAAGCTCAGAGTCTCGATGCAAACACAAAGTGATATTTGTACCGGTTAGGGTTAACCAGAATAAACCTGGGTGTAATGGAGGATTATGAGGATTACAGATTCTCTCTAACGTGAACCATTTGGAATTAATTAGCATAGAGGAAGAGAGACTGTTGTCCCGAGTGCCAAATACAGCTCTCCAGAATTTTAGGGGTCACTTCTCCTCCTTGGCCACAGATTTTTCTCTAAGGTTAGTTGTCTTCAAATGTCCTCATCTTGGCGCCCACTCTGCTGTAAGCCCAGTCTTCCTCCGGAAAGGAAAAACCAAGGCTAGGCAGACGTCGTTCCTGGCTAGAGAGAAGAATTCTCGTTCTTGGGGCCAGGTCTAATTCTCCGAGCCACAGAGCTGGGGAAACCTGCGAAGTTGGCCCCAGATTATACAGGAGCTTTGGAAATTTGAGACTTGGTAGGGGTGTTGAGGAAGAATGAAGCGCTGCGGAAATAGCTGTATATTTTAATTGCCTTTCAACAATATTAACTCAAATGATAGGCTGCATGGAAGGCTCGTATTACTATGCTTGACGTTGTAACTACTCAGTAAGTGGGGCTAGTGTTAATATGGAAATCACATGCAAAAAGTCTTTCTGGTTAATATGTTTCATATTGTAACTGCGCCTTGGCGGGGGCGGGGTCATGCTCTATTTTCTTCTTTTCTTTTAAAGATTTTATTGAGGGGGTGGGGCAGAGGGAGAGGGATAGAGAGAACCCCAAGCCAACTCGGCATTGAGTATGGAGCTTGATGAAGGGCTCGAACTCACAAACCTGAGATCATGACCTGAGCTGAAATCAAGAGTCAGATGCTTAACCAACAGCGCCACCAAAGCACCCCTGTGTTTTCTTCTTTAATCTAGAACTCATCTTTCAGTTCCCCTGGGTCTCTTCTTCCCTCTAAATTCCTCATTAAATCCTTTTCACATTAGATCTCAGGACAGAATGTGATTGATTTTGATGATATTCATTTATGAAAAATGTATTCCATCTCAGCAGGCAATATATAAGTAACGGCTTTGAGTTTCTCTGCCCGTCCCTGATCGCTTATTGCTTTGGGGTAGCAGGCTCTGAAAGAGAAGGTATTATTGCCTTTCCCTAATGATGTAACGAATGCATTGCATTTCCGCTGGAATCAGTTAAGAAGCACTTTTCTCAGAGAACCACCTTAGCTGGCTTCACAAAATATTAGCCAAAATCAACAGGCAAACAGACCTTTGGAAGTATTTAATGTGGAAATTCTCAAGGTTGTAGAACTTTAGAGCAGGAAGTTGTCTTAGAGTTCTAGGACACATTTGAGACTATGTGGGACTTTTTGAGGACCTTGGGTCCCTTTGGTTAATGCTACCAGTAGTTAGTGAGCAAGTACTATTTACTGAATGGGTCCCCCCAGGTTTCAGGTATGAAGTCCTAACCCCACAATGTGACTGTAATTGGAAATAATACAATATTAAGGGACTTTAAGGGAAGTAATTCAGGTTACATGAGGTCATATGAATGGGGCCTTAAATCCGATAGGATTGATCTTATAAGAAGAGGAAGAGATTCCAGGGATTCACAGGCACAGAGAGAAGACAACAAGACCACCATCTACAAGCCAAGGAGAAAAGACTCAGGAGAAATCAGACCTGTTGATGCCTCGGTCTTGGACGTCCAGTCTCCAGAACTGTGACAAATAAATGTGTGATGTTTAAGTCCCCCAGCCTGAAGTATTTCATTATGGAAGCAAGGAACAGGAATGCTGAGCCCCCTACAAAGTGTAGGATGGCAGATGAAAACTGTCCTGTCTCGAATGCACGTACCATCTTCTAGAGAAACACCAGTGTGGTCCCAACTCTTCATATTCTAGAGGACTCTATCAGATGTGTCATTGGGGGAAGGTACCATATCTTATTTACCTTTATTCTGCAAAGAGCTAGCATCACGTCTGGTACCCAGTGGGAGCTTAGTGATTGTGAGGGTGTGATTTTTTTTTGTGGGTTTTTTAATTTTTTTATTTTATTTACTTATTTGTCAGAGAGAGAGAGCACAAGCAGGGAGAGAAGCTGGCAGAAGGAGAAGGAGTCTCGATCCCAGGACCCTGGGATCATGACCTGAGTTGAAGGCAGATGCTTAACTGACTGAGCCAGCCAGGAGCCCCTCTTTTACATTTTTCACATGCTTATGTGCAGTTTACCTTTTGTCTCAGTTCACTGGAGCCATTTATCTGCTTGGGGGAATATCGTTTGTTACTGAGGGACTGCCAAGAGATGGACTGGGGTAATATTTTGCTGTTGACATCCAAAAATAAGATTTTACTGCAAGACAACCTGGCATTCTTTGTCAAGCTCTTGTCTTGACAGAGGATTATTTGAAGTCCTTTCATATGAAGGGTCTGCTTTGGTGCTCAAAGAGTTTTTCCAGTGGGGGTTCCCAAAAGAGGACAAAGCCCTCTGGCCGAAGGTGGAGAGCTTTAGATTTAGAAAAGGAACCATGGGAATGGGAAGCTAGTGCCCCCCTCTTCCTTTTCCCAGCCACCCTGTTTAGAAATTGTACCCCAGTCACTTATGGTTACCTGACATTCATTTATACTTGTTTCTTTGTTTGTTGTCTTTCTCTTTGACTAGCGTGTCAGTTCTAGGAGGCAGTGTTTTATGTAATCACTGCTATAGTCTAAGCATCTAAAACAGTACCTGGTAGTTCAATAAATATTTATTGGACGAATGAATGTGTTTCCTTTTTTCTTCATCTCCCTTCCAAATCTAAAGAAGAAGGAGAAGAAGAAATAATTTAATGTGAGAGGATATCTTTAAAACTTTTGAACTCACTCACTGGATTTCCTCTACTTGCAGAGGAAACCCTAAGAACTGCTTTCATAAATTCACATCCTGGAAGATCTAAGGCCCATCTCTGACTCACTGCTCATTGTTCTGCACTATAAGTTTGCTTCCTTTGGATTCCTTCTCAGAGTTTATGGTGTGACAAATGATATCTCTAATGGCCTTGGGCCACTAATTGTTCAGAAAGTGCATAGAGAAAATAGAGGTGATGCCCTGGGTGCTTCCTGTTTCTGGCAAGCAAACCTGGGAATGTGCTGCATGGACAGTGGTGACCCCTTCTCAGTCGTGCATTTAATGGGCACTAGGGCTTGGAGGAGCTGCCCAAAGAACTTGCCATGTCACTGAAGGAAGTCATCCCTCCTTGACCATCATCTCTGTAGGAAGTGGGTGTGGGTGAAAAGGGGAAGACAGGATTCTGCATTAGAAAACAAGTCTAGCGGGAAAGCCCGTGCATTTGGGTCACTGAGATGCAGCAATCGGCGTTGGGACTTTTCTTTGTTATGAAAGAATCCATGTCCCAGGAAACACCAGGCTCAGTGACCAAGAATGTGCATCTTCACAAAGGATTGGAACCATTAGGTTCTTTGTTTATCAGGATCCAGAAAGATCAACCACATTCCTTTGGGATAAATTACACGATGACTCTTTATCAGGGTGGGAAAGGGAAGGGGAGAGAAAGAATTCACAAAGAACGTGGCGCTTTACAATATGACATCTGCATACTGTCAAATTCAACAAGTTAGCTATTACTGGTGACAGTCTCTATTCTAAAATGGAGTGTCATCTAGTATTTTGCTATTTCCTTATTATAGAATTAACAGAATTCTAAAGCCAGTTGGGAAATAAGAGGTGTCACCCAACCTTCTTTTGTGTATGAAAAACTGTGAAGCAGAAACATTAAGTAACTCAGATGGGTTAACTAGCAGCCCGAGTGTGATTTATGTCCTTACTTCATTTTAGGAACAAATATTTATTTTATGAAAGAAAAATTTCGCTCTCTGCTTTCAAGGGACTAATTATGTAGCTACATAATATTTTAATTTAGTTGGAAAGATAAATAAGGTCGCTGTGGCACCAATGTGACAGACATTTTTTAACACTTACAAATGTTATTGGCTGTAGACAGAAATTTAACCATTGTTGAAATTTCTTTGCTACGAAAGCATTTTGCTAATAAATACATATATGGAGTAAAAACAGGGACGAAGATTGAACAATGCCGCTGTTCTCACTATAAGCTGAGGAAACTAACAAATGTATACCAGGGAGTATCTGTGCCCTGTGGTGCCTCACCTGTCATGAAATTTTCCAGAATATTTTCAAGTTTACGTATTTTTGCTCCTTTTCATGAATGTTATTTATAAAATGTGTGACTATGCGTGATTTAATTTTTATATTTTTATAACTTCTTCATAAAAAAAATAAATAAAATGGAGTCGCTTCGTCTGCCTAAAGGAAAAACCTAGTAAGCTATTAGAAAATAGTAGGAAATAATGGGTTGCTAATCTAAATTGTCATCATAAAAAGACCTTTCATCTGCTGAGTGGTGCAGAGCTCACCAAGTACTTCCCTTCCAATATGTCACGTATTCCTCACCGCACCTCTGTGAAAAGAACAGAGCGGGAACCGTATCCATTTTGCAGACAAGAAAACTGAGGCTCCAAGAGGGGACGTGAGTTGCCTAAGCCCCTAGAGCCAGTGGTGGAGTTGGGCTTTTTATTTTTATTTTTTTAAAGATTTAGAGAAAGAGCGCACAAGTGAGTTGAGGGGTGGGGGTAGAGGGGTAGGAATAGAGGGAAAGGAAGATAAGCAGACTATCTACTGAGCGGGGACCCGATGCAGGGCTAGATCCCAGGACCCTGAGGCCACGATGGAGCCAAAATCAAGAGTCAGACACCCAGCCAACTGAGCCACCCAGGTCCCCCTGGAGTAGGTTTTCTTAAAGCCCTGCTCTTCCAGCCCCCGTTCTCAATATGTCTTGCACTATATTTAGATGCAGCACCCCAGGGTGGGTCACCAATGGAGTGACGATGAGGTTTGTCAAGCCAGGACACTCTGGAGAATGAAAGAGGCTCTATGAGTAATTACTCTGAAAAGATACCCGGAAGCCAGGACTGTCTCAGGGATACTTGGATGAACAGTCACCTTAATCACTGAGCAGAAGCAGAGGTGACAGGACACTGCCCTGCTCCTCTTTCTTGGGCAGAAGACATCAATCTTCATCTCTTTTTTTTTTGGGAAGTGAGTGACTTTTCAGTCCTGAGTGACACAGTTCAATAAACAGACCTGGTTGGGTCAAGTAATGAGGAGCCAGTTCTCTACTTTGGGCCGCTATTTTTGATCAGTTTGCACCTCAGAGCTCAGAAAATATGGCCAGTGTTTGGAAGATGCAATCAAGAATAAAGCAAGGAGGGGTGCCTGGCTGGCTCCACTGGGGGAGCATGCGACTCTTGGTCTTGGGGTTGTGAGTTCAAGTCCCACATTGGGTGTTGAGATTACTTAAAAATAAAATCTTAAAAAAAAAAAAAAGAGGGCACTTGGGTGGCTCAGTTGGCTAAGCATCTGCCTTCGGCTCAGGTCATGATCCCAGAATCCTGGGATGGAGTCCCACGGTGGGCTCCCTGCTCAGTGGAGAGCCAGTGATCTCAAATAAGTACATAAAATCTTTAACAAGAAAAAGAGTAAAGGAAGGGAAGATGAAGTGTCTTCTGTAGGATGGAGAGTAGGAAGCTGACGAGAAAAGTCAGGAAGGACAACGAAGCAACTCATGATCATGACCGCCGAGCAGCAAGCAGCTTGGGTATCATTATCAGTGTCCATGGGTTTCTGCTGGGGGAGGTGGATTCCTTCACAGCGATAAGGCCATGAGGCTTCCTAGAGGGGTGGAGTCTGCCCCATCTGGCTGGCTAGATTATTTGTTTCCCAGTCCCTGTTAATATCTCAGTGGTCCGTGTGATATCTGCTATGGCAAGAACTTGCTTCTGGATAGAGCTATTCCTGCAAATGTGCCTGATAACAATGAACAGGATTTAAATTTCTAATAATAGCACATTTCCTTTGTTGAACACATTTATCATTTTTAATGTTTTTCCCACTGTCTTGAGTTCAAACATGTGAAGTTCCTAAATTAGTACCTGCCACGTAAGAAGTGCTGTGGGTTTTCTATTTTGTAGTTTTATTTGATTCTCACAAACACCCTACAAACTAGATGAAACAGATATGACAGAAAAGAAAACAAAGCACGCTTTGCCTTGGCTTATTGTCCATCAGCATGACCTGGGTCAGAATTCTTTGAGTTCCGCTAAGAACATCTTCAAACCTATAATCTTAAATTTAGCCTGTAAGTCTGTACTCTCTCCTGACCCAGGCCACTTGAATATTTGATAACACTTGGATATTTGGAACCTTGAAGCAAGCTTGTCCCCAAAAGCTCATCAGCATCTTAAGATGACAGTGTGCCCAGCGGATCATGTCTGTGTGTGCTGTGTCCTGGTTAATTCACTCTCTGTCACCAGCCCAATAAAACAATCTCTTATCCCAAGGGTCATGTTTCAGAGCCCATGCCATATAGCTGTGTTTGCAAAGGCACCACGGGAGCCAAAGACATCTGTCAGAGTACATTTTTGCTGCATTTCCAAAAAATGCTTAATGAATGAGGGAAGAATTGGACTCTTTCAGTCACGTGCCAAGGCATTGCTGATTTCTATCAGCTTCCAGCAGCAAGGGTGGAGGAGTGGAATCAATACAAAAGCAAACTGAAGTTGATTCTAGGGTAGACGTGTAGATGGTTTGCCAAAATCATGTCTTTAGAACAAAAGAAGAATCAAAGGGTAAGGTTACTGTGGGTTCGCCCACTGAGAAAGGTCAGATCTGAGTAGGGATAAGCCACACGGTGCCAGCCCAAGGTCACAGACATCTGAGAATTAGATGTGGAAACCAGAATAATGGGTGCTCATGTTTGATTCTGATGAACTTACAAGGCTAGTGACATCTTGTTGGGGACTTCTCTGGAAAGTCCCTGTTCTTGGGACTGGAGGTGAACCTTTGCTGGCATATTAGCCAGGCTTCTCCAGAGAAACAAAGCCAGTAGGAGACAGCAGTGTGGAGGGAAGGGAGGTAAAGAGCAATTTGGTCATGCAATTATAAAGGCTGACAAGTCCCAGGGTCTGCAGAGTGACTAGGCAAGCCGGACACCCAGAGGAAACAACGCTTACTTCTAGCCTGAGTCCAAAAACCTGAAACCTAAGAGCCAATCTTTCAGTTTGAGTCCAAGATAGGAAAAAACACCAGTGTCCTAGTTCAAGACTATTAGGCAGGAAAACTCTCTACTCAGGGGAGGGTCATCCTTTTTGTTCTGTCAGGCCTTCAACTGATTGGATGAAGCTCACTCCCATTAGCGAAGACGATCTGTTTACTCAGTCTATGGATTTAAATGTTAATTTCATCCAGAAACAGCCTCATGGAAACACCCAGAATTGTGTTTGATCAATCCCTAGGCACCATGCGGCCCAGTAAGTTGACACAGTATTAGCCATCCCAGCTGGGATCACAGGCGCACCAGAAATGACCAAGAGTCATCCAGGAGCTGCCGGAAGCAGACATCCATCATCTTGGTGCACATATAAGGAGATGTTCAGCTAGCCAGGGCCTCTGGTGGAGTGCTAGAACCCAGCGGAGACATAAAGGAAATCAAGACCACAAATCAGCCCACCAGGGGAATCAACACAGCCAGAGGGTATCACTGATATTTCTGGACCGAGAGCCCTTCCTACATCTGGCTGTTTAGAAAGCACATCTTAGGCACAGGCTGTGTTTACCACTAAAAGAATTCAAAAACCTAAGAAAAGAAACTGCGACCAGAACTCCAACAGAATCCTAACAAGTATTGTTTCTTCATTGTTTCTCCCCATTTTTATTTACTTATATATATTCATTTTTACTCACTTTTCATAGAGTTGTGTTATGTGTCGAGTATGTGTTACACTTGACAAAAGGCAAATTTGCCCCTCATGGGACATTTGGCAGACATGTGGAGACATTTTTGGTCAAAACTAAGCCAGGGGGTATACTACTGGCCCTCTGGTGGGGCCAGGGGTGTTGCTGATAACCTGCAGGCCGAGGACAAACCCTGCCACCAACAGACGCCAACGGCAACAATAAAGGTTGAGAGACCAAGTCCTAACCAACAAGTTAGAAAAACCAACAGCTGAAAAACCAATAACTAATTTTACTTCCTAAACAGTGCTCAATATTATTATGTGTCTTTGATTTAATTTAGTCTATGTGTTAGGTTATTGGCACTGAATTGTGGACACTGAATGAAACTTACAAATGCATAATATTCCATTGAGTTGATGTGCACAAATTTCCGAAACTGTCCCCTTATTATTGAATATTAAGGTTGAGAGGTTTTGTTACTTAATATAGCACTGCTATGAACGTTTTGAAAATACCTTGGTTTGAAATATTTCTTTTGGATTAATTCCTGCTTGGAGAGATAAATGTACAGAAAAAAAAAAACAATAAATCATAGCTTCAACATATGGTCTCCCTTTCTGGTATCTTTAAAGAGAGCACAGAACTAGTTGGAAAGAAGTATGATGACAGACTAACATAAATCCCTTTCAAGTAAATAAATGAATGAATAAATAGCTTTCCATCCTCAGAGAATTTATTCAATGCTTTTACATACATCAATTATTCAATAAATATTTACTAAGCACCTAACACAACAAACCATTGTGTTGGATGCTATAGATAAAATACTGAATAATTTATTCTGTTTAGTGGAAACAGCCGTGTCTTGGAAGGTACGTTTTGGGCAATGCTACTCTTAACTCAAAGTGCTGGAAGAAAAGAACTGATTTCTTTAATTATGAAGTTAGCACACGCTTAGTGGAAAAAAAAGAGTAAAACACCAAGGGGGTTTATATATACCCATAGTTCCATTACCATTCAAATATAGCTATTGTCTTCTTGTGTATAAATGTGTAACAAACAACCCCCAAACATAGTGGTTCACACAATTTAGGGCCTGATGCGCTCAGGGGAGCAATTCTCACTAGAAGGGTCTCAGATGGTGACATTCAGAGATCATCTTCCCACACAACCTCCCTTCGTGCCTAGCTCAGGTTTCCTCAGGCACGGTGGTTTCTGGGCGCTGGGACTTTTAGGCAGTAGTTGGGATCTCACAGAGCAAGCGTTCTAAGAGACCCAGGCAGAACCTAAAAGGTTAAATGCTCTTAGGACCTTAGGCCTCTTAGCTTCCGAAGCCACATAGCTTGACTTCAGTAGCATTCTGTTGCTCACAGCAGTCCTAAGTCAGGCTACATTCAAGGGAGCAGAGGAACAGGCTGCACTTCTGACTTGTGGACATAGAGCAGAAGGAATTCATGGTGGTCAGCCATGTTGGAGACAAGCTACCATAATTGCTCATTGTCATCCTAGAGCCTATGGATAGTTACTCTATGTAACCGAACTATAGCATTAAAGTCAGGAAATTGACATTGATTTTGACTTTCTAATTATGACTATCTAATCCATGGAACTCACTTGGAGTTTTGTCAGTGATTCCAATAGAAAAATCACACACTGTGTTAAGCTATCAAGGCTCTCTCTAAAGAGCCTTTAGCTTAGAACAGTTCTTCCCTTGATGTTCAGGATCTTGACATCCCTGAAGATTACAGGCCAGTTCGTATGTAGGACATACATTAGCCTCTGTGTTATGGGTGGGGCTAGGTGGAAACAGGAAGCCCCAGACCTTTGTTGCATTCACTTGGAATTTAGCCCGTGCAACAGGTCTTTGGGAGGGTCAAAAAATTCTGGTAGCCTGATTCTTCAGAGAATATATCAAAGTCCTTTACTAGGAGCACTATCAAGATCCCATTGACTCACCACAGTGTCTCCTTCTTACCCCCATTCTGGTCCTGACTTCACCTTCTACTTGACCATGACAAGAGCCTCCTACCTTTGTTCCTGCTGATTCCTCACTGACAACGCAGTTAACTCACTTCCTGAAAAATTCACTCAAGGCTCTTCCAGAAGGTGTGCAGTCTCAGTCTTCATCGATCACTCTTCAACCTTCTTCTTGATGTTTCACCTCTACTGTTACTCATTCCAATGGCCAGCAGTACAGAGGATGCGGTTATTATTGGGGACATACCATGTGTCAAGCCCTGTGCTAAGTGCCTCCCATGTTCTAGCCCATTTGCTCCTCACAACAACCCTATAAATTTGGCACTTTCCTTATCTTACAGAAAATGAAATGGGAGCTTAGCAAAGTAGAAGAAGTAGGCCACTGTTTTACAGCTAGTACGTGGGAGGCTGGATTAAATGGAATGAGGACACAGGGTCTCTGTCCCTGATGTTGTTGGCATGTACACGGGACAACAGGGCCAGTACATGTGTAATAACTAGTAAAAGACATGAGATGTTTTCAATTGCTTTGTTTTCATAATTTTATTATGGCTCATTTTTTTCCCCTCTCCAAATTATAACTTCAACCAGAGCAAAGACTGCATTTTCCATTAACTTTATGTTTTAGAACTCAGTGCTCTGCTGGGCATAAAATAAGCCCCCAGTAGACTGGTGTGAAGGGACAGTGAGCAGAGAGACTGAATACTTATGGACTAAACAGGAGGTCTGAAATGTTAAGACAAGTTCAGGTTTCACTAAATGCCAGCTGGAGTGAGAATCTGAAACTCAGAAGCGAAGTAACCCACTCAAGATCACCCAGCTCGATCGGAACAGACTAGGCAGAAACCAGTCCCCCAAACTCCCTGCCCAGCATACCTTCCCCAGAGCCCATAGCCTGCTTAGGTCAGCACAACTCCCATGGTGTCCACACCATAGTTTCCTAGTCCATGGGACTCCCTCACCCTGAAATATACTGCTTTTCTCTTTCTAGCTCTTGTTCATACTTAGCTTGAGAGTAACTTTGTAGAAGGCTGGCCAGAACCCTCTAGTCTGGTTGAGGTGCTTCTCTTGTCTATTTTTCTTTCTTCTACCAGAGCTCCCTGGAGGGATCACCCTTACTTGCCTTTTTTTTTTTTAACTTTTATTTTTTCAGTGTTCCAAGATTGTTCATGCACCACACCCAGTGCTCCATGCAATACGTGCCCTCCTCAATACCCACTTTCCATTAGATTAGAAATTTTCTGAAGGCAGGAACCATGGCTCCTTTGACTTGGTGAAATTACCACCTAACACAGCATCTGGCACATGGCCTTCTAACATGGATGGCTTAAAAAAATGAATGACTGCAGTCCTGGTAGCCCAGTGTGTGAGATAAAGGTCAGGGTCAACAAAGACTTCGTGGAACGAGAGGCAATTGACGTGAAATGGTGAGTCCAGTTAACCAACTGGTGGCAGGTGAAATAACACAATACGTTCCTTTGTTTTACAGATATTTGTGGACCCCCGAAGTGCACTGTTTGCTTCTGGGGAGATAACAGTGAATGGGACAGACATGGTCTTTACCCTCATATGGAGTTTCCTGCTTAGTGGTGGATGGAGGTAGACAATCAAGAGATAAACACGTGAATAAGCAAGATAGTTTCTGAGAGAGGTTAAGTGCTTTGAAGAAAACAAAAGAGGGAACTACGATAAAGAATGGGATGGCGGGGATGGGGGCGTCCCACTTCAGAGAAAGTGATCCAGGAAGGCCTCTCTGAAGAGGTGACATTCAGCTGAGAGCCACAAAATGAGAAGGAGCCAGCTTTCTAGATGGGGGTGTTCTAAGGAGAAGGACTAGCCAGTGCAAAGCTCCTGAGGTAGAGAGACTTGGAGTGGTTCAAAGCACAGCAAGAGGGCTAGACTGGGCTGGAGCATGGAATCAACAGGAAAGTGGTAGAGATGAGGCTGGAGATCTGAGCAGAGCCCAGATCATGGAGCCCCGGAGTTCCAGATAAGAAGCCCAGAGGTACTCTAAACACAATGGGATGAAAAGGGAGGGTTTCGAGGGGGAGCTGGGGGGAGCGGGGAGGGGTAGAGGTATTTGCTAATACCTCTAATACTAATACATTCTAATGCATTAGTATCTAATACTAATACATTGCTAATACATTCTGATTTGTATGTTGAAAAGATTTTCTAGGGTGGGAGTCAGGTCAGAAGAGTGAACAGTGAGTGAGCCACCCCTCCAGGGTTGGGTCCTATAGTCCCCAGTGGGGCTTCTGGTCAACATTCAAGAGGGAGCCGGGAGCTAAAGACAAAGCGCCATATCTGTAAGAAATTGGCAGGCTGTTTAACTTCCCTATATTTGCTGGTTTTGTAACCTCATGTTCTGCAAAATCCTTAGGCCTCATGATTTGTTTCTGGAGAATGGGGCAATCGGGTGGAGCCAATGATAAGGAACCCCAAGGAGTAGAGTAGGAGGCCTGTGGGAAAGGAGAAGAAAACCAGCCAAGTGCCCAAGTCCTGTTGCAAAAAAAGGAAGAAAGGAAACACCAAAACCAGCAGGTTTGGACTTGGCACAAAGGGAGAAAGAAGACTTTTACATGTAATTCTATCCATTTAGTCATATAGGCAGCCCCTTTATCACAGCATTTTTTGGATCAGCCCTCTCAAAAGTAGTGAATTGCACTGCCTAGACAACACATCTACATCTCTTACCATTAACTCTCAACATTTAACTCACTCTTTCCTTGATTTCAGCCCTGGGACCCTATATAGACAGTGGATTGGATCGGATTATTGGCACGAGGGAGCCAGTGTGGGGTACTTAAGATGCAATGCTCACAGCAGGCTCAAGAACGACTTAATCCTAATAGATTTTGAACTTTCCACGTGCAGAGGGCCTGCTGAAAAGCTGGCCCAGCAATTCAGCGCTCCGTTGCCTGTGATGTAGGGCAGCTGTTGTAAAAAGGAAACCAACCTGAACACAAGGGAAAGGTCAGTTCGAGACTCTTCTTAATTTCCCTTCCGGTCTTTCTGCTGGACGGCAAATATTGCTCCACACATTTGAAGGAATGTTGTTGGGTTTTTTGTTTTGTTTTGTTTTGTTTTGTTTTTCCCATCTCTAAGCTCACGGATGCTGTGCTCTGCCTGTCACAGTGAGTTGCCAAGAGTTATGAAATAATTCTTAAGAAAGAAATAGGCCATAGAGCTACCAGGTGAGTGAAACTAGGTCATGGCACTAGGATAGAAGTGCTGCTGGCCAGAAGGCGGCCTGGGCGGACAGGTTCATTTCCACCTCCTGGGACCATTGTGCTGAAAGCAGTCATGGCTTCTCATCTCTCATCTCTTTCTGTTGCTTAGCCACCTTACAAAGTGGAATTCCATCTCAAAGTTCAAAACCTGGCTTGCTAGCTTTGTAATGCTGGTAAATCACTTAGGGTTTTTTTGTTTGTTTTTTGTTTTATTGTGTTTTTTTGTTTTGTTTTGTTTTTTGAGTTGCAGTTTTCTCATCTATAAAATAGAAGGTGATGATACTTACATAGGGTTTCTGCAAGTTCAGTTAGAGACTTAGAGAACTGAGCACCCAGGTACTCGAAGTTTCTTTCCATGTAGCAAAATGGCGGTATTGCACGAAACCTGGCTTTGCCACTTCGCACCCACACAACAAACTTGCTGCTTGGAGAGGCTATTGGACACCCGTGTGCCTCAGTTTCCTGATCTGCATGGCAGGGATGATTGTAATAGAGCCTACCTCACAGGGTGGCAAGGAGGATTAATGTAAACCTGTGGAAGGTGTGAGAACAGGGTCTGGTCCACAGGAAATCCACTCAGTTTTCTTCCTGTCCCCAGAGCGCCAGACACACAACATGCACATTGGGACTTCTCCATGTGTCTAAGAACTAAATCTCTTGAAAAGTTCAATAGAATTCCCCTTCGTAGAATTGCCCTTTGCATTTGTTTCTGTTTCTTCAGAAAAACACTGCCATGAATCAACATTTCCAAAGAAATCTCTGGAAATTTAAGTTGAACGAGCTTTGTAAGAACAGATTTATGTTAGGCCACTAGGTGTATCTTAGGTGTTCTCTCACATTTCACCATCCCGTGCCCCCTGGCCACTCCCCAACCTGTGGCATGGCCCCCCAGTTTCTACACAGGGGCAACACAGGCCTTCCTGGCAAGGCCTGCACTCCTTACCCCATTGCTAGTCAGAGGAGAGTGTCCACAATGGATGTGGCCTGTGAGAGGGAGACAGGACAGAGCGAGAGAGGAGGTTGGTGCCAGGAGGGGGCAGCTTCTGAAGAGCTTCCTCATACACGGGCAACTTGGTGGAACCACCTCAGAAAAGCACAGCCTGAGGACCTTAATGCAAATTTTAGATCATGGTGTCCAACCATGGAGGACACCTGGCATTGTGCTGTTTGACCACATCGTTTTGTTTCTAGTCTGTCAGCAGCATTCCTCAGAGAGAGGGACGGTCCAGGTCCACTGATGAGAGCTCTGACTTGGAACAGAGATCTGGAGGAGAAAGGGGTGCTGGAAATTGGTCATTAGCCGCAGGAAAGAGAAGAATGGGATGGATGGCTACCTCTACTGCCCCTGGGAACAGCAGAGCTGTTTGGGTTGTGGTTTAGGAAGCAGGTGCCGGGAATGAAAAGTTGCTGATGTCTCCAAGGACTTTAGGATATGGCAGGTGACTGCTGACCTGTCCTGAAAGCTTTGGATCAGGTTTTTTAATGGCAGATTCTGGTGAAAGGTGTCGGTCCATTGTCAGATCTAGAGAAGAAGCAAAAAGAAAAGTTTTAAAATCGGTCCTTCTGATTTTATATTTGCACACATTTATATTTGCATATTCCTGCTCCTAAGGTATGGTCCAGTCAGTTTCCTGAGCTCAGAGTCACTGCAAGCCAGTTGCTCTGCAGAGAGGCTGCAGGTGTAATCAGGGGCTTGGAGAGGGAAAAGCAGGTTCAAGATATGGATCTCTCTGCTTTGGCTGCATCCAATGACAGCTTTTAGTGGGGACACAAAGGCTGGTTCATCTCCTCTGAACTTGGGGCAATCCTGCAGGGCCATTCTTGTTCCAGACTTCCACTGAGCATTAAGATTTGATCAAGTGCTTTCTGACTCTGTACAGACTGTACTCAAATTACTACGCTTTTCTGCTGCCTTGGAACCATGCAGAAAACAGCAGGAAATGAAAGAAAACAGTAACATCACAGTGTCTTCCTGGTGAACACTTGGGCGGAGAGCTGTTGCCAGAGGTTGCTTTTCTAGCACACAGGGGCATGGCGGGTTGGAGTCTCTATAAAGGGTCAGAGACAAGGGAGACAGCTATTATGTCATGTTTCCTATTGGGTTTTACTGGTAAGTCAACAGAAGTGGCTGACTCATGGAGACACAAATAGCAAGATCCAGAGATGCTGTTTTAGGGAGTGCAGGCTTGGATGAGAGAGGGTGGAATATTAAGGCCTGAGGTAATCAGCAACATCCTACATGATTATTTGGAGAGCAGTGGGATTGATGAAATCAGCGCACAGACTGGTATCCACATGCGCTTTAAAAGAGCTGGATTCTATCCTGAGGACTCTGGGCTCCATTTTGAACTCATCACATCATTCTCCTGTCCTCCTGGTCATCCTCCCTCCTCTCATCCAGCCAACCAGTCATCAAAGATTCGCTTGTGACCTCTGTATGCTGGGCCCTCTGCTAGGCTCAGGGATAGAAAGGACCAGCTCGAGGAGCCTCCCATCTCTTGGAGTTGGCAAATCTTTCCAATACAATGGCATCATTGCTCGAACCTGTCAGCTTAGGGGAGCTCAGGCTGCAGGAACAAATGATGCCCCAAATTGCAGTGGTTTACAACAGTCAAACTTTATTTCTCCTCTTGTTATTTGATCTTCATAGGTTGGCTGAAATTCTGCTCCACATCTTTTTCATTATGGGACCAAGCCAGTGGGAGCAGCCTCTATCTAGAATATGCTGAGTGGAAACATACAATAGTTCTTCCATTGGGACATGGTGCATGTCACTTGTGCTCACATTTCATTGGCCAGAGCGAGTCACATGGCCTGGCGTGACATCAGCGAGGCAACCTTGGACAGTTAACAGTTAGCAGTTGGCAGTTAACAGTTGGGAGGGAAAAAATTACACTGGTCCATAGCGCCCTCGCGGAGTTAGGCACCAGGCACAGACAGCAGGCCGAAGGGCATCGACGTTTTGGAGCTCCTGTCCTAGTTCTCTTTATTAATTGATACATGTTCATTAAGCCCACAGGTTTTGTTTTTTTCTTTTTCTGTCCAGCTTTTAGAGACAACCTTTGCCAGAACTAATAGTGAAGAGAAGGCATTAGAATTAGTGTTACTGTTTCTAATAACTGGAGACCCACCTAAACATTCAAGCAAAGTGGAAATCTGCTCTCATGACGACCCTACTTGGTAGAGAGATGTTGCTATAAATTGGGGGTATGTTTCTGGAGGAGGAATTGGGCTTGAACCCGGGCTTGAGTCTTGTCCTGCCTCATTCTAGCTGTGTGATTTTGAGGAGCCCATTCGGGCTCTCCCAAGTTTGAGTTTATCTCTAAGACAGGGGTGATTGTGAGAAAAGGACGTTGTATAATAGTGAAACACTATTCAAATATTGAGCCTTTGCAAAGATGTGATGCCCACTACGAAGTTGTATTTTTTGTTTCTGTGTTCTTGGTTTTTTTTTTCCCCATTGCTCTGGGAAGCTGGGGCACAGAAGCAGAAAGTTTACTCCAGCAGCTGAGATGTGCGGAAGCTGGTAATTATCTGCAAAACGGGCTGAGTTTTGATTGTAAGTGTGCCTAGCAAACCTATCAATGAGACATGTGCCTTGACAAAATGCTGACAGTCTATTTACACGGAGGCAGCTGCAATGTTATAAAAGAAAGGCAGGCAGGCTAGAGGTCAATGTCATTTTGAGGGAGACGCCTTCCATTTCTCTGTGTGGTTGATTGTTCCAGTTTGGTAAAGATGTGGTATAAACATGAACAAAACAGTTCTTGAATTTTAATAATAACCCAGTATCTTAGAGATGAAGGCTTAGCAATGATCGAATCCAACTCCTTGGTGAGGAAGCTGAGGAAACTGAGACCCACAGGAGTTAATGAGCTAGGTCTTATCACACCTGTTCCTGGCTAGGCACAGTGCTAATTTCAGAGTGGCTGTTAATTCAGAGAAAAGAACTTACCTGTCTTATATGTAATGAAGGTGCTAACTCATTAATCTCTAAAACAACATTCCCTTTAATATTTAGCATTTGCATTTTGAAATATTTATTCGCTATTTACACATAATCAACTAACGCATAAAGACTGAACATTAAATTTTTCCGGACATTTCAATATCAGTTACAAACTTGTAATCAAGAGCTTACGTAAACAAATAATTAAAACTATGAATCTAATAAATGAGATTCTTTTACATGCACCGAGCACTTTGAGAAGCAGGCAACACATGCACAAAATGTCATGTTGATTACAGAAGTGATTACACCGTGGGGAAATGGTTTTCTGAGACCCTGGAAAGCCAGAGGGAAGACACTATGTTTTCTTCTTCTCTTGTATAAGGGAGGAGTCCTGCTCATGCTGTGCAGCTCAGAAACCTAGGAGGTGGTTTATGAGCATACTTTCAATTACATGCGTGGATTGTTGGCATTAATTCTGCCTGAATGACAATATTTAATGCTGTAGCAAAACACTCGCACACAGGGGCTGTGGTGGGCTGGAAATGAGCTTAGGTCTGTCAGTCCCCCACCCTGAGGATAATACTTCCAAAGGGACTGGCTTCTCTCGGGAGTTCTGGGGGCCATGGGCTCCACTATGGTTGTGTTTAGCTACTCCTGCCCTGTATATAGCCCCAGACTTCTCACCACGTTCTGCATCCTTAGCTAATTCTATCAGGAACTTTACCGAGAGAAGGAGAGAAAAAATCAGAATGGGAAAGGTCTCCCCTCACTAATAGCCCGCCTGAAAAGTTGTATACCCTTGCTCTGCTAATGCCAACAATACAACCACTAATACTGTGAATTTGCACTTGTCTCTTTATTCTCTTCTAATCTTCACTCTTAATTCATAGCTTCCCAAGGTTACTGCTTTTCTGACTTTCTGGTATCACAGTAATTTTTATAGGATATGGTTTCTATACTATCTCAGAGTCACTGAATTCATAAAAGCCTCAAGAGCAAAAGTTTGGAGGTTTGGGAGTTCTGACACAGACTCAGCCATTCCTTGGATCACCCTTGACTGCATAGTCCGAAGTGGTTCTCCAGCACATCCGAATTCTGGCAGCAGGGTGGGGAGAAGGGGAAGGAGAAGGGAGATAGGTCCCTTCCTTCTAAGGGTTTGACCCAGAGTCCTTCATATGACTTCTGCTCATCTTCACCCAGGCACTTGGCCACACTAGCAGCAAGGGAGGCTGGCAATGGCCTGACCGGTGCCCAGATAAACATCACGTGTCTTCTTAGCCTAAAAGAAGGGGAGGAACTAGCACTGGGGTGTCATCTGGCAGTGCTGACACTGTCCATGTTTCCAGCTACCTGCGGGCCCTCGTCTTCTCACACCCAAACCCATTTACACATTCTCCAAGGGAGATGATCCCCAAACCCCAAATGCTTGGATGAGCTCAAAATAAGGAGCTCCTGAGCACTAAGCAATCAGCGTGAGTGTCGTTTCTATTGGTGCCACAACTTGAAGAAACAAGGATCCTCCCCCAACTTCTCTACCCAATAGACGATGCGAGGTAGGAACAGGAAAACTACAATAAAAAGTCCCATCCAGAGGAGGCATACAAAGAAAACGCATGTACATGACGGCACCATAGCAATGATCGAGTCTCCCTGGGCTGGAAGAAGAAAAGACTTTCTTCTCCACCAGCCAATGCGTCACTTGAGGGATCTCTCTGGCAATCATGATTCTGCCCCCCCAGGGGAACCTCCCCTGGCTGACATGCTCTGTAGCTATTGACTTGTCCCCTTGGGAGGGCCCACCTTGTCCACCTGAGACGGCATTTTAAGTTTATGCCCCTTGCGGGGGGTGGGGTACAGTGCTATCACGGTCCCTTCCTGCAGGTGTGGGGGAAGAGCCAAGACCTGCCTCTGTGTCAAGGGCTTTGGCAGGTCAGCCTTGTAGTTTCGGGGGCAATAAAATTCCCCAAGAAGGCCCAAGTAGACTTTAAGTCTATTTGCTCAAATAAAGACAGCCAAGATCTGGTTTGGCCTAAGTTCGTCTAAAAACTGTACATACTGACCTCCATGCCCTCAATCTAAGTTGTCCCGAGTCCACCTGAATAAACAGGCTTGGGTAGGAAGGCAACACCCTTAGTTCTGTCTTTGCTGCCGCCATGTGGCAGAGAAGTCTGGATAGAAATGCTTGAGAAAAGCTTGGGGACAGAGTCTTATTTTTTTGCTAAAGCTCAGAAGATCAGATCTCTCATCAGATCTCTCTCACTCTCCACCTGTCCACTGTGTTGGGCTCCAGATTTGTGTCACTCAGGCCAGCTCTGCCAGCACCCCTAAGCCTACAGAGTCAATTTTAGGGGAGGACACACATGATTGCTTCCAGCGTCCGTGCATAAAATCTTAGGGAAGTTCCGGGTTGGCCCAGTTTTTGTCACCTGCCTACCCTGAATTAGTCATTATGCCCAGGAGATGGAGTTCTTGAATTGACCCCGAGTCATTTGGCCACCACAGTGTGGAGCATCATGACTGGGGACCAGGCTAGGACCACACAAAGGGCAGAAGAGTCAGCTTCCCGGCCACTGTGCAACTAAAGTGAGGGAGGTGCTGTGAGGACCAAAGAGGAAAGTGTGTTTAGCAAGAAGAAATGAAAGAGACCTGAGACATTCAGCCACCAGTAGGGGCAACAGTGCTTTTCAGGACTTGGAAGTCTTGGTAAAGATGGTGGAACTGCTAAGGCACGCTTATATTTAGTTTCATTTAATAAGATTTGTTAAAACCCAGGCCGTAGCTCTCTAACTACCCCTCACTAGTTCCCTGTTACTTTGGACAGAGGGGACCAGGATGGAAACCACATAGAGACGAGGAAGCATGATTTCCTCCTCAACACTCACTGGTAGAGCACCTGAGTGCGCCGTGCTCCTAGCTGGGCCCTGTCCCTGGTCCTGCTCACAGCTGGAGGGAGCTGAGAACAACGTTCCTCTCTCTCTCCTCCTCTTCCCGTTGCCACAGAGACCCTGTGTCTCATCCTGGTGTCCTTGCCCTGATGGGGCAGCTGAGAGCCTCTGGGTGCAGAGTTAGGCCCGCAGCTGGAAGAGAGGAACAGAGCTTGGGAGAAAGCAAATGGGCTCCCAGTAAAATCCTTTATCCCTGGAGGGAGGTGGGAAAGGGCAGAGGCCACCATTCCCACACCAGCCCAGCTACGGAGTGTTCCGGCCTGCACCCCACTTGTATCCCCAGTCTCCCTTACCCCCCCCATCTGATCCTGCTTTCTCCAACTGGCTCTTCCCTTCACCCACATATCCACCCCTATTGCTTTCCAAGCATGAGTGAGCACTGTGCCCACAAAGCTGCCGGTCTCCTCACGCAGGTCATCCCGTCACGATGATGAAGCCCTTGGACAACGTTTGTTCCCTTGACATTGGGCCCCTCCCTCCTCCCATGCTTCCTGCTCGCATCTGCTCCAAGTTCCTGGAGTACCCCCTTGACTCCAGCCTTCCTGTGTTTTGGCCCATCTCCCAGTGCTGGCAGGATGGTGAGAGGCAGATGTGGGCCAGAATGCGCAGGTGCTGAGTGGTTTTGAGAGATGTTTTCCCGGTCTTGCCACTTGTCCCTCTGCAGCAGCCTCCCCATTAGGATCTGGACCAGGAGGAGAAGCAGGCAGCCCTCTGGATGGGGCTTTCTAAGCCCAGGTCCCTTCAATGCAGAGGCAACTGTGGGCTTCCTGTCTCGGGTCGCTGATCCTAGGTCTCAACCCACTGCCCTCGGGGGGAAATGCAGTTGTGTCTGGAAGTCAGGAGTAACCCAGAGACTTCTGGAAAACTCTTGATGAATCTCCAAGTGTCAGCAAGCTCATGTCAGGGGGAGAGTAGGTTGGGAATTTGCAATTCCTTGAGCTTCCCAGAGGCAGAAGCCCTGTTTGTAGTCCCAGGTGGGGAAGCTGGGCCCTGCTCTGTGCTCATCCACCACCTCCCTGTGGCTGACTTGGCTTTCGGAAGCTGGCCGCCCCATACCTCTCGTTCTGATTACTCCCCTGCACTATGACCTTGCCACTCCTCCGCAAGAAGTACAGTTGGTTTTGCCACCTCCTTGAAGCCAGGCAGACCTGGGGACGCCTTGTGATGCTGGGCTCCCTCAGGCATAGCCCTTCCCTGGCACAGGGTTTTGCCTTCTGCCTCTTTGGAAGCTAGTCACGCTCTGCAAGAAGTCGGTCTATTCCCGAGACCCCTATGCTGTGAGCCGCGTGGAGATTCCCCCCATGGAGGCCGGAGGCACCAGACACAGGAACGTTTGAGATTGCAGAATTTTCACTTAACTTCTCTGCCTATATTCTTGTATCTCTTGTCTCCCATGCCCCAAATCTTGAATCCTCTTGACATTTACATAGAATCACTTATTCACTTAATCTTACAATACACCTGTAAACATTTCAAATGGCAAGCGTGATGCCAGTATTGTTCGTAGAATATTTGAGACTGTGATCTTGAAAAGGTAACTTTTCATTCTTCTTGACTTTGCAATATACTCCTTTAGGGCAGGATTTCCCAACCTCAACATTGCATTTTGGGCTGGATGCGTCTTTGTCGTGGGAACACACTGGGAGTTGTAGTCTCTACCCCCAGTTAGAGGTCAGAAGCCACCCTCTAGTTGTGACAGCCAAAAATGTCCCCAGACGCTGTCAAATGTCCACGGGGGGGGGGGGGGGGGGGGGGGGGGGGGGAGGGCAAAATTGGTCCAGGTTAAAGACTCCTGCTTTAGGGATTACAGTCAAAATACTGAGCTTAAATTTTTTTTTTTAAAGTTATTATTTTTTTTTTCTGTATGACGATGAGGCCAACTTGACTACAGTTATATTTGTTTGTTTCAGTGGTTTTCAGGTTTTAGAGATTGCTTTTTACTTGTTTGATATTTGTTAAATCTATGTAAAACATTTATATTGTTTCAAAGTCGAGATACGTAGCCAGGTAGTTTTTTTTTTTTTTTCCCTCCGTTTAATTTTTTTAAATCACATAGAACGTAATACTTAATACAAGTATGTCAGGGAAGTTTCAGTTCTGTTTCTCCAGGCTGTTCCCGCCCTTCCTCTGTGCATTTTCATGACTTTGGGGTTATCCTTCCATCATTTCTTTTGGGAAATAACAAATAAATATGTATTTGTATGGGTTTAGGTGCATATACTGACTTGTATTTATCACCCACTTTCTTGTGCAAAAGTTACCACGCTCGGCACTACTGGGTATAAGCCCTAAGTAAGGATTTCTGTCCATCCCTTTGGAGAATGTAGCCTGGTATGCCTGGGATGTGGTCACGAGCACCTGCAGAGGGGCTGGCACAGGTGTAGAGAGTGGGGGAGGGAGCTGGCCTAGAAACCCCCTTTCCATGTGCACCAGCTAACAGATTCTGTTACAGGAGGCATCAGGAAACCTCGGGGTCAAAGTTGGCCCTCTCACCTCTGCCTCTCACTTGTCAAACTATCTGAGCATAAATATGACATACGGGCAAGCTTGTTACTTTTCAGGATAAAAACTTCTGAACAGAAACAACACTAGAGAGTGCAATAAACAATGTGGGCATCGCCCGATCGCCCGATTTCCCCACACCTGCTTTACCAAGGGGGGCAACCTCTTTGTGCTGAAGTTGCAACACAAACCGCACACAATACGCCATTTCACCCTTACATGCAACTTTTTAGAAAAGTAAGGGGTGGGGACCTGGGTAGAGCATTTTCTTGCATAATTACGATGTCACTATCACACCTGTCTATTGAAGATAAGATGAATTTGTTAATATCACCCAACATCGAGCCCAAATGTAGATTTCTCTTGTCATCTAAAACAAAAACAAACCCCCAAAAACTGTCTTTACCCTTTGTTCAAATCGGGGTCTAAATGGAGGCCACTCGCCGTCTTTGGGGAGCCTGCTCTGGGACATCAGCTGAGAAAACACGAGCCCAGAGCACTCTGGGTAGCTGGAAACAAACAGCAAAGCCTCACGAGATCCTGACTCCCAGTCGGTTTGATCCCTGATCCTTGGGGTTGTTGAAAACACCTGTGCTCCCCTTCAGACTTTAAGTTGAGGATTGTCGACTCCTTCCATTGTTTCTCTGTGCTAATGATTTCTTTCCACCTTCCCTCTCTTCTCCTGCCTGCACCCTCCAGTTGGTTAGTGTCCTAGCAGACCCATCCCAAGGAGATGATCTCCTCAGTCATCAGTCCTCAGATCAGCACTGGTGTCACTACTTTAGAGACGAGGAAAGCCACTAACTTCTCGGGTGGGTGACTCGGTCTTCAGCTCAGTACTAGTTGTACATTCCAGAGGGAGGCCAGCAACTCCCAGCTTTGCTTGATTCTTCTTTTTGGAACACGAACAAGCCATTTCGGTTCTAACCATGCTTTGGTTCCTACTAAAATCCCATTTTACTGCTTGGTCATTTGTGAATATCTAGATGCCCATCCAGCAGAGGGCTAAGAGCTAAGAGAGGGTTAAGAGCTTGGGTCCCAGAGTCTCAGAAGCATGGTTTCGTGGTTAGATGCACAGACTTTGCAGCCAGGCTCTCTCAAGTTCAAATTTCAAGTCTGCCAACTATGAGCTGAAAGACTTGGGAAAATTCGTTGAGTCTGTTCTCCATTTGTTTCTCTACAAGTGGGTGCAGCCAACCTCATTAGGCTGTTGGTGAGGATTAAATCAATTAATGCTTATAAGGTTCAGGGTGCGGCACCTGACATGACACAGCATTATATGTTTGCTACTATTCTTATTCTCCACCCACCCCTTAGGTGCTGAGCGAGTCATCCAGTTGGAATATGTCTCTTGAGTCCTTATCTCTTAACTTGGTGGTTACAGTGCAACTTACTAAGAGGATTATTGGGGACAGTTGGGAGACAATTCACCATAAGCTGAAAGAAGAGTATCTGGTACATAATAAGCACTCAATAAATTTTAGCTATGATTACCATGGCGCTTTGTACTTACCATGGTTCATATCCCAGACCAGAAAGTCAAGGGCACCAGAAATAACGGCATCTCTTCATTTTCAATAAATTAACTTGATTTCATCTCCAGCTTCATACTGCCTCAGTCCTTCTTGGTTTCTCTTCCCCGAGTCCTCCAGAGTTTGTGACAGGGATCTGACATCTTACACGATCTCGGGTTTCTGGAGGGTCCCACTGACCATCAGGCCCCCCCATCCACTAGGATGCCCGTAGTCTCTGACCAGGAGGAGGTCTCTGCCACTTCTGTGCCACACTTGGGACTTGAGGTCTTGGGTGAGCCTGTGCGTCCCTGCCCAGGATCAAGTCTCCTGGTGTGCCGTTTCCAGCCACAGGCTCGGAAGACTCCCGGGTCTTGCCAACCTTTCTCACCTCTTGCCCAAGTCCCTGGAAATCTCTTCTTAATCCAGAGGAAAATGTTTTGTTCTCATACCCTGTTCACCTCAATGGGTTTTGGAAACAAAAGTCTGGGCCCAGGGCCTGCCACGTGCCTGAGTAGGAGCAGGGAAAGGTGAGAACTGGGGGAAACATCCTACATCACCACCTCCCAGAGCCTTCTGCCCGCCACATCTGTCCACGTGAGCCACCACACAGAGAGGGGCTCCCTCACGTCACCGAGGGAGCACCTCCCAAGTGCCACGCACAGGCACTTGTCTTTTTCTGACAAAAAAGAAAAAGCTGACCTACCCATGAATCCTGCCCTCAACGAGCTGTTCCCCCGGAGGACTCGTTCTCAAGCTGGGGTGATGCGGGCCCCCAGGGGACATCTGGCCATGTCTGGAGACATTTTCGGTTGCCACGACTGGGGGGATGGGTCATGTAGGGATCCCGGCATCCAGTGGGTCGAGGCCAGAGGTGCTGCTAACGCCCTACAATGCACAGGACAGCGTCCTGCGACAAAGAATGATGCGGCCCCCGATGTCAATAGTGACGAGGATGGGACAGGACAGCTGTCACACGAGGCAGAAGAAAATAACAAGACGTTTGTCCGAGAGGCTCATCCAACAGAGATCACCAAGGCGTACCTCTCTAACCATAAAGAATATTCCTGGGAATTTTCGTTAACCACAGAGGGATGACCGAAACTTTAGCTCATAGTCCTTTCCACACAACCCGAGGCATCAGTGGTCTAGAAAAGTTGTGGAGACTCACCCTAGCCAGCTCCCACAGGCCTGGCAAACTGAGCTAGAGCAGGCTCCTGTCATGAGGTCTGGGGCCAGAGAAGCACCTACACAGGGCCCAGGGGCAGCCAGGGTGCAGCTGAGGGCTGAGCTTCTCCAGCTCAGGTCTGTGACGCTGCCATCCCCGTGGTGACCAGTGACCAGGCTGCTCGGATGAGGAAACTGTTCCTGAGGTTCTTGATCTGGGGCCTCACGGCAAGTTTGCCCAGGGATTCTGAGAGCTTCAAGGAAAGGGCCCAGGTGGATCTTTTTTTTTTTCTTTTAAACTCTGTAGGTAATTCTAACGTGCAGGCAGATCGAGAGATGTGTTACCAAAAAATCATGTCTCATTGCTTTTGCTGTGGAACATCATTCAGAACTATTTCCACGGTGGCTGCCTTGGGTGGGAGAGGAAGAGTGGGTAGAGGTGGTGGCATTTGTGTCTGGTCTAGAAAGACTGCAGGCTCTGGCTCAGCCATGTGGGAAAGCCCTTCTCTGATGACCTTGACCGCGGAGGGCATGGGGTGAAAACTGTGGGATGGGGACATGCTCAGTTTCAAATTTCAAACATGAAAGGGGTCTATTACCCAAGATGTGAAGATCTGTATTTAGAACATAGATCATGTCAAGAGTTTGCTATTCGCTTTTATTTTTAGCCTCTTCTAGGACATGGAAAATAAAGTTCAATTTACAGAAAACCAGCATTCCTAATAACAGACCAACCAAGAACTTCAAGGGTCTCCTTATTTCCTGCTCTAGTTGGGGGTGAGAGGAGGTCTCGAATATTCTGGCAGGGTTCTCTCTGAGGCTACACCCCGCCTCTGAGCCATCTTGTCTTGTCTGATGGCTTCCGCGGCCAGCTCTGTGCTGCCGACTCCCAGTTCTACTCCCCAGATGGCCTTTCTCCAGCCGAGTTAGCCTGCTTCCTCCTGGGTAGACAGCATTCTCAACCTGAACTTGTAGACAACCACCGACTCGTCCCCACGTTCGGTCTCCCGAGCTGATGTTCTATCTCAGTGATTAGCTGGCAAATCCACATCCCTCGTTCTCCCTCACCAGCCCCATTTGCCAAGAGCCACTCATTCCAGAAGGTTCCCTGCTCTCAACACCTCCTGTTTCGGGTCTGTGCTGTCCTTCCCCAAGGCTTCCATTTGAGCTCAGGCCATGATCACCTCACACCTACACCGTGGCAATAGTCTCCTTTGTGGCTCTCCTGGTTCACTTCGGTTCCTTTCTACCTTATTCTCTACCTAGAAACTAGAGTGATTTTCTAAAATGTTACCCGATAGTGAACCTGTGAACATTGTGGGACATTTACTGTGTGTGCGTCACTGTGCCAAGCTCTTTACATGCATAATCTCTTTAAAACAGATGAAAAAGATCTTCATTATCCCCTTTTCACAGATACGGAAACTGGGACACTGAGAGGTTAAGTATCTTGTCTGGGGTCACACAGCCATTAAAAGGAAAAGTCTCTGCTCCAATGTTACTCTCTGGTTTAGAATCCTTCAGTGACCCCAAATATTGACCTTCAGGACAAAATGCACACTTTCAGCTTGGTCACAGGGTCCTTTGTGACCTGGGCTCAGCCTCTCTGTCTGGATTTGTCACTCATCACACTGGCCCCTGAGCCCTGGGTCTCCGGCCTCATGGAGCCTCCCACAGCTGCTCGGAGTGCCCGTTGCCTCCTACTGCTCCCCCAAGATGCCTTCCTCTTCTGGTCTGGGAGGCAGACCCATCTCCCAAAGGTCAGCTTAAAGGATGCCTCCTTCATGGAACTTTTCCAGAATGTGTCCCACCCCCACCCCTGAGAGAACGGACTTCTCACTCTCTGGGCTTGGCTGTCACCAGGCTACACATTATGACCTTGTCACCAGCCATGAGAGCAGGGACTGAATCTCCATGTGCTTGTGCTTTACGGGTATTTACTGTGGGTGCTCTGTGGCCTCATTAATCCATGCTGCCTGGAGAGGGGTATTTCTCATGGCCTCAGTGGCGCGGGTGGTAATGGCTGGGTGTGAAGCTGACGTCCCTTAGTGTAAAGCAGAGCGCATCAGCGGCCGGCCAGTGGTCCTGGGCTTGGGTAGCATGGTTCAGGGAGCAGGGGGGCCCTCAGAGCCTGGAGAATGTCTCCCCCGGGACAACAGAGAGCCCAGGAAAGGTGGGAAGAGCTGGCCAGTGTCCTTTGTGTTCTAAATTCAAGTTCCCAGAGGGGTCTTGTAAAGCTAGAGCCTGTCTGTGATGCAGCGGAAAGTGCCAGGTGGGGACTCTTGGCCCAGGGCCCAGTGTGGCTCTCCTCCGGCGTCCTGTGGCTTTGAGCAGTCCCTTCCCTGCGGGATGGGAGCCCATCCCCCTATCCCGTCCCGGGCTTCTCCTGTCCCGCTCCTGTGAGCATCTTCCCAGGCCGCCCCCGAAGACCTTTCCTCACCCCATACTTGGTTCTCAGAAGCCCTCCTCACCCCTTTGCCCCCTGCTTGGGCAAGTCTGCTCCTGGTCCTTTTGAAAGGAAGGCTTCAACATCCTTCCTTTCAAAAGGGAGCAATTCCTCTCTGCTCAGTGCAGCACATTCGGCACTGGGCGCAGGGGGAGAACCCGGAAGAAGAGCTTTCATTTCCTCAGGACTGAGGATGCAGAGGAAACTC
>CM053606.1:150944970-151005957 GCA_028646535.1 Procyon lotor | reverse complement strand
AGTGCATCAAGTTGTTCTCTTAGACATTCTTAGGCTTCAGTTCTTCCTCCAAAGGGCCGCAGCGGTGCCCTCCTTTGGCCCTCAGAGCCCTTGCTACGGGCCTCCAGGAATCTGTATTACTCTGGTTCTCATCACAATCATTTGTGTACGTGCCTTTGCCCTACTCCCTCTAATCTTTAGCTGCCTGTGTTCCTCATCTTCACATTCTCAGCGCCTGAGCTTGGAGCCTGGCCTTGGTGGGGAACTAAAAACATGTTGAACAGGCATCGCTGGGAGGTAATGGACCTTTGGAACACAGCATCTCAATGTGCGCTCAGGTCTTCCCTCATTTCATTGTTACACTCTTTATTATTATTATATTACACTACTATGTATTACTTCCTGTCTGTAACAGTGTATGCTATTACTAATATATTATTTGTAGTGTATCGCTAATATTATGTACTATTGCTATAGGCAAAGGCACTAACAAAAGTCTCATATGTATAAGAAGGAAATAAACACGACTCTGATGACATCTCTCTCTCTCTCTCCTTTTCACCCTCTCTCTGCTCCTGCCTCCCTTGCTTTCATTGGACCTTTGCATATGCTGTTCCCCCTTCCTTGGCACTCTGCTCCCTTTCTTTCCTCCTCCTTCCACTCACCCTTCAGAACCCAGCCCACGGGCCACCCACTTGCCTGGTCTCTGGGAGAATGAACAAGTCTCCCTGGAATCTTTAGACCATCTTATCTGCTATGAGACACAGATTTATTATGTCTCTTTATGGGTCTGCTTCTTCCACTAGAATGTGGCCTGACTTCCTATCTATGCCCAGCCCAGGAACGAGTGCAACACACGCATTCACTCACACATTCAACAAATGCTCTTTGAATGCCAACCACGGGCCAGGGCCCAGGGTCCATTCACAAATAAACTGTCCTTGTGGTAGCCAACCTCCAAGATGGCCCCCAACGATCCTCATCTCCAGTGTTCATGCCCTTGTATGGTTTCCTCCCACCTGAATGGAGATTGGACTATGTGGCCCACAGACTACGGCAAGAGGCTCTGTGACTTTCAGGCTCTGTAGTCTAAGATTCCATCAGAAAAGCATTTTCAGCTCCCTCCCTGCTCTCTTGGATTGCCGGCTCTAGGGGGAGCCAGCTGCCCTAACAGGAAGACTATCAATGTAGTCCCAACAAATGTCCAAGAGAGAAGCCAGCGGGGCAGCAGCCTCAGCCATGTGAGTGAGCCACCTTGGAAATGGATCCCTGGGCTCTGTCAAGCCTTCAAACGATGACAGCCCCACTGGCATGTGGGAGAGCCCTGAGTCAGAGCTGCCCTCCTGAGCCGCTCTCAGACTCCTGATCCGCAGAAGCCAGGGTCCTGGCTGCTTGAAAACACTAAGTTTGGAGATGATTTGTTATGCAGCGCTAGATAACTGATACACTCTTCTCGTCATGGAGTTTACATTCTAGCGGAAGAATTAAAGGAACAGAATCTATTCCTTCAACATCCAGGTGTTGAGATTACAGTAGCAAGCAAAACGCTAGACAAAGTTCCTTTTCTTGTGGAGTCTACGCTGTAGCGTGGGAGACAGAAAATAAACAAGTACATGCTACAGAATATGAGGTCGTAAGTGCTAAGAATAAAAGAAAACCCAGTAAGTTGCATAAAAGGGAGGAATTGCGACTTATATGGTCTCTTTTGTACTAAGCATTTTTCATCTTGATGTCCATTTTTCATCTTTGTTCTCCAAAGATTTAGAAGTAGGTAGTTTATCCCCATTTTACAGATGAGAAAATTGAAGGCCAGAAAAGTTCAATGACCCAGCCAATGTCACACAGCTCTGGTCTTTGGCTCACCCAGAGTGGAAGCCAGGCTTTGCAGAACCTCAGGCTGACCATTTTGGATTTCCCAGGTAGTCCTCACTCAGGGGCTCTGTCTTGACTTGGAACACACTGGGAGGAGGAGGGCCCGAAATGATCTGCAGGCAGGATTGCCACAGACAGGCTGGCAGGGGGCCTAGGCCACCTCTTTCACTGACTCTGGAAAATATGTCTGTGGCTGCAGATCCACACACTGGCTGGGAAGATCCTCCCAGTCCCCTAAACCTTAGCTGCTCTAGCTGTCTATAAACAGTGATGTCCACTCCCTCAGGCTCCTTCCTCCCCACTTCCTTTTCTGCTTCTCTATGGCCATTTTATTCGCTTGGCACCGAAGGAGCTGTGGTTCTTCCTGCCAACCTCAGACGGTTGTCATCCATCCCAACTCCCCAGTGCCTCTTGCCCCTCCCTCATCATTTTTTTTTTCTTCCTTTACTTAGGCTGAGACCACTAGATGGAGGTATACTAAAATTTAACTGGACATGAAAGTGCCAAGCATCCTTCTATGGGCTTTTCCTGCGTGGTTTTGTCGAATTCTCATGAAAACCCTTTGTTGATAGACATCTCATTATTTTCCTCACGGAGGTTAAGGCTCAAGGTCATTTGGCTACTAGCCGGCGGAGCTGGGATTCAAACCCACATCTCTTTGAATCCAGATTTCATTGTTTGGCCAAGATCACACACGGAACGGGAAGAAGTCTGAGGAAGGGTGATTTCAAAGGTCATCTTGTCCATTCCTTTGACCTGGGTAGGGCCAAATCCAGATGACCTCCAGAAGAAGTTATTACAAATAACTATCTTAAGTTAATGCTAGAGAAGAGAAAAAAAAAATTCCTGAAGAGCTCCTTACAGCTTAGACAAGGATTTGCAGGTTTAACATTTATATTAATGTCTCACATAAGTAATTCGCTAGCTAAACATTTATCAGATGCCTCCTGCATGTTAAGCCCAGCTCTGTGATAGGGTTAGGCATGGGATGCATTATTATCACGCAAGAACAGGGCGGGGGCGAGAAACAGGGCAGGTCAGAGATGCCCTCAGCTGACGCTAAGTGAACCCTGACAATCTTGTAGGGGTCCGGCGGCACAGAAGGACATGCAGACAGATGGAACGATGCATCAAAGTCAGTCAGAGGTGATTGAGAATGGCTTATTTCAGCATATGGCTGGAGTTGACAGGAAGTGCTGGGGAGGGATGAACAATGGGATTAAGAGATAAGCAGGGGCCAGATCGGTGCCAAGGTAAGGAAATTTGCTCTTTATCTGGAAAGCACTGGGGAGCGATTTGAGGTTTGGGGTAAGGTACTGATGTAATCAGATTTCATAGTAGAAAAATTATTCCATCAGTGGTATGGATGATGAATGGGAAAGACCAGTTAGGGAGGATATTGCCATGGTTTGGCCAAGAGATGATGAGTAGCTGAAAGAGAGGGAAAGGTGGAAGAGACACGGAGGAGAGATTTACGAGACACGGAGGAGAGATTTACGAGTAGACAAGTTAAGACTTGGCAACTGCTGGTTTGTGGGGGGCAGGGAAGAGGGAAGGCTCAGGGACGGATTCACCAGGCTTCGTGGCTCAGGCACACGGATGGGGAGTAGTGCCCTGTGCTGAGATGGTGATTGGGAGGAGGAACAGGTTTGGGGCAGAGTTACTGAGATCTTACAATGCCTAGACCCCTTAGGGCAATCGTAATTTCAGATGAAGAAATCAAAACTCAAAAAGCTGATGAGATTTATTCAAATTCACCTGGACAGAATAGTGTCAGAGGTGGGACTCAAACTTAGGTCTTCTTTTTTTCTGGAATTATTTTCCCATGCCTAAGCAGATTGGCTTTGCACGAAATGTAAGGAGGGCTTAGTGCAGAGTAATGTGCGGTAAAGCAAACATTTCCATACATCGACTTGCCGTTTTTATATTTGTTCATTTGTTCATTCATTCATTCATTCAACAAAACTTATTGAGCACCTACCATGTGCCGTGCAGGTGGGGGAGCAGTGGTGAACATGATAGACAAGGACATCACCCCCACTGAACCTCTCATCTCCCCTTACGGAGATAGGCAATATGCAAATAAGCAAATACTGACAAAATACACCATCAGAGTGCAGAGAGAGTGGCAGGAATGACACTATGGACACTCTTTTGGATAGAATGTTCCAGAAAGGCCTAAGACCTGATCATTTGCTCAAGACCAAACAAAGTAATGAGGGAAAGTCATACAAAGATCTAAGTAAAGGGGGTTGAGATGGGGGACTTCCAATGCAATGGTCCTGAGATAGGAACCAGCTTGAACATTCAGGGAACTGCCAGGAAGCCAGCGTTCCAAGAAAAGAGTGAGTAAGGAAGAGAGTGGTAGCAGGTGGAATTGGAGGCAGGAGTCTGTGCCTGTAGGATTTATGAGACATGATCAGGACTGTAGACCTGTTCTAGGCGTGATAGGAGATTCTTGGAGGTTTGGAGCAGGGCTGTGACATCATCTATTAATTTATTTTAAGATTTTACTTTTTCTTTCAAGGTACTTGTAGATTCACATGCAGTTGTAGGAAACAATACAGAGGAATCCTGTGTACCCTTGTCCCATTTCCCTCCGACTGCAGCATTGTGCTAAAGTAAATGCAATGTCACACCCACAAGTGCTCCCTGTGGTTTTAATTTGCATTTTCCTGATGGTTATGTTGTTTGAATGGTTTTCATGTTCTTATTTACCATCCATATATCCTCTTTGGTGAAATTTTTGTCTTTTGCTCACTATTTTTTGAAAATTTTTAGTAGTTTTTTGTTGCCCACAACAACTTCTTGGGAGTTCTTTATATACCCTAGACATGAGTCCTTTGTCAGATAAGTGACTTGCAAACATTTTCTCCTGGTGTGCAGCTTGTCTTTTCATCCTAACAGAGCCTTTTGCAGAGCAAAAGTCTTTAATTTTGAGGAGGTCCAATTCATTACTTTTTCCCTTTATGGATTGTGCTCTGGGTGTAAGTCTAAGAACTCGTGCTCAGCCCTAGCGTCTATGGTTTGTCTGCTGGGGAAGTAGAAATGTAAGGGAAGTAGAAATGTAAACTGACTACAGAAACGTAGGGCAGAACTGAGGGCCCACTTGAGATTCAGGGGCAGGTGGCAAAGTGATGGGAGAGGTAAGAGGCATCAAGGTCCTTTCTACTCCCTGGAGGGGGCTCTGTGGGATACAAACTCCTTCCCCTTCTAGCTTGAGTTTCATGGACACAGAAGACGATCATCTTGGCATTAGGACCACAGGCCCAGGCTTTTCCCTTCCTCAAGAACACTCACAGACCCCGAAAAAAATAGCCTTTTATTCCCCCAGAGCTTTATCCACAGCAATGTGCTTTCACAGCATCTTGTGACTGACTTCTCACAACAAATCTGCAAGGAAGATATTATTATCCCCTTTTACAGAAGATACAACTGAGGCCCAGAGAAGGGCTGGGACTAAACACAAATCTGATATCCAGAGTGATGATGATTCTTCTCTACCAGCTGACACTAAATTTCCACTATCAATTATTGCTTGAGGTCAATGGTTCTCAAAGGACGGGCTAAGGAACCCTCAGATGTCCCCCAGACCTTTTCAGCGGGTCTTCAAGGTCAAAGCTATTTCCCTAATAATACTAAGACCTCATTCGCCTTTTCTCTGTGTTGACCTTTTCACTAATGGTGTGAAAGCGAATGCAGGCAAAACTGCCGATCACCTAAGAGTGAATCAAAGCTGTGACCCCCACCTGTCCTGGTTGTCATTGTATTCTTCAGCCCCATCCACTCACAGGGCCAAAATAGCCAGTTTCACACTGCAATTGCGATTATATGGGAACTACACAGAAAGCGTTTCTGCTGCACCCCAAAGCGAGACTGTTATCTCAGTCTCGCTTTGAGGAACAGTGTTTCTCCAGTGATTTGAGTTGCAAGCTAAACTGTCCTCATTCCCCCCCACCCCTCCACCCCCAGAATACAATTGGCACACGAGAGAATGACTGATAAACTCTAGGTATTCAGCCTTGGATGTATGGCTTCTTACCAAATGAACAAAGCAAGGCTGTCACATAAAGGAAAGCAACCAATATTTTTTGCTACGGATAAAATTTGAGCATTTGAGTGAAAATCAAAAATTGGGAAAGCTCATTCGCTCCTTTGAGCTTGACAGCTTTCCAATATTTAGACTTTTATGATAATATCAGTGGTAATATTAATAAATGTGATTTATTGAAATTGCATAAAGAAATGTGCTTATACTTAGAGGAGCTGCGTAACTCTGTAAACTTGGAGTTTCCAAGTGACCAGTACATGGTGGAGCAAATCAGTGTGGGTCAAAGATCCATTTGATACAACAGAGTAGGAACGTTTCATTGATACGGTTTCAGATTCCACATTGCAACTAATCTTTGGGAAACTTCCACTTGGAGAGTTTTGGGGAGCATCAAGGAAGAATATCCCCCGTTATCTGAAGAGGCTATCAGAGCACTCCTTGCTTCCCCCACTGCCCAGCTGCAAGAGGCTGGAATTTCTACACGTACTTCAACTGAAACACGTTGGAGGAGACATGATGCAGAAGGAGAGTGGAGGTTCCAGCTGTCTTCCATGAAGCCAGACAACCTGAAGCACAGCTGAGCCCCAACCAACTCTGGTCCCCTGTCACTTACAGCTCTTCCGTGCAGACCTCAGAACATTTTATCTACCTCTTAACCACTGCCTCCCCCAAACTAGGGTCCCTGTCCCCTGACTCTTGGAAATTCCCAGCATCTCCTAGGGATGAGAATCAACCTTCCCTAATCTCTAGCTGTTCCCAGAGAGTCAGGGGTGGTGTTCCCAAACTTCTAACTCCCAGGACAGAGGTCCCAACTCCCCCACACACTCTCCACTGCCCCCAGGAGCCTATGGCCAAGTAGACATGGTCTAACTTACCCTGGGTGGGGGTGTGGTCCTCCAAATATAACTGAACCCAGTGCATGGGGTGTGGGGGTCTGAAGACCTCCCAAGTCCCTGCCTCCAATTCCCAAAGAGGGTGCTGAGCCCCTTTGGTTGGGACCCATTTCTTAAATGGATGGGCAGTTGATCGGCTCATTGGAGATAAATTCGATAACAACCACCACCAAAGCATCTTTCATGTTAAAGATGGACAACTGTAAAATGATCTTTACCCTAAATCTGTATTTTTTAAATTAATAATACATATTTTTTAAAAAACCACTCAGTTTTAATTTCACTTCATTGCAAATATCGCTAGGCACAACCCATATAAACAAAAGCTCTTTTAGGTCCTCAATAATTTTTAGGAATATATAGGGGACAGAAAAGTTGGAGAACTGCTTTATGCTAAAATGGTGAGGGCTCCTACGGGTGGCTGGGAACAAGTGATGCACTACCTGGGGGTCCCAGGGCCCCCATGCTCTCCGCCGTCCCCTGGAGCCTATGGCCAAGTGGACAAAAATCTAACCTACCCTGGGTGGGGGTGGGGGCCCTCCAAATATAACGGACATTAGCATCCCTTTCCAGATTATTCCCCAACTCCAGGCTTCAATATGACCCTAAAATAAGGGACTTGGCTTCAAAGGACAGCTGAGAATGCTAACAGGGGATCCAGGGCTCTGAGAAGGGCACACACCCTTTCCCTCTCCCTCCTGATGGACAGAACATGGAACTTGAGGCAGGCTGATTTTGGTCTCATTCTTAGCACTGCTAGTAGACAACAAGGGGACCCTAGGCAAGTCTCTCAATTCTCTGGTTTCCATAAAGCAAGAACCCTGCCTGCCTTCCCTTACTGAGATTGTGTTGAGGATTAAACCAAGGAACAGAGACAGATCTATAGAAGCCTTACAGATGTAAGTGATGAACGTGGCCGACAAAGAAGTCTCATACACATGGATGGCCATTCATTTCATAAACATTTACCAAAAATGTGGTCTAGTGCATGCCTTCAAGGCAAAAACAGTACCACAGAACTCCAGTCTGCAGGAAGCCCTCTGCCTACTAAGGCAGAGGAGCGTGAACGACTACAAGACCATGTGATGTGATAGATCTTTGAAATCTTAACCAGTTTTCCCCCCAAGCTCCCACTCATGGTCCTTGCTGCCTTATGACCCCCTTTTCCTGCAGACAACCAGACGGTGCTGCCTCTGGGCTTTGGCAAGGGGATGAGCCCGAAGAATTAGAGAAAAAAAAGGTTTGAGATGTTTTGTTAAAAGCCTGGCCTTGAGGAAGTCTGGAGGTTTAGAAATGACAAAATGAGGCAGGATAAAGCTTCCCCTTCCCCTCCAAGACTAGAAACTGGGCTCTGTGGGCCCCCCCAGAGGGGAGATGTCGGGGTGGGAGGTGCTGGGGCTCCAGAAGAAAGGTCTCAGGTGAGGGGAACCACGTGGAGCAGAGTTCATTCCAACAAATGCCATCCAACATCGGAACCAGGGGGCTTCCTGGGAACTTAGATCTCTGAGCTGCACCGATCAGCGGCACTGGGGAGCCATGCTCTCTGTCCACCTTGGCGTCTGACCTTCTCGTCAACAACCAGCGTATTGGCTGCTCATCAACGGCAGTGGCTCCCATGTGCGCACTCAACCACATTCTGACTATTCTTGCATAGATAACCTTTCTTTCCGGATGGCCTGAGGCTCTGAGCGGCTAAGGGGTAGAAGGGAAAGACTCACAGGAGCTTGGGCTGGGGTGACAACGAAGGGAGCCAGCCCGAGACCTCCCCCTGTTACCAGAGGGATAAAAGCTTGAGCAGAAGTGGGCAGGGAGCAGCAAGAGTACAGAGGAAGTGACTCATTCTTCCAGGCCTTTCTGGGCAGGAAGCGGATAGGAGGAAAAGGGTCAGGGAAGGCTTCACAGAAGAGGTGACATTTGAACTGGGTGTGGGTGTCAGGCCACCGGTCATCTCCACAGAGCTCAGCCTGCCCAGCTGAGGACAAAAGGTCCATTTCCTGGGAAGGAGGAACACATTGAGAAGGCACCACTGGGAACCAGAAGTCAGGGGGAGAGCCAGTGGACTCCAGCTCTTCTCTAGAAATTGGTGCATGGATTTTTCCAGAGCACAGACACCCACCTATTTACGTTGCTATCCACCAACAGATGGTGATCAATACCCCCTGTGCTAGCTTTGGGATGGATAAGTGGTGAAACAGCAGTGGAAGAGCCACAGGTGATTTATTGAGGATGGATGCCCATCAGGCACGGTGCTGTGCATTTACGTTCATTAGTCGGTTTTGTCCCATTACGGAGTGTTTTAATCCTAAATTTATAGATAAGAAAACAGACTAAAGTTCCTGCAGCTGGCTAAATGACCGAAATAAGATGTGAACCTGTAGCTTACATTCTACCTGGACTTCAGCTTGGACAGCTTAGAATTTAGATGGATGGTTACAGAATAAATGAAAGGGTAAATAAGAACACAAGCCGTAATAAGTCACATTTCGGGAAAGTGTCCTTCCACAGACCCCTGTGTTTACCCCAACTGGAAAGCCCTGTTGGTCTTCCCTCTAACTGGGACCCCACACCTGTCCACTAGATCTTCACTCCACGCGTCTATTCCATCTCTCGCCTGCAGCTCGCACTAGACTGGACACGGTGTACAGGAGCTTGACAGAAAGAAAGCTGGTCCCTGCCGTCGGGTTTCCCATTGTCAGAAAGGGTAACAGGGAGAATCCGCTCATTGTCCCCCAACACCCACTCGTCCTTCTACCGACACAACAGAATCCCTAGAGTTTTGCTGGGTAAATAGATGCTCAGGATAAAGAGGGGTTTCCTAGCACACCTTGTAGCAGCATGTGGTCATGTGACCAGGCTCTGGACAATGGGATTGGATTGGATGGGACACCTGCAACTTTGGGCTCCAGCCCTTAAAGGGAAAAAGTGTGACTCCCCTTCCCCTTGCATCCCTTCCAGTGGCAGGAATGAGGGTATTGTGTTGAGCTATTTGGGGCCACGAAAGTGAGGCAACACCTAAGGGACGGCAGAACCAGTGAGTCTGTGAAGCCGAACTGCCTTCCAACTCCCAAGTTTTACATGGGAGAGAAAGAAACTTCTGTCAAGTCATTTGGAGGTTATATATACATCCAAATAAATACAGGGGAAGAAAAGATTGAAAAAACCATCACTTGAGTATATAATCTGTATAAGTACAAATTATAATAAATGCAGCAAAAACCACATAGCGTTTTTTCCCGAGAGAATAGAATTTGGGAAGGGGGGCTACCTTATAATTGTCGGTTAAGGAAAGTTTCTGACTTAGTTCAGGCTACTCTAACAAATTCCACAGACTGGGTGGTTTCAACAACAGACATTTATTTCTCACAGTTCTGGAGGCTGGGACGTCCAAATGAAGGTGTGAGCAGATTCGGTGTCTGGCGAGAGGCCTCTTCCTGGCTTGTAGACGGCTGCCTTCCCGTCATGTCTTTACCTGGCTGAGGGAGAGAGGGGTCTGGTCTCTTCCTGTTTGTATAAGGGTGTTAATCCCATCGTGAGGGTCCCGCTCTCATGACCTCATCCAAACCTAATTACCTCCCAAAGGCCCCACTGTCAAAAACCATTGCTTTGGGAGTTAGCACTTTGAGACATGAATTTGAGGGCTCATGAAACTTCACTCATATCAGCTACACTGAGACAGGGATGCTTAATTTGAGATGGATTGTATGGGTAGGATTTGGTCAGGGAAAAATGGAGGAGCAAGGAGAGAGAATCTGTGAAGATTCTGAAGCCATTGAGAATTTAGACACTTCTGGAATCCCAAGAAGGGCCATGAGAACAGAGCCCCTCTGTACCGAATCATCAGTCACTTCTCAGGCTTGCCATCCTCCCTCTACCATGGGGGATAAGAGCCTGGGCCCCTCAGAACCTAGACATGAAGCCACACAATGACTTCTATCAAAATACCTCTTGAGGGGATGGTCCAGTGCCTCTAGAAAGATCTGGAAGGCAGATGCAAACCTTCTCCCAGGAAGGAGCCCCCCAGAGTCAAGCCAGAGAAGCCGAGTCTACAGTCGGGGCCCAGGAGGAACGTGGGCCAGGGAGGAAGGGGAAGCTGATCAGGAGGAGAGGAGAGGAACCAGACAGATGTGTAAGCTGAGGCTCTGACATGTTGAGGCCGCATGCCCAGAGCTGCTCGGTGTTGAGGGCTTGATGTGTGAGCATGTGTGTGGTTGTGGGCTCACGGCCACTTCTAAACTGTGTTGGGCACAATGGCAAATTCTCTCAATACAGAATCTCCCTGAATCCTCATACACTGACTGACGGTATGAAGAAGGCATTATCTCCATTTTAAAAATGAGGAGGCTGAGACTCAGAGAGGGGAAGGTCACCCACCTGGTCCAAAGTCATCAAGTGAGGGTGCTGGCCTGGGGTGGGGGGTAGATCCAGGGTGACTTAGCAGACTTCGTCTGACTTAGCACCGAAGTTCATGTGAGGTGACACAACACATTGACCCTGTCCAGGAGACCACCTGGGCAGGGTGTGGAAGGCCCTCGGCCAACTAACCAAAGATGGCCCCCAGCTGTGTTCCTTTTGGCTGGTCCATGACCTAAACACACACACAACTGAAGTGAGTGCCTATGGGCAGAGAATGGACTTTGGAGATTGTCATAACCTCCCCCCACTCATTCTCATCTACTCCCTGCCGTGGCCCCAGAGACATAATCAGTGTCAACGTGGCCTTCATTCTAGAAAAACCCTTCTTTAGCACCAGAAGCCAGTTGAGGAAGCTTGCCTGAGCCCCTTTTCCAGGCACTCTGGGAATCAAAGACTTGGAGCCCGAGTCATCATCCACAATTTGTTACCTATCAAATATCTAGTAGCTATAACACAATTCCTTTCTATCAAGGAGGGTGACACATAGGCAAGGGTCCTGCTTTGTGAACATTATGTGCACATTGCAAGCAAGTGAAGCAGGCCTGGACTGGCTGGGTCCTTGCCTGGCGTTCTTTAGGAACAAGGGGGCGGTCGTGTTCTCCAAACTGGAAAATGGCAGGTAGGCAGCTGGGCCACATTGAAGTGGAAGGTTCGAGGGAGCATGCTGTCTGAGAATGTCTGTCTTTTCCCTGCATTTTGCCCAGCTTGCTGGCTCTGTGGCCGCCAGGCACTTGGGTCTTAACCCCTGGGTGTCCCATCGTACACCCTATCCATCCCGTCTGGAGTTTAACCAGACATCGCCATTAGGCCCAGGGTTTTCTTTGCAAAGCACTGGCCTCCTTCTCAGACCCCTGTTTCCATTTAGAGCAGCAACCATTTAGTTCAAGGGGGTAGTTAAAGGACTCTGAGTTCCTTTAGTTGTAAGTTGCCTTGGGCGAGGGAAGTCGTTTTCCTGAACTCAAAATAGCCCTCTGTGTGTTAACTACGCTTTTTTTTTTTTTTACGATGAAAGCAACGACATATTTTTTAAACCAAGATAAATTTAAGTTGTCCATAGTATGTCTAGTGAAAAGCTATAATTGAGGGGCTTATATTTCCTGAATGCCTTGAAAATTAAAGTTTAGCCTAAAAGATGGGATTGAGGGCAGGCAGGATCCCTGGGAAGGAAAACAGCACCCCTCTCTTTTAACTTGGGCTTCCAGTGAAGGCGAAAGGCTCATCCTTCACCCAAACCTCACCCCTTGAAAAATAAGTTATGCTCCAATGAAATAGGCAGGAAGGGGTGGGGCTCGCGGGCTTATGAAATTTCATCTCATTCAAACAGCAAAGTGAAACACACTTTGCCTAGGGTCACAGTCTAATTGCCTCTGAGTAAGCAGGTTCTGAACATGCTATTCTTCAAAATCTCCAACCTGCTTCCCTGTGCCTGTTTTGAATTTCCTCTTCTCTAACGTATATTTATATCCTGCCTGTTACAAGCCGACAAGAACAATCACTAGCATTATCTGTTTCCTTTCAGATCCTGGTGTAACTCGCTTACCTTCTTCCCACGGTTTTTTTTCCCCCCTTGAAATAAGCCAAACTGTCTCATAAAGATGAGGGGAGAAGAGAGGCTGTACTTTGGGACTTTCTTCAAACAAACAACAATCACAGCAAAACTAAGGTTATTTGGTGCTGGGGACATGAAGGAGTGTAGTAAATTCCCATGTTAATTTATTTCTTCCCTCGAGAATTTACGATGTATCGGCTCTATGCCAGGCAGCGGGAACAAAATGGAGAACATGACATGGTCCCTTTTCCTCAAGAAACTCACAGTCTAATGGAGCGTGGAGACAAAAAGCACACACGTCAGGTTCTTACAAGTGACGGCAGTCGGAGTGAGCTGGCCAGTTGTTGCATTTTCAGGTTGTAGGTCAAAGGGGGAGGAGGGAGGGTTTCTGTTGATTTGACTTAATTGAAGTTGTCAGGCCATCGTCACTACTAACAATAGTGTCTTAGGGATTCCCTGGAGGCAAAACTAGGCTTTCCGTGGACAGTTGCCATCTGCCCAAGATCACCAGCGCCTCTGGCTTTGGCTCAAGGGATGTGATCTCCGACTCATTTTCCTAATCCTGGGACTCAAGGAGAGGAGGAAAGGAGCACAAGGCGGAGGAGAGCTGGAAAGCGAGAGCAGGGCGAGAAGCTGGTCAGGGCCTCTGCCTTTGAGAAGGTCCTCTCCGTCTCCCATGCTCAGGGCAGCAGAGGTCTTGGAACGGCCCACGTGGGAGCTCTCCCAGGAGCGGGCCTGGCCTGCCATGGGGACGCGGGGCATCAGGGAGGACTGAGGCCCAGCACGCACGCCATGGCTCCCCTGCCCGGCACCCGAGGCAGAGAGCAGCCGCCGCCATCCTATCCCACCTCGACCGGCGTTCCTCCTCGGGATCAGACACAGCAGTGACGACTTCCTCAACTGCCCTAAGAATTTACGGGATTCGTCTCACTGTAGGTGCCCAAGGGAGAAGTTAACCCATTCTCATCAGTGCCCCGGGGCGCTGGGGCTTCCTTGTCTGAGGAACCCCACATGCAATCTGACAATCCTCCTCCACAGGTCACACGAGGCCGCAACTGTCTACCCAGCAGGATGATGAAGGAGCTGAAGTTTACTTGCCAGCCTGGGCCATTTGGCAACCTGAGGGACACGAAGGAGAGATTCTACAGAGAGATTCTCAATTAATTCTTCCACTAGGGGCTTCTGAGAGCTACTTTGGGTACAGCCCTGAAGTGGATGAGGAAGACACAAAAGGAAACTGGGCGTCGTAATAAACTTTCCTCGTGATGCTGCCATGTTTCCATGTTTGCTGCCTTGGTAGATACTGTGGCAGGCAGAATTCTAAGATGGCCCCCAGATTCCTGCCCCAGGTGCACACACACTATACAATCCCTTCCCCGAGAGAGTGAGTGGAGTGGGTGGGACATGAGAGTGTGGTGGCATCTCGGTCCTCTGTTCAGTTACATTGTGTGGCAGAGGCGAAGGGACTTTTCAGACGTCCCTCATTGGTTGACTCTGAGTTCATGAAAAGGCAGGGTATCCTGGTGGGCCTGACCCAATCAGGAAACATTTTAAATGAGGGTTTAGAGGTCAGAAATAGAAGAGTAAGAGAGGTTCAAAGCTGCAGACACCCTCCCCTATTGACCTGAAAGAAACCAATTACCATGTTTGGAGAGGATCTGGTGGCCTCCAGGCACCGAGGGCCTAAGTCCTCCAGCTGCAAGGAACTGAATTCTGCCAATAACTGGTGAGCTTGGAAGAGGACCCTGACCCCCAGCAATGATAGCAGCCCTTGGATTTCAGCATTGGGAGACTAAGTTGAGAAAGCCAGGTGAGCCCACGAGAATGATGAGATAATAAATGGACATTGCTTTCACTGCTAAACTGTGGTACACGCTGATAGAACACTAACGCAGATCTTCTTTACTCTGAAGTCCTGCCATTGAGCGTAAGACATACCACTGATTTCATAACATTTGAGGAAACAACAAAAGCTCTGACATTAAATGTTCACATTAGTTATAAGGCACAAATTGTAAGACATTTGATTTAAAAAAAACAATAAAATGAGAAGTGTAGCTTAGTATTAAAAAAACATGTCAATATTATTACATTTGTGAAGCCCAAGCCTTTCATATAAGACTTGTTTTTTAACTGTAGTTAACTAACATACAGCGGTTACATTAGGTTCACGTATACACTGTAGTGGTTCAACACTTCCATACATCACCGGGTGCTCATCGCGACAAGTGCGCTCCTCAATCCCCATTGCCTATTCTTCCCATCGCCCCAGCCACCTCCCCTCTGATAATTCTTGGTTTGTTCTCAATAGTTAAGAGCCTGTTTTTTGGTTTTGTCTCTTTTTTATTTTGATCGTTTGTTTTGTTTCTTAAATTCCACATATGAGTGAAATCACATGACATTTGTCTTTCTCCGACTTTTTTCACTTGGCAGTATACCCTCTAGATCCATCCATGTTGTTGTGAATGGCAAGATTTCATTCTTTTTCATGGCTGAGTAATATTCCACTGTATATATACCACATCTTTATTCATTCATCAATCGATGGACGCTTGGGCTGCTTCCATAAATGGGCTATTGTTGAATAATGCTGCAATAAACATGCGGGGGCATCTATCTTTTTGAATTAACTTTTCACGTAAGATTTTATTTAGTTCTTCTTTGCCACTCTGGCATAGTCGAGGGGGGAAGAGAAAGCTGAGGTGCAGAGAAGTTAAATGACTTAACCAAGGTCACCAGACAGAGCCAGGACCAAAATCCAGGCTTGCGCTTTCCACCATACCAGGACCAGACCATGGTGACTCTTTTTGTCAATGTCTAACACCCCTACAAAGTGAAACTATGTCACCAACAACTCTGTTTGAGGGACAGCCACAGAGGCCATATTTTCTTCCAACTGAGCCTGTCCCTTCTGAGCTAATCTGAAGGGATGAGAAGTGTGTCCCAGACCCAAGGCAACCAATCCGTAGTCTGAGAAACTATTTTGGATGTGGGCCAACTCAAAAAGATGAGTTGGGCTAAGCAGATTCCCTCTTTCAGGAATTATGAAGCACTAATTCAGTAGTAGAGCAGGCAGGCCCTGTGAGCAGGTGGGAGTAGACACCATGTATAATGAGAGGAGGCCATCGAATGCCGTGAGGGAACAATGGAGAAAGCAGACGTACCATCTGATAGGGCCTGTGGGGCCCATGAAATGATGGTCCCTGGACCTGTTTCTGGTTCAGACCTACTCCAATTCCAATTTAAACCCTTCTGTATCCTTGAAATCCCCTCCCCAAGTTTTCTCAGAGACTTGGGTGTGTCTCCCCATTGCGTTTGTATCATTGCACTTTATAAAGTCATGATCTATGTGGTCCAGTTTTGAAGCAGAGTTATGTATAAAGAAACATAGTTCATGCAAAAAAGGCATGTCCGAAAACCTGGTATTTACCAAACATCATGAACGTTTTTCTCCCTAAACACCCCATGTCCTCCCGTACTGCAGCTGCACAGTCCTTAATAAGCCCCCCGGGAAGACAACACCAGCCTTCGCTTCCATGTGCATCTCGTTGTCTTCCTCCCTTCTTCACTGTCTTATAATTACCCATCGGAGAAGCCCAAGAACTGGTCTAACCAGACAAAGCCCTCCCTGGAAGGTGGAGGAGGATAAGAACCTAAGTAGTACAAGTCAGAATCCTCCTTAATGAGCAAGGGGGTAGGAAAACAGATGATGACACTCACATTTCAATCACTATTTACCCTGTCGTCACACAGCCAAGAAAAAAGCCCATAACTAAAACAATCTAATTTTGAAATCCTGGTCCCTGTAGGTATATACCACGAATACTAGGAGCCGTCTTTCTGTGGTGCACCCACACTTGAATCTTCTGGGGGCCACACCCACCAAATGATGTGGTAAAACGAACTAGATGGACTAAATGATTGTTATCCAGAAGAAAACAGCTAGTGAAGATGCAGGGCCATTGGGGCGGGTGGGAGGAGATGTGGCTGAGGCCGAGTTCCTGCTTTGTTTCTGGAGGCTCAGCCGGAAGTGGTCTGTAGACAGTGTGAGGGAGTTCAGAGACCTGAGTGAGGAGGTGGGAGTGAGCCTTTGGGAAGCAGGAGGTGGCAGGCAGGCTGGAGTGCCATGTGCCCAGGCTCCTCTCTCCAGCCCGTCCCAGAGTGCCAGCTGTGGGCTTCGGGGCAGTTCAGAGCGGGGAAGGGAGCCTCAAAGAGCACTTTGACTTTACCCAGCTCCCAAGGAGACTGCAGAAGATGACAGGCCTGGAGTGGAGGTCACACCATACCATAAACTCCCTCCCAGTATGGATGGCAAGGACTGCCCCTTAACAAAGAGGCTCTTCCTCATGGGAGGACATCTTGGGAACAGTGCCCGAGAATCTACAAAATCTTCACAGAGTCCCAACTAACAAAACAGTTCTAGCTCACTAAGCCGAGTCTGCTTAGCCCAGCGCCTCACCTATACTGAGCACAGCTAAGAATCAGGAAACACTCCAAATCACTGCAGAGTTGCCAAGGTAGACTTCCTAGTGTCTTCCCACTGCTACTCACAGGAACTGCTATTCTAGGTGCAGCTACCATTTATGGGATGGTAACTGGTCAATGCCAGGCTCCTTGCCCAACATTCCTTTTATTTCTTCTCCATCCCCACTGTGCAGTAGCATCATCGTGTGCATCTCATGGATGAGGAAACCAAGCCATGGGAAAATTAAACAACTTGCTCAAAATCCCTTGGCTATTAAGTCATAGAGCAAGGATTTGAACACAGATCTCTCTGACTCTCAACCTGAGCTTCTTTGGAAGTGTTGGTAGTTGGGTTCAGAGTTCTCTGCGTTCAAGATTTTACCATCAGGCAAAGACCCTACTCCAGTAAATTTTTTATCCCTGTTAAAGTCCTATGTCCCTGCCACCTTCACCCTATATGTGAAGAAGCTGGACACCCACCTTCCACCTCCCTTTGTCCAGTGACCAACACAGGCAAGCTCCATCGACTACAATGCCTCCAAATCTTCGATTCTCTACCAGCTGCCCCCTCACAATCCCAGTCTAGGTCAGATCTTCTATACTGATTTTTAACCCCATTTTCAACCGTATCCATTTTTTTGGGAATACGTTAGCAGATCTTAGTTTCCCCAGCTCGCACTGGGGTAAACACTTATTTAGATCTGAACATGCCTCACTGGCTGCGTTGGGAAGAAGCCCTATGGTCCAGCTCTGACCTCGGTGCTGTAGTCTCCAGTGTTGCTCACCACTTGCACTGTACCTCCTCAGTAGAGGATGTGGTGGGAACATGCTACACAATCTTTTGGTGGCCTAGCCTTTCCTTCCTGCCAGCCTCTGACCTTGTGCTGTCCCTATAACTCTGGTCTGAATGGGCATTTCCTACTGGTGACTGGGTTATTGCTTCCAGCCCAAGCGCCCCCGCCCCACTCCCAGTACCCATTTCTACACAGTTTCCATTGTAACCACCACACCCTCCTGTTGGGCACCTGACCTTGACTCTGGCAAGTTCTCAGTTTCAAAAGTAAAAATGAGGTACTACAAAAGGAAAGTTTCTCAGGCACTCATTCAGAGCCCATTTTGTCTTTATGTTAATACTTTTATTTTTAAATTGAAGTATAATATGTATACAGAAGGTGCATATATTGTAAATGCTCTGTGAATTATCCCAAAGTGAATACATCTGTGTGTATACCTCTCTGGTTAAGAAATAAAACATCACTGGCTTGTATCAAAAAGACAAGGAGGGGCTCCTGGTGGCTCAGTCAGTTGGGCATCTAACTTCCGCTCAGGCAATGGTCTCAGAGTCCTGGGATCATGTCGGGCATCCTGCTGAGTGGGGAGTCTGCTTCTCCCTCCCTCCCCCTCTGCACTTTCCCCCCTGCCTATGCTCCCTCTATCTCTCTCAGATGAATCTTTAAAAAAAAAAAAAAAAAAAAAGGACAAGGAATGGGCACCTAGGTGGCTCAGTCGGTTAAGTGTCTGACTCTTGATTTCCACTCTGGTCTTGATCTCAGGGTCATGAGATGGAGCCCTGTGTTGGGTTCCATGCTCAGCGGGGAGTCTGCTTCTCTCCTTCTCCCTCTGCCTCCCCGCAACTCCACCACTTGCATGCACTTTCTCTCTTAAAAAAAAAAAAGATAAGGAATACCAAGTGTTGGTGAGGATGTGGGGAAAAGAGAACCCCTGTGCACTGTTGGTGGGAATGTAAACTGGTGCAGCCACTGTGAGAAACAGTAGGAGCATTCCTTAAAAAATTAAAAATACAACTACCATACAATCCAGGAATTCTACTTCTGGATACTTATCCAAAAAAAAAGAAACCACTAACTTGAAAAGGTACATGCACCCCTATGTTTATTGCAGCATTATTTATTATAGCCAAGATATGGAAGCAACCTAAGTGTTCATTGATGGATGGATAAAGAAGACGTGATATACACACACACACACACACACACACACACACACACACAAACACACACACACATATATATATATATAGAATATAACAGAATATTACTCAACCATAAAAAAGAATGAGATCTTTTGCAACAACAAGAATGGACCTAAAGGGAATTATGCTAAGTGAATTAAGTCAAAGATGAATACCATATCATATGACTTTGCTTATATGTGGAATCTAAAAAACAAAACACATGAACAACAAAAAGTGGACCCATGAATACAGAGAACATAATTGTCAGGAAGAGGTGGGTGGAAAATGGGAGAAATGAGTGAAGGGGATTAAGAGGCATAAAACTTCCAGTCATAAATAATTCATGAGATTAAAACAACAGGATAGGGAATATAGTCAATAATGTCATAATGTTGTATAGTGATAGAAAGTGACTACACTTGTTATGGTATACAATTGTGGAATCACTATGTTGTACATCTGAAACTAATTTAACACCGTATGCCAACTGTACTTCAATAATAAAAATAAAAAATAGGGAAAAATGGAGTATCAGTGATACTTCATAAGATGTCTCATGCTCCTTCCTAATCACATCTTTGTCCTCCTCCCCAAAAGGAGCCCCATCCTAATGTATGATATCTTAGATTAGTATGTATGTATGTCTGTATCGAGAGAGCATGCATGTGTGAGTGGGGGCAGAGGGAGAGGGAGAGAGAGAATCTCAGGCAGGCTCTAGGCTCAGGATGGAGCCCCACCTGGGGCTCAGTCTTACAACCCTGAGATCATGACCTGAGCAGAAATCAAGAGCTGGACACTTAACTGACTGAGCCACCCAGGCACTCCTACCTCAGGTTAGTTTTTGAATGTTTCTGATTTATATATGAATGGAAACACACAATATATGTTCTGTTGCATCTAGTTTCTTTTAGTCAAATGAGATTCGTTAGTATGTCTTCAGGCAGCTGCAGCTTATTTTCATTGCTATGTAGTATTCCATTGTATGAATATGCCTTAACTTATTTATTCTACTGTTGATGATATTTGGGTTATTTCTACTTTGGGATTATTAAAAAATAATATTGATAATATACACACATATATAAGTGCATGTGCATATATGTTTTATTGTGAACATCCATAATTATACATAAAAATGGAATAACATAATGAATGTAATATACCCAAAAACAGCTTCAAAAATTATCAAATGTGATCAATATGATTTTATCTTTACTCTCCCACCAGTGTTCTCTCACTTCAATTAGTTTGAAATGAATACTAACATATAAATTTATTTCTAAATACTCGAGTGTGTATCTAAAGATGTATACTCTTAAAAAAACACAAAACCATTCCCATCTAAAAAAATAAATGTAATTTCTTAATATCACCAAATATGTAGTCTGCATTTACATTTCCTGATTGTCCTATATCTTTTTTTTTGCATTTAAAAAATGGATCTAAAAAAGTTCCAAAAGTTGCAATTAATTGGTAAATCTCTCATGTCTCCTAATTTGTAGTTTCCCCTCTATTTCTCTCTTTTTGTTCTTTGTACATTTTTGTGGAACAGACTGGGTTGTTTGCCATGAGGAGCTTCCCATATTCTGAATTTCTTCCAACTGCAACCCCAGTGTGTCTCCTGCCCCTGTATTTCGCGTAGACTGGAAGTTAAATCCGGAGGCTCGATCAGATTCAGATTTGGTTTTCAAGACCACTTTACAGGTTGTAGTGTATATTTCTATCAGGAGACATCTGATTGGTTATCTCTCTTCTGTGAGGTTATAATGCATTATTGATCTATTTTTCTTTTAAATATAGATATGTTCCAGGTGAATGGGGGGAAATCGGAGGTGGCGATGAACCATAAGAGACTGTGGACTCTGAGCAACAAACTGAGGGTTTTGGAGGGGAAGGGGGTGGGGGGTTGGGTGAGCCTGGTGGTGGGTATTGAGGAGGGCACATATTGCATGGAGCACTGGGTGTGGTGCATGAACAATCTTGTAACACTGAAAAAATAAAATAAACGTATTTGGGGAAAAAATAGATATGCTCTGACTTTTCTTTCAATTCAGATTTAGGATTACAGGGGTTTTTTTTCTCCTTTCTCTTTTGTCGAAGTAGTTGACATACAGTATTATAGTAGTTTCAAGTGTCCAACATAGTATTTGACAATTACGTACATTATGAAAGGCTCACCATGTTAAGTGCTCTTACCCTCTGCCACCATACAGTGTTATTACAACATTATTGACTATGTTCCCTACACTGCACTTTAGGATTACAGGGTTTTTTACTTAACTTCACTGATCTTAAAAACTCTGTGTCTTTCCAGCCATGTAAAAGTCTACGTTCTCAATGATACCACGTTCTTCATGCTATTTGTCCTATAGTGGACAGAGAGCAGTCTCAGAATATCAAGTCAAAAGCCATTACCAAAAATAGGGTCCCTGAAAGCAGTGAAAACATTTTTTGTAGTTCCTTTTGTCTTTAGAGTTTATCTCACTAGTGATGTCCGGTCAAATCATGGAGTTTTAAAGAAAGCGCCTTCCTCCCTGTGTAATTGTGATGTGATTACACCATTAACTGGATGCATAGTTAGGTTCATTTATTTCCTTTCACTTTTGAAGTGTATAAATTGTTTTTCTAATTTAGTTTTTTTTTTTTTCTAAGATTTTCTTTATTTATTCGACAGAGGGAGAGAGATCACAAGTAGGCAGAGAGGCAAGCGGGGCGGGGGGGGGGGGAAGCAGGCTCCCCGCTAAGCAGAGAGCTGGATGCGGGGCTCGATCCCAGGACCCTGAGATCATGACCTGAGCTGAAGGCAGAGGCCTCAACTCACTGAGCCACTCAGGTGCCCCTCTAATTTAGTTTTAATAAGTTTAAAAACTTAGTTTAATAATTTAATAAGATAAAATAGCTACATGGTCCCAAAGTCAAATGTGCCAGACCTATTTTTTACTTCCTTTGGACTTAGTTTTATCTAAACACCTTGGAACTTTTTTCTTTCTTTTTTTAAGTAGGCTCCACGTCCAACATGGAGCCCAATGTGGGGCTTGAAATTACGACCCTCAGATCAGGACATGAGCTGAGATCAAGAGTTGGATGCTCAACCCACTAAGCACCTCTGGAACTTTTTTTTTAAAAGATAGAGAGAGACAGAGACAGACAGAGTGTGTGTCCAAGGGGGCAGAGAGGTAGAAAGAGAAGGACCTGGAGAATCTTAACCAGGCTCCACGCTCAGTGTGGAGCCTGACATAGGGCTCAATCTCACAACCCTGAGATCATGACCTGAACAGAAATCAAGAGTCCGACACTTAACCAACTGAGACACCCAGGCCCCCCATTTCTTTCTTTTTTTTTTAACATCTTAATTTAATTTAATTTATTTCAGTGTTCCAAGATTCATTGTTTATGCACCACACCCAGTGCTCCATGCAATACGTGCCCTCCTCAATACCTTCCACCAGACCCACTCCCCCCACGCTCGTCCCTTCCAAAACCCTCAGTTTGTTTCTCAAAGCCCACAGTCTCTCATGGTTCATTTTCCTCTATGATTTCCCCCAATTCATGCTTCCTTTCCTTTTCCTAATGTCCTCCATGTTATTCCTTATGCTCCACAAATAAGTGAAACCATATGATAATTGACTTTTTCTGCTTGAATTACTTCACTCAGCATAATCTCCTTCAGTTCCATCCACGATGATACAAAAGTTGGGTATTCATCCTTTCTGACGGCTGAGTAATATTCCATTGTATATACGGGCCACATCTTCTTTATCCATTCATCTGTTAAAAGGTATCTTGGTTCTTTTCACAGTTAGTTATTGTGGACATTGCTGCTATGAACACTGGGGTGCATATGGCCCTTCTTTTCACTACATCTGTATCTTTGGGGTAAATACCTAGTAGTGCAATTGCAGGGTCATAGGGTAGCTCTATTTTTAATTTCTTGAGGAATCTCCACACTGTTTCTCAAAGTGGCTGCACCAACTTGCATTCCCACCAACTGTGTAAGAGGGTTCCCCTTTCTCCACATTCTCTCCAACATTTGTTGTTTACTTTCCTGTTGATTTTGCCAGCCCCCCCATTTCTTAAGTTAAAAAACTTGCTCAAGGAAATAGCAGTGTTAAATGACAGTATCACAATGAAGCCCAGCTCTTCCAAGGATTTCCATTTTTTAGAAAATATCTTATTTGTTATTTCTCCAATTACAAAAGCAGCATATTTAAGTTTCCATTGTATCCAGGAGAACAACACTGAGCTGTATCAAGAAAAACTACCTTTCTCCTGCTCTGTCTCTTCCTCTGTCCTGAGAAGATTCGTGTTAATGCCTGGGTACCCATCTTCCCATATTTCTCTCCTTGTTCATCCATTTCAACACAGAGACATTTATAAACAGGGTTTTTAGGTTGTTTATTTGCTGTGAGTGAAATAGGTTGATATCACAGTATTTTTCTGGACAATTCCATATCTGTTAACACACTTCTATATCAGTAAATGTGAATGCAAACTTTCTCTCTGATTTCCCATCTTCTGCACGATGCATACAGAATATAGAACAATTGAGATCAAATTAAGTATAGAGTATTCTTCTCAGCCAGATTTTACTTTTTCTCTTCGTATCTACATTCCTCTTACAACTTGCATTACCACTCCTCCATATATACGCACAGAAAATCCACGTGAACCATCAGTGGGATTCCTTCCACGCTTTTCTCCATGTTCAAACATCCTACAGAAATATGTCAAAAGTACACATACACATGTGGGTTTTTGTCATTGTCATTTTTTGGAAATGAGATGAATTATACACATTTCTGTACATACAGCTTTTCTCAGGACCATCTCCTGGCAATCCCTTCAAGTCAACTGATAAAGCCACTTCTTCCCTTCAGTGGCTGCCTAATATGGTGCAGCTGTGTCAAAATTTATTCACCCATTCCCACAGCGATGGGCCCATTTATTCCTATTTTTGTCATTATAAACCACTAACAGCAATCAACTGCCGCACTTAATATTCTTGTACATATGAGCTTACATATTTGCGCTTCTCCGGATTGAAAGTAATTTCTACATAAAAAGATCTAAAAACTTCAGTGATCCAAGAAAAGTTCTGCAGTCTGGCATTACTGTCAATAAAACGTAAATGATGCGAAAAACTCAAGTATAACAACAACAGCAAAAAACCCATCGCTTTTGCTGAAATGAAGGCAAGAAAAATAAATGGTATAGGCTAGCTGTGTATACTTTTTGGGTTATGTTTGTCTTTATTTTGTTATTTATCTCCAAATTGTCAGCCCTTTAATAGAATACCTCAACATTTGCAATATTAATTAGACTCGAACATCTTTGATATTTTGCCTTTACATCACACTGCACTCATAACTTTTCATGTATCTTTCCCCTTTTCATTATAAAGATATATTTGTTGAGATAGGAAGCAAGAACATTTTATTCTACAAGTTTGTCAGTTAGCTTGTCTTGTAACTTTTATTATTTAGATATATGGTATGTGAGCCTCAGCTGTGCTCTCTCACCCAGGCCCTTCATAGGGGCTGATCCACTTTGGGCCCCAGACTATGCTCATCTATTAATTTGTTCCCTCTTCATTCACTTGACACACATCTGGTTTATGTTTTCTATGAGCCAGGCATTGGAATAATTTCATTCTTTCCATAAACATTGAGTGTCACTGGAGTGCCGAGGACTGGTATTAAGGATGCTTGGTTTAATGTGATCTGATTGTAATCAGAAAGAGCGCAAGCCCATGAAAAAAGACAGAAAAAAATTAAAAATAATTGAAATATTGTGGTAAGGGTTGAATGAGGGTGCAGTCCAGGGGGTGAGAAGCGCACAGAGAAGAGATAATCTCAGTCCGGGGATGTTGGGGGCATCTTTATAGAGGAGGAAGTGATATTTGGGGTGGAATTTAATGGCTGAGTTCAGCTGAATGCTGGCACTGGGTGTCAAATAAATATAGAATGTATTTAGATAAATAAAATACATATTTATATTAATTGATAATATACAATTTATATATAATATTTATACTATAGTTAGTAACCCAAAATACAGTTTGATTTGTAACTATGATCTAATATGACATAATAAAGAAGTATATTTAAATATACAATTCATTCTACAAATATATAATAAAAAAATCTATATAATCCATATTATATAGAAATTTTGGACCATAGGAAAAATACAAGTAAAAAGTGAAAGCTAACCTGGGGAAGCATTGGCTCCCTTTAGGGTCTTACACCTTCTATTACAATGTTGATGAAACCTGTGGAGGGAGATAAGAATTTGGGGGTGAAGAAAGCACCATCTTGAAGAAAGGGACAGTCACTTGTGAGATTTCAGGCCTGTAGCTTGATTTTGGTAGAAACTCTGATCGCCTGGGCCAGAAGCCAAGGTTCTGTCCACGCTGGTGAAACAAAGATAAGGACCAAGCAATTAGCTGGTGAACTTGGCTTAAGCTTATTGTTCTGGCCATTGAGATGATTCACCCCAAAGCAGACCTCAGAAGCAGGTTGATGAGACCAACATCATGTTATTGCGTCGGCCTCCTGCTTTGCTGGCTGAGGCTTTCCAAGGCTCCCTCCGACCACCCGGACTCTTCCCAGGTGCTGCCTGCACATGCATGAAAGAGCTTTGCCTGCAGGCACTTTTCTGACCCACTGCCTCAATCTAGAATATTCTCTGAAGCTGTTATTGCCCACAGCACCTAACTCTCTCACACCCCCACTGCTCAATGATCTCACCTCCCCAAGATGGCAGCCAAGATTACTGGGGAAATTCCCACTCTGGTGATGTGCACACAACAGAGGAAGCAGAGGAGCTTCTGGCCCATCCTAATCAGAGAAGGGATTCCAGCTCCCCTCCTGGCAAGAATTATACTTCCCAACCTGAGCAATCAGAATAGAACAAATTTTGAAAATCATAACAGATTGAACCGCTTTCATGCACCAATCCAGGAGAGTTTTCCAGCTGTGAACAAAATGATAGAAAACAACTTCAAATGGGTCTATTAAGAAATCCGAATTAGGTCAATGGTGAGAACCCCAACAGAAAATCTAAACCAGTAATTGGGTTTTCCTCAATTGCAGTGAAGAATCCTCCACATTCTGGCTTCAATTCTACTCTTCTGTTCACATGGAGGATATAGCTTAATCTATAAACAAAGGAAATCAAGGATGGGTGATCGGGAGGCTAAGGTCTGCTTCTCCAATAAGGATTCATAATCCTTTGCTCATTTACACCTGAGCCCATTTCAAACTCAGAACACATTCCCATGAGGTAGATCCTGTAGATCCTGGAACACTAGGACAAACATACAGCAAGGATTTCCTCCGTTCCTTCCCATGGCCAGTCACTACCTGGGGTAACCAGCCCTGGAGAAAGGCAGACCTCCAAATGTTTCAAATATCCCAACGTCTATTGGACACAGAGTTCATGTTATCCTTATTAGTATCTGGGGCTTGAAGTATCAACATGGTCCTAGATTAGAGGGTTATGGGGATCAGTTAATAAATTGAATCTGGTGAATCCACCAGGGCCACGGACAAACCTAGTACTTGTTTCTTCAGTTTCCAAATGTGTAGTTTTATTGGGTCTACTTGGCAGTTCACTGAACAGCCCCATTGGTTCCTTGGTTTGTGGGGGAAGAGCTATTGTTGTGGGAAAGATTAAGTGGAAGCTTTTGAAATGGCCTCCTCCCCACAGTCAACATGGTCTATCTAAAATAATATTGCACCCTTGCAGAGACAGCAGAGATGATGCCTCCCTTAAAGAGAGGCAGTAATCCCTACCATGTTTCCTTCAAAGGCAAATGCATCCTGGAGGATGACAGTGGACTCCCGCAGTGGAGTGGCCTCATTGTAACTGCTGTGTCGGAAGGAGGATCTTAGTTACATTAAACTCTCATGGTCTCAGGCACATGGCATGCTGCCATTGATATGGTGAATCTGGTTTTTTCTTTTCTTTTTTTATCCCCATTAGAAAGAAGAATGAGAAGTAGTTTGAATTCACGTGAAATGCATACCAGCATACGCTCATAGTCCTGCCCCATGGACAAGGATAAAACTATATGCCAAATGAACATCAGGACCCAGCTGATAGATGTCAAAGGGACCTTAACCAGCTACTACCAGGTCCTTTCAAAGGACCTCACAATTGTTCACTGTATTGATGGCATCCTGTTGATCACATCAGATGAGCAAGAAGTGGCAAATATGCGGGAGGTCTTGGTAAGTCACGTGTGTTCAAGAGGGTGGGAAGTAAGTTCTGTGAAAATTTTGGGGTCCACCCTATCAGTGAATTCTGCCTAGTTTTGAAGGCAAGTGGACAAAGGCACAGATACAGCCTGAGAAGGGCAGCGTGCCCAGGAGCTCGGGCACTTGGAGGGTCTGGGTACGCCACCAGGTCAACCATCTAGATCAGCAGAGATGCCAGGTGCGGGTGAGGGTAGTCCAGGATGGGGAGTGGAGGAGGGAGACCACAAGTATTGGCTGCTACCTTGGGACAGGCTGCAGTGGTCTGTCTGTCCACCGGAGCGGCTGGTGCTTCCCCTTTTGCTTTTCCTTTCCACAAAGTGGCCCAGGGTGCAGATTGTAGGGGAACCTGAGGTATATCACCAGATCCTCTCCTTTGGGACTGAAGCATCCTTCCAGCTGCTGCAGGAAGTGTTGATGACTGACAGCTCGGCTGGATTCCACACCCTGCACCTCCATGGATGCCATTGTCCTTAGCAGAAGAGAGTTCCTCCCCTGGGGTCCTGTCTCCTTACCCCAGCAGCCTGCAGGCAATGACTAGTTAACACAGAGCTGTAAACGCCTGCCCCCTTTGCCCCAAGTGAAAACCACTCCGCAGTGCCATCCCAGCTCCACAGTCTCCCCAAATGGGCTGAGACCTTCACTGTGACTGTATCGTAGTCCCATTCTGGTCCCTTCACTCTCCTGAAGCTATTGATCCTCAAAGCACCCAACAAGCTAATCTCCACTAGAGTCGGCTTCCCATGGAACCTGATCTTCAGCGCATAATAACTTTACCCACCTAAGTTTTTTTAAGAAAATATTTTAAGATACCTGAAATTTCATCTTTTTCAAAACCCCAAACGTCATTCATGAAAGAGAAGCCTTTAATACCATCACGTGGTAACACAATATACCATTTATCAGCACATAAAGAACAAAGAAAAAAGGAGGGGGGGATTGTAGGGGTTACATAATGCCTGGATGTTGCTAGGCATGGGAGAAATTTCTGCTGTCCATGAGAACAGGGAGGGGAATGTGTGACTGATAGGATCCTAGAATCATAAAGGTGCTTTGAAAGAAATTTACGGTGGTATCGGCTTCGGCTTTACGTGGATAATAGTCAATTATTAAGTGCTAGGTCTTCAACAAGGTTCTTTCCCCTATTATCCCACTTACTCTTTGCAATAATACTTGAGGTGGGTAATAAGACAATCACTGTCACTTTTCAGGAAATAGAGACTACCAGAGGTTAATCTTGTCTATGATCACACAACCAATCAATGGCGGAGCTGGATTTGAACCTGAGACATCTGATTTTTGAGACTGAGGGCTTCGAGAGGTTCTCCTGCCTCCTTACAGGAAAATGCCTGCACACCTAGACAATAAGCATTGCATTGTGTAATTCATTTCCAAGCAAAACCTTTCCACCAGAATTACTTATACCCTGGGAACACATACCTTATTTTTATTAGATGCAGTTAATGGGAAAAGAAGATTTGTTTTACAGGGATTGACTCATGTTTACTGGACCATACCAATTCTCTATAGTAAAGGCTATCTCTATGAATCTGTCTTAACTGCTAGCAATCTCTGGCTTGGTAAAGAGGTGACAATCATGTGGGACTTTAATATTACCCTATTTAATAACTATATGTTGAAGATGTGGTGCTCAGAAGTTATTGGCATACAACTGACATTTTAAAGAAATTGTTTTATTGCATTTTTTAAAAAGCTTGTAGCAATTTACACTCTCATCAGAAGCATGTGTTTAGGGGAATTGTAATTAGTGAAGGAAAAACTTACAGTGCAGAATAGCAAAGCCCAGGGCCCCATGAGATTTATCATTATCTAATTGCTTCCTAAGTCAAAGTTTCTTAACAAATTATTTACCCCCTAAAATACACACTTCATTTTTATAATGGAAGCTGATTTAAAAAAAACAAAAAACAAACAGGATTCACTTTATAAGGATGTACTTTGTGCAAACAAATGCAAAACATATACATTTTATATGATAAATGATATTTCTATGAATACGGCTTTATAGAATTTATGTGATTTACATATAAATAAAAACATATAATATGTGCATACAGTTTGCTTACCATTTATTGAGGGTTTACCGTGTGCAAAGCAGTGTTTTAAGTGTGTTAACTCATTTAATCCTCCCAGCATCTCTACTCAAGGAAAATCTATTACATTTTACAGATGAAGGGAATATAGTGCTTTGTACAGATGAGGAACTGAGGCACAGCAAAGTTAGTGAACTTGACCAGGAGCATATAGACTATGACTGGCAGAGCTGGGTTCAAACTCAGGCACTCTGGCTCCAGAAGTCTCCATTCTTTGGGTGTAGAGTTAATCACCCTGCTTCTCTGCCTACTTGTGATCTCTCTCTCTCTATCAAATAAATAAATAAAATCTTAAAAAAAAAAGTGTACTATGTCTCCTTCTCGTAGGAGGGCTTGCAGTGTCTGATCACTTTTTTCATAGTATGGTGTTGGATTTTTTAGCAGGTTCCCACTCTCTGTCACAGCTTTTATTTTTTTAAATGAATGTAGAGAACTCAATTTTAATTTGGAGGATAAATTAATAATGAAATTCAGGCCACACTACGGGAGATATTTAGAGGAATGAGGCCACTTCCCCAATGCTCTTCAATTCATAGCATCTGGGAGTCCATCCTTCAATTAGAAGTTACAAAATGGCAGCCCATGGGCCGTATCTGGGCTACAGAAGGATTCTGTGTAGCTTGCAAAATATTGCCATTAAAAATATTTACTCATGTTTAGCAGTTAGGAGATTTGATCTATATTCATGGGTTCTCTTGAAAAAATGGGAAGGTCCGTCCACACTGGACCTGTTTACCCATTGGTAATGCCAGGCTGGAGTTGAAAAGCAGCTGCCCCCTCTAGAGGAGTGTGAGTGCCCCAGTTTGCCACTGTCTCTGACCAGGCAGAGGAAGAGGAGGAAGCAGGCTCCCTGCTGAGCAGAGATCCTGATACGGGACTTGATCCCCGGACCCTGAGATCATGACCTGAGCCGAAGGCAGAGGCTTAAACCACTGAGCCACTCAGGTGCTCCGATATAGTCCACTTTTTAAAAAACTATCTAAATGGGTTGGACCTAGTGGCCCAACAGAGCCAGATTCTGCTTTTGGCTACATGCTTCAGACATTCCTTGGCAAAGACTTCTCCGTGACCCACTTAGTCCTCAGGCCTTCCTCCTCCACTGCATCTGACTGATTTTATGAATTGAGATTTTTTTAGTTGCAAGGGAAAAAAACAATTCAAAGTGGCCTAAATGAGAGAGAATGAGAGAGAGAGAGAGAGAAGAGGAGAAGGTGCTAGAGAGAAGAGTTTCCAATTGGAAACTAATCTCTGAGGAATCTAGGTCAGACATGTCCAATAATACCTTTCCCCATTTCCCAGCATCACATTCCTCTGTGTTGCCTTCATTTATTTGTCCCAGTAAAGTGGGTAAGGTGGCAAGTAGCAGCTCCGCTGTGACTTGTACCCACCCGGGAACTCTACAGAAAGAACCCCCCTTCCCCTTCGCAATGGCTGCAGCAAAATTCTCAGCGTGTGCGTTCTAGCCCTGGGTCATGTGTCCATCCCTAAACTAATCATCATGGTGCGGGTGGGGAGTGTAGACTCCTCTGATTGGCTAAACCTGGTTTACAGGTCACCTCCTCTCCCCCAGAAGCCAGAATATAGGGCCAACCTCTTCTAAAAAGTCATGGGCTTAGAGCCGAATGCGCGAGACAGGCTTCAGAATACAAACTCGAGGGCCTTTTAGCACGGGAAGTGGAAGGGGATATGGGGCAGGTAAAACACCCATCTCAGATTTCCAGGGAGACCTGGACAGTTACCCAGTTTCCTTGCATTTGACTAACAAGGAAAAGCAAATCCAGGGGCAAATGAAGCTCCTTCAAAGCTTTTCTTCCCTGTGAAGCTGATCTCTTTAGCTCAGTTCCTGCTCAGGGTTCTTGCCTCTGCCTCTGCCTGCGGGCTCTGGTGGGGCCCCCGGGCTCTGGCTGATCTCCTGGAGATGGCGCCCTACCTTGCACCAGCGGCGCTGCCTCTTGGTCTCTCCTCCAAGTGCCCCTGCAGTGCTCACTGCTAATGTTGCACTGCAGCCAGTGACCTTGAGAGCTGGTGGAGAAAACGGGTCAGAAGCACAGCCCCAACCTCATCTTCTCGCCCAGGCTTGGCCACCGTACTTCCTTTCTTAAAAGACGACTGTGGCTGAGCTTGGCTAGACTTTACCACAATATTTATAAGACCTGTGTTTTGGGCTCAACCTACTTACCTTTCAATATAACTTTTATATATAAATATAAAAGTCTTTCAATATAACTCTTTATCATTACACTCAGTGGCTTTCCATTCCCTCCACAACCAGGAACTTTTCTCCCATACCTTTGCAGATTCTGTTCCATCCCAGGTGTGCCTTTCCTTCATTGCTCCTTACTGCTGTAATCCTACCTACTGTAGAGGACCTTTGCCTTTTTCTGCTCTCCAGTACTCAACATCATTCCCTTCCTATTAGGTCCAGTGTGTGGTTCAGATGCACTGTTTCCTTATTGATGTCCTGCCCGCATCATCTACCCATTGATAAAAGTAGGGTGTTAAGGTCCTCTACTATTACCATATTACTATCGGGCTCTCCCTTTATGTCTGCTAATATTTGCTTTATATATACCAATGCTCCACTGTTGGGTGCATAGGTATTTACAATTGTTATAGCTGTGTCCTTCTGATTAGAAAACTGGATCCACGAGAGAAATTCTCCACGTCTATGATTTTATGGAAATAAGTGGCCAACTCCCACTAAAGAAGCTACTGGATTCTCCTCCCACCCAGGGCTTAGCCAGCCGCCGATTGTGTGACTTTGCTCAGCTTGTCATACACTCTGTCCTGGGACTTTGCTTTTGAGAGAATAATAAAAAGACATTCTCAACAGTAAGCCTAGTCTTTCTGTTCGGCCTCTGCTGGGGTTCATCTTCCTCATCTTCCATTTTCCAAATCTGGTTGTTTCAACCTCCTGACAATTCTGTGAACCCCTAATCTCCTTCCCATACTTCCCCTGTTTTTTGTTTCAGCTAGACAAGCTAGTTTTCTGTTGCTTGCACTGAGAACTCTGACATAACCCCCTTTCAGGCCCAGCTTCCCTCTTCCTCCTGCACAAAGCTGTCTGGCAAACCATCTTCTCTTCTACATTTTCATAAATTCTCCAACAGAAAAGCAAATCCTTGGAATTGGCTTTGATTTTGAGTTCTTCGCCGACCTATCCATCCCCTATGCCATAGTGGGAGCCCCTTGAGGACAAGGACTGTGTCTTAGATAGCTTTGGAACACTAAAGCTAGCTCAGGGGTTGGCACACAGCAAGTATTTCATAATTGTGCACTGAAGGAGTAAATATGGGTTTAGTTGCATTTAGGCAATTGTTTCTTTCAAGACGTTGTCCTGCTGCAGGGATTTTCCTCCTGTTTCTATTTGCAATTGCACTACTGGGTTTTACCCAGAGATAACAGATGTAGTGAAAAGAAGGGCCATGTGCACCCCAATGTTCATAGCAGCAATGTCCACAACAGCCAAACTGTGGAGGGAGCTGATATGCCCTTCAACAGGTGAATGGATAAAGAAGATGTGGTCCATATATACAACGGAATATTACTCAGCCATCAGAAAGGATGAAAACTCACCATTTGCATCGACATGGATGGAACTGGAGATTATGCCGAGTGAAATAAGTCAATCAGAGAAACTCAATTATATGGTTTCACTTATTTGTGGAACATAAGGAATAGCACGGAGGACATCAGAAGAAGGAAGGGAAAAATGAAGGGGGAGAAATTAGAGTGGGAGATGAACCATGAGAGATTGTAGACTCCAGGAAACACACTGAGGGTTTTAGGAGGATGAGGGGTGAGGATATGGGTGAGCTGGTGGTGAGTATTAAGGAGGGCACAGATTGCATGGAGCACTGGGTGTACTAGGCAAACAATGAATCATGGAATACTACATCAAAAACTAATGACGTACTGTATGGTGACTAACAAAACATAATAAAAAAAAACAATGAAAAAAAACCTTATTATTTCAGCCTTCATCTCCACCAGTCATGTTCACTCGGTGCATTTTCACCTTTTTTTCAGTCTTAAGAAACACATCAAAGATTTCAGTTCTTTTCCTTTCTCCTGGTCCTGCTAGCCAGGCCCTGGGGATATTGGTGACAACAATCTTATTACACAGTCTTCACTATCAACCAAGCGCCAGGCCAGCTGCTGCCCATGCAGTAACAGGTCACTAAGTGTGATGATGACCCCATATGTGGCTGAGGAAACTGAGGTCTGGCAAGCTCACATGACCGTCCCGAAGTCACAGAACTGGTACGACATGGGAGCTGCTGTGACCCAATGTGCTTTTCATTGCTCTCCACCTCCTCCTGGTGATTCTCTGAAGCCACGAAATGTTTAAAAGATCGGAAGAAACATATGGAGAAGCAGGGGACTGAATGATGATCACAAGAAAATAATCAGCTCTCGGATGGATAAGAATTATCTGCATTCTTTTTTTTTTTTGGCTTAAGTTAAACCTTTTATGGGAGCATCTTACCTGGGCTGTCTTCAAGTGTGTATTTGTTACAGAGTGTCCTTTAAAAAATTTTTATTTATTTATTTATTTGTTTGTTTGTTTATTTATTTATTTATTTATTTATGAGAAAGTACAAGTAGGGAGAGGGGGAGAGGGAAAGGGAGAGAGAGAATCTCAAGCAAACTCCCCGCTGAGTGTAGAGCCCAACAAGGGGCTCAATCCCATGACCCCGAGACCATGACCTGAGCCAAAATCAAGTCAGACACTCAACCACCTGAGCCACCCAGGCACCCACCTTGAGGTCTTCTATTCAGTAGGTATCAGTTCATTTGAGGCCACATGTGCTTCACAGCTCCAGTGTTTAAAACACCTGGAAAGTATCTGCTGGTGAGAATGCCACAGATCTGGAGATGAACATGCCAAATTCCTGGTCCTTATGGAGCTCCCGCTGGCAGGGGCCCAAGGTTAATAAAAACCATGCCCAAGGACTAAAGAACCTTACAGGGACCAGCAATTCCCCAAATACACATTGAGGTGACTTCACAGGGCAGGAGACTGGAAGCATGCAGGGGGTCAGGGGGGTGGCAAAGCATGGTGGTTAAAAGGGTCAACTCCAGAGGCAGCTGCCTGCATTCAAATCTTGCCTGGAGCACCTGCCAGCTCTGGGATCCTGAGCATGTTTCTGTGCCTCTGTTTCTTCATCTGTACAATGAGATCCTAGTAAAGGTAGCCATGTCATTAGGATTCCATGAAGAGTTAATGTTTGCAAAGTCTTAAACAACAATCTGACACCTGGTGAGTGCTCTGTAAGTGACAGCTAAGCTAACATGCCAGATGAACAGGGAGAGAAGAGTCAGGAAGGTATTCCAACCATGGAACCGTGGCTCAAAGTGAGGAAGGGGCCTGGCCAATGGGGACAGTGCCTGACCCAGGGGGCTGGCGCAGCAGTCGCACAGAGGAGGGGATTGAAGAGGATGCTTAGGATGGAGATGAGCTAAACCACCTAGGAAGGGGTCAACATCACTCCCCAAAATGTGAATCACCCCTGAGATGCAATGCAGCAACTTTCCCAAGCAGTAACTCCAATTTGGAGCCCAAGATGTTTGTAGCAAGCCATGAATTTGGCTCCCTGAGTTAGGGCAGAGAAAGGAATAAGCTACAGGAGAGAACCTTGAGTGTGTCTAAAAAGAAAACCCAGAGAAAATTATTTTGACATGAATTTTTATTTTAAATAAGCTCATAGATGGGGAGGGAGGGAGGCCTGTCCTGTGTAAGGCGGGCTACACGTGTCTGAAGCAGCCCTAACAGAAAAACACTGGCACCTGGAATAGGGCACAGACTCATGAACCCTGAACCACAACACCGTTCTTGCCGTGTACCCCTCAATGAGTCACTGAAGATTTCTGGGTTTCCAGCTTCTCCACCCTCAAGATGTGGGCAAAACCTCCTTTCTCTGCTAGAAAACTTATGATGTGAAACCCTCTGCAATAAAGAGGTTGCCGTGTGTGTGTACTGGCTAATAATACCACATGTAAATATTCCCAGAGCCCCTCCCATCTCCACGCACAATCCCCAAAGCCATGATTAATCCCTTTTGAAAGCTCTGTACACATTTCACTCTGCTTACCTCTCTCCCAAGAGGGCACAGTTGATTAATTCAGAATTTCTCAACTGCCCTAAGACAGTTTAGACTTGTAAATGGTGATATGGTGATTCTAACTGGTTCAAGGTTGTAAGGCCTGGCACACCCAGGAGCCACAAACCCACAAAACAGGTTCACCCAGTCCCAGACTCCCCGATGGAACGAGAGAGGAGCCCCTAGGACAGGCTAAATTTAATGCTCTGATCACATGCATAGCAAGAGAAGGATGCTTTTTCTCATTTGGAAAACCTTCAAAAAAATTGAGCTAATAATCTATGTACATTGTAAAAACACTAGATAATGTAGCTCTCCGGCCAAGAGAGAGAAAATACAAATTACCCATAGTCTTACCACCCATAGAAATCCAGAGTTAACTATGTAGCCTAGATAATCTTTTGCTAACCTGCTGAGGCTATATTGTCAGATAGGCTTCCGGACTTCTTCCTATATATTTTTTACAAAATGGAATCTCACACATTCTTATCCTTGTTGATGTCTTATTATTCTATAAGATGCTTAATTAGAAATATGCAATGAGCATCTCTCTGCGTCCCGATGTTGCTTTATAGCACCATCTTTAATGGCAAACTGGCATTTCACTGTATAATAACGATCAGAACTCTGTAGGGGATGGAAGCCCAACTCAAACTGGTTTAAGTCCCATGAAGGGAATTCATTCCTGTGTAACTGAAAATCCGAGATAGACTTTAAGCATAGCTGGACACAAGGAGGCAGATCTCAAACTCCCCCATCCATCCTCTCCACATTCCTGTGTTGGGTGCTCTCAGGTGGGCCTCCCTTTGCTGTCTGCTTGGGTCCTACAAGCCCCACATCCAGCAGAGGACCCCTCTGTCCTAATGGTTCCCACAAAAAGTCTTTGAATAGACTCCCATTGGTGCAGCCTAGTTACATGACCATTCCTGAATGACACTATTCACCATTGTCAGGGGTTAGAATGCTTCTACTTGTCAGGCCTGGGTTCCTGTGCCCTTCGTGCAGTTGAGTTAGGGATTAGCCCCTTTCAGCCCAAGAAAAGAGCTCTATTTCTCACTTAAAGTTGAGGTAGCATTACTGTTAAAAAAAAAAAAACAAAACCTGTTGCTAGGCTATCCAAAACATATCATGTTTACTACGTAGAATAATCATTCTCCTTTATTGAGAATTCCATATAGGTCTGTCACTATGCTAGTCACTCTACAGTTTCTCATGTATCCCTCAAATAATCTGTGACACTGAGGTCATTGTTATCATCATCAGATCTGAGGCTTAGCAAAGTTAAATAGTTTGCTCAAGGTCACAGAGCTCACAGAGGGGCAGGAATAGGGCAGGAACCCAGGTTGTCTGACTCTGGAGTCAATCTCTGCAAGTGCCATACTTTTCTGGGCACATGTTGGCTTATTGGACCAGTCCCCATCTTCATGGAGCTGAAGAATCATTGATTTTGGATATCAGAGAGAGTGAGTGGGAAAGATAGGAGGTGAAGATCAGGGAGAGAATGGATAAAATTAAGATTATCTGCAGGGGTACAGATACAGAGCAGGGCAAGGTCTAGGGTATAACCATGGCAGTGGGTAGCTGAGATATAAAGTCTTTGGAGAAGAGATCAAAGAAGTGGGAGAGGCCAGGACACTGAAAGGATGAATTATGTGGACACTGAAATCACCAAAGTTAGGTTAGGCATAGTGATGGAGAGAATGACAAGCGGCCAGGAGCTAGAATCCTCAGGAAAGGGTCTGGTGATGACTGCACCTGGGAGAAGTTGTGGGTGGTATCATCTCTTCACATGACTTTCAGAGTTGTTGGTTTTCAGGGGAGCACTGGGTCATAGTTCGAGCAAGAGGGTGAAGGGAACAGAGAGAAACGTTTTTGACAATACAGAAGGCATTGCTGATGATGGTCAACAGATTCCCAAAGTTACACTGAGGAGTAGGAAGGTGGGTGATGGGGCAAAATCAAGATATATTCAAAATCAAGATATAGGCAGAATCAGGGTGATGCCCTGGGAATTCGAACTTTTGTGTAGAGCTTGTCAGAGGTAGGGATAGAGAGCGTTATGGGTGAATCCTGATGATCCCACGATAGTGGGGCTGAGGCAGTGAGTGTTGCCGGTGAGGAGAGGATGAGAGTTCTGGGTCCCCTTTTCACTCCTTCCAATGAAAGTATTTGATTTTTCTTATCACGGCTGTTTATAAATAACTCCCCATTCCAGTTCTCTCCTCCAAATTTCTCTAGGCCTAACACATCTTCACTTTGGCAAGGGAAGTCTTGATAAAAAAAAACAAACAAACAAACCAAAGCCCTAGAATCAAGGTCAAAATAGAAAATGATATGAGACTCTCTATAGGATATAAAGGATATAGTCAGGCTTCACTCCTTTTATGGTCAAATGATATTCTACTGTATGGATATTCCACATTTTGCTTCTCCACTCATCAGTTGACGTGTGTTTGGGTTGTTTCCACTTTTCAGCTATTATGAATAAAGATGCTACAAACATTTGTGTACAAGTTTTGAATAACCATGTTTTCAATTCTCTTGGGTATATACCTGCCCTTAAGAACTCTGTGTCTATGTAGGGAGGAAGGAGTCTGAAGAACTAAACTTGGGTCTCATAAATAATGTGAGATCTCTCCTCTTAAAAATTGCATTTTCAAAATAAAGTCTGCCCATTATGGTTGGAAATGCAAAGTTCCAGTTCATTACCAGAAAAAAAAAAAAAAAAGATGTTACCTTGAGCTGATTACTTGCATACACAGAATCCAGAGGAAGACCAGGCAATCCCTCCTTTTACTACTGAAATAGCGTATCTGCTTATGCAAAGTCCACTTGCATGGGCTTCTGGGAGCCCATCTGGCAGGTTATAAAAACCCTCTGCTCTCCCTGCAGACCTGCCCTTCAATAAGTAAATAAATATTAATTTAGGTGCTGGAAATGCAGTGCAGAACAAAATAAATACCATCTAGTTGAGAAGAGAAAAATTAACCAAATGCTTACCTGTCATGAAGACTCCTGGGGTGGCTCACTGAATACAGAGGAGAATTGAGCAAACAGGTCTGGCATCGTTAGCCTAGAAATCAGAGCCAGGGTGTCCAGGATGGTGTGAAAGACGTGCTCCTAGTATCTTGTCTGAGTTGTGCCTCTGAGCTGATTTTCTTTATTTTCACAAGGAGTTGCATGAGCAGCTTTGAACTCCCAACGTCTCACTCAGCTCCACTTCAAAAATCTCAAGAAGTTTCTCATTGGCCAAGAGAGTGAAGTCCTCTAACTGGTCATATGCTACCTATGTTGTTAGAAGGATAGGATATGTTATCCAAAAAAGGAGAGAAGGAAGGAGCAAACAAAAATATAAAAGCCCACTGCATGGCTGGTCCCATTTTTCTAGGTTAGGGTCGAGAAGGAATGTATGACCAGCGATAGATTTTGTATGTATGACCAGTGTAAATTGTGGGGCTCGCATGCATCTGTTTTGTCTAAGACCAGTGTAGATTTTGAGAGGCATCAAAACAAGAGGAAGGGGCAGGGCTAGATTATGGAGAACTTTTATGCCATGAAAGAAACTTGGACTTTATCTTACTGCCCTTGAGAAGACACTGGAAAGGCTTTAAGCAGGATAGGGATATGTGTTTTAGAGTTATCAGTCTTGAAGACAGGAAGAGGTGTTAGAGGGCTTTGTCCATATGACAGATAATGGGATCTGAACGAAGGTGGTAAAGAGAGAAGAGATTTAAGTTGTGTTGGGGGAGAAGTTTGAGCAGCTGGGAGATGAGACCGGGACAGAGAAGGGCAGGTATACACATGCTCCCATTTGATAGGTCATCAAGTTCATTAATGACGGACTTCAGGCTCAAGGCAATTCAAAGCCAGGCCAGAGAGAGTTGGGTGTTGCAAATAAAAAGGAGCCCCAGGTCTTTGCCCCAGGGACTCCTGAAATGTTAGGAAGCCAAAATAACTATATAAGAAATATGTAGTATGAGGTCAATTAAGTCAAATGTAATAAACGAGATTGAAAGGAAAAGATACTTTCATTTGGTTGGCTAATGAGGGCAGACATTATGAAAGAAAGACAACCAACTGGAGTTTTAAAGAATGGGAAGGCTTCCCGCAGGTGGAGAATTCCTGGGGCCATTTCTTTTTTTTTTTTTTTTTTTAAAGATTTTATTTATTTGACAGAGAGAAACACAGCGAGAGAGGGAACACAAGCAGAGGGAATGGTAGCAGGAGAAGCAGGCTTCCTGCAGAGCAGAGAGCCCGATGTGGGGCTCGATCCCAGGACCCTGGGATCTGACCTGGGCCGAAGGCAGACGCTTAACGACTGAGCCACCCAGGCGCCCCTCCTGGGGCCATTTCTGACAGAGGAAATAACATGAGCAAACATATGGTAATGGGAAAACACATGGTATATTTGGAAAGCATGGAGTGACTCCTTTGACTGGATGTTAAGAAGTTATGAAAGATAAACCAACAGAATGGCAATACAGGGAAGGAGGAAAGATTGTAATTTTGGGTTTTTTTGTTTTTTTTTTTTTGAGTGGAAAGAAGACTTTAAAGACTTTAAATAAATACTTTAAATAGAGAAAAGATACTAAGTTTCATTTGGAACATATTGCATTTGAGGCAACTGTAGGATATCCCAATGGAGATACCCAGTGGGCAGTGACAAATTATCATTTGTATTTCTAATGAGAGATGAGGGCTGAAAGATTGAACAGATGTGTACCTATGAAGGCGTTTGTTCATACTTCGACTCATTCAAAAAATTATTTGGCATACACAGATTTGCACCAATTTAAACAGACAAACTAAAGGAAGGAAAACACAAGGATATGAAATAAAATTGAATTCAAGCCATGAGGTTAATCCATCATCTTTATGCCATAGGTTCTGCTAGAGATAGACCCCACATTTAGCTTTGAACTTCCTAGCGGCCAAAGCAAAGAGGGAAACATGATTAGTTGCTAATAATTTTCTAATAAACACACATTTGCAAATCTCTTGGACAGAAGGAGAGTTGAGGATTCTGAGGGGTATAAGACAGCTCCAGAAAATTCTCTTGATGCTGTCCTCATGTGGAGCTCCTGTCATTCAAGAGCCCGTCCATCTTGAAGTTAGATACGGCCCTGTATCTAGCAATGTGAACATAACTGGTGTGTCATATTTCCAATTGGAAGATTAAAAGACCGGTATGCAATTCTCCATGCACTCCTTCCCATGCCACAGGGACCCACACTACCAAGGAGAGGGGGGATATAGAGGGAAAAAAGAAAGAAAAGAAAATGGAGAATGACCTCTCTGGTAACATCTAACGTAAAAGACAAGAAGAGAAGCCAAAGCAGAAAAGAGAAGGAATAGGTAAACTATCCAAGAAGGAGAATATGGGAATCACATTATTCTAAAAACCAAGATGAAGACTTTCCAAAGGTCGAGGTGGAGATGAAATGCTTGCCCATAGGCACACACCAAAAAGTGGTGGAACTAGAATTTGAGTCTACTTCTTAATGACATGGAGAGCTGTGCTCTTAATTGCTGTATTATGTTTCCTTCTGAAGGGAAGGGAACTACAGGCTCTACCACTTTCCAGCTGTATATCTGGGGCATAGTTACTCATAGTTTACTCATCTGTAAAATGGGGATAATAATAGTATGCCCTCTTTCAACACTGTAAGGATAGGATTATATACTGCCCATAATGTACAAGGATTTATGGTTCTGGGCTTTGAAGGCCTGGGATTTGCAACTGTGATGTGAACATTCATTTTTACCTTTTAAACCTTAGAAAAGGGAAATGGAGTTTCAAGCATCCACTCCTGGAAACCTCACATCTACAGACTGGGACCCACCGAGGTCCTGTGACCTGGGCAAACTTAACCTGCCTGAGGAAGATGGAAGGAAATCACAGTGTTGGCCAAGATCCACCCCTCAAGGACCAAAAGGTGATCTTTTGTCAGGAAAGGAAAATAGTCTTTTATTCCTCAACCCTTGGATACCAGTTTGAGCAAAAGCCCCATTTTATGAAACAAAAGCAGTGATCTGGCAAAAAAAAAATTTTTTTTAAAAATTGAGTACCTAATAACAAGAAACACTCCCACCTTGTGAATGTTATATGCAGACACTATCCTAGGGGCTCGCTCGCATCTGTTTTGTCTAAGGCTATGGTTTGAACATCAGCGGATATTGAGGTGGTAGCTCCATCTTCCCTAATGTCTGTCACACCGTCTGCCCGCCCACTCCACCCACCCTCATTCCACTGACGTCCCCACTTAGGTAAGAGGCTTTGGGAACCGGTAAATTTTTGGTGTTTCTTTACAAGAACACTTTGTATTAGATCAGTTCCAGAACAGAAGATAATGTGAAAGATAATTCAGACCGACTACATTTTCAGGACCAAAGTATGCATCCTGTTTGCATTTGAATACTTCTAATAACCAAACAGCTCCATACCCATCAAAGAATGTTCTTTCAAGGCCATGTGTATTCCCACCTGCAAGCCTGGCCATTGAAGTGCCTTCTTCCTGAAACTCTTCCCTCGCAGCCCTCAGTCTAGTCATCCTTCCCCCATTCATGGGAGCCTTTCTTCCCCCTCAATACAATTTTACCCAGTTTAGTGTTTATACAACAGCATTTACTGACATCTACTACATGCCAGGTGCTATTCTAGGCTTTAGATAAAAAGACAAGTAAGACAGTTCAGCTGACAGGGATAAGAGCCCAGGGACTGGAATTGGAGCTGACCTGAAATCCTGCTTGTAAGATCGATCACCTTGCATCAGTTATTGGATCCCTCTGAACCTTTCTTTTCTCATCTGTAAAATGGGCCAAACAATAGTTTCTATTTCAAAGGGTTGATGTGATGTGTACATGAAAAAACAAGCAAAACGTTATTATCAGAGTGTCTGATGCAAGATCGGCACTTGTAAATGACAGTTAATGGATGTCAGGACATGTGAGCACACTGGTACTTTGGCTTAGAGCTTTCTTAACTTCCTAAGTTAAAACACAGGCAATTAAATCCTGGCTTAAGGATCTCTTGCTCAGGGAAGCTCCACCCCAGACCAGGATGTTGCCTGACTTCACAATCTCAGCGCTATCTGCCTTTCTTGGTGACGTGGCCACAGCTGTGATTCCACCTTCTCCATGTGACTATTATTAACTTAGGTCTGTCCCCCACCATCTCCCATGGCCCCATCCCAATCAGACCATAGCTTTGTGAGCCCAATGGTCTGGTTTATTTTTATTAACTGTTCCAACTCTTGAACTTCAGTTTCTAAGAATCAAGGAGGTGTCCAGTAAGTATTTGAATGAATGAAGACACAAATGAATGGACAAATAAAGAACATTAATATTAAACCTCAGTGATACTGAGGTACTATATTGGAAAAAAAAAATCACAGTTTTAGCCACCAAAAAACCAGTTAGCAAACTATTAAGGAGCTGGAATGGGATCAGGATGGGATAAATAACTTTATTCTGACCTTCTTGGAAAGAGGGTTCGTGGCAATTTGTAGAGCAGAAAGATACGTATGCAACTCACCAGGGTAGGTCGTTTAAGAAAAGATAATCATAGCTAACATTTCTGTAGCCCTTATTGCTCCAGGCACTGTACTAGGGGCTTCATACAAATTAGTTTATTTAGCCTTTACAATCCAATGAGATGGGAAATATGCAGAGGGGTTAGCTAATCTGCCTTAAGCTAGTGTGATGGAATCATGCTCCCTTTTGGGGTCTTGTTACTAGTACTTGGATTTTCTTCTCCATGACCTTCTGGATTCTGGCCCTTTGCCTCCCTTAGCACATGCCCTGGATCCCAGCCTTTGCATATTTCTGACCATTAGTAACCACAAACTTCACCTCTTACTTTCCAGCCCTTTGATAGGACTTGATTTCCAAAGCTCATGAGGGCATTAGTACTCAGATGACCCTGGAATGTTTCTATGGTATTGCTGCTCACATCCTAATGGAGAAGACCAGAAATATTCGTCTCCCACTCAGAGTTCCTTTTCTGACTTGAACAGAGTTGTCTCAGTTGTTCCCCTGTCATTCCTAGTAGAGACTCATGGAGCCAGCTGGTGTCCTCAAGGTCATTTAAAGGAATCCTCCACTGAATTTGGTAGTAAATTGAACAGTATCCCAGAAGAGTGGTTTTCTAGCCTCAATGTGTACACTGTCAGTGATGGATAATTCATCAGCCACAAGATAGTCCATTCCATTATTGCCCATTAGAAAGGTCTTTCTCTACCAAACTTGAAACTTCACTCCCTATAGTTTCTCCTCATTGGCACTTGCATATCAAGCAGTAGAGGGACAGTGGGAATTTTCTGTCCCACTAGGAGAGAATATTTTATTACCAAAGGTTTTAGAATTTCTACCTTTCAATGCTAATAAAAGTGTATCAACTTTTCATGAGTTTTATCATTGTTTTTAAATTCTGCAGATTATCTATTGCCTCATTGCCTGCGCTAGGAGGACCTCCCATGCCATGTTCCACTGGTGTGAGCAGGGTTAGTTCCTCCTGAGGGCTGCGAGGAAGGAATCTGTTTCTGGCATCTCTTGTTGGCTGGTAGATGGCCATCTTCCCCCTGTGTCTCATCACATTATCTTCCTTCTGTGTTTGTCTCTTTCTCTTCACATGGCTTTCTCTTTATAAGAACACTGGTTATATTAGGTCATTAGGTGGAGTAGGGCCACCCCTATTCCAATATGACTTTGTCTTAACTAGTTGCATCTACAACAAGCCTGTTTCCAAATAACGTCAACTTCTGAGGTACTAGGGAGTTAGGATTCCAACATACCTTTTTGTGGGGGGGACACTATTCAATCCATATCAAGAAGTAACCATAATGTCCACCACAAAATACATGTTAAAACTGGCCTAAAACACGCCTACAGGTGTGGTTTGACTTGCGTAGAGAATTGTAGAGTAGATTCAGCTTCTGACATTGGAGGAATCAATGTCCTTGACTTGTTACCTAGTTCATAATTCATCTCCAGAGAAGATTATGTGAAAACCATGTCATGGCACTGAGTGAGCACTGTAGTATTTTTGGCAACAGCTTACTGTGGTGGTAGAAATCTACAAGGTGATTGTGTGGATGATGCACTAGACTGAATTCCATGAGACAGCTGGCAGGGTGGCAGACTCAGGCAGTAACATCATGAACTTCCTGTTCATGGGACCTACATGTAACTAGACCTAGATCTTTTGGGATAAGGTGAGAGCGTGAAAATTTTTCCTGGCCATAGAGGTAATTCATTTATTTATAGATTCATCTAACAGACATTTTCTGAATAATTTTTGTGCTCTAGCTAAGTGATGGGAAACCACATATTTACCTTTAACATTTCCCACACTCTGTACCTTTCCAGATGCCAGCTCTGATTCCTGGACGCACTCTTCTTCATCCTTCAAAATCCAGGTCAAATGTCATCCCTATTGTTAAGTCTTCTGGGCCTTCTTTCTCATTGAATTCGTCTCTTCCTCCTTGCGTGGGGCCTTGTACGGGCCTATGTCACAGCTCAGTTTTAGGACTTACATCCTAACACAATCATGTACTTGCAAAAATGACTCTCTTTCTCAACCCCTCTTGACTGAGAATTGTTTTTTGTTCATGGATTTCATTTTTTTTTTTTTATCGTGGTAGCCTCAGGCCTACCACAGAGCTTAGACTTAGTCGGCATTGGTAAACATTCGTTGAGAGAAGAGATGTCCTGCCTTCCAGAAGTTCAGTCTCACAAAGAGAAATGAAAATTGGACAATTACAATAGATTATATATTTTTATTTTGTTTTTTAAAAGATTTGCTTATTTATTTGAGAGAGAGAGAGTGCTTGGGGTGGGGGGAAGGGCAGAAGGAAAGGGAGAGAAAGAATCTCAAGCAGACTCCATGCTTAGACCTCTCTGAGATCATGACCTGAGCTGAAATTGAATCGGATGCTTAACTGACTGAGGCACATAGGTGCCCCTCGATTATAAGTTTTTCTGATGAGAGAGCTATGAGATGCTAGGAGTCAGACAGGTAACGTATCCGTGGTCAGAGAGGGCTTCTCAGAGAAAGCGACACTTAACGAGAGTCCCAAAGGATGAGAAAAAATTTTACCAAGCAAAGCAAAGCAGCTGGAATGGGGAAGAAGGAAAGAGCTCTCCTAGGCAGAGAAAGCAGCAGCTGCAAAGGAAAAAATAGAGACTCGTCAACACAGTTGTTTAGTGGAGAACGCATTGTAGTGAAGAGTGCAGGCTCTGGAATCAGATCTTTGAGTTTAAAATTCAGCCCTACTACTTACGAGCTGTGTGCCTTTGAGAGTGAACTTAAATTCCTAAGCCTCAATTTCCTCACCTATGAAATGGGGGAAGGGGTCACTGAAAGGATTAAAAGTGATAATGTCTGTTGAATGTTCGGTAAATGTCTAACATATGGTGTGTACTCAACAAGATGTCAGAGAGTCTTTTCGCTGCTGGGGACTTGGCTGCAAGGGACAAGGGGGACTATGACGAGATGAGGTTGAAGACAATGGGAGGGGCCAGGTCAGAGACAGAGGACAGTCACTAACGCTGGTCATGTGGTTAGATTTATCTATTTGACACAGAGAGAGAGAGATCCCAAGTAGGCAGAGAGGCAGGCAGAGAGAGGGGGATGCAGGCTCCCCACTGAGCAGAGAGCCCGATGTGGGGCTCAATCCCAGGACCCCGAGATCATGACCTGAGCCGAAGGCAGAGGCTTTAACCCACTGAGCCACCCAGGTGCCCCCATAAGGACTTTTTATCCTGATGATTGTACTAGCCAGCACACGGAGCCCTATGCTCAAAGCATTTTACAATGTGTTTGTTCAGTAATATCTCACAATAGCTGTAAGAGGTGCAGTGTTACCCCACTAGGCAGATAAGGAAATTGAGGCCCAGGAAGACTAAAGACTTTGCCACGTTTGCATGTTCCAGAAGCGTTGAGGCAAGGAGGCCAGTGCAGACCAGCCGACTCTGGAATCGGGACTCTTAATCGTTTTGCTCTGGGATGCTTCCGGGTAGCAAGGCCAGCAAGGAAAGGAAAAGACTGAGGCGGTGGGTGAATTCAGGTGTGAGGTCCTAAGACTTGACTGGACAGGGCTCTGGGGGAGCAGAGGAGGCAGGAGGGCTGGGTTTCTGAGACAAGAAGGGAGGAGCTCCCAGCAGAGGGAGAGAGAGACCCAGGGAGCAGAAGCAGAGGCCCTGGTGCTCAGGTTCACCTGCTCAGCACTCCGATGGTAGAATCCCCCAGATGGATACTTGCCAGGTTCAGACCTAAGTAATTCCTAACACGGGCCAGGCCCATGGTACACACTTCGTTCATATTATCTCCTTTACCCTAAACAACAGCCCTACGAAGGAGATGTTAGTGGGATGTGCCCAGAGTCGAAAAAGCTGTCGGGGCGCCTGGGGGGGCTCAGTCGGTTAAGCACCTGCCTTCAGCTCAGGTCATGATCCCAGGGTCCTGGGATTGTGCTCAACGAGGAGTCTGGTTCTCCCTCTTCCTCTGCCACACACTCTCTCTGAAATAAATAAATAAAATCTTTAAAGAAAAGAGAAAAGGAAAGGGAAGGAAAAAGGGAAGGGAAGGAGAAGGGAGGGGAGGGGTTGGGAGGGGAGGGAAGGAGAGAGGAGAGGAGAGGACAGGAGAAGAGAGGAGAGGACAGGAGAGGAGAGGAGAAAAACAACTGTCAAGAAGGTTAGTTTGCCCTTGGTCACACAGGTAGAACCTGGGCTTTGGGCTCCTGGGGCAGCTTTGCCCACAGGAAGTGCTTGCGAGTGTGCATCCGGAGGCAGCCCTTTGCTGGGGGAGTGTGAGGGTCCTGCTTCTCCTGGTGAGACAAACACTGAAGGTACAACTTACACCCCAGAGCTACTCCCACCCCCCACCTCCCCCCACTTCTCCACCCCCTACCTCTCCCCACCCCTCGAGATCAAGGATCAGGCTGAGGCTGGGACTCCCCTCCATCCCTCTGAAGCAGAAATAACCTTTGGGTTCAAGGTCAGCCTCTCCCTTGTCCGGGTTCTTCCTCTTCCTTTTCCCACTTCTTCTCCCGTCCTGGTCTCTGCTGGGAAGGCTTCCTTAATGGGTCAACAGCCCTTGAACCCTCTGCTTTGGGGACCCCCACATGGGACACGCCTCAGGCTCTTTTTAAAAAAGATTTATTTTAGCAAGAGAGCTCGAGTGGGAGGGGCAGAGAGAAGTGAGAGAGCAAGCCAAGCAGACGGTGCTGAGCTGCTGAGGGCAGTCCGCGCAGGGCTCGATCTCACAACCCTAAGACCACATGAGCGGAAACCAAGAGTCGGACGCTTAACCGACCGTGCCACCCAGGCGCCCTAGGACGCCCTCGCCTCTTAACCACCATCCTGGGCATCATCTTCTTGCTCACTTCCCTCACTTTCCAGGAGCTGCTCACGTTCCTCCAGGGAGCAGAGACCCACAGGGCTTCGCCACCGCAAATTCCTGCGACCACCTCCCCGCCAGAGCCCAAAGTCTGAGGCTTGTGCCTCCCTCCTCCGAGCAGAGTTTGGGCTGCGGAGGCTCCGTCCAGAGTTTGCCGTTCCCAGACCTGAGCAAGCCCAGACACAGCCCACCTCCCAGGGCGTGGGACACAGTGCTATAAAGTCAGAGGTGGTTTTCAGGGCCCTGTCCAGACTTGTGGGGGTGCCGAGCCAGATGTGCAAGGGCTCAGCCCCGGTGCGTCTGGGCGAGAGAACCAGACACACCAACCCTCAGGGAAAGACGCCAAACCAATAAATAAAGGTCCCGCACCAAAGCAGAGATCCTGGACTGACAAGTGTCCCAGGGAATGTGTAGCATGGAGTTAGGCATAGCCACCTGGGATGGAGTGGAGGGATCGTTGGGCTCCGGCTCCCAGGAGAAGACACTGGGAAAGCCAGGGGTCTGACTCAGTGCTTCCCTATGTCAGGCTCAGCTCCGACCACAGCTTGCCTGGAAATCTTCTCTGATCATTTCCCCACCACTTGGTTGGGTTGGGTCCCTCTCCTCGCTGTTCCCACATCATCTCGTCTACGGCTGTAATTGCATATCTGTCTGTATATCTGACCTCGGTTACTCCACAGTCCTGTCATTTTACCTCTGAAACACCAGGACATAGCTCAGCATCTTGGACACGATGAGTGCTCCATCAATGTTTGTTGAATAAATACCCACCCTCTAGGGGTGTTTGAAGATCAAATGAGATAATGGATGAGAAAACAAACCACAAATTGTCATTATATTTATTCTTATTTTCCATGAATATATTTATGAATTTTATACAGACCGACATATCGTATGTATTAATCATACTGATAATAGTAACATGTGCCAAAGCAAAAAGACTCCTCTAGGGTCCAATGTTGAAACAGAAATACACGTGTATATTTACAACAGGGTATTCATTGCTAAATTCACACCATGAATGACAAGAAATTATTATAACCCTTAAAGATGGCAGTCGGGTCTCTAGATTATTTGTCCGAGAAGACAGATGAGAGCTAGCCTAGGGAATGACTATCACCACCTCTGCCTTTCACGTGTTTAAGACTTTTTGGTTTCCAAAAGATTTTGTATTATTGGCTCTTCCATTTGCCACATTAATTAATTTAAGAAATCCGACGTTGGAAGGGGGAAAAATGCACTGGGTCCTTCTTTTTATATCTGTGCTCTTTTCTCAGGAGACAGGAGTCCCAACAGGGAACCTTCTGGGAGTGAAGAGGAGCCTGAGGAGGGGGCCGTGTGCGTGTGGGAGCAGCTGCGGAAAACAAGGGCAGAGCCGAAGCTGGAAGCTCACCACCACACCCCTGTGGAAAGACGCCTGCCAGGAAGGCCGTCACGTTCTCCCCTGTAAGTCAGCGTCCCACCTTCCTTATCATCACCGATGCTCGCGCCCAGCCAGATCCCGTGTGATGTGCGGCACATCCGTCCCCTCCTCAGCAGGACAGACCTGCTCTCCTTCAGTCCCATCTGATGGCCCAGGACTGCGAGCAACAGGTTCCTCCCCCTCCCTCCCCCTCCCTCCCACTTCTCTCCCTTTCCCTCCCTCCCTTCCTTCCTGCTGTCCCGCATTCCCTTCTTATTTCCTTAATATGATGTTACTCTATTTAATTTTTTTGAAGAGGTAATACATTCTTAAAGTTATAAACAGATGATTATAAGAAGTTACAGGGCGATCTCTCAGGGTCTCAAGGCCTACTGTATCCCTCCAGAGATTTTTTTTAAGTGTAAATACAAGCATTAGATGGCCATAGGATTATGTGCTACCTCATTCCTTCTTAGACAAATGCTAAACACAGTGATGCACAGTGGTCTGCTCCTTAATTTTTTCAATTAATCGGTCTTCAATCATGAAGAGCTCCTTCTACCATTTTTTTTTCGTAGCTGCATAGTTTGCCAACCCACAGCTTATTTGAGTCAGACGGACATTCACAGCCATTGCCACAGTGGAAAGCCTCGGACCCACATCAGTCCCCCACCGTTATCTGTAACTAGCAGTAGAGCGGCCGGCTCAAGGGGCAGGTGGGTTCGCCAAAGGAGAAACCCCAGATTCACAAGTGAGTAATGTTTGCCACGCTAGGTCTCTCATCCAGAAGATGGGGAGTCAGCAAGTATTCACCCTGATAATCGGAAAAAGAATTCCAATGGTCTGCCTTTATTGAGCACTTAAGCCCGTGACACAAGCTCCGGAGTATGCTCCATTTTTAGTAATGAGAGAACCAAAGGCTAGAGCAGTCCAGTTCAACCCCTGGTTGAAAGTTACGCAGCAAGTGGACCGAGGTCCCAGGATGGGACCCAGACAGTCTGACTGCATCACCCGAACCCTTCACACCGCTACACAGAGGTCACAGCTTAGAAGTTCCAGAACATGCAGGCTTTGGCACCTGTCCGCTGTGAGAGCCTTGATGGGCAGGTGGGAAAGCCGAGGCCCCGGGTGAGGGGCGGGGGAGGAAACTGGTGGAAAGGCCTGGAAAGGCCTGGCTGGTGGCTGCCCTGGATTAGGACCCCCTTCTCTTGACTCCAGGCACTGGTCTCTCTTTGCACCTTGCAGCCACGCCAGTGCCGTGACCCCCTCAGCCCTGGGCTGGCGCACGGTGCGGATGACAATGGTGGCCTTGGCGCAGCCCACAGCCCAGCCGGCAGGAAGCAGCCGTGGAATCCGAGGCTGTGAGTCCCTGGCTCACTTCTCCTACGTACTCGCTAGCAGTTGTTACAGTGATGACAAAAGACACTATTTACCCAGGACCTACGATGAGCCTGGCTCTAGAAGCATATCGATTTACTTCCTCCTTAAAACAAGCTCACGACTCAAAGAGGTTCTGTGACTTGGTCACATCACAGTCAGTTTGTGGCAGAGCTGGGACTTGAACTCGGATATTTTCGATGTTAAAACCTCTGTTTTTGTTTTGTTTTGTTTAAAGATTTTGTTTATTTTTTTATTTTTTTATTTATTCAGCAGAGACAGCGAGAGAGGGAACACAAGCAGGGAGAGTGGGAGAGGGCTTTCCGTCAAGCAGGGAGCCCGATGTGGGGCTCGATCCCAGGACTCTCTCTCTCTCTCTCTCCCTCTGCTGACTGGAATCTCCGGGCAGGAGTCCTGTCTTCCTTCATGCCACATCCCAGCGCCCAGCCCGGTGCCTGTGTCCCCTCGGTCAATTTTGGCCAACCTCATCCGAGTCTGGGGGGTGGGAGGCAGCGGGTCTGATGGTTTTAGCCGGGAGACGTCCTGTGAAGACAGGGGCAGGAGCTTCAGTGCGGCCTCCTGAGGTGGGGCCCTCTCCCGGGTGCGGTTTCTCACGCGTGATGAGTCTGATCGTCTGCCCACAAGCAAAGCCATTGCCCCGCGCAGAGGGGAGTGAAGCCCAATGCAGGGGAAGTGGAGGGAAGGCTCCCGGACCGCCCAGGAAGAGGTGACTTCGGGACACGGGCTGCCTTGTTGTTTTCCATGGTTTTTCATTACTTGGTTTGAACTCCTGCAGAGTGAGAATTTCTCAGACATAGCTGGAGAATCTAATTCCGGAGTCCTTCAGCACAAAAGAATGCAGTCAAACACCTGCTCTGTGGAAGGGCGGCCGGACACTTAGCAGGCGACCTCGGCTGTGGGTACACGCCCTCCGCAGACACGGTGGCCCCAGGAGGGTAAGCGACTTGCCCGAGGTCTCTTGGAAAAGTGTCAGGAGGGGGACAGAAGCTCACACCTCCAGGCCAGCACGGATCCTACAACCCCCTGCTGACTGAAAAGTTGTGTTGAGGTAAACTGAGGAACAAAGGCAGTTTTTCTGGGGCAGCCACTGATGCAAGACCTTCATATTCACATACCACGTATGTTCACCTACAGCTTTACAAAGGTTGGAATGGTTAACTTTTGAACTGAATTTGCCCTCCAAATACCAGACCAGAAAAATCACTTATTCATCATCCTTCCTTTTGACTCATAATCCCTCAGCATGTCCTACAGACGGGAGTGTTGGTAAGCCCTGGAGAAGAGGAAGAAAATATGATGAGGTAGCACGAGGGGCTTCCTTAATCATCAGATGCCTAAGAACAAGCTTACTCAAGCTGTCTCAATGGTGAACAAGGGACTTTCTCCTCAAGGAAGGAAAGAAAATGGCTGCCATGATATTTGCCACTTAACAGAGCACAGTTTGCCAATGCGTGCCAAGCGTCCACTTGGAGGCCAAGCAACTCCACACTGTTGCTGCTGGTAGGGTTTGGTGGTGGTCGAGGAGGATGGTAGTTGATGTTAGATGGACATAGTGAAGTGAGACATGGAGAAGACAGACACGGCGACCTTGTGAAGTCAGACTCAAGGAGCCTCACTCAGAACTCAAGTTCTTTCCTGCTTCTGGAAGATTTCACAAGGCCAGGAAGCCAGCTGTCCTGGGTCAAGTGAAGGGGAGGCAGCTCCGGGACACACCCAAGAGCAGTTTCTGGTCAGGCATTCCTGGCAACATGGGGTACCTCAGCCCACCCACGCCTTGTCCACGATGAAAGCTGATAGGCAAGGCCTGCGGAATGCTGGGGCAGCGCCGTGCCTCCCTCGTGGTTTAGGGGCACTGAGAGGTCTCCTTCTAAAAATATCTCCCTCCCCTTTCCTGCCGGGGAAGCTGAAATGTTCACATGGAAGTCTTACTCCCTTGGTTTGAGGCATTATATTCCTAGTAGATCTGACTTAAAAATTAAATACCATCGTGTGCGGAACAAGCTGAGATATGATCACGCCATGACACTTCACTTGGCATTTATTTATATCCCTGCACAAACCCAAAGAAGGATTTGAAATTATCACACATTTATTTCTCAGATTAGCCAGCTGAGGGAACCAGATCTTATTTCAGCAAATCTGTGGAGCAGCTGAGAGAGGACGTTAGTCCGCCTGGGCCACCTCATTTCTCGGCTCAAAACACTCCAGGACCTTCCCATCGCTCCTTAAACAGAACCCTCCCCCAATCAGTCACCGTCTTGCTCGTTGCCCTCTCGCCTCACGCAAACACACCCAGCTTTTGTCTGCCCCCCTCTGCTGTCAGATCCTTCCCTCCACTCCTGGTTCCTCTCCTTTTTAGGCCTTGTCCTGAAATGCCACCACTCAGGTGGTCCCTTGACTTTGCCAGGTAAGATAAGTGTTTGTTCCTGTTTTTCGAAACACTGTTCTTTGGTTCACAACCTTTCTTACCATTTGGCATGTGTGTCTAAGGTGGATCCGCGTTATTTGTAGATTCTGTACTTACGAATTTGCCTACTCCCCCAAACTGATTTGTATGGCCCCAATCAATGTTTGCTGGTCTTTGGAGGTCATCTAGGGACATGCGCAGAGTGGCAAAGAGTTTGAGTCACCCAATGCATGTGTTCCCACCTGAGATCCAACAAAGCTGACACTCTGCTTCTTGTCTCAGACCTCCGACTCTAAACAAGTGCCCTTTTCGCAATTTTGTGTCACACTTTCTGCATTTTGGGGCTCGCGGTTGGTGGTTTCACTGTTTAAAATGGCCCCCCCAGCACAGGCCTGGAGACCTGTCTAGCACTCCTGAGCCCAAGATGGCTGCCATGTGCCTGGTGGAGAAAAGGTAGGTGTTGGATAAGATTCGTCCAGGCGTGAGTTCTACTGCTGTTGGCCATAAATTCAACATGAATGAACCAACAATAGATACTAAATAAGATGTCTTTCAACAGAAGCACACATAAATCCAGATTATGTAATAACTGGTGGATAAAATGTTGTGACCAGAGGCTCCTGGGAACCTGACCCTGTGTTTCCCTGGAAGCCATTGTTCGATGTTCCTCTGGCAGCTCTTGAAAACACAACCACCATGAATAACAAGAACCGCATTTGTGTCAATTTTATTACTTTCTTAGGGCTGCTGTAATGAATTTCACAAACTCTGTGGCTTAAGACAGTAGAATGGTATTCTCTCATGCTTCTAGAGGCTAGAAGTCCAAAATCAAGTTGTCAGCAGGGCCCCGCTTCTGCTAAAGGCTCTGAACAAGGATCCTTCCCTGCCTCTTCCCAGTCTCTGGTGGTTTGCTGACAATACTGGTGTTTCGTGGCTTGTGGTGGTATTTCTGCTCCAGTTATCACGTGGCTTTCTCTTGGGTGGCTCTGTCTCCGTGTCACTTCTCTTCTTGTAAGGACACCAGTCCAATTGGATTTAGGGCCCAACCTACTTCAGTATAACCTCATCTTGGAAATATATTTATTATATGTAATACACAAAAACACATGTGTTTATATTACATATTATTCATCTCTTTCTATAACCTATATATTTAATCAATATCAATCTATCCAACTACCCTGCAAACTCCATGAGGCAAGGACAATGGCTTTCTTATTCTTCTTTTCATCCCCAACACCAAGTCCAGCCTGACACAAGTCAGTAAATATTTGTGGGGGATGAATGGGGGAATGAATGAATGGATTTTAAAGCTCAGAATGTTAGACGACATTGAGCCAGCAGCGACCCAAGTCTCTGGGAGCCTAAGGCTCCTGCACACCCTTCATCCCTCTGGTCAGGCTAAGAAAGAGGCCAGGTGGGTGGGCTTCCGGTCTCAACCCCCTCCCAGATCCACGTCAGACAGTTACCGTGTTTGTACCTGTTTTATATAATCCACGTTGATGCAATATTGTGTTTATAAAGGAGCTTTAATGAGTTTTAAATGTGTGAAAAATACAGAGCTCACCTCCTCCCCTTTATAGATAAGGAAACTGAGGTCCAGAGACATAAAGGGGTTTGCTGCAGGTCACCAGGCAGTTGTGGGAGAGGCAGCTAGGTTTTTTGAGCCCTATTCCAGAACTTTCGCCTCGACGCTCACCTTCCTGCCAAGACATACAATGGGAGAATTTTGGAATTTGCCCTCCCTGGGACCCTGTTTTTCTCTCTGGAGCAACTTCTGGGAGAAGGAAATGGAGCCCGTGGCATGTGCCCCTTCCCCACAGCTCTCAAAGGCCCTTTGTGCCAAGTTCCATGGACATTCCACAGTCCTGCTCTGGGCAAATCCATCTGCCAGCAGGTCACAAGCCGTGCCTTCATCTCTGAGCCACAGTGGTTTGGCCTTTCTGTCTCTAAATGCACCCGTGGCTTTCTAGAAAGCTGAAACCAAGTGAGGGAGGTCGGACTTGGGAGGTCGGGCGCAGATGGGCTGGGGTGGGCTACCAGAGGAGAGGGGTCTGTTTTGCAGACCTGGCTTGAGAAGAAAACTGTGCTAATTATCTCCCAGGCCCAGCTGCAGAAACGCCTTAGCTCGGCAGCCGATTATAAATAGCCCAGAATGCACTCCCAGCCGCTTGAAAACAAGGATATTTTTTCCCTGGGTTAGAAGAACAGCTCTTCACAGCTTTCCCGGGCCCCCTCCTCAACCCCACCCCCAAAGAGCTGTGATTTATGTCTCAGCACCATTACTGGGACCAAGTATCACACAGCCCTGATAAACAATGATTAATTCATTGCCAAGTTTTGTGAAAAAAGGAGGCATTCCTTTGGAAGTCCTCTCTTTCATTTTGGCAGAGACATCTGACCTGGGAGACCAGAGGGGCAGTTTTGCTGTGAGTTCATTACCCTGACTTTCATCTGCCTGTCTCTGCCCTTGAATGTGGTGGGGGCTGGGGAAGGCGGCAGGTCACGGAGGCAGGGCGCAGGAGGGGGCCGAGAGGATGTGCTCTGAACTTGACTGTGGGCTGAGATGCTCCAGAAAGAAAAAGCCAAGGATGCTGGGCCAGTCCGTTTACATTCAAATGCTTTCTAGAAGGAAATCAGCCTCTCTGTGAGGAAATCAGGCCTTAATTCAAAAAACAAAACAAAAAAAAACCCTTGCACCAGCTGGCTCACTCCTTAGGACCTTAAGTTTGAACAGTAGCTCCCAATGTACAAAGCACTTTTCATGTCCTGCTCTCTTCTGACCCCTACAACAACTGTTTTATTTGTTTGTTTTTCTGGAATCAAAGACAATCCCTGCTTGTTGTAGAAAAGTTTAAAAATTTCACAGAGGCACAAAATAGGAAAAAAAAAAAAAATCCCACCCAAATCCCATCACACTGAGACAATATCCTTCCAGACTTCCCTTATTGGATTATAGATGGATATCATTTTACCTGCCTGGAACTGTATTATGGTGTTAGTTGGGCTCTTGGTAGAAATAGATGGCACATTCAAATGAGTAATTGCATAGAGTTTAATAGGGGCTGTTTTCATTGGCCTGGGTAGAGGTTAGGAAAATCAGCAAGGAATGGTGCAGGACACCAGGGCTAGCCACAAGGGGAGAGCCATTATGGCTCGTAGGTCCAACGGCCAAGGGTAGAGGGAGCAGTTACTACAAACCACAGCTGTATGAAGAGGGTCACTTGTCTTCAGTGGAGACACAGCTAGCCCCCGTCAACCAGCAGAGATAGAGCCCTGATCTCACTCTCCCCTACCCTCCAACTGCTGGTGACTTCCATTGGCCAAGTCTGCCACAGTTAGAAGGCATAGAAGCCCAATGACGGTAGTTCCCAGAGGCCAAAGCCCCAGGGCACAGGACAAGATGGAGAGGGTGGAGAGTAGACAGGAGAGATAAACAGAAAATATCTTTTACATCCTCTGTAATACTGATCCTTTTGTAGTTCATAAGCATGATGATTGGGCGTTCGTGCCGTTGTGTGACTTGTGCTTCCCTGGAAGCTTATTACAACCTCGGCCCATCACCCATCTGATGTAAAAAAATATATATATGTATATAGTACTTTTATTATTCTGTAGTAAGCCCAGAAGTTTCTAACTCAATGAATACAGATCAACATCATACTTTTTAGTGAACCTCGTATGGACATAGCAATTTTATTTAACCGAGTGCCTGTTGATGGACACACAGTTCATTTCTGATTTCTCAGAGCATAGATAACGCTGCGACGGGCAGATCTACATTTAGGAAACATGATTTTGATTTCCCTTTGACATTTTGTAGAAACTGAGGCTCATTGCCTGTGCGGCTTGCCTCCAGTCACACAGTGGTCATGTGGCTTTTCTAAATCTTCCAACTTTTCTATATTGAAAGAAAAAGGAGGAAGAAAGTAAGTTTTTAGTTTTGAAACAAAAAATTGCTTATCCGTTTGAAAGTCCTCTCACCCACATGACTCTGAAAGGGCGGGGGGGGGGTGGGGAGCTCTTAGGTCCTGGGAGCACAGGGCCTCAGTCAGTCATCATGGCGGACGAGGGGAGGAGGACAGAGGAAGTGCAAAGGGGAAACAGAAAGTGATGTCACAGGACACCCCTTCCCTGGCTTCACAGGTGTCACCTCAAGAAGTGGAAACAGCTCCAGAGGCCTCGTGGTGGTAAAGCAGGGAGGATATGGGCTCCGGAAGTGAGTGGAAAGCACAAAGCTGTACTTCCTGTCTCTGCTTCTGTCTCCTCATCTGTAGAGACGATGCTTACGATGCGGATTTGTCCTGAACGCCGCTTGACCCACACATGGGAAAGGGCCTGGTGCTTTGTCGGTCCTCAACAAATGCACATTTCATCCTTCCTTGCCCCCAATGAAATCTGATTTTTTTTAAGTTCACAAATATTTATTGAGTAGATAAATATGAAGGTAAATAAGACTCAAGGAGCTCAGAAACCAATGTGTGTGCAAACCCACTCAGTACTTGAAGATCTCTGCTTTTATCTGGATTTTGTTCCTATCTGGAATGTCCTTTCTCTTCTACCTGGTGATGTCACTTACCTCCTTCATTGTCCACTTGCACAGGAACCCAACCAAATGTGTCACTCCCTCGTCTGCACCCCCACAGCACGGTGCCCCTTCCTCTCTCTCAGTTGTCATTGGTGTAGACAAGTGACTAAGAGTTTTGGAGTCCAATGGGTTGGTCTCTGTCCCAGCTCTGCCACTCACCACCCTGGGGTGTCTCAGTGTCCTCATCTCAGAAATAGGAAGGCCATCACCTACCCCAGAGGGTAGTTGCAGGAACCTGAAGGGTCTAGACACGCACAGCTCAGAGAACAGGGCCTGGCACAGACGAGGCCCTCCTCAGTCAGCACTGGAGTTGAGACTCTTCATCACTGCCCATCTGGCTCCGAGCAGGAGCTCCGTGGACGTTTGTCAAAAGAATTCATGATGTGTATTCCTTGGCAAAATAGCAGGATAAAAGAAGATTCCAAAACGGTCCAGAATCAAGAACTCACAGAGGGACGAGGTGCACGGCGGCACACGCTGTGTGGGGAGAAGAGGTGTCTCTGGCGTGCAGCCTGAGGAGAAGATGCAGGTGGGCCGGGGCCCTGTCAATGTGCAGGGACTCACCAGTGGGACACAAAGGAAGAACAGAAGGAGAGGGGGCTACTGAGTTCCAGTGTCAGCCCCTCGGAGCCGTGTGACTTTGGACAAGGCCCTTTACCAGAGAGGCTGGCCTTCTTTGTAAGCGAGGATAAATAGCCCCCTTCGCACAGAGCTCTGTGAGGACTCGAGGGGCTAAGCTAACACCCCAGGCCCACAGTGAGAGGCAGGCTGGCTACTCGGCTTTCGTTATTCTCATCGCCCCACTAGGCGACATGATGACTGCCCTCCGCTTGCTGGGGGTCCTGTGAGCTCTCTGATCCAGGAGTTAGGGGTTGGACACCGCCGTCCGCTGCAGTGCTTAAGGCTGGGGGGCTGTCCTGCCGGGGGGAGCCTGGGCCTGCCGAGGGCCAGCTTCCCGCTACCAGCCCATCTGCCGGGGCTGCTGCGGCCAGAGCAGTGAGGCGGAAACAGGCAAGGAGTCTTCAGTGTCTGAACTAGATCCCAGCCCGGGCACTGACTTTCTGCTTCCCCTGGGGTCGCCAGAGACTCCATCAGCTTGCCTGTCTCCTCTGGCCTCCCCCCAGAGCAGCCACTGGGCCTCTTGGTTGCCATGGACACAGTGTCCCTCAGTGGCCTGGCCTCGGCTCTCTGCCTCCTAGGTGTTCTTCCTGACCCAGAGCCCACCCACCAGCCCTGCTCCAACGCTACTTCCTACTCCCCCACGGGAAGTCTCCCTTTCCATTCATTCATTCAAATAACTAATACCTATCAATCTGCTGCCTACGAGCCCTGCCAGGTATCACTTTAGGTTCCATAGACACGGAATTGAACAAAACATTAGAATCCCTGCCCTCATGGAGATTAAAGTCTAGAGAGGAAGAGAGATAATAAGTAAATGAATTAATATGTATGTATATATAATACAAAGGAAGTCATGAGAAGTGGCTTCTCAGAGGAGGTGACATTTGAGCAGAAGCTGACATTGTAATGAGGGAACCACCCCATAGGTGTCTGCAGGAAGCTTCCAAGTCCAGGAACAGCGTGCGAAGACCTCGCATCAATGGCACACTCAGTGGTATGTGAGGAGCAGCAAGGGGCCAGTAGGGTTGGGGTACAAGAAATGAGGGGGTCACAGGTGTATGAAGAGATTGGACTGATATCAAGGGTCAGATAGCATATGGCCTAGGAAGACATGTCAAAGACACTGCATTTTATTCAAAGGGACGGGAAGCTGCCGCTTCTGGAGGATTCGAGTGAGGGCAAAGGCTGCTCTGATTCCATTTTACAAGTTTTGCTCTGGATGCGGTGTGGAGGATTAGGGGTGACAGTGGTGGGCGGGGAGTGGGGGGAGATACAAGTGGACACAGGCTCTTAGTTAAAGTCCATTGCAATGACCCATGCGAGATGAAGTAGTTTGGACCCGAGAGCCAACGATGTCTGTGATGACAAATGCGTGGACCCAAGATGTCTTTTTTTTTTTTTTTTAAGATTTTATTTATTTATTTGTCAGAGAGCCCGATGTGGGACTCTATCCCAGGACCCTGAGATCATGACCTGAGCTGAAGGCAGAGGCTTTAACCTACTGAGCCACCCAGGCGCCTCCTAAGATGTCTTTTGAAGAATCGGTCAGTAAGCCCAGCCGCTGAGTAGGAAGTAGGGGGTAAGTAAATGTCCTGTTCCAAGAACAACTCTTGGTCTCTTGGCCTGAGCTGGATGGGGGTGCCTTCTCCTAAGATGGTGAAGCTAAGGAGGGAGAAGCTATTTGGATAAAAGTCACAGTCTGGTTCTGAAAGTCTGAGAGGTGTATCAGCCAGGAAAGAGGAAACGCCAGGTCTTTGAATCTGGAACTCAGGAGGGCGGCGGACTCCGGAGACAAGAGGCCGAGGACATGCGCACGGCGAAGGGCCTGAAGGGGATTCCTGGAGAGCGAGATAGGTCGGAGGGAGAAGGCTGAAACCATGTTCACTAAAAGGAAAATAAGGAACGGAATTCTAGAAGCTGAGTGAAGAAAAATTTCTAAGTCAGTGTAGTAGGGAGAATAATGGCCCCTGAGAGATACTTTCTTGCTAATCCCCGGACCTCGTAGATACGTTACTGAACCTGGGCAAGAGATGGCACAGCTGTGGCAGGATTGTGTAACTCCTCAAGGCCAGGAGATTATGTTCTGCAAGCGGGCCTTAGACTCAGAGACCCTTCCCTGGCTAAGGCCAGAGGCAACAGGACCGCAGAAGAACGGCCAGACAAGGTCAGTGTTCCGCAAACCAAGACAGGTGAGCAGCCTCTAGAAGCTTCCAGAACCTGAAAAAGGCAAGGAAATGGATTCTCCCCCAGAGCTTCCAGACAGAGACAGAGCCCAGCCTGTAATTTAGCCTAATGAGACCCCTCTTTGACCTCTAACCTACAGATCTGTAAAGTAAGAAATTTATGTTATCCGAAGCCAGGAGATTTGCGGTGGTCACCACAGAAACTAATGAAATGAGGAAGTGATCAGCCAGTCAAGTCACAGTCCAAGCTTTAGGAAAAGGAGAATGAAAATTTCCAGTGGTTCGGGCAACGAGGACATCCTGGGGACCTTGATCA
>CM053606.1:150910563-150944470 GCA_028646535.1 Procyon lotor | reverse complement strand
TTGTTTGTATTTCTTTGGCGTTGGTTGTGATTTCTCCTTTTTCATTTATGATTTTATTAATTTGGGTCCTTTCTCTCTTCTTTTTGATAAGTCTGGCCAAGGGTTTATCAATTTTATTAATTCTTTCAAAGAACCAGCTCCTAGTTTTGTTAATTTGTTCTACTGTTCTTCTGGTTTCTATTTCATTGATTTCTGCTCGAATCTTTATTATTTCTCTTCTTCTGCTGGGTTTGGGCTTTCCTTGTTGTTCCTTCTCCAGCTCTTTTAGGTGTAGTGTTAGGTTGTGTATTTGAGATCTTTCTTGTTTCTTGAGAAAGGCTTGTATTGCTATATACTTTCCTCTCAGGACTGCCTTTAAGACTGATAATGAGAATAAGGGAGAAAATGCATATAACATGCTTAGCTTGGAACACAACCTTCCAGAAGGTCTCAGTGAGGGCAGACAGCCCAGTGGGTCATTCAGCCTGTCCCCAGTCTTCTCCGAAGACAAGGCACTCAGACCCTGTATTCTATATTCAGACCAAGTGCAAAGCTGCTCTTATACTCTCACTGGTGCTGAAGGTAAAGAGGAAGGAGGTCCACGCTTAGGAAGCATTTCCTATGTGCCAGGCATGACCATAAACGACTCAGAGAAACTAGGGGCCTTGTCCATACCACGCAGAGGAAGTGACCGGGATTTGAAACTGGAGTCTGTCCAACCCTGTGCACTGTGACACAAGAGAATTTCATATCTGTGGAAATAGTTTCCATGCCCTCCTTGGTACCTTCTCTTCTCCAGCGAAAACATTCCCGAGGTCTCAGGAGCGATGGTTTTGTGCTCTTCCACCATCTTGGCCTCTTTCCTCCAACTGTGCTTTCATTTGTCACTGTCTCCCTTCAAAAAATAGCCTCTAGACACAATATTCCCATTGTTTTCTGACCAATGCCAAACAGAAACACATTCTCACCTCCTTTATCATAGCTGCTATGTTTCTGCTAATAAAACCTAAGACAATGAGGCCCCCTGGCCATCACTTTATGTGGATGGCTCTCTCTTACTCACTATATTCAGCCTGTGAGAATAATATGCCCCTGATGCTCTGAACATTTGCAGAAGTCATTGTGGATTTTCGTTGCAATAATGGAACCCTTCCCAGCTAGTTTAAGCCATCAGGCATATTTTATGCGGTAGCTCGCAGAATCTCTAGCAGGGCCAAAGATTCCAGCCCAGAAGCAGCACAGCCAGGAACAATTTGTGAAGTACCCTTGACTGGGTTTCTCCACTGGAGTCATGGCTGCCATTGGCCAAGGCGTCACCACCCTCACATTGCCCATGCTGGCATGGAGCACTGTCTCCATGACATCTGAGATTTGGGTCTCCCACATGGGGGCAACTCCTTCTTCACTTCAGTTTCTTTCAACTAAGCCTCCCTGGGCATATGCCAGGGGCTGAATGAGTTAACACGTGTGTAGCCAGCCTCCAAGATGGCTCCAGTGATCCTCCCCTCCCCGTGTTTGTGTCCTTGTGTGGTGCCCGCCCACACTTGATGGGGCTGCTTGGTGTGACCAATAGGATTTTGCAAAAATGATAGGTGTGACCTCTGAAACTAGGTCCTAGAGGACATTACAACTTCCAGTCTGTTCTCTTGGAGCACTCACTCTAGGAGAAGGTTGCCATGGGTCATGAGGCTACTCAAGCAGCACTCCGAATTGGCAAGGAGGTTGCTATGCAAGGAATGAGAGACTCCTGCTGACAACCTGCCCAAATGAGCCAGGCCTGTGAGGGACTCATGTTAGAGATGGACTCTCCTGGTGGAGGGCGGACAACTGGGCAGCTCAGTCGGTTAAGCATCTGCCTTTGACTCAGATCATGATCTCAGAATCTTGGGATCGAGCCCTGCAACTGGCTCCCTGCTTAGTGGGAAGGGAGAAGGGAGAAGCCCTGGCTTCTCCCTCTTGTTCCGCTCCTCTCATGTTCTCTCTCTCTCTCTCTCTCTCTCAAATAAATAAATAAATCTTTAAAAAGAAGAAGGAGGAGGAGGAGGAGAAGAAGCAGAAGAAAGGGACCCTTGGGTCCCAGACAAGCCTTCAGATGATGCAATCCAGGCCGCCATCTTGACTGCAACCTCCCGGGGGACCTTGAGCTAGAACCACCCAGTTAAGCGGCTCTCAGACACCTTATCCACAAAAACTACAAGAGATATAAATAGTATTTGATATACATTGTTTAAGTTTTGGGCTAATTTGTTATTACAAAGCAACGGAAAATTAAGGCAATAGACATAAAGACTTAGAACATGGCCTAGCATGTGGTCGGCATTCCTTCAAGGTTGTGCATGCTTTCATCCTTACTCACCTCCGGGCCAAATGTCCAAAGCCATCACCTGAGCAACCTGGGGAGTCTGGAAAAGGGAAAAGAATGCCAATTTCACTTAATCTTCATGGCAATCCTATGACTAGGTCTATCGGTCTCTTCACTTCACAGATGATGAGAAGCTGAATCACTTGCCGAGGGATCTGATGACCAAGAGCCAGGAGAGGATCTCTGGGTGTCTGAGTCCAGCTCACCACGGCGGCAGAAACCGAGGGAGGCGGGACCTCACGGTGGGAGCGCCCAACCTTGTGAATTGTCACTTTGTATGTCTTTGTAAGAATGACATGTAGAAGCTGGGAGGATGAGCAGAAGCAAAAAGGGGGAGAAGCTGGAAATTACAACTCAACCCTATGAGACCCGGGAAAAATGCTTTTGACACCAATTTCTTCACCACCACCCCCTGGGCAGAGATGTCGCAAGGACCCACGGTAATTCAGCTGGTAGGAAGAATTCGGAGCTGACAACCTCGAATCAACCCCGTATCGAAGATTTTTCTGATTAAGGTGCAGGCTGTCTGGGAAATTTCCAGTCCTCCCAGGAAGCCCCCAGGGCTCCTTGTTAGGCTCGGCTGCCTTCCTCACACCACATTTGAGCTGCCAGCCCTGGCTGGATCTTGGGGGTGGGGGCCCTGTCCCCCACCCAGAGCCAGCCCTGAAGTGACACTCAAGCCCCCTGCCCCCATTTCTTTGCTGTCTCCAATCATTGCAAGCTGTCTCTTACTAATTGCTGTGGGGTGAAGGAGCAAGATAGAAACATCGGAGAGTTGTGGGGAAAGAGTTCCAGGAATTGATAGCCTAGAACAATGGAAAAAATAGAGATTTGAAGACAGAACTACCCTGACTCAAAGCCTGACAAAATCATATTGCTATGGCCCTGGGTGAGCAAACTAACTTCCTTGGGCCTCAGTCATCAGAAAACTCGGGAGGCCCCTTTGGGGAGGGCAATTCAGCAAAAGCTACCCAAATCTACAGCACATATGCTCCCACCACCAAGAAACTGCCCTAGAGGAACACGCTCACCTACACTCAAGGGTCGGTGCACAGAAGTCCATGGTGACATAGGCTGTGACAAAAATTTGCAAATTCCCATTCCTCTGGAAATAGGTAAACAAATCACGGAGCACCCAGAAGATGGAATTGCTCGGCAGTTGTCAAAGAGAGTGAAGCAAAAACAAAGAGACTCTCTCAGCAGCTCATGTCTTCTCCCGCAGTTTCCTGTGCCGTCCGCCCTTCCCGGCCTCCTTCCGGTCGCCCCAAGATCGCTCTGTCTGCCCCCACACCTAGCGGAGCCCCTGGAAACCAGGGGGGGGGTTCCACAAAGAGCTGGCGATTCGTGGAATGACACAGAGCTGGGGCCACGCTTTCTGAGAGACGGCCTTCGGACCTTTCTGGATAAGCCAGTGGCAGAGTGAGGAGGGGACCCCAGGTCTCAGCTTCTATTCCCGTGCTCCCCTGGGAACCCGGGCTCTCCTCATGCTCTTTCTTTATTGCAACGGCCTTAACTGAAGACTCTGCTTCCGTCTCTTCCCCTCCATCCGTCCTCCATGTTGCTGGCAGAAAGCAGCTCTCCTCACCCTGCTCCAGGCGGTCACAGAGGAAGGTTCTCGGGCACCAGCCGGGCAGACACACACTCCTGCCCCAGCCCCACATTATCCCCTGCTAATCGCCTTTAAGAAGATCCTTTGCTCCAGCCACCCTTGTCCCAGCCTGAGGTTCTGCCTTTGCCTCCGTGTGTACCATTTTCTTCTATAATACACTCTCCCTTCCCTCGCTCTGCTTCCCTGCTGGGACCCTTGCTCCACCTCTGACACCACCTCTGGGAAGACTACCCAGATCACAGTCTCCCCCGCCATTCCCACCACCCCTCTGGCTAGGAATTCCTGGGGAACCATGTACAGGACTGGAACCCCCATTAGGCAAGGGGAGTCATCCCTACTGAGTCTTAGTCCCCACCCCCACCCCCGGGGACCTGGCATTTCCAAGGCAGCAGGTGCTCAATAACTATGTGAAAAAATGATTAATGAGTAAACCAGAGCAACGGATTACTCCAGGAATAATTTCCAAGCGAATGAAAGAGTAGATGAATGAATGGCCTTGAATTTATGAAGGAATGATAATAACCGACCCAAGTTTCATGGCCGCTGGTCCCTTTTCTCCAGACAATTAAAGTCAACAATGCAAAGTTAGTCTTGGTAAAGTGACAAGCTGAGGATGTAATTTCCTCAGGATCACATGAGTTCACCCCCAGTAGAGAAGTATTAGCAATAGCATTTACAGAAAAAGAAACACAGGTAGCCAAAAAATATGAAATTACGGTCGACTTCACTCAGGATTTTTAAAAATGTCATTTAAAACAAGACATAGATTTTTTTTTTTAAATGTCTAGTGCTTAGTGGGTAGAGGAAGGAAAACAGGTAGTCTCAAATACTGTTGGGGGGACTGTTTTTATAGCTAATGCCTACAGAGATCAACCCAGAAATAACACCTCAAAATTTTTAATCTTTAAATGTGTTTACCCAGGCACCTGGGTGGCTCAGCTCGTGAAGCATCTGCCTTCAGCTCAGGTCATGGTCCCAGGGTCTTGGAATCAAGCCCTGCGTTCGGCTCCCTGCTCAGCGGGGAGCCTGCTTCTCCTTCTCCCTCTGCAGCTCCCCCTGCCTGTGCTCTCTCTTTCTCTCTTTCTCTCTCTGTCCAATAAATAAATAAGATCTTTTTAAAAAATTAAATAAATGTGTTTATCCTTTGACCTTGCAATCCCACTTTGAAGAATTAATCCCAAAGAAATAACTGCAAAACCACAAAGACTTATGTATAAGAATTGTTATTTCAGGGGTGCCTGGGTGGCTCAGTGGGCTAAGGCCCCTGCCTTCGACTCAGGGTCCTGGGATCAAGCCCCATATCGGGCTCTCTGCTCGGCAGGGAGGCTGCTTCCCCCTCTCTCTGCCTGCCTCTCTGCCTATTTGGGATTTCTCTCTCATTGTCAAAAAAATAAATAAAATCTTTAAAAAATGAATTTTTATTTCAATATTGTTTGGAAAAATGACAAATGGGAAACAATATAAAAGTCTATCTCCATGGTCTAGTTAAATAAATTGTGTTTCAGTCACACAGTGAAACCATGTGCCATTAGCAGATATCAGTCTGTAGAGATAGAATACAATGCTCCTACATCACTAAGTGGCAAAAAGAGATGAAAAGTGATATGGTCCTTTTTATTGACTGTCCGTGTATATGTTTATTTGTGAATAGCAAAATTAAGGCAGCCTGATCACCAATGGTTGGGAATATGAGGACTGTTGCTTTTTCTATTTTACACACTTCCATAGTTTCTGAAAATAATCACTGATTACTTTTTTTAAAAATAATGCTATTTTATTTTTTCAGTGTTCCAAGATTCATTGTTCATGCACCACACCCAGTGCTCCACGCAATACGTGCCCGCCTCAATACTCCCCACCAGGCTCACTCAGTACCCTACCCCTTCCCCTCCAAAATCCTCAGTTTGTTTCTCAGAGTCCACAGTCTCTCTTGGTTCATCTCCCCCTCCGATTTCCCTCAATTCACCCTTCCCTTCCCTCTCCCAATGTCCTCCATGTTTTTCCTTATGCTCCACAAAGAAGGGCCACATGCACCCCAATGTTCGCTGATTATTTTTATAGAAAGAAAAACATTCAGAGAGCCCAAGAGGCAGGCAGAGGTCCTGGCTTGGGTCCTTCAAGCTTTGGCCCTGCTTCTTCCTGGTCCTGACCTCTACTCTGTCTCTGTCCAAGGACTCAGCCCCTGGGAAAGGCCGCCCTAGACGACTTTCTAAAACAATGAAAACAATGGTGCTTCCTACAGAATGGAGTATTCTACAGAATGAACCTTGGGCCCCCTTCACAGCCCACATGAGGGAGCGGAGTGCATGAAGGTCCTACAGCTTGGGGAGGGGGGAACTGCACAGGGTGGACCCTTGGGACAGACTTCCTCTTCCGCGGCCTTGCCCAGCTTTGTTCTAAGGTCAAACTGCCTGTGGCTACTGCCCTTGTAACTTGCCAGCTTCATCCACAGCCCCAGGGTATGAACTAATAGGGCCTGGGCAGGGTTCCCAATCAACCAGAATGGGGGAGGAGGAGGGGTTGTTATTTTAACCCAAAATCTCCATGGGAAGGAGGAAAAATAGTTAAAATAATATTTGCTAATATTTCATAATTGTTATGCCTGATTCTGTGTTGATTAAGCCTTGGGGTCAGTGGCTTTGGACAAGAACCTAATCTCTATGAACCTCAGGTTTTTCCATCTAGGAAACGTTATGGTAACGCCTATCTTTTTGGGTTGCTGTGCAGAATAAGCAGATTATGCGGGTAAAATACTCAACTCAGTGCCTGGAGTACAATAATTGATCAATAAGTCGTCAATGTTGTATCATTCTTGTTGCAGTTACACTTTGATCTATAGAAGGTGACCTGCCTTCTTTACCTTCCCCCCCCCTCCAGCTGATCCATTTCAGTGGGGAGAGTGGCTAGCGGCAGGGGGACCTTCCTCCACACGCCTTATGACAAATACAGGTGGAAACCAACCGATTAGAATGTCAAGGAGGAACTCAAACTCCATGCTAACTGAGGTTGTGTCTGAAAGGAAGTGGAAGGAGAGCAGCCAGCTGAGAGATGCCACAGACTTGAAGGTAAGTGTTGGGGGTGGAACTGTGTCCTCCCAAAAGATGTCGAAGTCCTAACCCCCAGTACCTGTGAATGTGACCATGTTTGGGAACAGCGTCTTGGAAGATGATTAAGTTAAGATGAAATCATTAGAGGAGGCTCTACTCCAAGAGGACTTACACCCTCACAAAAAGGGGGAACTGGGACACAGAGACAGAGACGCACACAGGGAGAACGTCATGTGAAGATGAAGGCAGAGATCAGGGCGATGCACCTGTAAGCCGGACAACACCAAAGATTGCTGGCAACCACCGGAAGCCAAGAGAGAGGGATGAACAGTCTCCCTCACCACCCCGAGAAGGAACCCATCCTGACAGCTTGATCTCGGACTCCCAGCCTCCGGAACTGTGAGACAATCCATTTCTGTTGTGTAGGTGACCCCCCCCCCCAACCATGGTCCTCTGTTACAGCAGCCCTGGAAGGCCATACAGAAGCCCTGAATGGTGGGGTCTGGTGACAGAGGACAGACCTCTGCCTCTTGACAGCTATGGGACTCTTGACAAGTTACCTCCTCTCACTAAGACTTGTGCCTTTATCTGTGAAATGGGGTGAACTCTAGGGACCACCTCCTGAGGTTGAGTGAGATACTGCATGGAACACTCCAGACCCAGTCCCTGACACATAAATGCTCAACATCTGTCACAAATGTGCAAATTGGTCACCACAGGGGACCCTGGGGTGTAGGGGAGCTCCTCTCCATAGAAATCCTAAACTCCTCGTACGCAGGGCACGAGCCTTCATACGGACTCCCCAGGGACACCGGGATGGTTCTCGGGATTCCACAAATGCTCAGCAAATACTTCTTACTCAATAACATGTCTTCTATCTTAGGATTGTATCAGAGTAAATTCTAGAGTAAGAGCTGATGTCTTTGCATCCTTGGTCAGAAGACCTCACCCAAGACAGTCAATGAATATTGATGGCTTAGTATTGAATGAATGGATGAACTTTATGGGGCGCATGATTTGGCTTGTAGTGGGCTTGAAACTATGGTGAGGTATGGTGTTTTATCAAGAAACAATTGAGCCACCACCTGCTATTGATCTTGGCATCATAATAGACTGGAGAAGTACAAAATAATAAGCTAAGGATTATTAAACATTTACTGTGTCACATGATGACCTCAAGGCAGATTCTCTGTTGCCTTTCTCAAAACATTATGAAGTAACTATAGTTCTTACCTTCATTCTGCCCATGTGGAAAACTTTTAAAGGTCACAGTAAGGAGGGGCACTATGGTGGCTCAGTTGGTTAAGGGTCTGACTCTTGATCTCAGCTCAGGTCTTGATCTCAGGGTCGTGAGTTCAAGCCCCACATTGGTATGAGTATGGAGCCTACTTAAAAAAAAAAAAAAGTCACAGCAAGGAAAGGAGAGTCAGGATTTAAATTCAGGAATTTTGATCCCAGGGTCCATACACTTAACCGTTATGGCTCCCTCCCTTTCTCTTACTAAGTATGTGGAACTCCAAGAAGGCCCTAAAATCTAGAGCCACTGTGAGGCTGGCAGGGGCCTTAGCAAGCATTTAATCCAAAATCCTGTAAGAAAATGAAACCGAGGACCAGAGAAGGTGTGACTAACGTTATGATGAGAATGTGACCCACCTAGTACTTGAAGTTGGGTCTCCGGACCCGCAGCTTGGGCTGGTGTGCTTTGGTGGGAGTGGGGACGTGGGCTGTAATTAATCATTCACCCAAGGCCCTAGGTCTGCATCCTACAAATGGGCAGGGAAAGTCAGGGAGGTGTGGGAACATGGGCCGCTGTCCACAGGGAAGACTTGAGCCAGGAAGGACCATCCAATTGAATGGGCTGCATGTCCATCTTTCCCTCCTCAGGGACTGCCCTCCTGCTGTTCCCACCTCCTCTGACTTTGAGTCCTGTCTCTCTGGGCCAAGTGTAAATGGGATCCCATGAGCATAGGGCCCAGGGTTTGCTCGACGTTACTCAGGACACAGGCGTGACCGTGTGTGGGCTCTGCTGATGCAGAACATCAGGGGGCAGCTAGCCCTACTCCTAAAGGAGACAAAAGGATCCTTATCGTGCCCCTTGGAACCTTAGGAGGCTGGAGCCAATGGCGTAGAAGTCCAGATGGCACATCTCAGTACAGGGAAAGAGCACTGATGACCATTCCCCATATTTCATGACATGCTGTGTGTTGCACTTGACCTCTCCCCTTTCCTCCATCCTTTCTCCACGTGGCCTTATCTTCCTGCAACAGCCCCAAGGTTGTAGCTCTGGGTCAGAAACTGGCAGTGGGGCTGGAGGGCTCTGAGCACAATAACCCGGGACCTGATTCCTCTGAAAACCACTCATGGAGGGTTCTTCCAAAGACCTGGGGTCCTTACAGAATGTTCTAGGAATAGCAGTGGTCTCTTTGGACCCCAGACAGTTCCTGAGCCCTCATGCAGCTGCCTGCATCTGGGCTTAATACGCAGGGAAACATGGCGAGAACAACTGGTAGGTGTGAGCTTCTGTGGATCACTTCAAATCACCCCGTGATTGTCCACTCGCTGGCAAAGCAGCACAGCTCTGACTGGTGGAGTTGGTTCGCTGCATCCCACTAGAGTCAGGAAACATTAGCCCTGAAATGGGGCACAAATGGTGGGGTTGTTGACCTACTTTCTTCTGTCTCACATATGGGCCTTCCACCCACAAAAACACACTTGCAAAGAGAGGTCAGATTCTTGGAAGTTATTAATAGAAAGGCTTATCAGTTGGTACTCAAGTTCAATCTTTTCTTTACAGGAGGAAACAGGCCCAGAGACAGAAAGCGACTTGTCCAAAATCACACAGCTAGTATCAGAGGCAGCAATAGAACCGGGGAGTCCTGGGTCTCAGTGAAAGTGGACACAACTTCTGTCCTGGCACCGGAAATTTCACTGTTAGGAATTGTTACTCTTGTTTTCATAGTATTTGGTGGTCTGAGTTAGGGATACAAGCAGTTAAATGAATACATTAACATAACTATAGAAAAAAAGAACTTTAAAGACCAATTGTGTTTATAAAGCCTTTAAAATTTCTCTTTTGTAATTCTTTGTCTTCTCCCCAATCTCATTCCCTCCCCTGGCGGTGTTCGATGATAACAAAAGCATTGAACAAATGTTCGATGATAACAAAACCTTCCCAGACATTTTCCATGCATTGAGAAATACACTTACAACATGTAATCAGATTTTTAAATATACTTACATGTTACAGTATGTATTGTAAATATAGGTATGTTATTTAAAATCCCAATTTAGAGGCACCTGGGTTGCTCAGTCGGTTAAGCATCTGACTCTTGGCTTTGGCTCAGGTCATGATCTCAGGGCTGTGAGATCCAGCCCGAGTCCCGCTCCACGCTCAGCGGGGAGTCTGCTTGAGATTCCCTCTCTCTCCCTCTTCCCCTTCCCCCTGTTCTTTCTCTCTGTCTAAAATAAATAAAATCTTTTTTAAAAAGTAATAAAATACTGGAGTGCCAGGGTGGCTCAGTGGTTTAAGCGGCCACCTTTAGCTCAGGTCGTGATCCTGGGGTTCTGGGATTGAGCTCCCTGCTCTGTGGGGAGTCTGCTTCTCTCTCTCTCTCTCCCTCTCTCTCTCTCTCTCTCTCCCCCAAACCCTCCCCTGCTTATGCTCTTGTTTCTCTTTTTGTCTCTCTCAAATAAATAAATAAAATCTTTAAAATAATAATAAGAAGAAAATCCCAATTTATATATTACTCCATTTGTAAAGATAAGATCAAATTATACTGTTTGGTTCACTTAATCTTGTATTTTGGAGCTCTTTCCACGGTCCTGCTAGAACCCTGGCATCTTGTCCGTGGCTCCCTAGGATTCCACTGCATGGATGTCCCAAATATATATTTAGCCATTTGTCTACCCTCAGACATTCAAGTTGTTTCCCATCTTTTTCTATTATAGTCATAGCCACAACGGACTTCCTTATATACAAATCTCTGGGAGACGAGCCAATGTTTCTGCAGAAGAGGTATCTAGAAGTGAAAAATGTGAGATCATTTGTTTAAAGAAAGTCTCCCTTTTAACTGTGACAAGTCACCTTAATGTTTTGCAAAGGCTTCTCTTCTGAACCTTTGAGGGTCTGCAACAGCTGTACATTTTCACTGAGAGTCACCGCGGCGGTCCCGTGGAAACGCGTGATTCCTACTTTACAAAACAAGACTGCAGCTGAGATGTATTAACTGAAGTCAGCACAGCTGACATCACCAAGCCAGACTGGCTCTCCCGGGGGGTGTCCTCTCGGGCTGGCTTAGCCCTCTTGTGCAGGCCCCAATGGTGAGCCCCGTCTGGCTGAGGCAGGGGGGCTCACCAGGTCGGGTGGCCAGAATTCTGCGACTGAAGGAGCAGAGGAGCCACAGCCCACGGTCTGATGTGGGGGTGTGCGGAGACAGCCCCGCCCAGAACAGTGGACACGTGAAGGATACAAGCCCTGAGCTAGAGAGATTTGGGTTCAATATTGTGGTTCCAGGATAGGACAGGCGTCAGAGAAATGAGGACACCCGGTGCCGTGTAGCAGAAAAAGTATGGGCTCCGGGGTCCAACAAACCTGCATAGAAAGCAAGCGCCTCTGTTAATTAGCTGTGTGACTTTGGCACGTTTCTTAACTTCCCCGAATCTCCATTCTCTTCATCCATAAAATGAGGATTAAAAAAATAACTGCTTTGCGGGCTAATTGAGAAGTTTATAGGTAATGAAATAAGGCTCCTAGCATAGTGTCTAGCTCTCAAGATCCGTAGCTGATCTTGCTGTCATTACGTTTTACTCTCGGTTGACACTCTTGTTTTCTACTTTGCTAAGAACATGGAAGCCATGAGAAAACAGCCGCATATTCCAGGCATCAACCACTGGCCCTTCCTACATCCGCATCCACAAACTCTACCTTCCCCCAATGAGCCAGTGTTTCCAATGGTACACAAGATCCAATCCCCCCATCTACCCAAGATCATCACTCAGCAATTTTTCATTTTCACTTGTTCTCTCTCTACGAGATCAGTCCCATCAAATGAAAACATGCTGCTATTTCTCCCATCCTTTAAAACAAAAACAGAAAACCTTCTCATGATCTCACTTCTGCTGCCAAATACTCCCCCACATTTTTTAGGCTTCCCTTTGTGGCAAAACTTTTCTCCGCCTCATTCAGCACTTACACTTCTGCGTAGGTACCCAAAAGATTTGAAAGCAGGGTCTCAAAGAGACATTTACAGGCCCATGTTCATGGGAGCATTACTGACAATGGCCAAAATATGGAAGCAACCCAAGCGTCCATCAGTGAATGAATGGATAAACAGAATGTGGTATATGCACACAATGGGATATTTAAAAGGAAGAAAGTTCTGATTCATGCTACATCATGGATGAAATTTGAGGGCCTTATGCTCACTGAAAGAATCCAGTCATGAAAAAAGCAAATATTGCTTGAATTATTTAGAATGGCTAAATTCATAGAGAGAGTGGAATGATGGGTGCCAGGGGCTCAAGGGGAGGGGGAACAAGAAAGTGCTGTTTAATGGGTGCATAATTTCAGTTTTGCAAGGTGAAAGCAGTTTTGGAGATCGGTTGCACATCGGTGTGAATACACTTAACATTACTGAGTTGTAAACTCATGTAAATGTGGTTAGGTTGGTAAATTTTATGTTCTGCGTATTTCACCATAGTCAAAAGTCAAAAAACTAAACGAAAACAAGGGTGCCTGTGTGGCTCAGTCATTTAGGTGTCTGCCTTCCACTCAGGTCCTGATCCCAGGATCCTGGGACCGAGCCCCTACTGGGGCTCCTCACTCAACGGGGAGCCTGTTTCTCCCTCTGCCCCTCCCCCACTCATTCTCTCTCTCTCTCTCTCTCTCTCTCTCAAATAAAGTCTTAAAAAAAAAAAAAAGAGGGGCACCTGGGTGGCTCAGTGAGTTAAAGCCTCTGCCTTCAGCTCAGGTCATGATCTCAGGGTCCTGGGATCGAGCCCCGCATTGGGCTCTCTGCTCAGCAGGGAGCCTGCTTCCCTCTCTCTCTGCCTGCCTCTCTGCCTACTTGTGATCTCTCTCTCTCTCAAATAAATAAATAAAATCTTTTTTAAAAAATAAAAAATAAATTAAAAAAAGAACCCTTCTCTGCCTCTGACTTCTCTCCTCCTTCTTCCTTCAGTACACCCCATCAGTATTTGTACACTCCTCCTCCCCAATCTCCTTTCTTAGCTTGGAGGCTGCAACACACACCTTCAGGCCTTCCCTTCCACCCTTTTCTACCCCACTGTGTTTTTTCTTCCCAATGTGTGCAGAAGGTGACACTTCCGACTCCATTTCTGAATTACTGAGATAGCCTGCTAGCTAGTCTCATATTCCTGCTTCTCCCATCACCTCTAGATCCACTCCCAACTCAGCCGCCAGTGGGATCCCTTTAAAGCATGCCAGGCCGTGTCACTTCTCTGAGTGAAGCCCCTGGTGGCCCCATTTCTTTCATAATGAAAGTCCATGTCAGTACATACCCCAAACCATCCACCCTCCAACCCCCTCCTCCCCAGGCCACCCTGAACTTCCCAACCTCCCCTCCCCCCTACCTTGATCTCAGGCATCAGCCCCACTGGCCTAGGACCTGGCATCCTCATTACCTGTCACACTCTTCGCCTGCAAGCCTGCAGAGCTAACTCCTTCACCTTAAAATGTCCATACAGTGTCCCCTTTTAGTGAGGTCCCCCAAACCCACCCCCACTTATCTTTTTTCCCACATCCCTTCTCCCCTGAGTGTTTATACCATCGTAACATACTTCAGAATGTTCCCAACTCTCCCCGATAGAATACAAGCAGAGATTTTTGTCTACTTGGTTCATGGACGTATCACCAACACCTACAAGAATGCCGGGTGCACCGGAAACAACAATGCCGGTGCACCGGAAACAATGCTGGTGCACCGGAAACAACAATGCCGGGTGCACCGGAAGTGCTGGAAGAATCCTTTTCCAGAAGATTAAGCCACCTCCAGGAGTCCATTATCCGCCTTGATCTTCACGGCCGTTTTGTGAAGGCCGTCAGAAGATGCCATTGTATCCATTTAACAGATGAAGACAGGGCCTCTCAGAGAGGCCAGGAGTCTTCATTCACTTAAAATGCACTCATTCGTTTACTCAGCAAACTTCTACTGAGCGGAGTCAGGGCAGAGGTCTGCCTAGAGCAGAGATGTGTTCATGTCGATTCTTGGGTTTTTTCCTGCTTTTAAACACCCATACCATACTCCCTTTTGAGGATTGATAAAAATCTCGTGCACCCCCAGTTAAAAAGCAATGCACAGCCATGGCTAAGAGCGCGCGGGCTTTGGAGCCTGTCCTGTCACTCTACCTCCCCCATTCCCTGACTCCGTGACGTTGGGCATGTCCCTCAACAATTCCCCTCCTCCGTGTTCATGCCTGTAAGGCGAGAATGGCGCCAACCGCTACCTCTAGCGTTGTCATAGGTACTCAAGGAAAAAAGTGCAAGTAAAGCATTGCTATTAGTGCCTGTGTTTTCTCCTTTATCCCTACCACCCAGTGATTTTGTCCGGTTTGTTTCTAACCGTTTGCATGACAAAACCAATAGGCTTATTTTGTTCATTTCCAAATACAAAGATCTATAATATTGAAGAGGCTTTTTCAAATCCCCAAGTTTGATAGGGGATTCGCTACCCCCCCACCTCCGTGCCTCTCGGCATCCACAGATTATCGAATGTGACCCCAAGTTAAGAGAGGGCCTTGGCCCCTTCCTTCCCCCTTTTGCATCTGTTCCCGACAGAGGAAGAGCTACCGATTTCCAGTTGCAGGGTTGAAATGGAAACCGGCAAAAAGTGCAAGCAAAAGGCTCAATTTCCCAATCGCTGCAGCTGAAGAGCGCCCTGAGCTATTTTTAAACCCCTTTTCAGAAACTCCAGCGCTTGCAATGGATCTATTTTCTTAACTGCCAAGAGATAATGCTTAAAAGGGAGAGCTTGAAAATATTCCGCAGCACTCATAAAAATGACTGAAATAGACGGTGCATAAGACAGCCTTTGTCTGGAGCAGCGGCCGAAAGCGAGATGAAGTCTTTCAGACCCCAGGGCAGTGGTGCTGCTGGATCGGCTGCTGACAACCGTGGCTTTGTGCACGAGGACCAGAAAAGGCAACAAAACCAAACAGCGCTTGTGGAGAACATCAGAGACCCGGCATTGAAATCGGTCATCAATTCCAGAAAACAAGGGACCCCAGAATAACTCCAAAGAATCCCCCTCCTCTGGGGTGCTGCCTTATCTGTAAACCTATCGGAACCTTCCAAAACGAAATGAGTCTTCTGCCCCTTCCCTGAACTCCTGAAGTTTCTCTGCCTCCCTCAGTAGAACCACCAGCCACGTGGTCATCTATCTGTGCTACAGATTTAGGAATCATGCTCAACTCTGCTTTTCCTCACCTCCCACACCCAATAAAGTCTTACCAATATCCTCTCCTAAGTGGTTCTGAAGTCCTGTTCTCTGTGTATTTGAGAGACACCCCCCCACCCCCCCACCCTCCCTTTCCTCATCAGATCTCACCTGGATTTTTGCAAGAGCTCTCAACTAGTCTCCATGCATCTATTCTCGTCCCTCTTCAGCAATGGACACTAGGAATTTTTCAAATATTTTGTAATTACGTATTTTTAAATTTCAAATATTAGTATGGCACCTCTTGCTTAGACTTTTTGAGTGTTTAATTGACCTCAGATGACAGCCTGCGCTCTTTAGCAGAGTAGACAAGACCTTCCATGATGACCCGCCCACGGCAACCTTTTCCTTTGGTCCCGCTAAGTACTTACCTCATGCTTTATGCTGTAGCAACATCAATCTACCCGTGATTTTCCGTGCACGGTATTATTTATTCCTCCGTGCCTTTGCTTATGCCATCTCTCTTGCCCAAAATGTCATTCATCTCTATTTCCTCACGGGAAACATCTTATTGACACATGACATGGATATAACAAAGTGGTACAGCCTGATGCTTTTTATAGAACTGACATACTCAAGCAACTGCTATAGAAATCAAAGATTTGAATATCATCAGTATTCCAAAGCCTCTCCTGTCTCTCCTGACACCACACCCTAAAAGATAGCCGCTATTCTCCCTTCATTCCATTTTGATTGGTTTTGCCTGATTTTGAACTTTATGTAAATGGAATCATACAGTATATGCCTTTTTGTCTGGTTTCTTTCATTTAACATTATTTTGAGATTCACCAACACGGTTGCATTGGGGAGTGGATTGTTCTTTCTTATTGTCAAATGTAATATTCCATTGTATAAACACACCAAATTTACTTAGCCAGTCTAGTGTTGAATGGTTTCCAGGTGTTTGGTTATGACAAAAGTGCTGTTATGAGCATTATTTTACATTTTTTGGTGAAAGTATGTATGTATTTCTGCTGAGTAGAATTGCTGAATTATATGATATATGTATACTTAACTTTAATAGATATTACCAAACAGTTTTCCAAACTGGTTGTACCATTTGCACTCCCATTAGCAATATTTGAGAGGTCTAATTACTCCATATTTTTGACTATACGGGATTGTCAGGCTTTTAAGATTTAAGCCACTTTGATGAATTTTTAAAACTATGTCTGACAACATCTCCCTTTTAATTCGAGTGTTTAGATCCACTACTCTTAATGAAATTATTCACATAGCTGGACTTAAGTCAATATCTTATCATTCATATTCCATTTATCCCATTGTTCTTTATTCTTTTTTTCTTCTTTCCTTGACTTTTTTTGGGTTATTGAGTATATTTTAGTGGCTGCTCTTGGTTTTACATTATGTATCTTTGACTTAACACATTCTATCTTTATTTTTTTTTAGGATTTTATTTATTTATTTGACAGAGAGAGAAAGATCACAAGTAGGCAGAGAGGCAGGCAGAGAGAGAGGGGGAAGCAGGCTCCCCGTTGAGCAGAGAGCCTGATGTGGGGCTTGATCCCAGGATTCTGATATCATGACCTGAGATGAAGGCAGAGGCTTTAACCCACTGAGCCACCCAGGCGCCCCGACACATTCTATCTTTAAAAAGTGTTATAAAACTTCATGTACGATCTAAAGAGTTTATACAAGTATACTTTCATTTCACTCTCTTTTCTTGTATTTTTATTGTTGTCATACTGGTGGTTCCACATACATTATAAGATCTACAATTTTTTGGTTTTAAACAATTACCTTTTTAAAAAAGTTAAAAAAAATAAGAAGAATTTGTTTATATTTACTCATATAGGTGCCATTTCTAAGGCTCTTTATTGCTCTGTAGAACAAGAACAAGTTTGCAAACGATACTACTCAATAAAATTTTGCTGAGTAAATGAATGGCCGCATTTTAAATAAATGAATGAAGACCCCTAGCCTCTTTCAGACTCTGTTTCTTCATCTGTAAAATGGATATAGTAATCTTCTGGCAGCTTTCACAAAATCGCTGTGAAGATCAAATGGGATGATGGACTACTAGAAGTCATTTAATACCTTCAAAAGTCATTTAGCCAACTTATCTTCAAATATTTCTTCATCCTATTTTCTCCCTTGTTTTGGCACTTAAATTGCTGGCATGTTAGACCCTTTTGCCATATCAATATGTTTCTCCCCCCTCCCCCTTTAATTTACATAGTGTTCCTCTGTGCTTAAGTCTGGATATTTCTCACCATCCCCTCTAGGTTTACAAATGCTTTCTCCTGTCATATGAAATCTACTGTTAAACCCATCTATTAAGTTCTAATTTTAGTCGTTGGATTTTTCAGTTCTACATTTTCTATTTGATTTTTTCCTGTAGATCTACTTCCTCACCTTGTCATCAATCTCTTAATCATAGTTGTTTTAAAGATTAAGTTTGTTAACTTCAAAGTCTGGATCATCTGTGGGTCTATTTTTATTGTCTGATTTTTTTCCTTTGGGTTTTTATCTTTTGGTTCTCTTTAATTGGAATATCTGGTGATTTTTAAAAGTTTTTATTTTAGGGGCGCCTGGGTGGCTCACGGGGTTAAGCCTCTGCCTTTGGCTCAGGTCATGATCTCAGGGTCCTGGGATCGAGCCTCATGTTGGGCTTTCTGCTCGGCAGGGAGCCTGCTTCCCCCTCTCCCTCAGCCTGCCTCTCTGCCTACTTGTGATCTCTTTCTCTCTGTCAAATAAATAAATAAAATATTTTTTTTAAAAGTTTTTATTTTAATTCTTGTCAATTAATATACAGTGTTACATTTGTTTCAGGTGTACAATATAGTGACTCAAACTTCCATATATCACTAGGTGCTCATCACAACAGGTGCACTCCTTAATCCCCATTGCCTGTTTCACCAATCCACCCACCTACCTCTCCTCTGGCAGCCATCAGTTTGTTCTCTAGAGTTATGAGTTTCTTAAATTCCACATATGAGCAAAACCATATGGTATTTGTCTTTCTCTGACTGACTTATTTCTCTTAGCATAATAGTCTCTAGCTTGGAATACCTGGTGGTTATTTATTAAAGGCTTAGCATTATCTTGAAAAGTTATAGAGAATCTTGATCATGTTATATTTCTCTAGAGAGGTTTTACTTTTCTTCTTGGATGCAGTTAGGATAGGGGCAATTTAGCTTAATCCAATTAGAAATTGAGATAATTTGACGGTGAGTTTGTTTTTGTAAAGCCTGTTCTATTTCCAGTTGCCCTTACTCCTAGGAAAAGGATTTTTAGTGGTGTCATTAGAAGTCTGGTCTATTAACCAGGGCCTTTTCTTTTTGATAGAATTTGAATTCCTCTAGTGTCTTGAGATTGCCAAAAATTGTGCTCAGATTTTTAGACTTCTAGCTGTCACCATCTAATGGATTTAACCTCTTTCCTGATAAATTGCAAATACCTAAAAGGGAAAACCGGTGTAGAATAACATTCACTTCTTTACAGCTCCCTCTGTCTACCATCTTGGTCTCTCAAGTCATGCCTACCTTGGTTGTGCTCCAGTCCTTTCAAGCCACTGTTTTTGTTTTTTTTATTTTTTATTTATATCTAGCCTTCCTAGTTATTCTTGGCAAGGAGAATTGGTACATCACAAGCAATTATCTAATGGAGAGAAGCAAATGTCCGCCCACCCTCTTTTTGATTGGAAAATTTCTATCCCTTTAAGCCTTAGATGCCCCTTTGCTAGAAAATCTCCTCTTACTATTGTTTACCTAACTCTACCCTTATCTCACAACTCCTCATACCCTCTCACATAAAATCCCACAAAACATTTTATAGTTTCCATACAGAATATATTGTTTATTATTACCTGACTTTGTCTCTCTTCCCCCACAAAACCATGAGCATCTTGAAGCCAAAACTATGATCTATTCATCTCAGTATCCTCCAGGCCTAGCAAAATACCTGGTTTAAAAAACATATGTATTAGTGTGAACTTAACTGGGTCTCAATAGATGTTCAGAAATGCATACAAATGCCAACCAAATCAGCAGGAAATGGGATTTTCTTGACCTTAGAAGCTACCACCAGGATTTCCAGACCCACCCTCAGGCCCCCTTTAATCTCCTAGACATTTTACTACTGGCTTTAATAACATGGCCACTGGGGCACCTCAGTGGTTCAGTCATTTAAGCAATTTTCTTTGGCTCGGGTCATGATCCTAAAGTTCTAGAATTGAGCCCCACATTGGGCTCCTTGCTCAGTGGACAGCCTGCTTCTCCCTCTCCCTCTGTTGCACCCCCTGTGTGCTCTCTCTCTGTCAAATAAATAAATAAAATCTAAAAAAAAAAAAAAAAAGAACATGGCCACTAAAACTCAGGTGATATGTTCTAGACATTCTGAACCACCACCTTAAAGAGGAGACAATGATTCACCCAGACAAGTCACTGTATCTGTTCCATATTCATGTCCCTCATATGTAAAATAGAAATATTAAAATCTACTTTTCCTGGGTTGATATGATACAATTATAGCTTTATTATTAAACATCCAGACTTGAAGCTAGATTGCCTGGATGCCAATCCTAACTAAGCTACTCACAAGCTGTGGGACTTTGGGCAGATTAATGAGCCTTCCTGTGTTGGTAAGGAATTAACATCCATAAAAGTCGTAGAGCAGTGCCTGGCATAGAGTAACTACTAGCCATTAGCATTCTGTGAGGATCAAATGAGAAACAACATAAGTAACCTATAAAACAGTGTGTTAGTTATTACTATGATGACTGAGTATTATAATAATTAAATCATTTCTCCTAGAGAAGAGCAATTCAACCCTGAGGCTTCAGTGGGTGCTATCAAATAACATATTTAGCATTAAAATATGAACATGCAATCTTTTACTGTTGGCTTTAACTTGCTAAAAAAATGTTTTTCAAAGACATTTTCAGCCCTAACATTTACTCTGAATGACTCACGTATGAGAATTGAGGTTTTCCCTGTACTTCCTAAAATCTATAAACCAGAAACCTAGAGCATTACATGTTTCCCCAACCACAGGCTGTGGGCAGACCTGAGCCAAAGATAGCAGAGGAACCATGGGGACAGAAGCCTCCAGACAGTGTGGCATGCTCTGTCATGTCTGCCTTGTCCTGGGCTTGGAAGACACTTGAGACCAAGGTGGTGTCTGAGGGTTTCACAGAGATGAGGACTGTGAGCTGAGTCGCTCTGTGACCAAGACATTGGGGAGGCCAGAAGGGACTTGGACGTGAAGTTCCAGAGGCGTCAGCAGGATCCAAAGGGTTGAGGAGGCAAGAACAAGGGTTCAGAGCAGCTAGCTAAGGCCTTGGTGAGATGCCAGAGCCTGCATCTCACCAAAGGGAGGTGCTCTGAGAAGGGAACAGTCAGCAGAAACACTGAAGAGAACTGCTGCCCTGGGGTACTTTTAAAATGCAGATTACCAACCCCTACCCTTCGAGAATCTGAGTACGGTAATCTGGACAAGTTCAGAAATCTGGATTTTTAACAACCTCTCAGATTATTCTGACACGGGTGGTTCTTGGGCCACATTTTGAGAAAGCAGTGGGGTGTACTTAGTTTTAAGGGACAAGGGTGTGGCCTCTTGGTAGGAGTGTCCTGGTGGGTATGGGTGGCCCTGAGCACCCCAGGATAGACAACAACCAGCTGGAAGTCAAAGACAAGCAGGCAGAAAAAACAATCAACAACCCCTTTATACCCTGAACAGATGCTTGTCTGTTCAGTGCCTTTGAATGAATTTGGAAAAGATGCCCCTTGTGGGCAGATGAACTTGATAAAAGCACCCATATTTTTGGGTAGAGAGGCTTGGGAAGCAGAGAAGGGGGTGGGGGTGGGGATTCAGTCCTTACTTTATCCCTTAACTGGGTGACCTCACAGGACCTGAGACAGAGGGGCTGGCAGGTCCATTAGTTCTCTTAGCCCCTGACAAGGATCTCACACCTGAGCTCTGGAGGCCAATGGGGAGCACCACCAGGACTGGAGGAACAAAAGCTAGAGTTCATGTTCTGGGGTCAGTTGGGATCGAGCCCAAGTGTTTGCTCTGCTGTTTGCTGGCCACATGACCAGGAACAAATTCCCTACCCTCTTCCCACACCTCAGGAACTTAATCAATGAAATACAACTATCACTCACCAGTAGGCCATGATCAGTGCCAATGACCATCAGGAACTTTTGATAAACATTAGTAGCCCCAGTGACCCCAGGAGGGCAGATGCCCTGGGTCTGTCCCCCACAAACCCATCACCAAGGAGGAATGTTATGATGAAAGCAAATACAAGTTGACATCCTACTGTATGCAAACACAATTAGCAGACAGGCACAAACACAGCTGTTCCTGTAAGCTCAGTATAGTCCCTTAGGCATTCCACCAAGCACCATGCAAGAAAGTTCTCTCCAAGGCGCACAAGGCCAGGTCCAGGGATGCCAAAAGCAATAAAAGAAGATGAACCAGAAGCCCGGTAGATCTTAATTGGGTCTCCTAGTTACATACAACTATGTAAAAGAGAATCCAAACTATTATTATTGCTTTATCTTTTTATTTTGTTTAATAATTTTGGTATTAAGTAGCTCAGTGATATGTTGGATGTATCAGTGATCTGGTCTGAAGCTTCCTCCAAAAAAGATTTGGTTGTACCCTACTGTGGGAAGACTTCCTGTCTCCAGAATAAAGGGGAAGCATCAGAATTCCATCGGGAAGGTTTTGCTCACAAAGAAAGAGCAGTGGCTATTTGTTCTAGACAGGACCAGCTGCATAACTTGTGGGATCCAATACAAAATAAAAAAAAAAGTGTGAGAGAAAAAAAAGGAGGAGTAAAAGTTTTTTCTCTCTTCCACTCTCTCTTTCTCTCTCTCTCAACCTGTCGTGCTGTTTCAGTTTGGGTCGCCATAACAAAATACCTTAGACTAGGAGGCTTAGACAGTGGAAATTTATTTTCTCACAGTTCTGGAAGCTGAGAAATTCAAGAGGTGCAGGCAGATCGGGTTCCTAGTGAGAGCTCTCTTCCTGGTTTGCAGAGAGCGGCCTTCTTGCTGTGTCCTCATAATGTGGAGGAAGAGAGAAAGAATTCTAATTTCTCTTCCTTTTATGGAGTCTCTAGTCACAACATGGCCCCTACCCTCAAGACCTAAACCTGGTTATCTCTCAAAGGACCCACCTCCAAATACCATCACCTTGGGAGTTAGGGCTTCAACATATAAATTTTGTGGAGACACAAACATTAAGTCCATAACCCATGGACTCTTCCTTCCCCATGCCCACTCCAGTCCCTGCCAGGCAAAGGGCAGCAGCAGTCACTGGGTGCAGGTGGAGGAGCTAGCAGCAGAGAATCCTTCCCAGGCAGGTGGCAGAAAGTGAACTGCATGGGAGCTCAGGCTCCAAGCCCCAGTGCATGTAGCATTGTCTCATCAGACTGCTATCAAAACACAAATCAGGGGTTCCTGGGTGTCTCAGTCAGTTAAGCATCTGTCTGCCTTCAGCTCAGGTCATGGTCCTGGGGTCCTGGGATCAAGCCCCACCCCCGCCCAGCGGGGAGTCTCCTCTCCCTCTCCCTCTGCTCCTCCCCCTTAGCTCGTGCTCTCTCTCTCTCTCTCTCTCTCTCATAAATATTTAAGAAACACACACACATACACACACACACACACACATTCAAACGATTAAGAATTTCAAGACAGTCACTGCAGGGCATTATGTCCCAAGCACAGGACCTCCTAGTGAGCCCATGTCCCCATGTCACTACACTGATCACATGCCCTGATGCCAGAACTCAGAAAACTCTGATGGAGAGAATGCAACATTGCTGAGTGCCTTGTTGTTATACTCATTCAGTAACAGCAAACAGTTAATTCCAGAGCACCTAGAGCAGCAGCCTACTGCTGCTTAATTGGTGCTCAAAAGCATTTAAACACTGGGATTTTAAAAGTTCAAAACTACTGAGAATAGGCCTAAATACAGAGTCAGTGCAAAATTCATAGAAAATAAAACTAAGCTAGATGAGAGTGTCTCAACCTCAGCACCGTTAACATTTGTGCCTGGGTCATTCTTTGTTGGGGAGTCTGTTCTCTGCATGGTGGGATGCTTGGCGGCATTGCTGGCTTCTACTCATTAGATGCCAGCAGCATATCCATTGGCCCCTTGCCTGACCCATGACAACCAAAAATGTCCCCAGTGGTGCCAAACATTCCCCCAGGGGCAAAACTGCACCTGGTTGAAAGTCATTGGTAGAAAATTTGGCACTTTGGGGTATTACTTTATTTATATTTGATGAGCCAGTTACAGATTATACTCCCACATTTAAGAGTCAAATTCTGGTGGGCTACCTATATGGCATTTTTTTGTTGTTTCTTAATTTTAAAATTGTTCATGTCTAAACTGCTATGCCTTCTTTATTATTCAAACATGCAAATAAATCCTACATCAGCTGTTGGCAGTTAAGTGGAGAGAGGCTGTCCTTTTGGGGAGGAAGTGAGAGGTACCTTTCAGAATATTCAACAAAGATTCACTGATGGGACTGTCATATAATCAACACTCGATTGCCCAGATTTTGAGGGAAGCAGATGTGTTGATATCCAGAAAAAAAAAAAAGAAAGAAAAAAAACACCCAGATTATTCAAAAATCCTTTCTGTTTGGCTTAAGTTCTTGTGTTGGTTTGTTTCTGCTTCAAATCAGTTTAACTGGGTCTTGTTTAGGCCGATATTGAAATGAAAGAGGAAGTCATCTGGGCCAGTCAGAATCTGGAATTTAGAAGGAAGACTGGAGGTTGACCATTTGGATTTGACCAAAGGAACATCAACGAACTAAATTTTTCCATCTCCTACTTTTTAAAGACTTCTTAGCGATCACTTTTTGGAACAGAGAGAAGGTTAATGGAATTGAAACTGTGATGCGTGCTATTGGCCCACATCTAGAAACCCCCAAATCCCTTGGACCAATCAGTGGTCTGTCTGTGTCTGTCTCCACTTCAGCAGGCTAACCAATGACACCTGCGACTTCCCTCACAGCATTGTCCTCACATAACGTGTGGGTGTGGTGGCCCAAGAGCACAGTTCCTTGGATCTGAGCTGGGACAAACTCTGAGGTGCAGCTTATACTCCAGAGTTCCCTGTGGGGTCAGAGGGAAGCTAGGATATTGGCTGAAATCATACCTGGCCCACCTTCTTCCTTGTTCCTGTCCTTCTTCCTTCACTCCCTTACTTGTTTCTCCCCAGAGCATTTCCTTGACGAATCAGTTGCATTCACATCAATGGCTCAGAGTCTACTTCTGGGAAAAACTGGCCTGAGACATTTTCCTTTCACTCCCAAGACCCTGAGGGAAATGTGACCTAAACAGGGCTCCCCCTAGAAGGGCCCCCACCCCCATGAGTCATATAACCAAACCAAGAAGACATGGTTTAAGTTCAGGACATCAATAAGACTTTAGGGTTTTAAAATATCATCCCATTTTCCAGAACTCTCTATGCAGGGCCAGAGCCAGAGAAGGGGCCTAAACTAGGACCAGAGCCCAGAAGGGCTGCACAGAGAAGGAAGAGCACATTGGTGTCAAACTGAAGCATCTGATTCCTTGGAGTTCAGCCTGAAATTCATGCCAAGGAAAGAAAATGAGCCTTGAACCAGGGGCCAAAGCACAGAGGATGGGGACCACAGAAGCCACCAAACTTGAACCCAAACTGAGAAGGCTGGTCAGAGGCCACCATGCTGGCTTGCAGCCCCACACTTAAAACTCCAGGTCCAGTGCTCTGGCTCTTACGCCTTGTCCTATACATTGTGGGGTGTACCCATTAGATGCTGATAGTATACCCCTACATCCTCTCTTTATGACAATCACAGATGTCTCTAGGTGTAGCCAAATGCCCCTGGGGTGAGGGTGAGGGGGCAAAACTGCCTGCTGTCCCATGCTGCTCTGTGTTGTTAGTTTTCCTTTGCTTTGTTTCCCTTTATAAATGAACTTCAACACTCTTGGAGAGCAGAGATAAGAGGTGCCCATCATGTCTAGGGCAGCCTTTCAAAATACATTTTGGTGGTTGGATGGCTGACTGTGTAATGCTTTTCCTGAATTCTTTCAACAGTTTTTCTGTAAAGCAGATACACAGCTGCCATTCACAACTGCACGGATACTGCTCACACACCCTACAGAGTGGATAATCCAAGCCAGAGCTGTGCAGTGGACAACATGCTTAACCTTGCATGGAAGCCCAGGGCAGAGACTCTTTCTCCTGCCAGAATCCGAAATTTCCTCCCTCTAAATATCTAAACTTTCTCCCCACCTGGTCCCCCAAGGAGTTCTGGAACCTAAAGCTACACTCAGAATCAATCCCACCTTTAGGCAAAGGAGATGGACATTTGTATACCCACACAATGCCTAGTATATAGGGGCTGTTTGAAAAAGAACAGTTGGTTGGATGAGTGCAGCCCAAGGCTGAATGGTACAGCATGACACAGCGGAGAAGACAGGTGGGCTTTGGGCTCTTTACAATCAGCTAGACCTTGAGCCGAGATCTGGCTCTGCCTGGCTGTGTGACTGTGGGCAAGTTATTTACCACATACCTCTCTTCGCCTCACCCTTAATCCTCACCACCCCCAAACACATACAAGAATTGTTGGTGGGAAGGAAGTTACAACAGTTGAAAACTACAATAGTAGGAGTGATGTGGCATCATGGTGAAAAACACCAGTTAGGAGAGTCAGGCATGTGGTTTGAATCCAGTCTCTCCTTGTGCATCCCCAGTCAGGATAGTTAGGTGTTCTCCACCCCTAATCACCCAGATGTGACCACAGCAATAGTAACAGCACCTACCTCATGATCATTGGGAGATTGGCGTTGGATTGGGACAAAAGGAATAAATGCTTAATGAATAAACGAAGGAAGTAACAGAAGGATGGATGACCTAAGTGGGTCATGGCCAGGGGGATAATGGGCTGTGTCTGGCAGAATATCCAGGTTCAAACTATGTGTGACAGCTAACGCAAGGCTCTTCCCCGCCAACTCACCATCCATTTTTCTCCTCATGGGTTGTGTGGGTCCAGAGGAGGTGGAGAAGGGAAGCAGCCCTGATGAGTAATCACAGGATGACAGATAGTGACACAATATGAACATGAGCTTCCTGTGTCCCTGTTCAAGCCAACGCCTGGAAACGCGTGTCTTCCAAGCCCGACAACCGCATCGAGCTTCCATTTGAGTTACCATGTTAGGAAACTAGAGAAGGGATGACATGATAAAATATTAACAATATTTGAAGCCAGTGGGGTTGGGACGACAACCCCAGAGAACCAGTTGGTTTGATGATGTGTAGGTCAAAAGGAGGATAGAAGCCAAGAGAAAAGTCTAGCCTCAGCCTGATTCTCTGGGGGGCTCTGGAGCATGAACTGTTCCACAGACTTGGTGCCTCCTTGAGGCCCTTCTATCAGCAATTGGCCGCAAAGGGGCTGAGAATGGGGGGATGGTAGTCTCCAAGGGAAGATGGTACCTGACAGAGGAGAACTCTCCATGGAGTGGGGCAGTTGTAAGCATTAGCCGCCAACACTCACAGAAACTGGGTCCCCTGAGGAAGGGCCCAGGGTGGGCACCAATAGAATCCCTGACAAATGGTGATGTGTGTCCTGAGCGGGGAGTTACATCGGAAGACTTCTGAAATAGAATCTTTCTTCTCACTAGAGAGGTCTGTGAACACCGGATCTTTATGAGAAACCAGTCAGATAGGAGTGGATTCCTTTCCTCTTGTTGGGATTCTCCTCAAACATAACAAAAGCTGAAAAATCGGGAGTCCACATCTCTGGGCAGTGTGGGAGTCTGGGGCTTGGCTTCTCTTCTCAAACCCCACGCACCTGCTGGCATGGTCTCAGCACCCCTGGGAGTCCCCAAACAGCAGATTCTGCCCTCCAGGCTCTCTCTTCCCTGGAAGAAAGACGGGCCTCTTGCTCGATCTCTCCCTCCCTGCCCTGCAGGTGCCCCACTCAGTGGTGGCCTGGCAGCCTCCACTGAAGAATGTCACTCTGGCCTGGGGCCCGGCCTCAGACAAAAGCCCTTTTGGAGCTAGGCCTGCTTCCTCTGGCTGACAGGCCCCTGCCCGCCTTCCTGCTGCCAGCTAGGGGTGGCAGCTAAATTCATCCCCTCGAACTGATGGTTTCCACAGAGCAAGGTCTCTTCCCTGCCTAGGAAGCAAAATGAGTCTGAACCCTTGAGAGGCTGTCCTTGGCTCCGGGACAAAGAAGCGGACTGTCCTCACACAGAGGAGGGAAGGAAGATGAGACGCCCCACCGCCTGAGACCAGAGGCGGCCAGGCCCGCAGACACGTGCATGGCGGTGGAAGGGGGGAGCCCAATGCCCAAAACACAGACAAAGCCTTGAACCCAAATAAACCTTCGCACCTGAGCCTGATCCTGACCTGGGCTGGGAGTCAGCCCCGCCCGAGTCCGGATTCCTGGCTCTGCCTTTTCCCAATGCTGTGACCCCTCTCAGCAAGTCATTCTTGGGACCCCCATTTTCACAACTTCTACATGGGGAAATAAAATGGTTACTGACTTGATAGCAAAAAATCATATGAGAGAAGGTCATGGCTTTCTGATTATAAAAAGAAATACATGGAGAAAACTTAGAAAATAAAAAAGTTATCTAGAAAAAATCAAATTAGTTGAAATTATGCTAATCATTGTATCATTTTGTTATATTTCTGTTCGGTCTTCTTTGCATTCATGCACACAAGTGTGACTGTTGGAAGTCACAAACTTGGAGCTGTTCCATGTATTTTGTTTGGTCCTAACAGAATTCACATCCGATATCCCCCCACATACGTTAGGAGAATACTTACCTCAATGACTTGTTTTAAAGATTAAAGGAGAGAATATACGGTCCTGGTACATTACCTAGCACTTTCTGGGCAAGTCGACCTTCTGATGCCAACCTCTCACATTACAGATCCAAGGCCTCCTTTTAGGGGTCAGCATGTAACCTATTTGGGATCTTCCAGATATATCCACACACACCCCCCCTTAACCAAGATCACTTACACTACTCATTCTTACCCTTCCTCTCAAGCCAAGGAGTTTGTGATTTATTCTTTCTGGAGCCCTTTCCTGGTCTGTCTCTGGGAAGCCACCAGCCGTGGTCTCATCTGGACCAACGACAATAGGTCCCACCCAAGCACTCCTCAGATGTGGCCACTGGAAATTCTGGCATGGGGTTGGAGGAGCTGCTTGGTGAGTGCAGACTCATCTAGATTGGGACACCTGTCGTTATGGGACTTGGAGCTACATTGTCCTCCAGACTGTTGTGGCCTTTCATGGCCCCCAGTGAGGCTTGCTTGCTCACCTGGGAAACGAGAAATGTTACAGGTGGATGTGGCCTTAAAGACCAGGCCTGTCATCTCATAGATGGCAAGATGGACCCTCAGAGGGGAGAGATGAGTAGAGCTGGAAAGCGACCCAGGCACACAGGCAGAGCAGACAGCCTTCCCCTTCCTGCCAGCACCTGCTCTGCTTCTCACTCTGCTGTCCCCTTTTCCTTCCATTCTGGATCAAATAGTGCCCCCCTCCCCCCGAATTCATGTCCACCTGGAACCTCAGAGTCTGACCTTATTTGGAAATAGGATCTTTGGCGATGTGCTCAAGTTAAGAAGAGGTCATACTGGATTAGAGTCAACTCTGATCCAGTGACTTCGAAAAAGAGGGAAATTTGGATACAAACACACAGAGGTAAGACAGCCACGTGAAGACAGAAGCAGAGATCAGATTGAGGCTGCCAAACCCAGGGACACCAAGAAATGACAGCAACATCAGAAGCTGCAGGAGGCAAGGGAGGAGTCTTCCCCAGAGCCTTCATAGAGAGCATGGTCCTGCTCACACCTCACCTTTGGACTTCCAGTCCCAGAACTATGAGAGAATAATTTTCTCTTGTTTTAAGCCACCTGGTTTGTGGTGTTTTGTTACAACAAAGGAAACTGATACACCCTCTTGGGCTGGTGTTCTCCTCCACCCTTGGTGAAAGATGGACTCACCTCTAAAGAGACAATATTAATTTGTCCAAATATGGTACGATCTGGTGCCCACAGCTCCAGTCAGATTTATATTCTAGAAGATGACTTCCATTAAGGGTGACGAAATTGAGGTGAAACTAGGGATCCTCACAAAAGGGGTTCTAAATCCAGCTCTGCAACTACGCCCTACAGAGTGTATGATCCCCTCCATTTGCTAGATGCCCAAACCAGGGTTCCAAGCATCATAGGTGAGTGGGGCAGGGTTGTATGGTGGCAGAGAGGGTGGTCTCTGGCCTCATGACCTCTGCCCAGCTTCTCATTCCTCCACTTGACAATTAGCCATATGCCCTTAGGCAAATCCCTTTACCTCTTAGTGCCTTGGTTGTCTCATTTATAAAATGGGGATGAAAATAAGAAAACCAATTTCTCAGAATTGGCAATTTCATAAGCACATTCATGGAAAATACTTTCAACAAGGTCTGGCATGTAGTAAATGGCCAATTATCTTAGTTTGTCACCAGCGACCCAGGATCATTTGGCTATAAGTGACAAAGGCAACATTTGAACACAGGCATATCGGCTCCAATGCATGTTTCGGTTCTGTAGTTCTAGACTAGAGAAAGTCTAGAACTTTCTAGTTGAAGTTCTAAATGCCAGCTTCCCCCACAGACTTCCTCCCAGCAGATGAGCCCAAGAGGGTTGTGCAAATGATTCCATGGCTTGATGGGGTTACTCCACCCAATCAAATACGCCATACTGGATGGCAACAAACTCCCACCTGGGCTTTCCTTTGGGAAATAGGACTGTTGGACACTTGTGACCAGGAAAGAATGTTCAAGCTCAACCTGTAAACCAGATGAGGCTGAGCCATAGGAAGCCAGCTCTTTATCTGAGTCTTAGAGGTTGAGGGCTGTGTGTATGTATGTATGGGAAGCTGTGTGTATGCATGTGTGGGAAGACTCAGAATCACCATCTTCCTGGGCAGAGTCAGCTGCAAGCTCAGGTTCACGGCCATCTTTGCGAACTTGAAGGACCCAAACAACCCCCCTAAGAGGTGGTGTAGACATGTGGTGTGAGCTCAGGCTTTGGAGTGCAATGGCTTGAATTTAAATCCCAAATCCACCATTCTCATGTTGGGAATATGGTCTAGATTAACTTTCCTGAGCCTCCATTTCCTTTCTTTGTCAAATGGGAATGATCATTGACCCGATGGCATGCAGTGGTGGTGAAGAGCAAACAAGGTAATGTCCGTAAAGCATCAAGCCCAGAGAAAGCCCCTGGGTTCCAGAAATTGATGATGCTCTGATAATGGCAATGATGAGCATGAAGGTGAGGTCCGCTCAGAGAGTGAAATGGGGAGACCCCTGCCTTCCTCAAGTCACCAGTGCTGGGGTAGCTCCTGGTCTATGTAGCCTCTCCACAGCTAGACCTGGAAGGGGAAATGAGATTAACACACTTCAGCCCTTAAAATCCACTAGCAAATTCCTGGTTATAAAGGGTAATGGCAAATCCCTTCAATTTTGTTTCCCTGGGAAATGCTATTAAGATTCTGTCTGGTGGAACTTTCCCAATCGATGCATAAAGACCTCCTTCAAGAAGGTTGATCCTGAAACCACCATCTCTGGTAAACACGGCCCTGGGATGTGAGATGCTAACAATTACTGCAGCTCTTTGTTCTGTGTCTTTTGGCTGACTTTCAATTCATGAGGAAGTGTCTGTATTGGAGCCAATTTGAATTGATTTTGCAAGTAAAATTTCAGGGGACAATGTGCCAGGTGCCTCGGAGAGCTGGAGTCTGGCGTATTTTCTGTCATCTGCTCACAATAACCCCAACCCAGGTTTGTATGGTGAGCTGCAGTTTCCAAAGCCCTATGGTGTCACATTTGCTACTTTATTCCATCTCCACAATAACCCTGGGAGGCTGACATTGTTTACTCTGTTTTTCAATTTTTCCACTTAGCAGATGAAATAATAAGAGCTTATGTGATGTGCCCAGGCATATATGCGGCACCTGGCTGGTCTGGAAGTTGGACCCAGGATTTTCTTTAAAAGCATCTCCACATTTGAGTGAATATCTACTGTGTATCAAGGATACTATACTAAAGATTGAGAATGTGGAGATGAATAAGGCATAGCGAGCTGCCTGAGTAGGAGGGGAGACATGTGTGGAAACCACAGCATGACCGACATTATTATATGCACACATTTAAGAAGTTAGTTACTTGCTCCTTACTCCAAGTCTTTCTTCGACAGCTTTCAACAGGCTTCCATTCCCACCCCAACCCAACCAAATAAACCTGCCTTTACCAAGGTATGAATGACCTCAGCTTGCCAAATGCAAGGGTGAAATCTTTCTTCTCATCGAACTCAAATTCTCAGGAGGAATTGACACAATCGACTATTCTTCCCCTCTAACACATTCTTCTTAGACTTTCGTAATACCAAACACTGAGTTTTTCCATCATAGAAAGCCAAGCTCCTTCTCCGTCTCCTTTGTTGAGACTTGGCTTTTCCTTTGATTGTTCATGAATGTTCAAGAACCCTGGGCTGAACATCAGGCTCCCTATGTGGGCTCTTCCACACTCCCTAGCTCACCTCCCTTCTGGTCCCCTGGCTGTAGATACTATCCACATGCTGATAACCAACTACCTCTCTCCAGCCCCAATCCTTCCCTCTGAGTTCAGGCCCACAGAACCATTCAGCTTGTAGGTATATCTCCACATGGATATGTAGTCATCATTGTAAAATTAGCATATACAAAACAAAACTTGCGATTTTCTCCCCTAAACTTGTTCCTCCATTCTTGCCCATCAAAGTTGGTGACACCATCATTTACCCAGTAACTTAGGCCAGAATAGTCATGCTTGATTTCTCTCTTTCACCATAAATCACAATCAACAAGTCTTTTTTTTTTTTTTTAAGATTTCATTTATTCACCTGAGAGAGAGGCGAGAGAGAGCATGAGAGGGGAGAAGGTCAGAGGGCAAAGCAGACTGCCCGTGGGGCTGGGAGCCCAATGCGGGACTTGATCCTGGGATTCCAGGATCATGACCCAAGCCAAAGGCAGTTGCTCAACCAACTGAGCCACCCAGGTGCCCCAATCAACAAGTCTTGATGGTACAGTTGCCAAATTTTGCCTTGAGTCCACTCACTTTTCTCCTTCTCCATGGCTACCATCCTGATCCCAGCCATTGGTGTCTCTCTGAGACCAATGAAATAGCCTCCTAGCTCATGCCTCAACTCTTACACCCTAACAACTCACAGAGCAGCCAGATGGATCTTTTAAAAGATGTAAATTAGGTCATGTCACTTTTCTGCTTAAAACTCTCCACCACTTTTACATTTTACACTACTTTTACCATTGCTTTTACAACCAAATCCAAATTCCTTAGCATATCCTACCAGGCTTTTCATCATCTCACTCATGCCTTCCTCTCTGACCTCATCATCTACAACTCTCACCTTGGCCCCGTTACTGTCCTCCAGCCAAACTGCCCCAGGGCCTTTGCACTTGCTCCATGGTCTGCTTAAAATAATCTCCCCCAGAAAGGACACCTGCCAAGATCAATGAGTATAGAAAATCAGCGAGACACATCATAGTAAAATTTGCAAATTATAATTTTAGACAAGAGGTCCTGAGGGCAGCTAGGGGGAAGACATTCCTTACAAAAGGAGGAAGACCCATTAGAATAACGTCAGACCTGTCCACAGAAACCTGGCAAGCCAGAAAGGGCTGGCATGATGCATTCAGGGCACTAAACAAGAATAACATGCAGCCAAGAATACTTTATCCAGCAAGGCTGACATTCAAAATGGATGGAGAGATAAAGAGCTTCCAAGACTGGAAAGGATTAAGAGTGTGTGACCACCAAGCCAGCACTCCTAGAAATATTAAAGGGGGTTATATAAAAGTAGAAAGAAGCCATGAGTGACTTAGAACAGAAATCTACAATCAATAGAAACAAGGACTACACAGGCAACATGATGTCAATAAACACTTATCTTTCAATGATCACTCTCAACGTGAATGGCCTAAACGCTCTCATAAAACGGCACAGGGTTGCAGTATGGATAAAACAGCAGGACCCGTCCATATGCTGTCTACAAGAGACACATGTGGAACCAAAAGATACATCCAGACTGAAAGTGAAAGGATGGAGAACCATCTTTCATGCCAATTGGCCTCAAAAGAAAGCTGGGGTAGCAATTCTCCTATCAGGTAAATTAGATTTTCAGCTAAAGACTGTAGTCAGAGATACAGAAGGACACTACAACATTCTGAAAGGGTCCATCCTCCAAGAAGATCTAACAACTGTAAACATTTATGCCCCCCAATATAGGAGCAGCCAACTACATAAGCCAACTGTTAATCAAAATAAAGAGTCATATTGATATGAATACAATAATAGTAGGAGATCTTACCACTTCACTCTCAGTAACAGACAGATCATCTAAACAGAAAATCAATAAAGAAACAAGAGCTTTGAATGACACATTG
>CM053606.1:150883645-150910063 GCA_028646535.1 Procyon lotor | reverse complement strand
TATGGAATATTATGGAATAATATATGGAATATTATGCCTCCATTAGAAAGGACGAATATCCAACCTTTGTATCAACATGGATGGGACTGGAAGAGATGATGCGGAGTGAAATAAGTGAAGCGGAGAGAGCCAATTGTCTTATGGTCTCACTTACGTGTGGAGCATAAGGGAAAACATGGAAGGCATTGTGAGAAGGAAGGGAAGGGGGAATGGGGGGAAATCAGAGGGGCAATGAACCATGAGAGACTGTGGACTCTGAGCAACAAACTGAGGGTTTTGGAGGGGAGTGGGTAGGGAGGTTGGGTGAGCCTGAGGAGGGCACGTATTGCATGGAGCACTGGGTGTGGTGTGTGAACAATTAATCCTGTAACACTGAAAAAATAAAATATACATATTTGGGGGAAAAATTATCTCCCCCACATCTTTGCAGGCCTGGATGCTTTCTTTCAGGTCTCAGTTCCCTTTCCTCAGCACAGCCTTCCCCCAGTCATTTATTTTATGTCCTTTGAAGGATTCTCTACCATCTGTAATCATGTTATTTATCTCTCTCATCCCCACTAGACTGCGGTCCCTATGACTGTCTAGTCCAAACCCCTGCTCCCCTGCTGTAACTAAAGCCCCATAGCCAGGGTCTGGCACCCATGGTTCCTGCGTTTATGAAGAAGATAAACAACACAACATTATATATACTTAGAAACTTGTTCATTGCTATGTAGAGGAACAACTGGGTTCTAACAGGAAGATCGGATGGGCTTGTTTATAATGGGTGATCTGGGAGGGCCTTCCTGGGGTGGGGCAGGGGCGATGAAATGAGGCTTGAAGAACAGGAATGAGCATCCATAGAAAGAGTTCGGGGGATGGGGAGCATTGCAGGCAGAGGAATCAGACCCATTAAGGGCATATATAGACAGAAGGTGAGAAAGAGAGAGATTAGAGATTTCTGTCCATCTCTCTTCTCCCTCTCTCTCTCTTTTAAAATGGGTTCATAGGATGCCCCTGGATGGCTGGGATCGCTAGGCACCTGCCTTCAGCTCAGGTCATGATCTCTGGGTCCTGGCATCGAGCCCCATATGAGGCTCCTGGCTGGCTCAGCGGGAAGCCTGCTCCTTCCTTTCCCTCTGCCTTTCCCCCTGCTTCTGTGCTCTCTCTGTCTCTCCCTCAAATGAGTAAATAAAACCTTTAAAAAAAATAAAATAAAATGGGTTCATAGAGTTTTGTAACTTTATTTTAACGTAATACATCAAAAGCATCTTTTCAAGTCATTCAATCATTTCCAATTTTTGTTTTGTTTTGTCTGTTCTTATGAACAATGCGGCATTAAATATCTTATTTTTAAAGACACCCACATCCACTAGAATGGCTAAAATTAAAAAGACAATACCAAGTGTTGGGGACAATACAGAGCAACTGGAACAGTCCTATGCTGCTGGAGAAAGTGTAAACTGATATGACCTTGAACGTCTCTGGCAGTATCCACTTTGCTGAGCAGACATTTCCTATGAGTCAGTAGTTCTATTCCTTACGTGTCCTTAACAGAGCCGTGGGTGTCTGTCTCTCAAAAGACAAGCCCAAGGATATCAACACAGCACTGTTGAAAGTAGCAAAGACCAAAACAGAAACAACCCAAGCTTCCACCCACCGTAGAGTTAATGGTGGAATAATCATACAATGGAATCCACAGAGAGATTACAGTTGAACAGACCATTGCGACACACAACAGGGATGAATCTCACATACACAATGTGGGGGGAAAGAATCCAGACACAAAAGAGTAGACTGCATTATTCATGTTTCATAACTTTAAAAACGGGAAACCGCATCTATGGTGTTGGAGGGGAGGATCAAGGGAGGGGACAAGAGAGAAACTTCTGCAGGAAAGGTCGCGTTCTGCTTCTTGGTCTATGTCATCATATGGGTGTGTCACTTCGTGACAACTTGTGGAGCTCAATGTGATTTTCCACTTCCCTGTATTAGATTATACTTCAAAAAGAAAGGGATTTTTTGTGCATTTTTTTTAAAGATTCTATTTATTTATGGGGCATCTGAGTGGCTCAGGGGGTTAAAGTCTCTGCCTTTGGCTCAGGTCATGATCTCAGGGTCCTGGGATCGAGCCCCGCATCGGACTCTCTGCTCAGTGGGGAGCCTGCTTCCCCCTCTCTCTCTGCCTGCCTCTCTGCCTACTTGTGATCTCTCTCTCTGTCAAATAAATAAATACAATCTTTTTAAAAAGGAAAAGAAAATATTTTATTTATTTGTTTGAGAGAGAGTGTGTGAGCAAGAGAGAGAAGGAACAGGAGAGGGACAGAAGGAGAAGCAGACTCCCCACCAAGCAAGGAGCCCAATGCAGAGCTCGATCCCAGGACTCCGGGACCACAACCTCAGCCAAAGGCAGATGCTTCACCAACTGAGCCACCCGGGAGCCCCAAAAAGAAGTTCTAAATAGTCATGATTATTTGATCAGGAAAATTCTTGAGCATGAATTTTCTCTAAGGCAAAAAATTTTGGCAAATGGTATTGTGGTGGGTTGGGTTGAATTGTGTCCCGTCTATAAAGATATGTCAGAATCCTAACCTCCAGTACCCATGAATGTGCCGTTATTTGGAAATAGAGTCTTTGCTGATATGATCAAGTTAAATGAAGTCATATTGGATTGGGGGGATCCCCCAATCCACTTATAAGGAGAGAGAGGTGTGGCGACACAGAGACTCCTTGAGAAGTCCGTGTGGAGGCAGAGAGATTGGAGCGATGCAGCTACAAGCCAACGAATGCCAAGGACTGCCGGCAACCACCGGAAGCTGAGAGAAAACATGGTTCTAGAAGGAACTGACCTTGCCAACACCTTGATTTCTGACTTCTTGCCTCTCAGACTGTGAGACAATAAATTCTTGTTATTTTAAGTCTCCTAGTCTATCCTAATTTGTTTTGGCTGCTCTAATATAAGCCCCAAAATTGGAGAAGGATCATGTTTTGATCCTCAAAACGTAGAGGTAGCAGGTAGAGAATGTTCCCAAGCAGTGGTTACAATCGAATCTCTTGAGAACCCTCTTGTTTCCAGCAGAGCCCAGGGCCTCTCCAGACTTTCTATTGCAAATGACACGATCAATTCATTCATTTGTAAGTCGTGTACAGAACCTGGAGGCAGAGGAGGGAGGAGAAGGTAAGCAAAGGGAAGAAGTGTGGCACAATTTTCACATATGTCATCAATCCCAATTCTTAGTTGTTAATGTTGATCAAAGATATTATTATCTTTTTTAACTTAACTCCCTCATTACATAATAATTCAGGTTTACTTTACAAAAATTATAAAATACATGAAAGCAAATCAAACAAATAAAAACCACTCATAATCCAGCACCCAAACACACCCACCATTCACATTTAGGTGTATCGCCTGCCACGTATTTTTCTTTGCACGTATGTACATTCTCTTTTCTTTTCTTTTTTTTTTTATTACATTCTTTTTTCATAGGAAAAATATGATCCCTTCCTAATTGTCTACATAGCTTCTCTTCCTCTTAACTGATAAACACAGATTTTTATAAATACTCCTGAGACCCATTCTACTGCCCACACACATTTCTGTTTTTGTCTTCCGTCACGTGGTCCTCGCCAGGGCCCCCTTCCTGTGACCAACCCATTCTTTCATACAAGCAGTCAATTTTCTCTCCAGCCCTGACTTCCCATGGGAAGGCCAGGATTCTGTCTCCAACAGCACAAGGGGAAAGCTGTTTTCCAAAGACTTTTTTTCGGTGTGCTTGCTGCTTTTCTAGCAACTATCAGATTTACCTTCTCTTTGAGAGCTCAGGCGCTGAAGGTTAATTATGCTCCTCCGTTATAGACCTGATTTATCCTCAACATCAGAGCAAAGAACTTGTTTTAGTATGTTCTTCTGCACTCCAACTCCTTGCTTTCTTTCCCTGTCCCCCACTGACCTCCATTCTAATATGTGCAATTTGCATCCTGGAATATTGTGATGGATGCCTTCCATTGGCCCCTCCAGACCCACTCTCCATTTCTCTCGGCCCAGCTCTGGGTCCCTGGAGGCTCATCTGTCAGGTGGACGTCAATGGTTTGCTTGCCCTCTGGTTTCTGATGGGGTTTGGCCCATGGGAATCACAGGAGATCCAGAAGGTGGCAGAGCAAGGTGCTCTGCTGGGGCAGGAGTTGGCTGCGTCCCCAGGGCCCCTGCGGGGTGGCCTTCAACAGGCACTCTCTCCGGTCAATTCAGTCCCGTGGACGTAGGGCACATTAGGTCACATGGCTATACTTCCTCTAGCACACTTCACCATCACTGGTGGTTTTCCTAACCCTGCCCTGAAACGACCACATGTCGAAAATGCGTAGCTCAGCTTAGTCTACTTTTTTCTCCCTTTTTAAAATTTAAATTCAATTAGCCAACATATAATACATCATTAGTTTCAGATGTAGAGTTCAATAATTCATCAGTCTGCTTTAAACATGCACAGAACACTTACATTAGCCTACAGTTGAGCAAATTCATCTAACATGAGCCTATTTATAATAAAGGCTTGGATAGCTCATGTAATTTATTGACTACTGTACTGAAAGTGACAAACAGAAAGGCTCTATGGGTGCAAAAGGGCAGTTGATGTATCTGTTGTTGACCAGGCGATCACTGGCTGACTGGGAGCTGTGACCACTGCCTACACCCAGCACCAGGAAAGCGGATGGACCACTAGCCAGGGAAAAGATCCAAATTCACAATTCGAAGTATACTTTCTACTGAATGCATTTTGCTTTCACAAGACCTTCAATTCAAAAAATCGTAAGCTGAGGGGTGCCTGGGTGGCTCAGTGGGTTAAAGCCTCTGCCTTCAGCTCAAGTCATGATCTCAGGGTCCTGGGATGGAGCCCCGCATCGGGCTCTCTATTCAGCGGGGAGCCTGCTTCCCCCTCTGTCTCTGCTTCTCTGCCTACTTGTGATCTCTCTCTCTGTCAAATAAATAAATAAAATCTTTAAAAAAAAAAAATCGTAAGCTGAACCTTCCGGACCTCATCTGTAGTTCTTTTATTAATTCTCCAGTGGTGCATTTGCATATGCCCATCTTTTTCCTTTCTGAACATGTACGTATCTCTGTAAAATGGGCACTGTTCCTCGGCATGCACGTTTGTGTGGCAGGGAATAGACTGCATCCTATCCTCTTATTTCTCACTGACTTCTTATATTGCTGGACTGCGCATGCCCCTGGTTACTGCTCTCCCCACCCCCTCACCCCAGTCCTGAGTGGTTTACATAGCCTCGCTCCCTCCTTCTCATTCCCAGGGAGGAACTGCCTCCAACTTCCCACTACCACAATACATCCAAAGTTTCACAAAAATTTTAACCCAACATTTTTCAGTTCTTTTTCTGGTTTCAGTTTTGACTTTATGCCAAGCACAGTCATTTTATGAGTAAATCACGTTGCATAAACCTCAAGTCTGTGTTGCTCAATGAAACGTAGTGACCCTAACTTCATAAAAAGTGCTTTTAAAATGTGGGGTTTTTTTTTCCCGATTTTCCCCCTACGGTCATAAATTGCATAATAAAAATAAATGACAAGAATCACATAGGTTATTGCTGTGAGGGCGCTCGCGTGCACTGGTTTTGTCCTGAGCCCAGTGGTAGCCTTAGCTAATCCGCAGCATGTGGAGGAAGCTTGTTCTGGCTCGTGAGAGCCAATGGTTAAATTTCTAAGAATTTTCCAAGCTGGTTCCTAAACACAGCAATTGCTAAAAATTAAGTTATGTAAACTCCCAATTAAAGAAATTACATTAAGAACAGCTATAATAAAAATGCAACATTCACCCATGTCTAATCATTTTACTACACTTAACTATTATCTAGGTTCAAATTGTGTGTATTATATCTGTACAGGGGAAATGTTATATAATGGCGCACATCTCTGCCAATTCCATGTTCAAATGTGTTACATTGGTGCCTTGGACATCAGCTGTCAGGGATGTATTTGCACCAAGGAAATTAGCAAACACTACAAGTCAGAGTTGGTGGCTAAGCAGTTATTGGCACACCACTCTGGGGACCCTTACAATAGTGCACTTGGTACTTTTTTCATTTTACAGATGAAGTGAGGTTTCAAGGAGACAAATAGCTATCCCCAATCCCAGAGCTCATGGAAGGGAAGGCGGGACTGCAAGGATAACTCATATAATCCCAGGTCACCCCCTCCCAGGGGTGTCCTAGAACCACAGACATGGTAATGAGGTCAGATTTCTTTGTGTCGCACCCTTGTGCAGACAAGGAAACTAGGCACAGAGGGGTGTGGTTATTTGTCCAAGAGTATGTGATGAATAAAGAGAGAGGAGATGAGTTCAAGCCAAAGACTCCTGGCCCTAGAGCCCACCCTCGTACCCACCACCCTCAGATCCTCTTAGGGACTGGAGAGGGTAGGACCGGGTAGCAATCTTCAGCATCCCTAGGCCTCCTTCTCCATTTCTCCCTCCTTCTTGCCACAAGATGTCCCATCTATGTTCCTCCCTGCGCTTGCTTTATTTTCCTCTCTCTGCTTTTCTGTACCCAGTTCTACCTTGTGGTTCCTGGCTCCTTGATATCAGAACCTGCCAGGGCTTATGAGAATGGCCGTTCCAGAAAATACCATGTTCCCAGACAGGATCGGATTGGCCCAGCCTGGGTCACATAGCTGTCCCTGATTCAATCTATGGGTCAAGAAGGGCTGCTGGGCCACAATCTGACCCTGTGGGTAAGGGAAGCAATGCCGGCAGGTGGGGGGAGGGGCACTGAGCAGACACAGAGGGTATGTCTGCAGCTTTCTTACCAGGCACCCAGCCAGTAGGACCCCTGGGACCCTCACACAGGCAAGTAGAATAATAGTGGTAATATTAACCACTTTCCTGGCCCTTAGAATATACATCACATACACTGACTCACTGAAAACAATAACCCTGTGGAGGACAGCTTATTATTAACATCATCACTCTCATTTCACAGACGAGATAACTGGGGATTAGAGAGGTTGAGACACTTGCTGGGCATGGACAGCGAGTGAGGGGCGAGGCCCAGAGCCCCTCCCAGCCGTCTGCCACACTGGCACTCTTTCCCTGGGGCCGACCTCCTGACCCAGCTTTCAGAGGCCAGACCTGCCTTGAAGAGCTGTCCCGAGCACCAAATTACATAATAATGCCTTGGAGAGCCCTGTATGCTCTATAAAAGTGAGTCCCTCCTCCATTTCTGTGTCGTCCTCTATGTTGGAACCAAAGCAGCTATACAAAAGCGGATGTGGGGCGCATTGTAGGTCAGCCCGTCCCACCCAGCCCCTCCTCGGTGCTCCCACGAGCACAGTCACCCCCTGGCCGTAAGCCATGTCTGTAGGAGGACTCCGCTAGACTTTCAACAGGGACCGTCCAAGAGGCCATAAAGCTTTGCACAGCCCTGCAGGGGGGGGGCTCTGCTTTCTCCAGTGGGGGCTTGCAAGCGGAAGAGTGGGCGGGTAAATCTTGCACATCCATGAAGGCCAGCTGGGGCCAGCAGGATGGCTCCCCTCAGGCGGAAGGGAGGCGGGAGCCTGTCTAGGGCAGAGGGCTACGGGGCGGAGGGCGAGCCCGGAGGGCAGGAGAGGCGCCGAGCCGGAAGTGGCGCTGTGACTCTTCGGAATCGCAGCCCTCCGAATCTGCGTGAGCCCGGAGGAGCTGCCCATTCTACAAACAAGGACACTGAGGCCCAGACCTGCTCTGGATGCGGCTGTTGCCTGGACCGCGTTTCTGGCTCACCAGGTGATTTCTGTTGATGCTTCAACAACCCCCGGGGCAGTGTGTTTCCAGGATGGTTTGCTTTGCCTGGAGCAGACCCCAGGGAGTCACCAGCAGGGAGGCAGAGGTGCCAGAGAGGATACAGGCAGAGGAGACCCGGATGCCCCATGAGATCTTCCTGCCGTGCTTCCCTGTCCATCGCCCTGTCGCAGTGAGTGCTCTTTGGGAAGCTGGCCCCGAGGGCGCGTCACTTTGCCAGATCAACTCCAAAGCCCTCTGCCTGGTGGTCAAGACCTCACTCCTCTTCGACCTGTCGCCTTCCTGCCCTCTCCTTACCCCAGCTCCCAGAGCCGCGTCTGCTGCGGTCAGCGTCCCATGGTTTTTGTCCTGTCTTCGAACCTAGTTTGTCAGCTGGAGGAGGGCTCTCAGCTAAGACATTTTAGTGCTCAGTAAAGCTTATATCCATCCACAGGCAAGCTCTCTGCCTTCCTCCCCGAGGCCTCCTGCAAATCTTCTTGCCCACTGCACTTCCCAGTCCTTTCCCCTCTCTGGGCTTCCTTGTCCTCATCTGGGAAACGGAGGCAGGGGCTGGATGATGTCATGACGAAGGTCCCTATCGGAACTGTCTTTTCACGAGATTAGTAGTAATACCGAACCGTAATCCCGTGTTCCTGCAGCCTTTTACAGTTCATAAAGCCTTTACTCATCCTTCTCATTCAGCAGATTGCCTTGGAAACAAGATTTGCCTACATGGTTAGACCAGCTCCCTGGAGTCCCTGCGCTGAGAAGTCTCAGCAGAAAGGGCCGTGCCAGGAACAGGCCCGCCTGGGCTTACCTGGGAGGCCTGTCTGTGTCCCCACCACCCCAACACTCAGGCTGCCTTCCCCACCGCCTAGCAGGGAGTCCAACTGAGAGTGGCTAGACCTGTGAAGCCTCCTCCCTGCACAATCCAGGCTAAGCAGGGCCATGAACTGAGCATTCATTCAACAAATATTCATTCAACAAACACCTATTGAACATCGGAGATGAGACCTCACTGGGCTCATTCAATGGTGAACATGAACTGGGCTAGGCATTTAGGACAAAAGTTGTGCCTCCTTCTCTTGAGGAGCCCACCATAGGGGAGAGTGGAGAGCCAGGGTGGCTCAGTCAATTGGGTATCTGCCTTTGGCTCAGGTCATGATCCTCGGATCCTGGGATGGGGCACGGTATGAGGCTCCCTGCTCAGTGGGGAGTCTGCTTCTCCACCTGCCCCTCCCCCTGCTCATGTTCTCTCTCTCTTTCTCAAATAAAATAAAATCTTTAAAAAGTTAAAAATATCTTAAAAATAAAATAAAAAATTTTTAAAAGACTATAAAACCATTGAGGTAATACAATCCCACTTTTCTATGGGTCTAAACATATAGGACAAAATTGGAAGGATGTACATAAAATTAACAGAGTTTATCTCTGGGTAAGAGGATTCTGATCTTTATTTTCTACCATCTTACCTGCATTTTCAGATATGGTTCTATTAGAAACATTACTTTTATAAAAAATTATTTTTCAAAAGTAAAGAAAAAATACAGCATTGACATCTAGCAGAATGACATCTGAGTACAAAGTTGAAATTAAGAAAATTAAGTTTAAATGTCACTGTGCTTTCTGGAAGTTCTTACGTTCCTTGATTTGTATTTCCGTACCTAAGTCAAATCCACTGCGGGCTAAGTTAAATCACAAAATGCTACATGGTGTGCACCTCCAGGATCCCGCAGAAGTACTTGAGATGACAGATGCTCCATTTCATGTCCCAAGGGTTATTTATCTACTGCAAGGATCAGGAACTCAAATGCCTTCGGGGTCAGTCAAGTTCCATAAATGAGTGAGGTCAGCAGAAAGTAAGTGCTGTGGCGAAGTGAACAACACAAGCTCATCAGCTCCAGCTGATTATGTATGGGAAGGCAGGCAGGCCCTGTCTTGCCAGATCTTCTACTTTTTTTTTTTTTTTTTTTTTTAGAGAGAGAGAGAGTGTGGTGGGGCGAGGCAGAGGGAGAGGGAGAGGGAGAGAGAGCATCTTTAGCCCGGACCTGGGGCTCCATCTCATGACCCGAGATCATGATCTGAGCCGAAATCAGGACTCAGATGCTTAACCGACTGAGCCCCCCAGGGGCCCCTAGATCTCCCACTTTTTAAAGAAAAGCCAGAAATCTAGATTTTTTTTTTTAATGGGAAGGTTTATAATTTTTGGATGTTGAGAACCAATTCAAATTTGTTTAAAATGCGGCCTAGGCCATGCCCTGTGTTGCAGACCTTATCAGATGGTGGGCCAGTTGGTGACCTTGGGTCCATGGCAGGTGTGAAGCCTGAGGAGAGGCAGTAGGAGGAGGCGAACATACAGAATGAGGAAATGTGGCCCAAGTGGTGAGCCAGAAGTGGGATCAAGGCTGATGGCCAGGGAACTGTCCTGGGGGAGGGGAGGTCAGTGAGAACAGAGCTGCAGGAGATCCTTGAGTTACACAGAATCCTAGCACAGAATTGCTGGGGGTTACGCTGAATTGTCTTCTAAGTTCCCAAGAGAAGAAAGGGGCCACCACCAGGAAGGACTTCAGATTTCACCCCTTTTTGATGACCCTGACAACATAGCTCACTTGTTGAATCTCTGTATTAAGTTTGTAATCATTAAATATATTTTCGAGCTCCGTAGAAGGAATGTTATGGGAAAATGACCCTAACACAGCAGTTATTTTCTTTGTATACCCTATCTGTAATCTGTATCAAAGCCATAGTCTTAGTGTATGAACAATTGTCAATATTCGTTTGATGATATGGTTGAAAAGCTAAAGTTGCTCTCAGTGGGAGTTCTGTGTGACCTTGAGAAAGTACTTAACCTTGGTCAGCCTCTCTTTGTAGCTCTCATTTGTAAAATGAGAGCATCTCCAAGATTCTATCAAGAGTGAGCTGAAAGAAAAAGATCTCTTTAAGGCCAAGGTTTCATTACTCCCTGAGCTGCAGACAGCCTGCTCTATGGCCCAGGGGAGTAGCTCTGGACGCCACCATTTGAGGGCCCATGCAGTCATTAACATTCTGGATTGGAAAATGCTTTTACTGTGCTCCAAGAAAGGAGAACACAAAGTAAAGGTGTTTTCCCCTCAAAGCTTGGGTGTTTTTTAGATGGGATTTAGAGATATGACTTGTCAAATGTTCCTTGGAAAAATACTACCTCTTCATTTCCATCAACATGACCTCAGCCTAAACCTCAGCCTAAGCCTACTTCTAATCTCCTGGCCTTTGGTTTTCTCTCATTAATTATCTTCCTAAAAAAAAACGCTGAACATCCCATTCTCCTAATGAAAGCCAAATGGACTGCCTGGTGCCCACAGGATCAAACCAAACTCCTTGGCCTGACATCCATACAGGGCAGCCTCTTTGTCTGTCTTCTTCCTTGGGCTTCCTGACCACTACAACCACTATGCTCCAGCCAAGAGGGACTCCTCCTATGGGGGCAGGCCAGCCATACCCTTTCATGACACACCAGGCATCTTCAAATACGGTGGGCCTATTCACTCTCACCTTGATAACCCCGTACTCATCTTTCCAAGTACTGAGGATTCAATGGTGAACATGAGAGGGAAATCATTCTGGTCCATACACAGCCTACCCTGGGCCTGATGTGTGGTAGTAAGAAGGTACTCAATGAATGTTATCTTGATGGATGAATGAATAAACGAGTGAATAGGTGGATGAGTCCTTGAGTAAGTGAATTCATTCACAATGAGTGAATGAATGAATAGATCAGTAAATAGATGGTTGAAAGGATGGAAGAAAGGATGAAAGGGCAAATGAAGAAAAGAATGAATAAATGGCTAGATATATGTATAGACAATTAATTCCTACAGTTTTAACAAGGCCAGATTCAGTGGTCAGAAGAGAACATGGAAATGGAAGAGGGGAGACAAGGTAAAGCCGGAGACCTAGAGCTGCCTTGCCCCTTTGTTTCCCTGTAGCTACTAAAAGGGGTTTAGGGTTGCCCTTTCATCTTTTGGGCCCCAACCTGTAGGTATCCTTGTCCCTGGCAGTCCTGAGGAGAACATCTGCTCTCCCTTCCACCATGTTCTCAGAGCAGGCATGGGAATGCTTGTCAGCTATGACTGCTGGCAAGGGAGTAGGAAAGGGACTGCTGGGAACATGAGTTCTGGCGTCTCTTACGGACAAAAAGAAGAAAGCAATTGATTTTCTTTCCTGCTCATGTTCTGAAAATCTTGTAGCAGTCCCAAGGGAGCCACAAAAGCTTGGGGTGTCATCCTATTGGGTCCCCAGAAGGGTTTTCTTCACTGATAACCTTGTCCTCACCACAGTAGGCTCCGTGCATTTCCACACTTCCCTGTGCTTGTCACTTAAGCTCATCCACATTCTCTACCAAGCAGTAGGGATACTAATACTACCATTCATTGAGCAGTCAGCATTTCCCATATATTATCTAATTTAATCTTTACAACAACCTGTGTTGTAGGGATTCTCATCCTCATTATATAGATGCAGAAATTGTGGTTCGAAGAGGTTAAGGAAGTAGTCCAAGACATTATAGTAAGTAACCTATACGTAGAGGCTAGAATTGAAATACAGTTTCTTTTGACTCCAAAGTCCATATTCTTAAGCTGTATATTATATAACTATTAAGATTTCTTCAGGGGTGTATCTTGGGCTCCTAGGTGGAAATAGATGGAACATTCTAAAGGAGTTATGGGGGTGAGTTTAATAAGGGATTGGTTCAAACAGGTGAGCAGAGTTAAGGGAACCCAGGGAAAGCTAAGAAGCCCTGGGAGCTAGCAATGGCAAAGAGCTCCTGTCACCCTTAGGTCTCAAGGGCTCAGCAGGGCAGTTTCCTGCACTGGAGAGAGGAAGTCACCTGATCAGGATTGTGCCCCTTGGTAGAGGAAACTAGACTATGGCAGGATGTGACCTGGGGAATGGATACCCCAACCTCTGTCCTCTTTCCCCCTTCCATCTCCTACTGAAGCCACCCATTGTCCAATCTCAACCTTGATCTAGGGGCACAGGAACACAGTGGTATAATCCATAAAGATCGGCCTCCTGCTGGAGCACAGAGCAGAATGAAGAGGAGGAGAGTGGATCTACAAGGTGAAATGGGTAATATCTAGCAAAGTCACGAGCTCCAATTTCCTTTTCTTTGGGAAGTCTTTGGATCCTCCCCAAGTCAGAATAAAACATTTTAAACTTCTAGAGTAGATGAAGCTTGTACCTCTCTATGTTACCGATTTCCTTGTTTTCTCTATGAGGTGGATGTTTATATTTGTGTATGTATATCTAGCTCCCCTACTAGACTGTATTACTCTGAAGGCCTATTCACGCTCCTGTCATCTTCAGGCCACTCTTCTCCCCCAGTGTTTAACACAGAGCTTGGCATTTTGTTGACCTTCAGAATTATTGGCTGGATTAGCTGAGTGCTGGTAACACACCAGGGATTTTCTCTGGATGAGCAAGATCTGTTCAGGTGGTGGTTGCTGTGCTATGTTAATAGGTTTGCGTTACATGCTTCCTGTTTTTGCAAATTTTTATAGCACCGTAAGCCAAAAGCTAATAGTTCTTTTTTTTTTTTTTTTTTTTATTTATTTAGCAGAGATAGAGAGCACAAGTAGGCAGAGCAGCAGGCAGAGGGAGAGAGAGAAGCAGGCTCCTGCCAAGAAGGGAGCCCGATGTGGGGCTCAATCTCAGGACCCTGGGATTATGACCTGAGCCGAAGGCAGCCGCTTAACCGACTGAGCCACCCAGGTGCCCAAAAAGCTAATAGTTCTAAGTACTTAACTAGAGTTTAAGTACTCAACTCCTACTTTTAGAATGTTACCAGGCCTCTATATCCAAGAGCTTCCATACTCTTTATTAACTTATTGAAGTCAGGGTTTGGACTCTGCAGGACTGTGATTTTTAGAGGTACCAGAAGTGAAAGGTTACAGAGAAAGATAGAAGGCTTGGAGACAGGGTATCAGAGAGCAAGCAAAGATTGTAGTTTTTATCAAGTGAACATCTAAATGATCCCCACTATTTTCAAAGTAGATTTATCTAACAATAAACATGGATTCAAAAGTATTAATAGCAAGAAGTTGGCATAAGATGTCTCAAAAATAAAAATGAGAATGGGATTTTGGAAGTAGATTCAATCATGTTCTATGTCAGGGATGGCTAAATGTTTATATATATATATATATAAATGTATATATATACATATATAAAGTATATATATAATGTTTTTATATATATACATATATACGTATATATATACATATATATGAAGGACAGATAGTGAATATTTTATACATTATGGACCATACAATTTCTCTGTCATAGCACAAAAGTAGTCATACGCTATTTTTAAACAAATGAGTATGGATGTGTCCCAATGAAACTATTTCTCCCCAAAAGGAGGCAGTCTAGATGTGGCTTATAGCTATGGTTTACCAAGCCCTGTTCTAGATGAACCCAGTGCTCCTAGAGAAATTGACCACTGCTTGTCTTTGTTATATTAAATTTTAAGAGAAGTGATTGATATTTATTGAGTACTTACTAGATACTAGGTACTAGAGTAAACATATTACACAGATAATCTCATTTAACCCTAAGAAGGAAGTAGAAATATCATTTCCATTTTACATTTGATGAAATGTAAGTGATTGAGCTGGGGTCCAAACATGGACTTGCTCACTCCAAAACTCTAAATCTGTCCTTACATTATCTTGCAGGAATCTTGAGCCTTTTAGCATTATGTTTAGTCCATTAATATTTAATGTAATTATTGATATGTTTGGAGCTAATGCCACTATTTTAATAACTGTTTTCTCCTTTTGTCATCTTTTTTGTTCCTATGTTCTGGATGAGCACAGCAGAGCTGTGGCTTTTCTTGGTGCATTCCCAGCTAATCCCATCACTTTTAGATAGGAAAGCTTGGTTTTTTGCCCCTACTGCCTCCTCAATCAAACTCTTCTCACCTGAAGCTCTAGTAATGTTTTAAGAATAAATACTTCTCAATTGTTCTGCCTTTGGTCAACTCTTAGTACTCAGAAATTGTTGTTTTTGATAATTTCATCCAGTTTTGGAATTCCTCTTTTTGTTGAGAGGGATTGGTGTCTTCTTCACTCTACCATTATGAGAACTCTTTCCCTCTTTATCTTTAACAGCACTTTTGGACCTAAGGGCTACTATACATAGCACTAGATTTCTTTTGGTTAGCATTCATGGTGTATCTATTTCCTTCTACCCTTTCAGTATTCTTCTATACCTCCTATAGTAACATAAGGTTGGATTTTTTTCTTTTTATCCACTCTGGCAATTTTTGAGTCTTAATTAGAATATTTAATCAATTTTCATTTAATACAGTTACTGCTCTCTTCAAGTTTAAATCTACCATGCTATCATCTGTTTTCTATTTGCCATATTTATTTTTAGTTTTTTTCTCTCCTCTTTTTGTTTTTTATTACTTCATTTTCCATTTATATTAGCTTGCTAGTTATATATGCTTGTATTATTCTTTTAGTGAGTACCCTAGGTGTTTCAATGTGCATTCTTGACTTATTACTGTTAATATAAAGTACACTTTCACATAGAGTATTTAACACTTCCCAGAAAATGCAAGAATCTTAGAGCACTTGAACTCCATTTCCCCCTTCTGCCTTTGTGTTCACAAAACATTATTTCATTAAAAAATTATGTATATATACATTTACATTATATATATGTATATATATATATATATGGGACATATAGCAAAATATTAAGGTTTTTAGCTTTGGCTGAGAATTGGGGGAGATATATTTTTATCTACATATTTCGCTTTTTCAACAAGTACGTATTTTGTCAAAAAAAATTTTAAGTAGACAAGAAGGGGAAAGAACACTTGCCATGCAGACCCATTTAACCGAAGCATTTCCCTGTTCAGCTGCTCTGCACAGACAGACTCCTGCCTCCCCACCAGCTAACAGGGTGAATCAGAATGTGGGCTGGGCTGTGAGTGAGTGGGAAGCCCCTCAGGCCTGTAACGATTACAGGGGATTTCACAGTTCAGGCAGGTTGAGGAGACGGTGCAGCCCCGTTGAGGCTTGCTTACTAGCTTGTCTGTTCCAAATGCTCGGCACCACGGGTCACTCTACCCACGGTGATCAGCAATATCTGGTTGTGGACGTGACAGGACATTGTGCAATGACTGGGCAAATCCAGAGTCTTCCTTTTGCAGCTCTAGTGAATACTGCCAGCAGGGCTGGGCCCATATGAAAAGGAATTAGACACAAATCTGCAGGAACCTCTTCTCCACATGGCCCTCTCAGCCCTGGCTTTGGTCCAAGGCACGAGCCAGGCCAAGGTAAATGCCGAAGACCTCCCTTCCTGCCTCTGACTCCCTGAGTCCAGCCCCACCAAACTCCAGCTGTTCTGGAGTCTCATTTATGCAAAGCTCCACTCTCTGCTGGGTGATAATGGGCTGAAGAAGTGAAAACATTGCTTTGTATTTCTCTAATGCTTTTGAAACATTTTCAGCCAGATTACTTTTTTTGATTCCTATCACAAGAGAGTACAGAAATCACCAGAAGTCAATGTTCTTGAGTTTCCCACCATCAAATTTATAAAAGGACTTTCATCTGTACCAATACTGTCCTATTTTCCTTCGGTTGTTAGAGAGGAAGGACCCCTTCTCCTACAGGAGGTAACTGTCTTCATATGAGCTATGGATTTTCTCCTTGCCCACCTTCTCAAAGACCCATGGCATTAATATTCATCATTCTCTTCTACACCTCCTACCTTTCCTCCTGCTGGGTCCTCTTTCTCAGAACTCAGATTTACTCTATCTCTAGTGTTTAAAAAACCAGCCCAAATATCCAACAAGTGGCAGAGATTGTCTGATTGGACTAAAAAAAAGCAAAAACAAGATCCAATTATATGCCTTCTACAGCAGACAAATATTAGGTTCAAAGATACCAAAAGGTTAAAAGTAAAAGGATAGAAAAAGAAACATCAAGCAAAAAACAACTATGAAAGGGTTGGAGTGGCTATGCTAATATCAGACAAAATACCCTTCAAAACAAAAAGTGTCACTAGTAATGGAAAACATTCAGAGTGTGATAAAAGGGTTGGTGCTCAGAAAGACTTTACTGAATAAATGAATAGAGATGACAGAATGGGGTTTATTGGGGTGCTGGGTGGCTCAGTGGGTTAAAGCCTCTGCTTTTGGCTCAGGTCATGATATCGGGGTCCTGGGATCGAGCCCCGCATTGGGCTCTCTGCTCAGTGGGGAGCCTGCTTCTCCCTCTCTCTCTGCCTGCCTCTCTGCCTACTTGTGATCTCTCTCTCTGTCAAATAAATAAATAAAGATTTTTAAAAATAGGTTTTATTATCTCCTTCCACTGGTGAGAAAACAGAGGTCCAGAGAAACGTGGCAGATGTTGAGGCTCAAATGGATAATTTTTTGGTGATCCAGGAGTTGGGACCTGGGTGTTCTATCCTTTCCCTACTAGGCTGCTTCTTTAGCAACAATGCAGATGACAGCCATTATTGTGTATGAGGCATTCTGTGCTTTTCACATATGAGCCCACATATCCTCATGTCATACATCCCCACTGATGTATGACAAAGGTACTATTATCTCTACTTGACTTAAGAGAAAACTAAGACACACAAGGTTGAGCAACTTACAAGCTGGTAAGAGGTGGAGTCCAGATGTGAACCCAAACTGTCTGACTCTGGACTCACCATATAATATTGTCTCAAAAAATTAATCCTGTTAATAGGTTAGCTAAGTAATATATAATTATCTCCCAGAGAATAATGTCTAACTCACCTCCAGATTGTAAGGGTCAGAGGAGCCTTCCCAGAGAAAGTATCATTTAAGCCAAGGCCTCAGGGTAGGTAGCAATTAGCCAACCAAGGAGAGACTTGTGTACAGAAAGACTTGGAGGAGAGATGCAGCAAGACACATTTGAGGAACCAAAAGGAGAACAGGGCTTGAAAGCACTGAGATCAAGTGGTTTGATACAGGGCAGGACAAGGAGGCACCATGTAGGAAGGCCGTAAAGCTCGTGCAAGAATGCTTTTGGCTGCTGCCAGGTAAAACCTAGGCTCAAACGATCCTAAATAATAAAGACATTTCTGATCTAACTTGACAAGAGGCCCAGAGGTAGCTTCACAGTTGTTCGATTCAGTGCAGCCAGAATCTTTAGCTCATTGTTCTGTCCCTCTCAGCCTCACGAGAACCTCTCCTCATGGTCACAAGATGGCTGTCAGCAGTGACTAGAGCAACAGACTCCTTTGCTGAGAATGGGCAGGGATAATTAACAGAGGTCGCCATGCCCTGGGGGCTTAAACAGTCCAAATTCCCTTTGAAACTGGGGCGGGGAGGTGTTTACAGGAATGAATAGGGGTGTACTTGGAAAGGGGGGGATGACTATTATGTGCGCAACCAAGACTCTCCACTACATCATGTTAGAGTTGGGAATTCCTAATGTCAGTGGAAAACCACAGGAGGCTTCTGAGCCAACATCTGCTCATTGATGGGGTGATGGAAGAGAAGCTATCTTCCTGATTTATTCCCTTATAGGGACAGGCCTACTCTTTCTCTCTCTCTCTTTCCATCCTTCCTTTCTCCTTACCTTCCTTCCTGTAAAGGGATAGTTATGTTGCATGCACTCTCCTCTTTCCTTAAAAATTCAGAGCCAGATCTCCCTCCTGACTTTATTCAGCACGTGGCCATCAAAATCTGAAAATCTCATGACTTTTGTTTTAGTTGTAATACAAAAAGGAGTCGTTAATTTGAAACCTTTTTGAACTTATTGACCTTAAAGTGTGTGTGTGTGTGTGTGTGTGTGTGTGTGTGTGTGTGTGTGTGTGTGTTGTTAAATGCCTGGCACATAGTATGTGCTTGACATCAGTAATGATGATGAAATGGGGCCGTGGTCTTGCCATCTTAGCTGCAAGGTCCATACTTTCTGTAAAACTGAAGAGGATGGCATTACAGCACTTCCATCAATTTCAGACAATTTATATTAATGAAAACATTGTCCTCCATGTTTATAAAATATTCCTCTTTTAAAAATATTAGACGTGCAAATTTTGAACAATTAGAATTAAAGAGCATTCTTACGGACTTTAAAAATATGAACTAGCCTGATACGTATCTCAGTGTCTTCTCAATAACTTTAATTCTCCTGAACCTGCTGTCTTGGTCTGCTTTTACAGCCATAAAATGATCAGTAGTTTGTGTGAGCGTGGACGGTGGGCCTGGTGCAGTCCACTCCATGTATGATCTCATTTGCTCTTCCCTGGGAACTCCATGAGGTCGGTTCTATTAATACCCCCTTCACAGACACAAGATCTAGAGCTTTTACATGAAATAAATGGCCTTCCCAGTGTCTTGTAGCCCGAGAGTGGAAAATCAATCTGGGGCCTGAGCTTATGTTCATTTCTCTTGACTTCCTTGGTTAGTTTATTAATAAGAAACTGTCTACTGTTCCTTTACTTACCTATTAAATTTTGGTTAGAAGTGAATTCTCAATGATTTGCTTTTAATCTTCTCCAAATTCAACACATATTTGTTGAATTTCTACTCATTGCAAGGCATTGTGCTAGATGCTTTGGTGTAGAGGGCATGTAAAAGGGCAAGAACTGGACCCCTTCCTGCAAGGACTTTCTTCTCTGAAAGGGAGCTGGGGATGGTATGAAAATTATACACATCACTGTAATGCAAGACAAAATGAAGTAAGGTAGAAGCTAACCTCTATCAAACATTCTACTATGTGCCAGAAACTGTGGATACTTTATTTACGTGATCTCATTTAATTTTCTGATTTCATATTTTTAAGATTCCTTAATAATTTGCCCAATGCACCCATGTAGTAAGTGCAAGAAGTCAACAAACTAGAGTTGGAAGTTTGGCCCGAACTCCTACCTCAAGAATAAAGAGAAGTTCAAAGTCATGAAAAGTCTCTTGAGTTTTAGGGGATGAGCAAAAGCATGATTGAAGAGGTGGCCTTTGGAATCGTTGTCGAAGGAGGGGAGGATTGGTGAAGGGATCAAGTAAACAGGGCATTGCAGTGGAGAGAATAATAATGTGTGCAAAGGAAAGGAGGAGCCAGGGCTGGTGCTGTGTGTTTGAAGAATGGCACCCAGTCCACTGAATGGAGGATATGATATGACATGTGCCCATCATGAGGAGAGCGTGCTTGAGAAGTTGGGCTGGGTTCCACTAAGGAGGACTCTCTCTTGACGAGTGATGGGAAGATGAAGGTGTGGGCAGGTCAGTGATGTAACCAGAGCTGTATTTTAGGAAGATTAACTTTATGAGCTTTAGGTTGACTCATAGCTGATGTCACTCCTGTTGTTCTGGCCCCCAAGCTGCCTTTTCTCAGCTTCTCCTTCTCCCAGGCAGGGAAAGAAAGAAACCTCTAAGGACAAAGACAAATACCATTCAAGGTATATCCCCATTGCTTTCTCTTTGAAGAGCTTCTGCCTTTCTTTCTCTACTTCAAGGGGACAAAGAAACTACCTTCCTCAGAGAAAATGGCTAATAATGAATACATATTTAAAGATTTAGATCCACTCGTAGTAGAGAAATACTAATTAAAAGTAAATGAGTCAGCACAAAATTAGTAATGCATTTAAAAAGTGATAATACTCAGTGCTTGTGAAGATGTGGTAAGGTAGACACTAATATGTGGCACTTGCAGGAGTGTGACGCGATGGACACTGTCCAAAGAATTCCAAATTCATGCAGAGGAAATCACCTAAGGTTAAGGCAAGGATTTGTACCCAAAGAAGTTCACCACAAAATTAGTGAGAATAGTTAAAATTTTGAAACAATTCTGAGTCTCATCTTAGAAGAAAGTTTCAAACAAAGTGAAGCCATGTAAAATTAAGCAATATAATGAAAACTGCAATAAAACTTAACTCAAAAATAATTTTGATTATCTACATAATACATGAGAACTAGAATCTCTCTCTTTTTTTAAAAAAGATTCTGTTTATTTATTTGAGAGAGAGAGACAGAGAGAGCAAGGGTGGGGAGAGGAGCAGAGGGAGAGGGAGAAGCAGACTCCCTACTGAGCATGGAGCCCAAGGTGGGCTCGATCGAGCAGGGCTTGATCCCAGGACCCCAAGATCATGACCTGAGTCAAAGTCAGACACTTAACCTACTGAGCCACCCAGGTGCCCCCTCTCTGTTAGCATTGTAGGAAAAGCTAACATCCCTTGTTTTCCTGCACCAGTTTCTTTCTTCTCCCTCTGTCTCCCCAGAGATAACCACTATTTTGAATTTGAAATGTGTCCATTCAGAGCTTTACAAAAATATTTTCCATGTGTGCTTAGCAAATACACCTTATTATTTTGGCTTGTGTTTTTTTTCCTGGTAACAGACTATATGTATTATCCTGCAACTTGCTTTATAATGTGCCTTTTAATTATGTGGGAGAATCCTTGCGGCATTCCAACCAAGAGGAGGAAGAGATGGTGTTAGACAAATAGCAGGAGCTCAAATATGTACCACTGATCTCATGCTTAGAAAAGAGACTAGAAAAGGATATGCCAAAAATACTGGTAATCTATTATCCAGGGGAAGGATTTGGAGAGATTGCTCTTTTCTTCTTTAGATTTTTCTGGGTTCTCTGCCCCCCCCAGACTTACTACATATTAGTTTTATAACCAGAATAAAGTTATGAAAAATATGTAGAAAGGATCAACAATGTCCCTTTACCTGTGAAACATCAGTCCTTCACCTCTGCTGCATTCCCAGGGAAGTCTTTTTCTACTTAATTCCCAGAAGAAGAGAGGCATTCTCTTTCCCCGCATTCCTCTCCATGTGTCTCCGAGGTGGTGACAGAGATTTGTCAACCTTTGTCTAGAACAGTTGTAGCATCTTTGCAGCAGAATTTCAAATAGCCACATTCTTCCACACTGAATAGAACATTCTGAACTAGGAATTGCCCTCAGGACCCTCTACAGGAACCATACATATTTCTAGTGTCCAGGACAATGTGTGATAAAATTGTCCTCAAAGTCCAAGGCATTTTGGTTCCCATGGAGATTTGTAACTGTCCATTGTCTTTTGGTTGTTGTTGAAGATAATGTAAAAATAACTTTAGTTTTTTCTCTTATAAAGAACTATATGAGGGGCGTCTGGGTGGCTCAGTGGGTTAAGGCCTCTGCCTTTGGCTCAGGTCATGGTCTCAGGGTCCTGGGATCGAGCCCCCATCAGGCTCTCTGCTCAGTGGGGAGCCTGCTTCCCCCCCTCTCTCTGCCTACTTGTAATCTCTCTCTGTCAAATAAATAAATAAAATCTTTAAAAAAAAAAAAAAAAGAACTACATGTTTGTGTCTTAAAATAGTAGATACAGATACCTGAAAAGAAGAAAATTGAAATGTCTGTATCAGATTTGGTGTGTAGCACACTCTTCCTTTCTAGATGCCATTATCCACTAAAGAGAAGAGGCCCCTCCAATAAATGGTTGATTCCAGGCCTGGGGCATGGAATGAACAAGGTGAGCCTGGAACGTCTTGCTGTGTCAGAAAGAAAGGCCAGAAGGAAGCAGTAAAAACAAAAAACAAAAAAACAAAAGACTTTGGGACATGTCAAAAAGGCACAGGAGCCGGGATGAATGGGCTCCTACTGGCCAAACCTAGACGATGTTGAGCACATTGATAAATATAGACATAATGGACTATAACGCATTGAATAAAATAAAACTCCATAGTCCATTTTGATGATAAGTAAATAAATAAGGAGGAGCTCTTCTTTACAATTAGTAAATGTAGGAAAAAAATGATTACAACAGAAAAAATACTCTTTTGTAACTATATTGTAAAAATTGGTTCAAATAAGATTTATCAGCAGATTCTACATGGGAGGCGGGGAAGAAGTCCAACAAGGAACTGGAAATGTACACGCTCTCAAACTATCCTCCCACAAATTATTTCCTAGTTGCAAAAGGAGAAATAGAAACTATACTGTGAAGAAGGCAAACGGGACAACATAGCGATGAAAGTTAGCATCACGCTAAAGGACAGACAGATGTCATGGGTCTCTGGGTGTGATGCCTTGAGAAGGACACACATAACTTCTGTAGTATCCCAGCCCAAAATGCATAACCTGAATCAAATCATAAGGAAACATCAGACAACCTAAATCGAGGGGCATTCGGTAAAGTACAAGCCTGTTTTCTTAAACACTGCCAATATCATGAAAGACAAAGAAAAGCTAATGGACTGTTTCAGATAAAGAAGACAAAAAGATGAGGGGGGCCTGGCTGGTTTGGTCAGTTAAGCTCTGACTCGATGTCGGTTCAGACCCCGACCTCAGGGTTGGGAGATGAAGCCCAGTGCCCAGTTCCATGCTTGGTGAGGAGGCCACTTGAGATTCTCTCTCTCCTTCTCCCTCTGCCCCTCCACTCCTCTCTGTCTCTGTCTCTCTCGAAAACAAATGAATAAATCTTTTAAGACAAAAGATGTGACAGCCATATGCAATGCACTGTCCTGAACTGGGCTCTGGACAAGGGAAAAATAACTTCCTAAGATGGACATAATGGGGACAGTTGATTAAGTTGGAGTACGGACAGCAGCTTAGATGAAAGTATTGTATCAATATATACACGTCTGGAATTTGCCAGTGGGTCTGTGGCTATGTAAGAGAATATCCTTGTTCTTAGGAACTGGATAATAAAATACTAACGGGTAAAGGGACATGATATATGTAACCTACTCTCCACTGTTTTATAAAAAAATAATTTTGTGAGCACAAATATAGGAGACAAGCTAGAAAGAGAAAAAGAAATACACAAGAGTGTATGCAAGTCTTCTGGGTACTGTTCTTGCAACTTTTCTGTAAGTTCGGAATTATTTTAAAATCAGTTTAAAAATAAATAAGTTGGGGGGGCCCTCACTGGCTCAAAGTAGAGCATGCAACTCTTGATTTCGGGGATGTGAGTTCAAAGCCCACTTTGGGCATGGAGCCTACTTTAAAAAGAAAAATTTAAAAATAAATAAATAGGGGCACCTGGGTGGCTCAGTGGGTTAAGCCTCTGCTTTTGGCTCAGGTCATGATCTCAGGGTCCTGGGATCGGGTCCTGCATTGGGCTCTTTTTCAGCGGGGAGCCTGCTTCCCCACCCCCTCTGCCTGCCTCTCTGCCTACTTGTGATCTCTCTTTCTCTGTCAAATAAATAAATAAAATCTTAAATAAAAATAAATAAATAAAAGTATTCCCAAATAACCAAAGATAGATAGATATGTAAGTAAGTAAGTAAAGGGATGCCTGGGTAGCTCAGTTGGTTAGGCAGCTGCCTTCGGCTCAGGTTATGATCTCGGGGTCCTGGGATTGAGTCCCACATCGGGCTCCTTGCTCAGTGAGAGCTTCACCCTCTGCCTCTGCCTGCCTCTCTGCCTACTTGTGTTCTCTTTCTCTCTCTCTCTCTGACAAATAAATAAATAAATAAATAAATAAATAAATAAATAAAATCTTTAAAAAAAGTAAGTAAAAAAATAAAGTTAGAATTAGCTATTTTTTAAAAATATTTTATTTATGTATTTATTTGACAGAGAGAGAGGGAACACAAACAGGGGGAGTGGGAGAGGGAGTAGCAGGCTTCCTGCTGAGTGGGGAGCCCAATGCAGGGCTCGATCCCAGACCCCAGGCTCATGACCTGAGCTGAGGACAGATGCTTAATGACTGAACTACCCCGGCACCCCTGGAATTAGCCATTTTTAAGAGTAACTCAGCTGTGGAAAAAGAACACCTGTACTCTTGCTAACGTCAGGGGATCCTCACATACGCCATGGTGGCCATCCACACAGAAGAGGTTTTCAAACAAGGGAATCAGATTGAAGCCAAATTTTGTTCGTAAAACAAAATATCACCAATGGTTTTTATCCGTACACATACAAACCCATGATTTATAATGAACCATAATTATTAGCAATTTTATCATTATTCGGTATTATTCAATTGCATAAAGCTGCCTTCACTAATTTAATCAATAGCTGCCCGATACAGTTTCTTCCGTTTTCCCAACTACGACAGAGAATATATTTCATCAAGTCAAAGGACACATCTCTTGTAAGAGACACCAACATTATTTTATGAATCATTAAAGAAAGGAAAGCGCATCCCAGTTTCTGAGATGTTGGAAAATATGCATTCAGGATTTGTGAAATAAGTACTTTTTCTTCAGCGCCTAGGAGAACTGTGGTCTGACAGCTCAGATTCAGGTCAGAAAATGAGGTTGCCTGGGGCCCTTTGTGACTGGGCAAGTTGCTTAACTTTCCGGGATGATTCAGAAAGTTCTCTGGGGTTTTTCAGAACCTAGGAGTCATTATTAAAATGAAGATAATAATGCCTTTCCCGACCAACTTGTTTTTCACTTTTACTATTGTTTACTAAATACTCCTGTTCGTGTCATTCATGATGTCTGCACCTGAGGATTAATGGGGATGATGAGCAAGTAATTGTTCTGCCCGGGGATACTGGGTATGGTGGGGGGGGTGTGTGGAGAGCAAAGGGGGCGCGGGGGGAGGGGGAGGGGGGGAGGGTGCTCTTGTGGGATTTATTCATCCAGCGAATATTTATTCATCTTCAACTACACCTTAGCCCTTCTCATGGGGCCCAGTAGGTATTTTTAAGAGCTACACGGGAAGGGGCATCCCAGGCGGAGGGAACAGGGGGAACAGTGTTGCAAAGGCATGGGAGCACTAAGAGTCTGGTGGATTTGTGAAACAGATTGTTCCGGAGAATGTGGGGGAGCTGCAGAAGATGAGATGAAAGACGGGATGTTATAAGCCGCATGTGGTCGGTCAGGGGACAAGTTCAGAGCATACAGGGTGCAGTAGGGTCCCGCAGCAAAAGGGAATTTTGTCGTGTTGGATTCATCTGTTTGAGTATCTGTCTCTTGAGCAAGGTCTTTAATAACCATATGATAATTCATCACATGATTATTCTTGGCTTTATCTGGCCAAGTCCCTATTTGTGGGGTATTGGGGCTCTTTGCACTTTGGAGTGATTTTTGAATAAGGCTTCAAAGAACAGCTTGGAAGTAGAACAGGTGGGCCACAAGATACGCAAAAATGTGGGGCTTCTGATACACGTGGGGACATCGGTGCTGTATTGCCATGGGCAGGGGCTCACTTGCACAATGTGAGATTTTGGGATAGACTCTCTCGGGAACAGGGACCTTATCAGTACGATTTCATTGAGTCAGGGCCAAAAATTCAGACATGCATCTACATGCTAGAGAGAATTTAGTGTGGCTTGTATTAGTTCTAGTACTTGGATTAAACAAAAAAGGAGCAGCAGCAGAGGCAGGAGAAATTCAGTATCAAGGAGATGTGATTTAGCTACTGTGTGTGTGTGTGTGTGTGTGTGTGTGTGTGTGTGTGTGTGTGTGTGTTAGTGGACAGTAAGATCAGCGGGGTGATAAGGTGACAGGCGTTCCTCAGAGCATCTCAGGCTGCATTTTCCAGGACAGCAAGAAGGACGAAGACAGCAACGGGCACTCTGCTCTCCTCCACCAGATCACTGTGGTATAGCGTTTTCAGCTCGGCTGTCCCAATTCTGAATACAGATACAGCAAACTAGTGTGTATTCAGAGGAAAGGGGCCAGGATGGCGGGGGGGGGGGGGGGGGGGGGGGGGGGGGGGGGGGGGGGGGGGGGGGGGGGGGGGGGGGGGGGGGGGGGGGGGGGGG
>CM053606.1:150871474-150883145 GCA_028646535.1 Procyon lotor | reverse complement strand
TCTAGGAGAGACTTTGGGCGTGAGGCACCAGAATTGTCAACAACTTGAAGGTGAAATCTGCTCAGTGGTTTCCAAAACTCAGACTTTGTGCAAACGAATGGAAACCACAGGCTGGCAGATTTTCACTCAGTCTAGGGAAGAACTAATAGAGCTGTTGATTTAAAAAAATAGAGGTTTCTGGAGGGAACACAAGAGACTATTAGCAGTGGTTACCTCCAGGGAGTAGGACCAGGGGGATGCCCCACTGGAAATTACCCTTGTGTTCCACCGAAGATGTTTTAAAACCATGTACGTGGATTATACTTATAATGAAGAAATGGATTTAATAATGCAACACGAGAGAAAGAAAACACAAGTGCATTAGAACAGCTAAGGTACTTTGGTTGCAGGCATCAAAATACAACCATGGTGGGGTGCCTGGGTGGCTCAGTGGGTTAAGCACCCAACTCTTGATTTCGGCTCAGGTCATGATCTCAGGGTTATAGGAGGCTGCTTAAGATTCCCTCTCTCCCTCTCCCTCTGCCCCTCCATCCCCACAAAAAATCCCAGCTAATAGGCAGAACAAGCAAAAAAAAAAAAAAGAAAGAAAAGAAAAGAAAAAAAAAAAAAAAGATTTAATAGAAGGACACAACTGCTTCCAGAATCAAAGAGAAGGCTAAAGAAGGTCGGGAGTCCCGAAGCTGCTCAGGGTCCTCACGGGCGTTCTCGCTTGGCTGTAACTTCGTTTTATCAGTGTTCTATCCTGTGTTCCTTGGTGTCCCTGGAGAGACAGTCCGATTGGCCTGACCTGGGGTCACATACCCACTCCCTCACTGACAGCCCTTGGTAGAATCACTTGAAATGGGGGAAGGCAGTTGCCCAAAGGAAACTTGGCATGCTGTTACCAAAAGGAAGGAGGGAGGCTGGGCGGGCAAACCCACGATATCCATTACACTGGTTGTGAGAAACAGAATAAGCTATCTCCTGGGCTAAGGAGGTCCTTGTCCCTGGCGGCATGCCAGACAGACCGGATGAGCACTTGGTGACAAAGTTGCAAAGAGGTTCAGCATCTAATGGGAGTTAGGTTACACCACATCCCAGCCCTGAGATTTACAGTTCTATGATTTGGGGGAAATGCTATCCTTCAGACAGGACAGATAAGACCACGCTTCCACAGCCAAAGCGCATTTCCTGGTCTCGATCTGGAGTCAGGCAGACCATGCTCTCCCCAACCCCCTGGCTCGTGTTCTTCATCTTCCGTCCTCCTTCGGTCCATTCGCCTGCATTTCCAATACTTCTCATTTGATGGTTTGGGGGACTCAGAGGGACTGTTGGAGAAGTCTGTCTTTGGGGTCAGACTCCAGATCAGCCCTAGGGTTCAGCCTTTATGAACTGTGTGACCCCAAAAAAAGTACTTGGCTTCTCTGGACCTATATTCTCTCTGTAAAATGAAGATAATAATAGCACCTGCCTCCTGGTCACACATTTAAATGATTATTAGAGGACCTGCCATGGAGAGAGGACTCCAATAGGGGCGCCTGGGCGGCCCACTGGGTTGAGCATCCGACACTTGATCTCAGCTAAGTTCTTAGTCTCAGGGTTGTGAGTTCAAGTCCTGTGTTGGGTTCCATGCTGGGTGTGTAGCCTACTTAAAAAAAGTGCGCCTCAAATAATGTCATCTCCTCCTCCTCCTCCTCATTCCCCTCCTCTAGCATCAGCGCCTCATCAACCACAAATTATTAAAAGGAGTAGCTCCAAAAGGATTGCCAACATTCTGCACTCCACAAGAAAAGGGGGCTATTTCTCCCTAGCAAAGTTCCTAGTACGTATAGGTGCTCAGTGAATATGAATAAGTGAGTGTATGAATCCGTTCCCGGAGGTTGCAGAGTAAGAACATTTCTGATGCAGGGTTCTACCGAGGTGCCAGAAGAAGCGGAGGGAAGCCCCTTCACCAAGGGCTAAGGGGAAAAGAACGGGTGACAGAGTTAGTCAAGGAGTGATTCACGTATGGAATGGGCCCAGAAAGAGAAGTCTCCGGGACCACTCCCGGGACCCAGTGGTGGAAACTCAGATGATGAGCCATCCGGGGGCCCCCAAGGGACCGTTTTATACTGATCTGGGTTTCAGGGTTGATGGGACACGATGGAAGTTTTCAGAGTGAGGCACTTGGGTGATCTATTTTGGAGGAATTATCTAGAGAAAAGAAAATGAGAGCTGCTGGTAACCTTTGTGTGATAGCCTTGGGGAGGGGGGAGAGGTGACTCCGGGACATTCTCATAGCCTGGTTTTTCGGGCCTGGTGACTGCAGGGTCCTAGGCAGACTGAGGTTGGAAAAGTAACACTCTGGCAAAGGGCTTCTGATAAAGAGACCATGTGTTATATGGGAGGGGATTTTTAAGTCCAGTTTTGTTAAGATGTAACAGACACAGAGACAATTGATAAATCAGAAATATACAACTCCATGAATTTTCGGGAGTGCACATGCACGTGTTACCAGCATCTGTGTATGGAAATGAGTTTTACCTGTACAAGTTCAGGGGAAACACCTGGGGTCCTTGGCAGGAGAGCAGGTTTCCTGGCCCTGCTGTTCAGAGATTCTGATCCATTAGGTTGGTCCCTCCTAAAAGTGGGCCAGGAATCGCATTTCTATAAGCACCACCAAGATGTAGACGAGGGTGACCCATGGACCATCGGAAATAGCTTTGAGAAATACTAGCCTTTTGGGTGGGAATAAGCTTTAGAGTCATGTAGGCCTGGAGTTGGAATGCCATCTTCTCCTAGAGTGAGTGATCTGACCTTCTCGTAGGGAAGGGGGAGCCATGGTACGGGCCCGTGGGTTTGCTCCGAGTATTAAAAGAAATTGCATGTAATCAGAGAAATATAAATTAGAACCACAGTGAGATACCACGTCGTGCCGGTCAAAATGGCTAAAATGAACAAGTCAGGAAACAACAGGCATCGGCAAGGATGTGGAGCAAGGGGACCCTTTCTACACTGTTGGTGGGAATGCAAGCTGGGGCAGCCACTCTGGAAAATAGTGTGGAGGTTCCTTAAAAAGTTAAAAATAGAGCTACCCTATGACCCAGCAATCGCACTACTAGGTATTTACCCAAAGGATACAAACATAGTGATTTGAAAGGGCACCTGCATCCCAATGTTTAGAGCAGTAATGTCCAGTAATGGACATTATAGTCCAGTAATGTCCACTATAGTCAAACTATGGAAAGAGCCCAGATGTCCATTGACAGATGAATGGATAAAGAAGAGGTGGTATATATATACAATGGAATACTACTCAGCCATCAAAAATATTAAATCTTGCCATTTGTAACGACATGAATGGAACTAAAGGGTATTTTATTATGCTAAGTGAAATAGTCAATCAGAGAAAGACAATCACATGAGTTCACTCATGTGTGGAATTTAAGAAACAAAACAGAGGATCATAGGAGAAGGGAAAGAAAAATTAAAAAAGATGAAATCAGAGGGGGAGACAAACCATAAGAGACCCTTAACTTCTTAACTATAGGAAACAAACTGAGGGTTGCTAGAGGGGTTGGAGGGGGGAGGATGGGGTGACTGGGTGTTGGACATTAAGGAGGGCACGCGATGGGATGAGCACTGGGTGAGATGCAAGTAGTGAATCACTAAATTCTGCCTCTGAAACTAATAATATGCTATATGTTAATTAATTTAATTTAAATTTTAAAAAAGAAAAATGCATGTAAATCCATGACAGCTCTTAGCACAGTGTTGGAAACACAGCAGGCACTCAACAAATGTGGAAAAGCAAACACTGGCAGGAAAAAGACAGGGCCCTCTGCAGGTCTTTGTTCTCAGTACCCAGGGACAGCATACCATCGAACGAGACTAAGAGCAGTGGAGCGTGAGAGTTAGCAACACTGGCCTGGTGGTCACACACCCTGGGGTGAGAGTCTGGAGTCCTGACTTTACCACCTACCAGCTGTGTGACCTCGAGTGGTTTACTGAACTGCTCTGACTCAGTCTCCTCCTCTGTAAAAGGGGCATAAAAACATCTACTTCCCAGGATGAATGCGAGGAGGAAGTAAGGTGACCCAGTAAAGCCTTGAGCCTTGGGCTCATGGCCTGGCCCCTGAGAAGAGCTGAGTATAAGTTGAATACTGCTATATACATAGCCAAAGCTAAGAATGTTCCATCCCTGAGCAATAGAAATTCTCTTCAGGGGCAGCTGGAGGGGAAACAGGCTACCTCTCTGTGATAACATCGAATGGCGTAATAAAAAGGCTAAGAACGGCATGTTCATTACTGGGCAAAAGTGTCACTACCGTGATTATAGGTGAGTCCCAGATCCTCAAGAACCTTGCTCATGTGTTTATACCTTGCAAGGGGGAAGGAGCCAGGAAAGGAGTCGGGGTGGGGGAGGCTTTGCTCCCTGCCTGAAAGTCTTATTTAACTTCTGCCCAACACAGAGATTGGCATTTGAATTCCTGTAGGGGTTGGGGGCATCAGGCTGTTTCCACCTACATGTCGCAGGGCTCACATCTGAGGTGGGGATCACTACAAATCAGCCTTGACTTTAAAAATTGGTTTTCAGGGTCACCCCATGGTGCTTCATTCCTGGGGAACTAAGTTGTCCTGGCCAATTCCCCCAAAGTGGAATATGGACAGCACACCTGGTTAAAGTTTGTTGCCTCCTGCATCAGGCAGCCTGAGGCCATGCCAGGAATCAGAGGTTTCAGTCCTACTACTGATCAATTATGCAGCCTCGAGCAATTCAGCCACCTTTTAAAAATACTTATAAGCCCAGCTCTGCATTAGACACTGGGGAGTACAAACCAAAGGAAAAGACAAGTTCTTCATCCTGGAGAACAGGGCTGCCATGTACGGTTGTGCAAGGTGGACACTGCCCAAGGCCATTTGACCAAGGGCAGGAGTAAGGGCCAAAGTCCAGCTTGCACTCTGGTCAGGCCCACATCCTCCTGGAAGAAAGGGTGCCTTCTAGTAATTTGTACAAAGGTGCGATATAGGTTAGTGGTACCTTTTCTGAGGTCATGTCTTTAGAACACAGAAATCCAAATAAAAACTGCTTTTCCTCCTAACATGAAAACAAATAATTCTGTGTTCTTAAGTGGAGAGGGGTTGAGAAGACCAAATGGGAGAACAGAGATAAAAACACTTTGGGACAATATATAAAACAGAACATAGCTCTAATGATACCATGGTATAAGCATTTTCTGTTGTGAACTAGCTGTGTGACCTTAGGAAAGTCACTGTACTTCTCTGGGCTTCATTTTTATCATGTGTACAATGAATCAGTATCCCAGGTAATTCTGATGCTCGTGTCCAGCAGGTCTGGTAGATAAACATTGGCCTCTTCCAGATCCAATGTTCCCTAAGCCTGTATCCCACTGTGATATGGCAGATAGGAATTCTGCTGGGCATGAAATGATGGGAAGGCCAGGAAATCACGTCTTGATCCCTAACCTGAATGCAATGATCTTGCAGAGGGGCTCAGCAGCAGTGGCTTTGGGCTCCTGTCTCCAGGCTGAATGGCTGGCCCCGGCCACTCACCAATTACACACCCAAACTCACAGGAATATGGCCATTCTGCCTGGGCTGACACCACTCAATATCCGAACTGAAAATTGCGATCAACTGGCCCCAACAGGTCTTGCTATAAGTTGATGTTGCTATAAGTACAAGTCAGTAAATGTCACAGTAAGTCTCTGGCCAGCCTAGAAATTCTCAGACCTCAATAGGCTATAAACACCATCAGTCAGGATTTGCTGTTCGTGTGTTGATCTATTTAACTGAGTGACTTCCTCCTTTCTCCTTCACTTGCCAAACATCCACTAAGCCTGGAGTCTATGTCAGGCCCTGTGCTAGGGGCTCTGGATATAGAAGTGAATAGCAAGATGGAGCATAGACCCCTCTGATCCCTGCCCCCTGCCCAATACACCCACTAATGCATAAACTGACATTTGGAAACCAAGGGGAGGGGGCATTTCAGGCTGTGAGTTCTTTTCAGGCCAGTAGCTTCCAAACGTGCCAACTGCCATTTTAAACAGTAGCCTACAACCCAGGAAAAAGAAACCCACTAAGGTAGCTGGAATCTTCCAAAGTAGGGGTGGGGAGGTGGGAGGGGATCTTCGACGACTCACAAACATGCGGCAGGGGTGCCTGCCTTGGCTACACTATTGTGTTTCACAGGTCGGAAGTCAGGACATTTTGCAGCTGCCCGCACACATTTCTCCTCTCCGGTTCCAACTGAAGTTTCAGCCTTACTGCCCGCAGGTTTGTCTGAAAGCCCAATGTGGTCGACAGTGGTTGAAAGAGGAACCACAGAGGCTGGATTGCTTGGTCTGCGACTACCGGATCTCAACCATAACGTCAAAGGGGGTTCTCTGCCCTAGTTTCTTAATTATTTTTATTTTTTATTTATTTTATTTTTATTTTTTCCCCCAAATACGTTTATTTTATTTTTTCAGTGTTACAGGATTAATTGTTCATGCGCCACACCCAGTGCTCCATGTAACACGTGTCCTAATTATTTGTAAAACAAGCCTTAGGGTCTCCCATGCCCCTTGCACCGGTGGGAGGGGTGGGAGAATGAAGGACACGCTGGGTCCTCTTCTGGGTTGGGATGCGCATGAGCGGAAGTGAATTGGTGCTAATGTTGAGTCAGTGCCTACTGCATGCTCTTCCCAAAAGCCTTTGTAAAGGAGGGGTCTTGTGCTGTCTCACAAATGAAGAAACTGCTGCTTTGGCATTTTGTCTGGATTGTACAAATGTGCACACTCAATGATAAAAAGGAGCCCTCACGTTAGACCCAGCATTGCTGAGCACTTCCCATCAGTTAGACCCGAGGACTAACTGATCTTACTGAACAACTTACTGAACAACTTACTGAACAACTCTACAACTGGCTAATACTATTATCCCCGTTCTACAGATGAGGCCACTGAGGTTTATACAGATTCAGTAACTTGTTCAGGATCACACAGCCAGTAAACTTGGAGGAAAAATTGGAACTTCAGTCCTAGAATTACTATTCAGAGATCTAGACTCTTGCTTGGCAAGCTGGGTTTGAAATTCTTTGTCCTGGCTTTGTAGGGGAACAAATTTAATTGGGTTTAAGAAAAAGAAAGAAAGGAAGAAATCAACAACAAAACAAAACATCTCCTGGTCAATGAAAGCCATCAGTGTACTTAGTTAATACACTTCTCCCTCATTTCAGGTCTAACCTTTCAATATCTCGACTGAAGTTCATGGGCAGATTATTGCAGAGGTCCGTTGTGTTGCTAATCAAATAATTCTCACAAACAACAGGCTCCTGTTATTGGCCCAACTTTCAGCTGCGTCTCTGATTCAAATGAGCGCCCCTTGGTGCCAAGAAGATGGCTACTGGCATAATCTTCATGGAAATCTCAAGTAAAATAAAATCGAAGTATACAGCAAACAAATAAATACAGAGAGCAGGCTAAGTTGAGGAGAAGAAAAGATGTTGGATTTGTTCTCTGCCCACATTTTCTAGCAAGGAAAATAAATATTGGACAAGCAACTCTTAACAGTTGAGATGTAATTGCTAAAAGGTGACAAGCAAATGTTTGAAGAACCTGGGAAAGGCATACTGATATCCAATAGAAAAAATGGAAAGGTGTCACTGAAGGGTGACATTTTCATTGACATTTCATAGTATTTTCTTGTTTTCAAGCAAGTGGTGAGCATGCCTCCCAGCACCCATGCCATCTCCCCATTGAGTAGCAGCTCTAAGCTCTGGATGGCACTGAGCCAGCCCCCGGGGAGTCTAGTTTCAGGCCCTAGCTACAAACCAAGGAGATCCCAAACCCATTACCCTGGTTTAAGATTGAACACTTGATCCAAGAAATCTAACCACAGTGAAGCTCAGGACTTCTGTTTGCTGGTTTTGAACTACGAAGACTCTTCCCTTCCCTTTCCCAGTGACACATATCTGTGAGTCCCGGACCCACTGCCCCATTTTTGCTACCAGAAAAGCCAGCCTTTAGGCAGAGCCAGCACATGGAGGACAGCTGGGCTGAAAGAGCTCCAGAGAAAGGAACCCGGAGCCTATTTTTTTTCCAAACTGTTCAAAGAGACTGGTGAAGTGCTCTTAGTAGAATTGAGATCAAGGATCGGTTGGGGAGGGGATCTTCTGATGTCAAGGACAGAAAAACTAGCCCAAACTAACAAGCAAGAGGGAATTTATTGTGCAAGAATATGAACAGTTGGTGAACAAATTGGGTTTCAGGCACAGCTGAATACAGGGGTTGGGACAAAAATCAGAGCAACCTACTTCTTTTTGTCTCTCTGCTCAACTCCGCCCTCCCTGTGTGGGCCTTATTCTCAGGCACCGGACACCCCCTGCTTCCCAGCCACAGCCTCTGTCTCATGACCTGGCATGCTCAAGTCCAGGGGAGAGGGGAAACCCCATCTTCAGAGTTGAGTTGTCTGAGCAAACCCCTGGGATTTTCCAATTTCGTCTTGGCTTGAGTCCGGTTCCCAATCCAGGACTAAGGACTGCGGCCTGGAGAACGGGCTTCCCCAAGAGACTTGGGCCTGATGCCTGTGATTCACATCTGCGACCAACATGGAGGTCAGCCTCAGGCGAAGCACATGGCTGGAAGTGGGGGTGGGTATTCCCCCCTCCCAAATGAAATCAAGCAACAAACAACAGATGTCACTGACGGCTTACTTGATAATACCTCTCAGCCAACCTTCCTAACATAATGTCAGCCCCAACAGGTGGGTTTGACAGAAAACTCTGTTTGCCACAGCTGAGACCACCTTCCTCGCCTTTGCCGGCCCAGAACCAGAAATAGCTTCTGTGAGATATTTTGCTCTTCCATGACGTTTGTTCATTCTTTCAGCTTACATTTCTGGGACACTGGTGATAATAATGATAATAGTTATCGACCTAACGCTTGCATGTGCAATAGAAGCACTATCTCATTTAAGCTCTTCGGTTCTCCCGCAGGGGCGATTTTGCCCGCCCTTCTCTCCCAGCACCGGGGGACATTTGGCAATGCCTGGAGACAGTCTGGGTTGTCACAGCTTGGGGGATGCTCTGGGGGTGCCTAGTGGGAAGCCGTCACAGATGCTGCTGTGCTCCTCACAATGCTGTTGTCGATCCCAGCAGTTAGCGAACTTTCTCTGCAGAGTATCTCATCAAAACTGCTTAAGCCTACCGTGGTAGTGCAAAAATAGCCTAGAAAATATGTAAGCAGATGAACTTGGCTGTGATCCACTAACACTTTATTTACAAAACCGGGTAGTGGGCCGGGTTTAGCCTGCGGGCCACAGCTTACGGACTCCTGGTCTATCACAACATCCATTCTTTAGTTAGTCCTCATTTTTAGCTGCATGTGTTTGCATCCAGCAGTCCCCCCAGGACAATGATAATTCTTAGCCACTCCCACAGCCAAATGTGACCATCTCAATAAATTCCAGCTGATGGGATGTAAGAGGAGGCATTATTTGGGATTTCTTGAAAGGCTGTTTAAAAGTAGCTGATTTATGGGGCCGCCTGGGTGGCTCAGTCGTTAAGCGTCTGCCTTCGGCTCGGGTCATGATCCCAGGGTCCTGGGCTCGAGCCCCACATCGGGCTCCCTGCTCTGCGGGAAGCCTGCTTCTCCCGCTATCATTCCCTCTGCTTGTGTTCCTTCTCTTGCTGTGTTTCTCTCTGTCAAATAAATAAAATCTTTAAAAAAAAAAAAAAAAGTAGCTGATTCATTTGGGAAAGACCCCTCTCTGCTCTTCTGCTTGTCCTCGTTCTTCCGTCCCAGTAATGGCCCCGGCAGCCATTTTGGACCATGAGGTAGCTTGGAGGAGGAAGCCGCAGCTAGGAGGGGAGAGCAGAAAGATGGAGCCTGTGTCCCCCATGACACCACTGAGTCACCACACTTGTCCTGACCGTCAACATGGAGACTTTGACATGACAGAAGGTAAACGTCTGTCTTGTTCAAGCCACGGCATGCGTCTGTGTTATCTATGCCGCAGAACCTAATCTGAACTCTACGTCAGCATGTGGAAGCGCTCAACAAATAGTTGATAGTGAAAGGAATGCGTAGAGCATAAGGGAGCACCCTAGGGAAACTCATTTCTGCCGGGATGGGTGGGGAGTCATGGAAACAAACAAACACCAGGTCCTCCTCGGGCTTTTCGTGGTTCGGCACCCACGATGACTCAAGTCTCTGGCCAGTTCCTCCTCCGACTTCCTTTCTTCCTCCCCACAGGGACTCTCCCTGTTTTGTGCCCACCGTCAACTCTGTCTTCTGGGGTCCCCTTCCCCACCAAGCTTGTCGTAGAGAATTCGCTTTCCTACAAGAGAATGCACTGTTCCTTGGTGTTTGAAAGGAGTGTCACCACTAGACACCAAGGGGACACAGCCAGGAGAATCTTCAAAATCACAAAAAGAGCAACGTCTACTAGACCGAGGAAATGCAACAGGTCCTTATTGTCGTGGTCCCTGAGTTGTTTGCCTGTCACTGACAGCATGTGGGTGGCACAGGGGGGAAACGTGGCTTTGGCACCCAGCAACCTTGAATTTGACTAGTGACTCCGTCCCTTAGCAGTGTGACCCTGGCCACACTGTGTCATTTCCCTGAGCATCACTTTCCCCACGTACAAAGTAAGGCCACGGCAACTTTCTCATAGCAATTGTGTGAGAATTAACAGGGGCAAGAGAGGGGCCAAATTAGTTCAGAAACTTCTTTCGGCCTGCCATCCTGATGATCGCGATGGAAGCATAGTGGGATGATTACCTGGGATTTGGGTGAATACCCTGCCCCACTTTGGAAGGGCAAAATCTTCCAGACGTCAAGCTGAACGCTTCCTTTTCTCTTAGCCTGCCCAAACACAATGGCAGTTCCTTTTTCATCCCCCAGCCTACTCTACAGAGCTGGCAGAACAATCCTTTGCATCAGTACGACTGCATTTCTCCGACACAATCTCAGCCACCCCGGAGCCTTATGTGACCATCCAGTGCCACAAGGACATTCACAATGTCACACTTACCACGCATTTCCACTTTCCGATGAACAGGGCTTTGATGCGTCTCCGACCGAGTAAGTGGTCACAGGGCCCTTCAAACCTGCAGGCCCTTTTCCACAAAGGTGGCTTACAAATGCAAAATAGTCCACGTCCCTGGAGAGGTCTGAAAAAGCTATTAGTGCCATGCAGGGGAAATGAACAACCCAAAAAAAGCTGCCAGCCGCGAACAGGATCCCACAGCACCCAGTGCGTGTGAATTGGGTTCACGGAGCCCCTGTTCACGAGTCCGTAAACTTAGCACCGCCTCCTGCAAATGGTGTCAAGGAGAAGTGGGGGAACTCTAGAGGGAGCCTGAGGGGACCCACAGGTGATGGCTCTTTGGACACCTTCATGGCACAGCCACTAATTGGGGAGTAAAAACGGCACACCCAAAGGGAGAGAGGAGCAAATTTGGGGTATAGATCTGGGTGGGAAAGAGGCAAATGATCTCTCTCTCTCTCTTTTTTTTTTTTTTTACCTAGCAACTATTGAGACAAATGGTCCTTTTCATCCAACAGGGCATCAAAATATAACAAAAGACAGGACTAGGCATCGGGTAAATACAAACAAAAGTCTGCTGGGGACGGAGCAAATGAACCACTATTTGTGTATAGCCTTTGTCTCCGGTTGTTAATGATAACAAGGGAGAAAGCTGAACACA
>CM053606.1:150828698-150871374 GCA_028646535.1 Procyon lotor | reverse complement strand
GGGGGGGGGGGGGGTAGACCTGGAACAGTGACAAGTCCGAATTCTGGAGTCGAACTCCCTGTGTTGGAGTGCCGTCAAGATCATACCAGCTTCGTGACCTTGAACAAGTGACCTAACCTTGCCATACCTCAGTTTCCCCATCTGCAGAAAAGGGATGCAACCTGTGTCTACCTGGCAGGGTCGGCTGGAGGCTTACATGAGATCCTATACCCGAAGAATTCAGAATAGCCCCTGCCATTCCGGGTGTTTTGTTGTGAGGGTCACTGTTGCTGTTATTATAACTTCAGCCTAGAGGGGCCCAGACCTCCAGCCTTGAGCAGGTAATGACTCTGAGACGTAGGAAGGAGAAGGGCAGAACTCTGCGTGTTAGAACCACTCAACAAGGAGAACAAATCTGTAATCCTAGTTGTGCGGTTGTTGGCAGGGTTTGGACTAGGACCCACATCACAACAGCAGCTACATGTATGTGAAGGGAGGGGTATGTGTATGAATGAGCCGTATTACATCTCTGATTTATACCCCGCAAATACACGAAGACCCACCAAATGAGAAAAGCAAAGGCTATTTATACGTGATCACGAGAAAGGCCACTGTACTGTCACTTGCATTTTGGCCCAAGTGTCAGGGAGCCTCAATGTGGAAGGAACCCTGGATTTCACTGTACCCTGATTGGAGGCTGTTGGGAAGCTGGAGGCGGGCTAACTAGAAGCGGGGATCCTATTGGTTCAGGGTACATATGTAGATTTCTCTGATTGGTCCCAAGCTGGATGCAAGGGAACAAAAACAAAACAAAACAAACAAACAAAAAACAGAGAAAGTATCGGTTATCAATCAAGTTCTGGACATTTGGAACCGATTTTTACAGAATTATCGTTTCTCTTCCTGGATTGCCTCTAGAGAGGGCAGTCTGGCTTCTTGCAAATCTGATTTAGCGCAGGCTGGCTACCTGGGTTGTTTATTGATAAAGGTAGATAAAGGATGAATTTCTTGGGCAGGTGGTGGTTCAAAGTTTTTATTTTTTAAATACGATCTGGCCACTGCTTGTATATTTAGTCTCTCATGGGCTTGAGGGTTCATGAGGATGTATGGTCCCCTTGCAGTAAATTCCATGAGCTTCCCATTGAAAGGAACCCATTCCTTTAAAATATCTGAAAATACTGTAGTTACGCATCATTGGACTTAGCTGCTTTTTGTGGGTCGCAATCTTGCTTGGACTTCTGGGTCCCCAACTGCCAGATACTTCCAAGGCGGAGCCCCTCTCTTCTGAGTGAGAAATGTCCAAAGAGGTGGTTTTAGCTGTGATGCTCAGGTGGCGGTGTGGTTAAACAAGATTTCAAATTAGAGTTCTGGGTCCTTGTGCCGCTTCTGCCACTTCCTAGCCGGGTGCCTTTGGGGAGTCAACGGCTTCAAGCCTGCTGTGGCTCTGGGGACACGAGGCCAGCTGAGGACTTTCAGGGCCATCCCGACCCCCTTCTCCCCCCCCACCCCGCCATCCCCGCTCCGCTCCCTCCCTGAGCCCCCCATCCCCACCACCTCCTCCCACCCCCTCTGACACTGTGAGAGTTGCAACAATATTTGTGAAAATGCTTCGTAAACTGTGTAGAGTTATGCAAATGTAAGTGCACATTATCAAAATTATGGAAATGTTATTGTCTATCGTGCATCTAGCATTTGTAGAAATCCATTAATGGGAATCTTAAAAAAAAAAAAAGTTTTTCCCCCCGGCATTATTCTTAGGCTACTCCGTGGGGTCTTACTCGATCAGCTATTAGGTCTTTGAAGCGGCACATCATTTTCGAGTGAGTTATTCAATTAATTATTTGTCATAACCCCAATGTCCCTCTGGATTGTGCTTCTGGAAAGCCGTCGTAGCTGGAGCAATGGCCCTAACTGCCTGCTTATCCTGCAAAGAGATCAAATGGGCTGGGGGAAGGGGGAGCCGGATTAATAGCCAAATGAATTAGGAGCAAGTTGGGGGAAAAAGCAAAAACAAAAACCAGAGAGCCAAATGGTCACCAGTACAGTTTACCTTCCTTTACACAATGAGGTGGTCCAGTAACGCAACTAAATGGGATTGCTACAGATTGAATCAAAATGGGGAAATTGCTATTCAAAGGCCCCCCGGGGGGAAATTACCTGATAAAAGATCTTTCCATGTTCATGAATGAGTCCCCTGAGAGAATCGCTTTTTCTAAATTAATCCAGTTTTCAAATTATTTTTATATATTACAATATATATTAAACTATAAGCAGAAATTACATTATAGAATAGAATATACAAATATAGAAAGAATATAGTTTAGATAATATATATAATTTCTTATAATAGTAAGTTACTGAGACCCAGTGACTAACATGTATGTAAATTGTGTAGCCGTTTACATTTCTCCTCTGAGATATGGTGTTGAAGGAAAGATGGTGCCTTGATTATAGGTCTTGAGAAAATTCCCTTCAGTGGGAAAAGAATCCAATTCAGGATAAAGATATTTTTCAAATAAACAGCTACGACCAACAAGGGAATGGTTGCCGTTTGAAGTTGTAAGGTCCCTATCAGAAAAACTGAAATTATGGGGAACAGCTTCGTGGAAATCTGTTTTCATTTGATGATTGGGTTTGAATTTGTCCCAGAAAATTCATTCTATAGGAGGCGTGAGATGGGTAGGCTTCTCCTTCTTCAATATATTTAGGTTAAAATAGATTTAGAGTAAAATAAATAAAAATAAATTTTAAAAATTAATTAATTAAATAAATAAATATAAAAAAGGAGTGCCACAGTTGCAGCTGGGACATGCTAATGGCTAGTGCTTCCTTCTGCTTTGTCTAGTGACAGACAAAGCCAGGGGGCGAGTCCAAGAATCCAAGCTAGTGGGGCGGGGCAGGCCTTAAGCAATTAAGCATCATCTGGGAAGTGATTTTGTTCTTTCACTGGGAATGCCTCTCTGGGTCACACCACCTGGAGCAAACAGCACTCATCTCTTCCCTAATCTTTTTCCAGCTATTTCCAAACATATATGTACCCCCAGAGACAGACAGACGTGCCTATATATGTGTAAAGTCAACAAAGATCCAGAGTGAGCCTGAAATCAGGCCTGAAGGTCAGCCACCGTCACATGGAGGACACTTGTAACATCATCTGGAAGGTACCAACCCTCTCATTTTACAGAGGAAAATGAGACCCAGCAGGGATCTCTGACTCCCCAGAGATCCACAACTAGTCAAGCTCAGGTGGGCAAATTCTTTTTTCTCCCTCTGTCTCCTGATGGGCATCACTGGGGAGATATTACATAACATCATTCTCGCCTTGGGGCCAGAAGGCCAGGGGGTATTGTGCTCATTAGTTGAGTAATGCTGGCCACCACCTTTGAAGCTGCTGGATAGGTTCACAGGTAAATATCATTACCCTCCGCAAATGAATGTTTCCCCGCACACAACCTGTTCTCACTTGTTGCCTGGGGCCTCGGGCCACTTGTGGCTGCGGAGATTGCTGCTGAGTGCCGGTTCACAAGCATCCATTTGCTCCCAAGCTTCAGAAAATAGAAGGGCTGGGTCTGGGTCTTATTATTAAAAGCAAACAAACCCATTATTAAAAATAAACAAGGCAGAACTGCTTTGGAACAATTGATTAAATGTCTCCTGGCTCAGTGGCCTAAATTCACCCCTGTTACCCCAAACAAAGCCTCCCATATTGAAAATCTAAAGAGAGAGTGCCAGCAGTCTGGTTGAGAACCACACACACACCTGCACACACGTTCGCGTGCATACACACACACACACACACACACACACACACACACACTTGAATGCCTGTTACAGCTTGGGCTCAGGAACCACATTATCTATAATCTTCAAGATTTAGAAGTAAGAGTGGTGCCTGGGTGGCTCAGTTGTTAAGCATCTGCCTTCAGCTCAGGTCATGATCCCAGGGTCCTGGGATCGAGCCTGGCATAGGGCTCCCTGCTTGGCGGGAAGCCTGCTTCTCCCTCTCCCATTCCCTCTGCTTGTGTTCCCTCTCTTGCTCTGTTTCTCTCTGTCAAATAAATAAAATCTTAAAAAAAAATTTTAGAAGTAAAAATAATTTGCATTTTGGGGCATCTGGGTGGCTAAGTTGTTAAGCATGTCATCTACTCAGGTCATGATCCCAGGACCCTGGGACCCAGGATTTTGGGTGGGGGGGAGGTGCTGCTTCTCCCTCTCCCACTCCCCCTGCTTGTGATCTCTCTCACTGTGTCTCTCTCTGTCAAATAAATAAGTAAAATCTTTAAAAAAAAAAAGTAGAAAGAAAGAGAAGGAAGGAAGAGAGAGACAGAGAGACAGAGAGAAAGAAAGAAAAGAAAGAAAGAAAAGAAAGAAAGAAAGAAAGAAAGAAAGAAAGAAAGAAAGAAAGAAAGAAAGAAAGGTAGGAAGAAAGGAAGGAGGAAGGAAAGATTATTTTGCATTTTATCATTGGCATGGGCAGGCCAAGTAATTTGCTCATGGACACAGATATAATATGGAAACATGAGCATTTGAACTTAAATCTCCATGACTCCAAACTCATGGCAAATCTACCTTAGCACATTTCAGACAGGTTTCCTATGCCCCTGTGTTTACTGTTAATTTAAAGAAAAGCCCAAGACGTAGGAGAAGGAAACTTGCATCTGTCCTGGAAAAACCTCCTAAAACTGTAGGCATGTTTGTGGGATTGCTGGAGAGAGGAAGTCCCGAGCCACCTCCATCACATAAATGTGCAAAGTGGGCACAGCAAAGACTATAGATGTTCAGTGGCTGCTGTTTAGTATCTTGCCCCCAATGCCTGCCTAATTCCCGGGCCATTTTCTATATAGTCTGCTGTCCAAAGAAACCAGAAAGCAGCTTTGTAGGTGCAGAACCTTGGCCTTGTCAGTGAGTTAATGGACTCTCAGTGATAGACTCCTGCTAGCCAGATTTATGAGAGACAGATATAGATAGAATATTAATTGGCTACAGTAGAATTTTGTTCACCTGGGAGTGTCAGTAGAAACATCTAAACAATAGGATTGTTCAAAAATACTTCTTAAAATTTCTTGAATCATGCTACTGGAAGAATCCATAAGCAATTTGCTATGGGTGCAATGCCAGGTAATGGAGGGGTTTACCCTACCACCAGTGACCAACTGAGGAGGACATGGCAGCCAAATCTCTTGATGCAGTTAGATGGCATCACTGTTCTGAATTGATTGACATTGACTTCATCAGAGTTACTTCATGTTGTGAAAACTTTATAAAATTATATGCAATGAGAACAATTCCCTGCAAAGCTTACAAATAGTTATTCCATATGACCCAGCAATTCCACTATAAATATATACCCAAGAGAACTGAAAACACATGTCCACACAAAAACTCATATGTGAATGTTTATAGCACCTTTATTCATAGTAGTCAAAGTGGAAACAATTCAAATGTTCATCAACTGAGAAAATGCAGTCTATCTCTGCAATGGGTTATTCAGCCATAAAAAAGAAGGAAGAGCAGAAATGTGCTACAACACAGATGAACCTTGTAGACATTATACTAAGTAAAAGAGGCCAGATGAGAAAGGCCAACGTATCATTTCATTTACATGAAATGTCCAGAATAGGCAAATCTCTAGAGGCAGAGAGTTGATTAGTAGATGTCTAGGGCTGGGAATGGAGAGGTAGAGGCAAATGCTAATGGGTAGGGGTTGCTTTGATGAAAATGTTCTAAAATTGGTTATGGTGATGGTCACACAATTCTGTGAATATGCTAAAAAAAATCACAGTAAAATGTTTACATAGAGAAATGTTGGGTTTTGCAGAATGCGTAGTATTTTCCATTTTGATAAACTCAGTTGTCTCTGATTAGTTAGATATAACTGGGTGTTTTTCAATTGTTCCAAGTGATATGTTAAAAGTAAGGAGTTCTAGTATGCTTTTCACTCTTTTTGCTGCTACTCTAACCAGAACTTGTATCTTACTTACAAAATGCTCCTTTTTCTCGTTGTGATTTTATGAAACAGAAAAAGCTAAGCTCTTTAGCTTAGACTGTCCTGGACAGTCTTGTTCTGTGATTTGCAATGGGGATGTGTGTTCCCCTGAAAGTCCCTTTCTCAATATCAAGGTTATTCAATGTCAAGGTAACTAATTTTGCCAAATTAGGAGTCAGCCAGCAGCCTGGGACAATATAAACAAGGAGAAGGAAATCAGATGCTCCTGGGAGAAGAAATGTGGCTCGGCACAGAGTAGATGCTCAAGAAATGTCTCAGGAATGGACTGAACCATCCCTATCCTACCCCAGTGCAGGGAAGGCACACCTTCCTGGTGACTTAGACACATCCTTGAACAGTCCTGGAGAAATGTAAATTCTTATATTCACCCATCCCCTTTTACATCTTCCCTGTGAACCAGCCTCTCTATGTGACGGCTATGGTCAGATGCTACAAAGTGGCCTGCAGAGGAGATTTTAAAAACTGGGAAATTTAAAAATACTTAGATCTTGGAAAAATTCACATCAAGATGCTACGTTTCAGCCCCTCTGGAAGGAGTGGAACGTGTGGCAGTTAAGGGCACACCCTCCCACTCGGCCTGGGACTGGGGCAGTGGGCTCCCGGAGCGAGCACTTTGCCCTCCAGGTGTCCACCACCACCCCCCCTCTCATGAACTTACAGTTGGCCTGCTTCACACAGGTATGCTGCCTGACCTCCTCCCCCAGACATGATGGGTTTGTGATCCCACCATTCCAGCCTTACTTTGGCCCATCTACAAATCAGTTCATGGGGGGTAGACCTTCTTTCACTCGTTTCCTGCCTCAGTGACACATTCTGTACACCAAGTTTCTATATTTCTTGAGCGTATCCCAGGCCACCATCCACAAACACAGAAAAAACATCTCTTAGGTGGAGTCACTGCAACAGATAGTATTTGTTGATTCTTGCTGGTCTCATTTTCAAAAAGGCCTTCGACTTCTAAATTTGAGACACTTTCATCTACTGACAACTCTCCAGTTTTTCCAAGGGATTTAGTGGGTAGGGACTCATAAAACGTTCTGCGATTAGGTCATGAGGGGGAGCTTGAACCAGTTTTATCTCACAGATGAGCCATGGTAATGATCAATATATATCAATAGCTAACCTTGACTGAGTACTTACTGTGGGTCAAGTGCTAGAGTAAGTCATCCCGTTCGGGTTTCACACACCCTTAGCAGTTTGCACGTCCATTATCTATTTTACAGATGAAGAAACTGAGCCACCAAAAGCTGCGAAGAAAGAAGTCAGAATTCATACCTGGGCGGCTTGATTCTGAGCCCCCCTCTTCATCACCTTGCATGGCTGCCCCTGTGCAAGGATCCTTTCAAGGGTCAGAAGTGTCACAGATGATTGCTTGGAGTTTCATGACATCCCCGAGGCCTCTCCTAGCAACCTGGACACACACTGGAATCTCATGAGGGGCCTCGAAAGCGCATGGAGACACAGAGGAAATACCTTAATGGGTTAACATTTGGAGGAGGGGCTAATGCAGGGTGAATGTGGAAGTCTCTGCACTCTTCTTGTTTCTCTACATCTGCAATTATAGCAAAGTAAAAAAAAAAAAAAAATAAATGAAAAAAGTGTATTGGAATAATATTAATTGACCTGGAGGGATTTTTTTTTTTTAAAGATTTTATTTATTTACCTATCTGAGAGAGAGAGAGAGGGAGGCGTGGAAATGGAGAGAGAGTGGGTGTGGAAACGGAGAGAGAATCCAAAGCAGATGCCATGCTGAGTGTGGAGCCTGATGTGGGGCTTGATTCCACAACTGTGAGATCATGACTGGAGCTGAAACCAAGAGTCAGATGCTTAACTGACTGAGCCACCCAGGTGCCCCAGGAATTGGTGATATTAAGAAGCGTTAACAGGAAGTATTTTTTTTTAATTTTTTATTTTAAAAAGATTTTATTATTTATTTGTGAGAGAGAGTGAGCCTGAGCAAGGAGAAGGGGCAGAAGGAGAGAGAGAAGCAGGTTCTCCGTTGAAGGGGGAGCCCAATATAGGGGTCAATCCCAGGACCCTGGGATCATGACCTGAGCCTAAGGCAGATACTTAACTGACTGAGCCACCCAGACACCCCAAGGGGAAGTGTTAATAACAAGATGCAGAAAAGCCAGTGTGATGCGATTCTATTTGTGTAAATCAAATGACAGAATGTGCACACACACATATGTACATATACACATATGCCTCTATGTCCTTACATGAGGATGGAATGAAATGTGTATAATACATTAAAAAAAAAATCTGGACCCCAGTTCCCAGAGATTCTACTTTAATTGTTTAGGAGTAGGACCCAAACATGAGTAGCTTCTTTTAAAGTTCCTTAGATCAAAGTTCTCAAATTTGCTGCACCTTAGAATCATTTGGGGAGTTTTAAAAAGTCCTGATGCCTAGGCCATGGTCCAGATGAATTAAATTGGTCTCCCTGGTCATGGAACTCAGGCGTAGGTGTTTTAAAATTCTCCCAGGGGGATTCCAGTTGCCAAGTCTGGGGACCAGGCAGAGCTGCTGGCATTTCTGGAGCTGAGAATCACTTCTGAGAGGGGAGGGAGGTCCTGTGGGTAGATTGCTATAGGATAGGCATTTAATACCTACTTCAACCCTGGAAACAGGCCACGAATCAGGAACCTTCAAGGAAACAGAGGCTGTCTCCAGAGATCAAACAACCTGCCAAAAGTCTCGGAGCTTGGAGATGGTGGTGGTTATCCTGAACCACCCTCTACCAGGTCAAGGAGGGTGATGGGAGTGGCTTTGAGAAGGCTTCGTGGCTTCTCAGTCTCTCCTTTCTAAGATCACACGACTTGAAATTCCTTTAATAGAGCTTCATTCCTCTGGGTTCCTCCTCCTAGGAGCTATTAAGAAAAAAGGCAAACACTCCTGGGAAGAATTGCATGTTAATCAGATCTTAATGTCTGCCTAGCCAGTGCTGGGCATTTTGAGGGGAGGAGACGTTTCGAGGGATGCTTAGATCTGGGGAAAGAATGTGTTGTAGGGGCGTAAATCTGATGTTGTTCCTTTCTTGTTCAAAATCCCTCATTCACTAGACTTATTTTATCTTGTGTAATTGAGACTTTGTGTCCATTGGCTAGCAACTCCCATTACCGCCTTCTCCCAACCCCAGTGCCTGGCAGCCATTCTACGAATTTGAGTGTTTTAGCTAGTGGAATATAAGTGGAATCATGAAATATTTGTCCGGTAGTTGGTTTATTTCCTGTATCACAATGTCCTCAAGTTGTATCCATGTTGGTACATATTGCAGGATTTCCTCTGAGGCTGAATAATATCCCATTGTCTGTCCGTACCACATTTTCTTTATCCATTCACCCATTATGGACATTTAGGTTGTTCCCATATCTTGGTTATTATGAATAGTGGTTGGTTATTATGAATAAGCTATGTCTGTAAGATTTACTGAGTGCTTATTTACCATGTGCCAGGAACTGTTTTAAATGCTTTACATATATTAGTGCAAGTAAAAGTCACTACGGGCTCATGAAGTCTTTATCCCCCACTTACAGATGAGGAAACTGAGGTCCAAATAGTTTGGCCCAAGGTCATACAATTAGTTAGTAGGTTGTCAACTGAAGTTTGAAACCAGTACAATGAGGCTCTATAAACAGTGACCTGATCACTATAATACCAATAGTATTAAAAATCATAGTGATAATGATTGAGAGCAAACAGTATGTCAAGCACTATTATTGGCAAGGTGAAGATGTAACTTACACATCCCCATAACCTTGGGGACAGGATCCAGGACAGTTGTCCAAGAGGCTGGTTAATTCCAGAAGTAAAGCTCCTCAAGATTTTTCGGAGAGTGGTGGAGACGGGTGAGTTTTTTGTAAATGAATATTTATAAAGATTTTATTTATTTATTTTGAACATCTCCTTGTTCATGCTGTTTCAAAGTCAGAACTTTACCTATTACCAAGTGAGTCTGACACAAGTCTATAGTATTTTGCATATATATATATATATTTGTTTCCTCCTCAGTATTTTCCTTCTGTTATATTTTGTGCTTCACGTGATCAGCTCACAGGTCAAGGGAGCAGTCAAGAGGAGTTAGGTGCTTATGTTTAAAGGTCTTTTAAAAGCCACTCATTTGATTCTCTTCTTCCATGCCTATTTGGTGATAATCTAAATAAAGCCTCCGGCTATGTGCAGTTAGGCGCTGGAGCTATGAAAACAAACCACCAGCCTCCAAATCAACTCAGGAACATTTGCGTTCTTTCCAGGTTAAACGTCCCAACAGGGCTCTCAGCAGTGATACCAACACTCAATGCCTTCAGTGGGCCTGGAAAACACCCCCCCGCCCAACAAAACAGCAACAAAAAAACCCCCTCCAAGTCACAGGCAGTCAACAATATCCAGAAATCGAAAACAGTATACAAAAGCTCAATGCCGTTTTTTGTTTTTTTTTTAAAAGATTTTATTTATTTATTTGACAGAGAGAGAGAGAGATCGATCACAAGTAGGCAGAGAGGCAGGCTGAGGGAGAGGGGGAAGCAGGCTCCCCGCTGAGCAGAGAGCCCAATGCGGGGATCCATCCCAGGACCCTGAGATCATGACCTGGGCCAAAGGCAGAGGCTTTAACCCATTGAGCCACCCAGGTGCCCCTCAATGCTATTTGTTTTGCAATGACAAAATAATCCACTTTCCCAGCATCCTGCAACTTTTATTGAACTGGCGTCTCGCCATTAGGATACGCCCCCAAACTCTCCTAAATACATATTTGTTTATTACGAAATAATTACAAATTACGAATGCTGTCTGCAATCGTGACTGGCGTTGCAGTCCTGGTATCACAGAAAGGGCTTCTCAAAAGGCTGCAGTAGCAGCAGCAGCAGTTTTCCCGCCCTACTGAGCCCTCACTATAATATGCTGGGCACTGCGCTAAGCGTGCCACCCTGCAAATCCCCGGGGAGCGGCGGTGCACCCTCGGTTCTCGCAGCCATTGTGGGGTGGGCGCTCGTCCAGCGGCGCGCTGACACGCCCTCTCCGCGCTACGACCCACCGGCCAGGGCAGGAAGGGGGCTAGGTGCGTGCTCCAAGAGGAGGCGGCTCCTGCGGGGGTGGAATCCTCGCCGCACCGCCCGCGGGTTCCCCTCGGCTGCGTGCGCTCCACAAGCCTCCCGGGCACGCGCTCCCAGCCCCGCCCGCGTGCGGCGGACGCACGGCCGCGAGCGCGCGCCCTCCCCGCGCCCCCGCGGCGGACGCACGGCCGCGAGCGCGCGTGCGCCCCTCCGAACGTCCCCGGGAGCCGCGCCAGAGCGAGCGCCGGGGCCGGGCGCTCAGGAGTGAAAAGGAGGTGGCGGCCGCTGCTGCGAGCAACAGATCCGGACGCCGCGAGCAGACGCGTTCTGCTGTACGGCGATTTTTTTTTAATTTCAAAAATATTATTAAATTAGGAAATCTTGCATTTTTAAATGGCGCTGGCCCCAGGTCAGCGGGAGGTTTTCTCTGCTTCAAGATGGGCTTTGCTGTTTCTGTCGTGGGCACCAGTGGTGGCCTGATTGTCAGTCTTCTCCGGGCATTTTTAAGGCCAGGAGCTGAGCACTGCATATAGGCGAATCACCCTGCAGAGCGATTTGGCTTTTAAAATTATTGTTACTATTTGGGGCATAAGACAGCCGTTCTTGGGCACTTCGTCCTCTTTGCAGAAGAGGCTGTGAGTCGGAGGTGGGTCGCTCGGAGGGTGGAATTGCTCGCGGGTGAGCGAGCCCCGGCCCCGCGCACAGTCCAGGCGGCCCCGAGTGTGTGTCCTCTCCCTGCCGGCGCCGGGAAAATGGAGGCTGTGATCGAGAAGGAATGCAGCGCGCTCGGAGGCCTCTTCCAGACCATCATCAGCGACATGAAGGTAGGACGCCGGGGGCGCGGTGGCGGCGGCCGCTCTGACCTCGCGGCTGTGCTTCGCCTCCGCCCCGGGCCAGCCGCCGGGCCTTTGCGCGGTGGCCACCGGCCACCTGCGGGAGCGCTCCGGCCCGGTGTCACCTGCTCACCCGCGGCGCCGCTCCGGGCTCTGCTGGGTCACCCGGCGGGCTGCTTCTGGTGCCCCCTGCCCTCTCCACGCTCATTGTCCTAGGGGGCGGCACCATCTCCTTTCCATGGGGGCACAGGGCCCCGGGTCCAAGTTTTCCATTGTCTGTCGCTGGACGGAGTGTCTGCGACCCGTGGAGACTGGGTGCCTGGGCGGACACCAGATTCCCCCGAGTACGGGGTGGGGGGGGGCCTGGCGCGGTGGTGGGGAGGGGTATAGGGGCTGTGCCCGGCCGCGGGAACTGGCCCCCCACCCTCGTCCGAGAGCCTGGGAGAGAGGCCTCCCTCTCCCTCCTTGGCTTTCAGGTCCACCTGGGGGAGATCTGAGCAAATTAGGCATTAATTAGGCTGTTCCTAAGCTGGTGAAGGTGTGCATGCCTTCCCTCAGCCCTCTCCGGGGCCACGGAGCAGAAGTTCCCAGAGCAGCCTTGCTGGGGACCCTCCTGCCACTGGCTGAGGCTCCCAGCCTGAAGGCAAGATTGGGGTCTCCTAAACAACCGTATTCCCCCCACACACCCACCGAACACACACAGACTCCAGGTTTTCTCTTGGAAGGATTAAGATAGTGTGTGTGTGTGTGTGTGTGTCCGTCCCCGTATCCAGTGTGCGTGCGCGCGCGCGTGCGTGTGTGTATTGGGGGCGGGGAACAACACCCTGGTTTTTTCCTGCAAAGGGTGGGACTGGGGATAACCTGATCCTTGGATGTGGATTTTCTGGTGCATAGAGATAGACCAGGGCCCTGGGTTACTCATCCAAAGGAAATATAACCAGCCTCGCGAGCTGGCTGGAGGTGGGAATTGGGGGCGTTGGGGGGATTTTTTTTTTTATGTGTATTTAGGGAGCTTCTCTTTGGCTCTTACCCAGCCCCAGTTTGCCTCAACAGATCCGGGGAGGTGGTGTTTAATTAAAAGCTCAGCTTCCAAAAGGAGTAGGCAGGTTTGGAAAGCCGTACAGCCGGTGGGTGTGGACAGCCCCTCTTCAGCCGCTGCCTGGGCGTTTGGAGGAGCTTTTGTCTGATCAAGTGTAAGGTTTAGAGAGGATTTGGCCTGGGAGATGGACTTTGTGAAGGAATGCTCAGCTGTCACGCCTGCTTCCCCCTTTTAGAAGCAACTGCCATCTCCCCAAGGGTGAACTTTTCCAAGGTGCCTTGCCCTCCTACAGGGCCTGTGTGCGTGGTGGGTTGGTTTGTGTTTTTTTGTGTGTGGTTTTTTTTTTTTTTTTTTGGTGAGAAATTGACATTCGTGTAGCATTATCTTTCGCTAGACCCTGCTTGTCCAGGAATGCCTCTAATCCAGCCCCTTGGAATTAGATGGATTATTCCCTGTTCAAAGACAGCCTCTTTCATTCCTTTGCCCTCAATCCACATTGGCTCATTGAAGTGCTCTTTTGAGACAAAGATTGGTGTCCCCGCCTCCGACTCTGGGGTATTGCTTGTTAACTTAAATTCTGTGCGCCTTATAATCAAAGATTTGGTTTGAAGCACACGTGTATTTTGATCACCAGGGGAAGAATTTGAGATGGGTTGGTAAAGCTGCTTGTGTGTGTGTGTGTGTGTTTTAAAGAGAAATGGATATTTCCAGTCCCTGAGTCGTAACAAGGACTCAGTGACCTAAAAGTTCTGCCCACTGCAGTCCCAGAAAAAAAAAATCTAGAGTTTTTTTTTCTCTCTTTGTTCCTTAATCCACAATCCATCCAGTCTCTGTTCTCTGCATTTATTGGTTTGAACCCAAAGCCTTTCAGAAGATAGCCCACCACAGGATGGGCCCTCTGTTGTCCGCCGGCCAGCCCAGGGCTGCCCTCTAGCATTCTGGCCAGGGGAATTTGTGGGTGCCAAGGTGGCCTGTTGTTCCCTCTGCAAGATTCCAGTTAAAAATAAAGATTTATTTAATGCCCTTTCAGTGCTGGATCCATAGTTTGTGGTTCCTGACTTCTTCCCCTTTGAATTTAGTAGGGTTTGTTCAACATCCTGTGGGAAGGCATTTATTTTAAGGTTGTTTGTTTTGTTTTGGCAAAGATTTGAAAAGCAAACTAGAGGGGAAGACTAAAACCTGCCTCGGGGTCTGCAGGATTCCAGACTTTTGGGGAGTAGAGATAAGGGAAAAGAAAGAGGTAGACTGATTTCCAATATTGTTTACACAGAAGACAGTTGTTGAATATTTTAATGGAGTTTTCTTTTTAAAAGACTTCTTCAAAAAAAAAAAAAAGACTTCTTCACAGGTTGGATGGGAGTGGCATTTTAAAAGGGAATTAAAAAACTGGGGCATATTGGATAAGCAGTGCATGAAGTCACCACCAGTACAAGTCAGACTTTAATATCTGAAGTCAGCTGGCTTTCTAATGACCAGTTTATCCTCTTTTTTCTCTTCTTTGAACTGCCATGATTGGTTTCCGAGGTCTTTGGTCCCCTTTCTGTCTGCTTTGAAGGACAAGTGTAAATGTTGGAAACCCGTTTGGAATGCCATCTTGAGAAAATTTTTAGGTTATTTTCCCAGGAGTAATGCTGGACTGGGGTGAGGAAAGGGTAAGGAAATTTTTTTTCTGTTTAGTAGCATTCGATTCTCCAAAATGTACAGCAACACAGGAAGGGAGTCAATTTCCTCTTTGGAGAAAAAAAAAAAAAAGAAAACAAGAAAAAAAAAAATTAAGTAATTTCAAGGCCTAGCACCATACATCTTCCCAAACCAAAAACCTTAAGACATTGAAAAGCTGGAGAGGAATCTTTCTGCTTTTTTTCCTAGTGATCCTTCATCTGGCTAAATCCTCAGCTGTCAGGGTGTGCGTTTTATCCTTTTCAGGGGGAAGGGTGCGGAAGAAACCTTCACCCTTCTTCCATTGGGATTCAGCAGCAGCTGTTAAATAACTTATTGATTCCTTAACGAGAGGAAACCTTGTGTTTTTTCCCCTGTTTTCCACCCTACTGTGGTGGTGGTCACTAATGATGGTGGTGTGCAGAATCACTTACTGGCTGCCTTTCCTCCCATCCACATAAATCAAGTTGTCTGGTATGAGCTGGTCCCAAAGGAAAGGGGAGACGAGATTCACGTGGCTGGAGGCTAGGGCCCATCGCCCATTTGTCTGGGGGAACAGTAGCTTGACTCTGTGGAAGGCCAATTGACTGGCTTCTGATGTTTGACAATGGTTAGACATTAGAGAGGTTCTAGAATCTTTTTGGAGTTTCTTTCCAAGTGCCACGAAAAACAGGCTAAATGCTGCCAACAGCAGATTTGAGCTGTTATTTTTTTTTTTAAATTTGTTGAGATATAATGGACATATAACATTATATTGGTTTTAGCTATACAACACAGTGATGTGATACTTGTTGTTTTTAAAATTTGTTTTTATTTTATTTATTTACTGTTTATCTTAATGTTTAGGTAGCTGACCCAGCAAAGAATTTGGTGATATTTGGGGAGCTTTTAAGAGTAGGAGACTGGCCAAACTCAAGGGCAAGTCACTGTGGATATCTTTTTTCTTTCAATAATTAACTTGGATTTTTGTATGTGTGTGTGTTTTTTTTTTTTAAAGTTGGATGCTAAAACCAAATATTTTCCTCAGCCTTGTTGCTCAAGAATTACCATGTCAGGGGGCGCCTGGGTGGCTCAGTCGTTAAGCGTCTGCCTTCGGCCCAGGTCAGATCCCAGCGTCCTGGGATCGAGCCCCGCATCGGGCTCTCTGCGCGGCAGGGGGCCTGCTTCTCCCGCTACCATTCCCTCTGCTTGTGTTCCCTCTCTCGCTGTGTTTCTCGCTGTCAAATAAATAAAAAAAATCTTTAAAAAAAAAAAAAAAAAAAAAAAAGAATTACCATGTCAGGAGCCGAATTGGGCCTGATGCAGGGAGAACTTTGTACTAGGTTCCAGAACGTGTTGGGGGTTATATAATGGGACTGGGGGGTGAAAAACACCCAACCACACCTCGAATTCCCTACCCCACCTCTCACTGTAGAGAGAGGTGTCCTGTTACCAGCACCTGTTCGAGCAGAATAGGGGCCTTGTTCAGTCCCTCTCCACGGCCCCCCACCTCCGTTTGCACCGGTTGCCTCTCTCCTAAGTTCTGCCTAAAATTAGAGCTGGTAAAGGGACATCTTGAATTCCATGGAAATCTTGTGGTTTGAAAGCATGACATGGTATTTTCCCCTCAGTTATCATAGATCAAGAATGTGGGTACTGGGTCCAGCGCTGGATAATGATTTCAGGGTACTTCCCCCCATCCCCCGCCACTGCTTTGGCTTTGGGGTTTCTGTCAGACAAGAGGCTCCCCTCCTCCGTGTTTATCGAGGGCCTGCTGTGTGGAAGGGCTTTTGCTGGACAGCGAGGAGCCAGAGAGCCGACGAGGCCTGCCCTTGGAGAGCTGCTTATCCTGTGGGTCCCAAGTAGGTAACATTAAGTACACTATGGGGGCCACAAAGGAAGGGCATCAGTCAGTTTTTGAAGGACTTCCCTTTGACTCTTCAAAAAAAAAAAAGTTTTCTCTAGAAAGATACTGAAAACCCAGCAAAGGCCACCAAGAGCAGCCAGGCAGCCCTGTAAACGGGGACACACAGAGGCAGGACAAGCAGAGCCCTTGTAAAGTACAGATGGGTCCCAGGTTGGTTTTTCTCTTAGCAAATGGCTGTGTTTGCCCAGGGTTTTACAGCTTCCTCAGGTTGGGCCTGTGGGAGAAGGTGAAGTAAAGATGTCGTCAGATGGGCAGCGGGGGGTCTGCCCAGAATGGGTGCCTGTCCCGAGATGGAGGGCCTCTTCTGTGCAGATCAGTCTGTTCGGTTTTTTAGGTGCAAATCTTGTCCAAGTTTAGAAAGGTTTTTTTTTTGTTGTTGTTGTTGTCGTTTTGGTTTTTTTGGGGGGGGAGGGGTCCTTGGTTTGAATGTTTCTGTGGGAAAATCCCGTATACATCCTATTTAACCAAATTGGCTAGAACCTGTTGCTCCACACAGCGGAGCCTTTATGTTCTGAATTTCCACAGAGAGCGATCCGCCACATGGAGAGAAGGTCAGTCCCAGGTCATGGTTTGCGTGGAAGATGAGCAGAGTTTGAATTTTGCGCGGCTCAGCAATCAGTCAGTTCCTATGAGAGTAGCATGTCCTCGTAATTCTAGAGTATTTATTGAGCACCAGCAAGGTTGCAAGCACTGAGCTCAGGGCTATGATTCAGCAAGTAAAGATACAGAATTTCCAGTTAAATTTGAATTTCAGATAAACAGCAAACAGCTCGTTCGGATAAGCATGTTCCATGCATCCTGGGGCTTCAGCTACTGACCTTTTGTACTTCGAACTGCTCTTTTGCATCCAGGGGAAGGAGAAAGCTAAAATGCTATCTGTCAATATGGCCAGCTCATTTGAGGTTGTTAAAATGTTTGGAGGATGAAAAGGTTGAAACTATTGATCTATTAGACGACGTATCTGTAATTTTCATCTCGGCTTTTCCATCTTCCCAGGGATGGGTGAGAGCTGGCAAGATTCCTTTTGCAAGGAGACTGTTGAGGTACTCAAATTGGGAGTGGAAAAATGAGATCATTTCGAGGTCTCCATTACTTCTTGGAACTGCCTTCAGGACACTTTCCCCTTAAACCCACACCTCTGCAAAAACAAAGAAATACCTCTCCTGCAACCAAACAAAAGCCAAAGGCAGATTTAGCTGCCTAGGACATCAGAGAAGTATTTGGGGCTCCTTAGAAGGAACTGATGGATGCCTTAAGCAGTTTAACTCAGATTTGCAGATTACACTGCTGATATGGCCTTATTAAGTAGCAAACTGGAGAGACAAGTGAATAAATTAATTGGCTGAGCATTGAGAAAGCCCATTGTATTTGATGGCGGAGGTTCTCCCTTGAATTAGTTGGGAGGCTGTGCCAGATTTCCTCTGAGTATCTGACACACAGACGCACATGAAACCCCCAAAAGTGACATCCAAGCCACCCAGCGTAGATTCCAGAGCAGCCCACCCCTTGTCAGTGTTCCCCACCCCTTAGCCCGGGCAGGACCTGGGCTATGTGTCTCGGCTGCTTCCCAATTTAAGATGCTCTTGTGCGCCACCTGCATATAGTAGATGCTCAGTGTTCACGGCATATGGCGAAAAAGGGGCAGGAAGGGACGTGGTGAGAACCTGCCATGTGCCAGGCATTGCACTGAGTGCTTGGCATACATGGTTTCATGTCATCCTCACATCAGCTCCACTTTACAGAAGAGAAAACTGAGGCCCTTTGAAGAGACACGGTAACTTATCCAAGGCCTTGGTGAGGTGGAGTGGTTCAGACCTTGGCCGATTTGATTCCCAAAGCTGGAGCTCTTTAGACCATGCTGAAGGTGGTGGTCGGCGGGAAGAATTTATTTCTAGTGTACAGAGTTCCACTTTGCTGAGATCTACAGGAGGCTCAAGGAAAGAATCAGGGTCTTATTTCCATGCCTGGAGCCCGGAGCCAGTCTGGAGGCCTGAACTTGAACTCGGATGCTGTGGGGACTGTTGTGGGGCAGGCGGCTCCCATCTGACTGTCACTTTTGTGGAAGTCATTTAATTTATGATCTATTGACATATTGTGGCTTCCTTCCCTCTCCCACTCATCGATCTCTGACAGACAAACCTGGAATTCTCCTTCCCTCTTCTTCTGGGTGTGCAGAGGGGAGAGAGGCCTTCAGGCCAGGCTCTGGGCTGTCACCCTTGGCTCCTGTCCTTGTCCCCATACAAAGTACCCGCAGTCTTCTCTGTGACTGGCCAGAGGGCCATGTTTATACGTCTGGGGAGCCCCTCGGTTCCTGAGACTGGGCGACTATGCGAGCCTGGCATCCCTCTCTAATTATATGAATTAAATAAGTTCACCCAAAGTTCAAATGACGCCTCTCAGGGAACTCCTTACCTTGAACTCATTTTGTGTCCAGCCCTGGAACTCTCTTGCAGAAGAGCTTTTCTGTATTTAATTATGTCCCGGTTAAGCTCTTGAGTTTTTGGTTGAATCTGCAGAGCCATTTCAGGTCTGTGTTTGGAGAAGTTGATGGGATCTCCGAAAAAACCAAAACCAATCAAACAACAACCGCCCCCCCTCCCCCCCAAGCTTCGCCTCCTTTCTGTGCTGATTCTTGGCATATGCGGCCTTGGTCATAGTTTCTAAGTGATTTTTCTTTTCCTGTCTAGTTTAAGTGGGTTAAAAAAAAAAAATCAGTCGAGTGCCTTTTGAGCTGTGTGTCTCTTTATTTGCTTTCTTCCCCTTGAGGAATTTGGGCAACTGTAAAATATTAGCTTGCTCAGCATGAGTGGCCTCCTAAGTCCTGGAGGTGGACAGCAGGTTTTGCCTGGGACTGCCTTCCCTGCCACCTCCCACAGGGTGGGGGGCTCTAGGGACTGGAGGAGTGGGTCTGGCCAGAGGAGGCAGCTCTGGGCCAATGTGCCCCTTCTGGTAGAAGGTGCTTGGTTACAGGCATAAGAGCGCCGGATTTCTTATGAGCCTTTAAGGCACTGATCCCTGGACCTATTCCCTGGAGGGTCTGAGTCCGTGCCTCCAGGGGACATCCTGGGCATTCACATTTTTTTTTAAAGCACCCCAGGTAATGCCAATGTGTAGTCAGGCTTGAGAACCACTGAGTCATACACAATTTTAGCAACTTCAAAAGTACTTTCTCAACCTCACCGAGGTCTGAGTAAAAAGCATGTTTTGATATTTGCACAGCAATGTGAGTATGTTAAACACTATTGAACCGGACACTTAAGAATGGCCGAGATGATAGATTGGATTATGGGTGTTTTGCCACAATTAAAAAATAAATTTATAGTGAAACAGTGAATACATTGAAGTACAAAAATAGTAGAGAAAGCCTCTTTAGAATACTTAACGGTTTTAAATATACAATGGCCATGTCTGATGTGATTTTCTGCCCTGATGGAAATTGTCAAATATGTTAGCCATCAGCCACATGTGACTTTTGGGCACTTGAAGTATGGGGAGTGTGATCAAAGAACTATTAAGTTTTATTCTCTTTTGTTTGAATAGCCATATGTGGCTAATAACCACAGTATTGGACGATGTCGATCTTTAACATACCATCTAAGTAAAAACAGTGAGCTTCCTGCACACCTTCTACTCCGGGCGGGCCCCTTCATTACCTCCAACCCCCTCCTATGGAAATTCCAGAGCTCCCGCTGACCTTGGAGTCAAAGAGATCTGCTTTTCAATCCTGTAGGCAAGTTACTTAATCTTTCAGCCTCCTTTTCCTCTTCTGTACAAGGGTCTAAGAAAGTATCCACCTCAGAGGATTCCGAAATCAGACTGCGCTTGCGAAGCACTCCACACCTTGCCTTGCCCACCAGCACTCGGATGTTAGCTGCTATTACTGTTCCAATCACTATAGTAATTCTTTCCACCACTTCAGGCAAAAGCTACCCCACCCTTGACCTAGCTGTATTTAGAGTTTGCACTGAAGTTGCAGGAAATGGAGAAGTTGAGTTGTTTTTTTTCTTGCTAAGTCAATTACTCTGAGCTCATTATAACCTCATCTGCCTCAGCTGGGCCTATTTGCATTTCTCTGTTTGCAAACCCACTGTCTATAAAGGGAGGGAGAGGGCTGGGTGCCCGGCTGAGGACCTCAGGGCATTTAATGCTTAAAAAAAGTCTTTCAGGGGCGCCTGGATGGCTCAGTGGGTTAAAGCCTCTGCCTTCTGCTCAGGTCATGATCTCAGGGTCCTGGGATCGAGCCCTGCATCAGGCTCTCTACTCAGCAGGGAGCCTGCTTCCCCCTCTCTCTCTGCCCACCTCTCTGCCTACTTGTGATCTCTCTCTGTCAAATAAATAAGTAAAATCTTAAAAAAAAAAAAAAAAAGTCAGAGATGGGATTTGAACCCAGGTGGTCTGGCTCCCCTAAGGGGAGAGGAGCAGCTTTGTAAGGACTGTGGTTTTCTGTCTACATTGTTTGAGTTCCCCCTTTTTCTGGAGTGACCACCCGGAAAAGTGGCCTCGTTTGCCTTTTGCCTGCCCTGTAACAGCAGCTTGGCACTGATCTGTCCCTTCCTGGGACTTAGCCATGTTTGTGTTCTTTTTACCTGCCCACCTGCTGGCTGCATCCCACCCGCCTTAGCCTGGGATTCAGGGACCCCCCAGTTGGGCCCTAGTGTAGTGGTCTGCGGCATGCCTAGTGCTCCCCATGCTGGAGTCCCTGGCCTCTTGGAACACATCCCATGCCCCTCATTCTGGCTGTTTATTCTGTTTGGAGGACGTTTCTGCATTGTTGTCCACTGAAAGCTTTCTCATCCTTCAAGGCCCCACCACAAAGTTGTCTCCACTTTCCACCAACCTAGATACCCTTAGGCATTCTTCGCATTCTCTGTTGAGTCTACAAGTATTACATTCTACCTTACGTGGGTGCCCTTGGGCTTTGAAGCCTGGCTCTGCCACTTCCTAGGTAGATTGCTCTGGATGAGTTACTCAACCTCCTGAGACTGAATTTTCTTATCCATAAAATGGGGGCATTGATAGTTGCCTCTTAAAGTTGTAGAGGCTTCAGTGAGAAAATATATGTAAAGGGCTTAGCATGAAATAAATGCTAAAGAAAATGCTCTTGTGTATCGGAGCTACTGTGGTAGTTTCTAGTGGAATACTCTGTAATAATGGCACTCAGATGTTTCAGAAGATACAAGAGACCTGTGAGTCCACTGCGATAATGCAATAGAGACAACGCCACAGTGATTTTCAACTTTCAACGTATGAATAATTTGAGAGACCACAGTACACACATTCAACAAATACGTTGACGAGCCTGCTGTGGTCCAGGCATTGTTGGGGGCAGAGGTACACATGTGAGCAAGGCAGATAAAGCCCTCGCCCTAAAGTTGCTTTGTCTAGAAAAGGAGCAGAGAAGCAGTGGAGAAGCAGACAGTCCTCTGATTGTCACTGGGAGTGGGAGGACGGAGTCTGGGGAGGCTTTGGTACAAGAGAGACCCAAACTAGACCCAAACTAGACCCAAACCTGCACTTTACTTTCCCTATTTCCTAAGCACAACCAGGCATTATTCGGGTGTGTTACCTATAGACTCTTAACTTTTCCCAACAGCTCAGTGAAGTAGTTGCTGCTCTAATTCCCACTTTACAGATGGGGAAACTGAGGTTCAGAGAGGGGAAGCCATTCGCCCACATCATACAGCTCGTGAGAGGGAAGGCTGGGATTCGAACCCAGGCGGTCTGGCTCCAGGGTCTGGGCTCATCCATCACGGTGGGCTTCTCTTTTCAGATTCTGTTTGAGTGTGTTTCATCGATCTCTTTGATGATTGTTCTATCTGTCCCTTTAGGACTCAGGATGAACCACATAAAGCCTAACCATCGAGGCTCTTCTCTGAACTGCTTCAAGAAGCTCAAGGGCCCCCTCTCTCTCTTTAAAGCAGAGTCAGGCCCAGCTGGCAAGATGCTGTTGGGTGGTGGACCCCCCCACGGGTGCCTCTAATTTGTCAGCAGAGGGAAGTAGGTGGGGAGCAGGCAGGGTGTGAGACCCAGGGGTCTGACACGGCTGTCGACTCGAAGGTGACAACCACGAGATACTTGTTTGTTTTGCTGAAGCAACCCCCTCCGTCAGGGTCGCCCCAGTAACGGCTCTGCGCCCCACATGCCTGAGCACAAAACAGGAAGGGGGGATATTTGCAGCAGGAGGCTGGAAATGCTTTGAGATTAGTTTCCAGGGAGACCTCAGTTTCACTTCTGAGGCCTGGCTGGCTTGCCCAGGCCCCTGCAGCTGAGCACGGAGTCATTAAGGAAGTCTTTGAGTTTGGTTTAATGGTCGCTCTTTGTTTTGAAGTGATTGTTTACTGAACCTTCAAAGCCAGCTCTTCAGCAGGATGTGATCTCGGGCCTGAATAATTGGATGAGGCACCCCAATAGGAAGCAAGTAGCGGGGAGCAGAGCCAGGCGGAGCGAGCTGGTGGCCAAGCCTTTGGCATCCCGGTGGCTCAGAAGCTCTGCAAGCTACCGCTGGAGGGACTGAGGTCGCCTTGCAGCCCGGAGTAGACCTGAATCAAGGGTCCCCTGGAACCTGGCCTCTTTGATGTTGTGCTGGCCTTAATTAGGGACACCCTAATTAAGTCACTAAGGAGGAAGCTTATGCCTAAAAAAAAATTAGCGAGTGTTTTGAGAGCATTTCATGAGGGATTACTCCTCAAAGATTATGCAAGCAGTATAAAGTCAGTGGAAGCAAAACTAAGAAATTTCAGTTAAGTAAAAAATAAAACTCACCCATGACCCGTTGATGGCAAAGTGGGTCACGTATGCACATTTCAGACAAAGGTTCATGCGGCCCACGCTCTGCCAGGAATTTCTTTTTTCACTCAGCTTTTCACTTACGTTGCCTTTCCGTGTGTGCAGTTATGAGCCGTGTCAGTTTTAGTGTTGTGGGATGTTTGGAATGTGTAGCTAATTTATTCAGTTGACCTGTACTTGAGGACCGACCCCATGCTAGGTTAAGTGTTAAGTGCTGGGGTGCAGCAGTAAATAAAATGACACAGTCCCTGCCCCCTTGGAGCTTGCTTTCTAGGGGAGCGGGGGACCAGACTAAGTCGGTTCTTCTGTATATGAGGAAGATTTTGTGCAGTGGGGAAAAATAGAGCAGGGGCAGTGTTGTTGTTTTGAAATACCATGACTAGGGAGGGCCCCACAGAGCAGGTGACCCTTGAGCAGCACCTTAGGAAGTATGTGAATATTGGAGAAAGAATGTTCCAGGCCAGGGAAGAGCGCGTGCAGGGGCCTTCAGGTGGGCCCTGGTTCCATACGTTCCCAGCTGATTGCGTGTTTCGGCCGTGTCCAGTTTTTCACTAATTAGAAGCAACAGGGCAATGAGTATATCCTTATAGCTAGACACTGATTTGCATTGACAGCCCCCCCCCCCACCTCCCCCAGGCTTTATCCTGGGTCAAAGGTACGGATGTTTCAAGGCATCGCAAACCCATAGCCCCGTGCTGTTCAGGAGGCGCATATTGGTTCATCTTCCCACGTGTGGGTGCTCATCACCAGGGACTGTTTCTCAAGGAGCTAGACTTGAACATCAGGACAGAAATTACAGAGGCCATAGGTTGCTGAGCCTCAGAGGGACGAGATGTCTTGGTGTGATTTTCTTTTTTCTTTTCTTTTTTTTTTTTTTTTAAGATTTTATTTATTAGAGAGAGGGACAAGTACAAGGAGGGAGAAGCAGACTCCCTGCTCAGCAGGGAGCCCGACACGGGGCTGGATCCCAGCACCTGGGATCATGACCTGAGTCAAAGGCAAACACTTAACCCACTGAGTCACCCAGGCAACCCTGGTGTGGTGATTTTCAAATCTTGCTGTGTGTGATTTTAGCAAAAAAGTATGCCTGCCCCCTGGGGAGTGTGCTCAATGCAGGTGTCTGGGCCCTCGCCCCTAAAATATACCCAAAAATGACTCTCATGCCTAAATGCAGCATGATTTCCTTTGCTAATTATTTCTTTTACTGTCCCCCTTCTTTATTTCCTTCCTCTTTGCCAGGAAAACTTCCCTTTGTCCTTAAAGACATAGGTGAGGCATCCTACCTGCCCCCTCAAAGCTTACTCCAACCGCACCTTCTGGGACTTCTAGGCCTCCAATTGGTGGCCAACACGGCCGTGTTCCACTAGCCTGAGTTCCTCAGTGCTTTGGCTTCTTATCTCTGTATGGCCTCCACACTGCTTTGGCTTGTGATTGTGGGTGCTCGTTTAATGCCCTAGGTATCGTATGTCGACTTCTGAAAATAGCAGTCGCTGGGATTTATTGAGTCCTAGGTGCTGGTCGCCCTTCTAAGCGCCTGCACTATTTCTCTTACCCTCATTACTGTCCTTGGAGGTGGGGACCAGCACGGGCATCCTTTACCCATGAAGACAGGGCAGTTGCGGATGTCCAAGTCACCTAGGTCATCCGGTGGGTAGATGTGAAGTTGGGCAATCTGACTCAAGCGCCATGCTCTTGACCCCGGCATCTCACGGGTCCTTTCGGCGTCAGGGCAGTCCCAGGGTGTCCTTCCTAGCAGCCTGGGGTGGGGCTCGGGGGTTGTGGGGAGGCCCGGGTTAGTGCCGGGGGAGCCCAATGAGTGCGTACAGCTCAGTGAGGCCGTTGCTCCCCAGGGTGGATTTGACAGACTGCAAGAAACTGTTTTGGGGTTGGGTGGAGGCGAGTTGGAGAGGGCATTTCCAGGGAGGAGAAGTGGGTGAGTACAGGTGCGCAAGCATCAAATAGTGGTAACAATACTTGACATTTTTTATGGGGTGTGCACGTCACCACAGATTCTGTTCATTATCGCATGCGGACATTTATACATGGGAATAAACAAATGAAACAGCTTTGGACTCCACATAGTGGGACAAAGGTTGGGGGGGTAGATCTGCCTTTATTATTTGGGAGGGGGGGAACTTACGTGTACACAGACATCTCTTACTCGTGCTTGGATGAGAGCAGCCGACCCCTGTATGAGTGATGGGATACTGAGTCCCCAAGTGCCCAGTTGTGGAGAAGCCATAAACTTTAGGGGAACCTAGGAGGCAATGTCATTTTATTTTTAATTTATTTTTTAAAGATTTCATTTATTTATTTGGGAGAGGGGGAGAGTCGGAGGGAGAAGCAGACTCCCTGCTGAGTAGGGAGCTCCACACGGGACTTGATCCCAGAACTCTGGGATCATGACCTGAGCCAAAGGCAGAGGCTTCACTGACTGAGCCCTCCAGGTGCCCGGGTTGGGGGGGCAATTTCATGTTAAAAAGAACTCGGCAAACTGAGGAGCACTTCATGATCTCAACTGGGTGTGAGGGCAAACCCTTCTCTGACCTGAGGCAGATGACTTAACTTTCTGGGCCTTAGTTTCCCTGCAGAAAAAGGAAAATCGTTCAGTTTCCTGTTCTGCCCAGGGCCCTGGCGGGGTTGTCCCGAGAGCCCTTTATGCTCTCCAGGTCTCTGGACTCGTGAGATGGGGTTCCTAATGATGACCGTGAGGTACGCTTGACTCCCAAATGGCCCCTGGTGACCACTGCGTAGTACAGACTTGGGCAGGGGAGGGTGAATTTGGGGAAGAGAGAGAGGAGCGGGATTCCGTGTTCTTAGAAATGGTGGCGCGTGGTGTGCACGCCAGTTTCTGCAAGAGTGAAACGGTGGAACCAGAGGCCTCGTGGCAGTGGCAGAATGAGGCCCGGGGTGCCCAGAGTGACTCTGTCTCCTGACGGCCGGGGCTGCCTGGCAGCCCCTTCCACAACGGGGGACGTGTTGTACATCCTCGCGGCCCAGGGCTGCAGCCACGGGCCACGTGTGGCCCTCAGGCTCTTCTGTGAGGAACTGAATTTTGCATTTTATTTAATCGTAGTGGATTTAAATTTAAGTACATGTGGCCAGTGACTCTTTTGCTGGAAGCCTCAGGATAGACAAAGGAATGCCTCTTGGTAGAAAATGTAAACAACATTTACATTTTGTTCGAACATAATGCTTCAAAGGTACAGTTGACGTATTTGGTTGGTTCTTCCTTTATTTCAAGTGAGGACCTACCCATGTGTCAGAAAACCGGCATTGTGGGCATAGAACCTCATAACACTGGAGGAAGAAGACGCCTGATGTCCTTGACTTAATTGGGGTCTTAGGGTTACAAATGGAGCAGTTTGTGAGGGGAGGTTCGGTGGTGGGAGCACCTTTTGTGGTTAAATCTTCCTTTTCATAGGCGTATTTATTGCTGGTGAGCTTGGGCGAGTGGGTGAGGGTGGGCGTGTGGGGAAGCAACCATTGATTATCCCCAAGGCTGTCATCCACTTGATGGACAGGGATAATTAGTGGATTAGGCAAGCCCCAATCAGAGAATAAAAGCCCAGGAATGGTTTTTATGATGGATGGGCTTACACAGTGCCTTTCATCTGAGGTTCTTGGGAACCCTTCCTCTTACAGGATGGGGTGGGGAAGGGTGGCTTTTGGGACAAAGCTGTGACAGGCCGTCAGGGGCCCCGTCCTTCCTCCTGCACACCCACTTCTGGGAGCTGCAGACTCCTGCCTCATGCTTGTAGGAGCACACGGGGTCCCGGGGCACTCCTGCTCAGATCAGAAGCTTCCTTTGGAAGCTTCGCTGTTCCTTTCCCCGAAGTCCACACCGAGGGGTGACCTAGACGATGAGGAGGAGGAGGAGGGGGAAGTAGAGGAGGAGGAGGAGGGATGCTGGGGGCTGTGCTGCTCGTGCTCGCCCTGAGGAGGTTCCTGCAGATCTGCAGGGGGGTGTTTGGGGGGCTGGTGGCTGGGGTGGTGACAGCAAGGGCCTGCAGAGATGCTCCATTTGGTAGAATCCGATCAGTCTCTGTGTCCGTCGCAAACCAGAAGATGTGATCAAGTTACCCATAATCGCACCACTGATGTCAGCACCTGCGAACATTTCTGGTTCATTCCTTCCAGGCCTTTTTCTATGGGAAGGGCTTTTCTTTGTTTTGTGTCTTGAGGTTTCTTTTTCACGTGGTTGAGGATCACGACTGTTTCTAGCTCCCCTGGAGCACTTGCAGTTGTAATCAGGGAGGGGGTGCTGTGTGTTTGGGAGCCCTTGTACCTCCCTTCTTGGACCGAGCAGGACCCAGCCTGCCTCCTGAGCAGCCTCCTGCAGCCCTGGGGCTGGGCGGGGCGGCTGGGTCTCTTCATCCTGTGGCTTGTACCTCCCAGAGTCAGGGTAGCCCCTGGGCCATAAAGGTTGGTCCTCTGTTTCTTCGCGGAGCGTGTATCCGGCTGTGCCGGTCCGTGTGGTCACTTAGGTGAAACCTGGGATGGCCAGGCCCCGCCTCCACCTAGGGGAATCGGAACCTGCAGTCCTTCAGGGTCCTCAGGGCACGGACATGGCCGTGAAAGTGTGAGGCCTGCTGATCTCTGCACCTGGCACCAAGCAGCTGTTTTAGAAACTGGTGATGCTTAGTGATGCTGATGGTGACCGTGATGTCATCAGGGTTCAAAGAGGGGCTCGGGAAGTTACCTGGCCAGTCGTGTGCCCAGGAGTGGAGGGCGCAGCAGGATGACCCTTGCTAAGCCAGCGTCCCTTGGGACCTTGGGGCAGGACAGAGGCCTTTGAGCTGGAACCCCACTCCCTCGAGCCCGTCCCGGGTTTATTCTCAGTGAAGCTTAAGTCTTCCTCCTTGGGGACTCTTCTCCAGCCCTGGGTCCTCTCACCTTGCCGCTGCTCAGACCACGGCTCCCGGCGTGGGTGTCTGGTTCCCTCAGCTGTCCCCTGAGGTCCCGCTGCCACCGCGGGCTGGGCTGGGAGAGGCAGTCGCTGCATTATTTATGGGGCATCATTAAGCCGAGCCGAGGAGTTACACACAGTTTGTTCTTCTGCTCCGCGTGTGGGGTGCCATCCAGGGCCTCTGTTTAATACACAACAAAACAAAACAGAACCCCGAGCCAAAACAGCCACTGGCTGAGTCCTGCACCCTGTGTGAGGCAAGTGGCCTGTCCAGACTTCTGGCTGTGGGGAGAGGAGAGGAAGGGGAGGGAGAAGAGGAGAGGGACCTGGGGGGGAGTGTGTTCCCAGAGCTCAACTTTGAGGGTGGGGGTGGGGAAGCCAGCTTGCCTATTTGCTTAATTGGCCACCAACCTCTATTGGAGTTGGCAGAGATGGGGTGGGTCTTTTTTCTCAGAAGTAAGAAAAAGACTTCACCACCTACCCCCTCCCTAAGGGACCAGACTGTTGTTAGGTATGTGACCTGTTAGGTTCTCTTGTCACCGAGGTGGCCTGGGATTTTTTTTTTAAGATTTTATTTATTTATTTGACAGAGCACAAGCAGGGGGAGCGGCAGGCAGAGGGAGAAGGAGAAGCAGGCTCCCTGCCGAGCAGAGTGGGGTTCCATCCCAGGACCCCGGGATTGTGATCCGAGCCGAAGACAGACGCTCAAGTGACTGAGTCACCCAGGCACTCGTCCTTGGGATTGAATGTCACTCACCATCTGCTGGGTCTTTTGCTGTCTTGTTTGTGATTAAACTCTGACCTTGCCCTTGAAGACTGCTCATGGTTACCTTGTCCACCCTGCCCGTGTCCTGCCATTTCCCCAGCGTCAGGGTGCCATTCCAATGTCCCTTGGAGAGAACCCACTTACGTCCTCTCTGCTCCCCCGTTTTGGGCCACCTTTCGCTCTTAATAGAAATGCTTTTCCTTCCTCCGTCCATTTCTCTGTTCTCGAGCCCGCAGTGTAGAGGGGAGACTCAGGCTCACTGATGATGAATTGCATGATGTGAGGGAAGTAGATGCATTCGGGAATGCTTCGAAAGAGATGACCTCGCAGCTAGACGGGTGGTTTTCTAGATTGTTGAATCCCCCTGGAGGTTAGGAGAGCGAACAGCCATCAGTGGGTGTGTGTGTGCGCTGTGGGGTGCATGGTGGGCACCCCGCCTGGTGGATGCCAAGGTGGAGCTTCAGCCTATCTTCAGGAAAGTCCCACCTCTCTTGCTGTAGAGGGGCCGGGGGTTGGGGGGGCAGTCTTGCAACTTGATCAAGGGAGTCCTTTCCATGTTTGTAAATAAACTCATTTTTAGAATAGGGGACTTTTCCTTTCTCTTAGAATCCAGTGTAGTGTGAGTTCTATTTTCAACAAATTCCCTGGGGTTCAAAACCTGCCGTCTTCTCCAGCGACAATCAAGGGGTTCCAGGGAGAGGAGAGTCCTGTACCCGTGGCTTGTGACTTTGGACTTGGCAGAGCCTGGGTGCTTGGCAGGAGTCTTATTTTCTTTGATTTTGGTCTGTCTGGAAAGTTGTGAAACCTTGATGTGTTTTCTGGGGAACCGCACGGAGGGGTCTGTGTGGAGACTTTGTCACAGGAGCGCATTCCTGGGGATTTCCTCAAAGGTGAACCGAGTCCAGTCAGAACCGGTGGCCTCACAGGAGAGTTTTCTGGGACTCGCTGGTGGGCGGTGCAGGTCAGAAAAATTAAGGACTGAGTCGGAATAGTTTTCTGAGAGGGTTCTCAGTGGATACGGCATCTTGACCTGCAGATTTCTTGTGAAACTTGAATATATTCTCTTTTACTCAGTCTACAAGTCTAGAAAAAGCCCTGGCTTTTTCTCTATTACCTCTAACTCTTCAAGTTTCTTCTCTCTCCTCTCTCGCTGCCTCCAAGCTTTTGAATTTTTGTAGTAAAGCTACTTTTCAGGTGGGTAGAAACTTTTTTTTTTTTTAACCTTGAAAGAAACTTAAAAAAAAAACAAAACCCTAGATCTAGAACAATCCAACATCACCTTGCCTTTAAATTTTAATAACATTTACGCACTTAAAAAAAAAAATTCTCAACAAGGAGGTTTTGTCTTCTGTTCTTAGAAGTTCATTTTTTTTAGAATCCATTAAATTATATATTGCCTAAAACAGGTGGGCCTGACACTCTTTGATAGACTGTCAAATATCATTAAATCAGGAAAGAGCTGCTTTTGGCAGCCTTCTTCTGGCTGAGTGGGTGTTCGTGGGCAGAGAGCTGTGTGCTGCACCCCTTGACTGGAGGGGGGACCCTCCTTTTGTTGCTAATTTGGTGAAGACTGAACTGAGGCTCCCCAGAGGTGGGGGCAGAGAAGTCATTTTTTCTAAGAGCTTCGAGCCGTTGATTTCAGGCACATTCATGTCGGCCTGAGTACTCCTCCCGCCGTGTGCTGGGAGCGGCAGAGACTAGTCTGACTCCCCACACCCAGCTAGTTAACTAGTTGGGAGATGCAGCTGGTTCTGTCCTTAGGACTAAGCATGCAGGATTCCAGCCTGGACGGACAGTCTGACTTAGAGCCTTTAACCTCCATGCCAGCATCCTGAGCGCGATGACAGGGGCCTGTGAACCCTGGGCTCGGTCCTGTCCCATTTGTCGGGACACCGACAGAGAGCCTGGCACTGCGCTGAGCACCTTTGATGTCCCATCTCCGTTATCCCTCATGCCACCCCCGAGCAGAGCAGTAGTGACTTATCCCCTTATTCCTTCCCTCTGTTCTTTCAGTGCTCAGTGATGTCTGTGTTCAGTAATGGTCACGGAACTGTTTTTATTGTTTGTCTTTGTAAGGAGCAGGCCCTGAGAGGTAAAGTGACTTCCCCTAGTGCTTGACTGGCATAGCCATGGCCGGAAATCAGGACCGCGTGCTTCCTGAACAGACCTGTTGTCTTTCTGGTGTGTTCTCAGTGAATGTGCCTCACCTTTTTCGTCAATATTCTGGATCATCTCAGTGACCTTTTCTGGGGGCCCCTGCAGGGGAGCGGTTGGTGCTGCAGATAGGAAGGCCCAGCGGTGCTGCCCTCCTTTGTGTAGATGAGTGATCTGGGACCTTTTGGCTCCAAGCTGATGGTCAGTATGTCTGAATATCTTTGGGCTTTTCTAAAAGCTTCTCCTACTTGCTTGGGGATCTGAAAGAGAAGAAAAGGTTAGGTGCAGCTGTAATTGGCTGGTTGAACTCTGTGCTCCTAAGATGCTAACGTCCGTGTGGGCAGAGATCTCTCACGGCCAGCCAGAGAACTCTGATCTCAACCCTTGCCCTTTAATTACTTGATAGAGATGTAGAAAGGGTGTTCATACTTGATAAGAAAATGGTAAATACATTAGGTGTTATACTACTTGGACTTTCCCACAAGGTCTGGATGGGCCTGGAATGGTAGCCAGAGCTGTCAAGGATTCATTCAACGGAAGTGAGACTAAAGTTATGCTCTTGGGTAGAAGCAGCCCTCTGGGGCACAAAGACGGGCGGGGGGCTGTGTGGCTTAGCAGTGTGGTGGCCAGACCTGTGCTTGGGAGTTGCTGTCAGGAGCTCAGAGGACCTCTGTCAGGAGCCCGTCAGACGGGATGCCTGGCCTGGTGCCCCTTAGCACCCCATGGGAGCAAATTGTCGCTTGGGGGAAAATATCCCGAGACCTGCATTTGGACCAGGCAGGTCTTAGATGCAGAGCTGATGGCTGTGCTCTAGCGGCAGCTGGGACACAGACTTCAGGCTTGGGGTGATTTGTGACTTCGTGGTGCTCTTGTTGCCAGAACCTCTAGTTTGATGACTATTGTTTTTGTAAAAATGATACCTGAATGAAAACACACACATGAAACAAAACAAAACAAAACTACGACCGGATAGGAAAATACAAACAAGAAAGCAACACGTTGGCCCAGATCTTAGTTTCCAGAAACAGCCCTTTTTAACTTTGGTAGGCAATTTTCCAGATACCTCTCTGCACATTTTCAGACAGACTCGAAAGCTAGAGAAATGTAGCGAGGGGCATTTTTATGACATATCTCCTCTTTAACAGGAGAATTGAAACTTAAGTAATACTGAAGAAATTGCTGAACTTCAGATGACTGTTTCTTCACCAAAAGAAATTAGTTTCTTAGGCATCCCTTTATTTTATTTTTAAGATTTTATTTATTTGAGAGAGAGACACACAGAGTGAGCAGGGGGAGGGGCCGGGGGAGGGGCCGGGGGAGAGGGACAAGCAGACTGAGCGAGCAGGGAGCCCAGCGTGGAGCTCAAGCATCCCTTTAAAGCAGTGGTTCTTTGTTTTTGTTGTTTAAGCTTTATTTATTTATTTGCGAGAACGAGAGCAGGTGCGTGCAAGCAGGGGGAAAGGGTAGGGAGAGAATCCTCAAGCAGACTTCCCACTGAGTGCAGGGCCTGACTCGAGACTCGATCTCAGGACCCTGGGATCCTGAGCTGAAATCAAGAGTTAGACGTTTAACCAACTGAGCCACCCAGGCGCCCCTATTATTGGCACTTAGTGAACCCGGGTCAGGGATGGTGCTGAACACCCTACAATGCCCGAGACAGTCCCCCACCAAAAAAGAACCCTCTGGCCCAAAATGTCAGTAGTGGCAAGGCTGAGAAACTGTACGCTAGGGTAAGAAACTAAGACCATTCAGACCAGTAGGAAGATGAAATCATTGTGTTTTCGCTTAGTTGCCGTCGTAGCCTGTTTTGGCTGAGATTCTGTAGTGAGAGATGAAACGATGAACTTCACCAGAATTTCTCCCTCCTCTCCTTAAACCGCCAGCTCGGGAGGTGGTGTAGGTTCTGTCCCCCCGTCAGGATTCGAGGCACTTCCCAGTCTGTCCTGCCAGTGGCACCCCTGGTGTTGAGTCTTAGCTCTATGTGCAAACGATTCCCTGCCAGACTCCGGTTGTTTAGCTACGGCTTCTCCTTTTATGGGTTTATCTTGCATCCTCTCTTGCTTGGCTCCTTGATCTTGACATACATTGAACGCGTCTGTGTAGGGAGGTGTCAGCCCCACTCTGGTTTGCTCCCGACGGAACTGCACCTGCAGTTTTGAGTTTGTGTCTGAGTCCCGCGCTTGGAAGCAGAGAGAGAGAATCTTGCTGTGTCCCCAGGACGCTGCAGGGACATGAGCCATGGTCCCGGGTTGAATATGAGCCACACATGGGGAAAGAAGGGAAAGCTGGATGAATGTGCTGCTTTTCCCGAGTTCTTTCAAAAGACTTCCACAGGAAAGTAGCTTTGGGCATCGCCCTGAGGGTCCCCAGAAAGTTCAAGCCAGTGCCTCATGGACACAGAGGACAGGGTGGCAGATAGAGGCCCTCTCAGGAGGATGTTGAATTTCCTGTGAGCTGGAGTGTGCTGGGGATCCACATGTTGTCATGCCGTGTATAGATGCTAGGTGCAAGCCATCAGCTGGGGGACTGCATTTAGGTATCTCAACCTTGAGATTCTGATCTGTAAGTGATGCTTCCCAGTGGCCACCGGTCACTGTCCTGGGGAGGAGTGCCGGTCACCCTTGTTCCCTCCTCCCTGTCCTTCGGGAATGAGGGTGGGAAAAGCCACAGCCATGGTCAGGTGGTTCTCCTGGGCAGAGCATTAAATGTTCTACATATCTTGAATTTGGACCCACCGTCTCTTACTGAAAAAGTGATCTATCAATGTATGTGTTAGATTCTGCCAAACTTGTTCCAATTGGCGTTTGTAGTATTTACAAGATAACAGGGCCTGAGCACATTCTAAACCCATTTCTGAGCCAGTGCATTTATACGTAGTCTGGGCACCATACCCTAGACTGCAGAGGAAGAGAGCACACAGAGATCGTTCCGTGTGTCATTGGAATTGGGTGTTGTGTTACTGTCTTCATCAGATGTCTGTCACAGCATGCAGTACTGATCGATGACTTTGTTTTGTTGTAGGGGAGCTATCCAGTGTGGGAAGATTTCATAAACAAAGCAGGAAAGCTACAGTCCCAGCTTCGGTAAGTAGAGAAACTTGTCATCCTCAGAAAAATGGCACCATCCTTAGACAAAGGATGGAACAGGACAGACCCAGGATGCAGATCGAGGTTAATTTTGGATGCATTACAGATACAGAAGCATGTAGTGGGTTCTCATTTGAGCACTGCCACTTCTTAGTCTTGTGTCCTGACCCCCGACTCCCCTACGTAAAGCGGAACTCCTATCTGCTCTGCCTTCTTCCGCAGGAATTTTGAGAGTCAAACGAGGTATCGTATGGAAGGTAATAATGAGCAACATTTATGTAATGCTCAGTATGTGCAAGTGCATATGTTAACTTAATTAGATCTCACAACCCCAAGGCGGTTAGTATCCTCAGTTTACTGATGAAGAAACTGAGGCACAGAGATGCTAAGTAACTTGGCCAAAGTCACACAGCTAGTAAATGGCAGAGCAGGGATTTGAACCCAAGTCTGGCTGCATAGTCCATTCCGCTCACTGCCCGTACTCATAAAGGGTTTACAACTGACTGTTGACTCTTGTATGATTCCATGTGTGTAAAATGTCTAGAAAACGCAGATCTGTAGAGACAGATAGAGATTAGTGGTTGCCTGGGACTAGGGAAGCAAAAGGAGATTGAGTACAAATGGACAGGAGAAATCTTTTGGGAGTGATGGAAATGTTCTAAAATTGGCTTGTGGTAGTGGTTGCAGAATTCTAAGTGTACCAAAAATAATTTGAATCACACACCCAAAAAGTGTGAATCTTATGGTATACAAATTATGCCTCAATGAAGCTGCTTACAAAAGAACAAGCTCTAGGGCTGAGTGGCTCTAATGGGCTCTTATTGTTGCCTTGTCTTGGGGCTTGTTTGTGTATCATTTGATATGAAATAGAACATCTGTCAGCATCTTCTTATCACAGGTATGTGCTTTTAGTGGGGAGAGGGGCTACCCACTTGGTGGGTGCCCCACGAGAGATGGGACATTTTAAAAAGCAATAATTTTCGTAACTCCCATTCATGGCATAATGGGGGATGACATCAGTTGGTTTGGATCAGGTAGGTGTTTTCTAGGATGAGAAGCCACGTGGATGACAGGACGCTTTTGGTCCTTTGCCGATGGGTGTCAGGGGTTACTGCCCAGAGCTTCAGCCATAAGACTGGACATTCCGTGACTCCCCTGTAGATCAGGAGAGAAGAACTCCAGAAGGAAGGATCTTTCCTCTTCCATTCTGTCAGCTTTGTAAGAGCCTGGGATTTCTATCCCATGAGCCTAGGATTTCCCAAGCTGTGAGTGGTCTTTCAGATGTCCAGTCGGCTGGAGCATACAACCCCTTCTCTGCTTGTCAGAGCCTTTGCCATTTTGGTGCTTAAGAACTTGTACAGACTTGGGGCGCCTGGGCAGCTCAGTGGGTTAAAGCCTCTGCCTTCGGCTCAGGTTATGATCTCAGGGTCCTGGGATGGAGCCCCGCCTCAAGCTCTCTGCTCAGCAGGGAGCCTGCTTCCCCCTCTCCCTTTGCCTGCCTCTCTGCCTACTTGTGATCTCTCTCCTGTCTGTCGAATAAATAAATAAATAAATAAATAAATAAATAAATAAATAAATACTCTTTAAAAAAAAAAAAAGAACTTGACTTTACAAGTTCTTTTTTTTTTTTTTTAAAGATTTTCTCCTGGGCCAGCTCCATCCTCCTCTGTCTGATTGCAAGGCCCCACAAACGCCCTCATCCACCTCCCCTTACTGAGCTACACCTACCCTCCCATCTCTGCTACTATTCACATTTATTTCCAACAGTTTGTCTCCATCCTATCGGAGGTCCCTCCTGGAGTAAACCAGAAAGGCATTTGAGTACCCCTCCCCCACCACCCTGCCCCATTTCTTATCTGACCTCATTTAATTGAATCTGGCAGCCTTTCAGGGTTGACCAAGGAGAAGATCTTCTCTTCCCCTTTTACCAAAGAGGAAGCTAAAAATTCAAGTAATTATTTGTTTAGCACAGCTAATTAGTTACAATGAAATGTAAAGCAATTTTTTTTTTTTTTTTTTTAGATTTATTTATTTTAGAAAGACAGTGTTGGGGAGGAGTGTAGGGGGAGAGAGAGAGAGAATCCTAAAGCAGACTTCCCGCTGAGCGCAGAGCCCAACGCAGGGCTCTATCCCAGGACCCCTGAGATCATGATCTGAGCCGAAATCAAGAGTTGGCTGCTTAACTGACTGAGCCACCCAGGCGCCCCCAAACCTAAAGCAATCTTATCTCCTTGGTACAAAGAACATTTTTTATATATATATTTTTCACAATGTTTAGGGTCTTGAGGACAGGGTCCATTTCTTTATTTTGTCAGACTGGGAGTCCCCAGCTGGGGCCTCCCGTGCGTGATTTGGTTTTCTGTGGTAAAGGAAGGATGAGAGGACTGTAGGAGAGGCGAGCGTCTGCTTGGAGCAGCCGTGCACTGAATCACTCCTCGGAGCTGCCGGCGCCAGAGACCAAGATGTCTCCTGACAGCAGCACACAGTGGAATAGGACTCCCCACAAGGCGGTGGTCAAAAGCTCCTAATTCCTCACACTTGACCACCATCCTCATTTTCAGGGGAGCCCGTGTAGTAGTGGTGATCGGCATTGACTCGAATGAGAATCAATCCAGCCACTGTCAGTTATTAATTGTCAATCAGAATGAGCTGTTTATAAATCCCAGGAGGTTTGATAAAACTAACTTTTCTAGGGTTTGCATTTGATGTCAACTCTTTGAAAAATATGCTTCTGAGGGGCTTCTTTCTTTTGGTTTTGTTCTGTGTGAATGCCTTTTTTTTTTTTTTTTAAAGATTTTATTTATTTATTTGACAGAGAGAAAGAGATCACAAGTAGGCAGAGAGGCAGGCAGAGGGAGAGAGGGAAGCAGGCTCCCTGCTGAGCAGAGAGCCCGATGCGGGGCTCGATCCTAGGACCCTGAGATCATGACCTGAGCTGAAGGCAGAGGCTTTAACCCACTGAGCCACCCAGGTGCCCATGTGTGAATGTCTTTTTTAAATTTGAGCAGAATATTTTCCTGTTCTACTGGGAAGTATCAGGTCTCAATTCTGGAGTTTGGTGCTAAGAGACTGTGGCCTGAGGTTTCTTGGGGACCACTCCCTGCACCTTCTAGAACCTTCTGTGTCAGAGCTACTGAGGGGTAGGGTCCTTTCTTCATTTCCCTCTTGAACTCCTTCCTTTCTAGTCCTTATTCAAATGTTCTTCCCTTCAACAGCTTTGTGTTCTTAGGAATGCTGAGCAAAGACTAGATTCACATGTGAAAAACTGGGAAATGAAGCGCATTTCACAGATTGTGGAGTCTGTGTATGTGTCCCAGGGTTGGCTTGTGTGTTCTAACTGTCCACGGCCCTAGTGGGGAGCAGGACTTACCCTTCACTGGATGGTATCTTGGGATCACAGTGCTGTGGAACCGGTAGACCACAGAGTGCTCAAGAGGATGTGAAGAACTCAAAATAATTTCTAGGACAGCATATGACTGTAGTGACCTCTCCCCAGTCTCAAGAAGTTCAGAAGATGGAGTCGAGATAGCATTCTAAAGTTGAAAAATAGTCTGTTTCATTATAAGTGGGACTTAGGGGGAAAAGTCCCATGGCAAGGATCTTGTCCTGCAGCGGGATGATCATAAGACTGGGCTTCCTGCCGGGCCATCCCCCTTCCAGTTCTGAGAGGACTGGTGATTTTGACAGTCACTCTGAACTTGTCTCCGTTTTCCCATCTCTAAAATGAATTATTTGAGGCAGAGGCTCTTTCTCCAAGATTCTGCCTCCCAGTCCACATAGAGATGCTGTTGGCCTACTCTAAAATCAGCTTCATCTGTACCATTTATCATTTTTAATGACGTTTTCCTTTTAGGTTAGAAACCCCTGTCTTTCCTCCTTTGTGACATTTGGCCCAGTAACTACGTCGTCAGGTGGAACAGGGTGGGGAGAATTACCAGCATTTACTGACCAGCACCGAATGCGCGGGATATTTTTGGGAGAGAGCGCTAATGTGAGAAGGAGGAATGCTCCCTGAGCAAACAAGTGGCCTGCAAAGCCAGTGCCTGTCCGTCTGTCCGTCCGTCTGTGTCTAGTTGAGTCGTTTCTCCTGGAAGGTCCCCTTCCTTTCCCTGCAGAGGTGTTAACCCTTTAGCCGCAGCGACTCTGCGTGACCCCTTCCTCATGCTTTTGTTCTCTGTTTGCACTTTAGGACCACAGTAGTAGCAGCAGCTGCCTTCCTGGACGCCTTCCAGAAAGTGGCTGACATGGCGACCAACACACGTGGTAAGCAGGCTCAGGGACGGCTTCCGGCGCCAACTGAAGGTGGCATGTGGGCTCTTACCCTTGGGTGGCTTTTCGAGGAGCTTCGGCTGAAGTGACCGGAGCCTCGCTGACTCATGGTTTTAACTTCCTAGAGAACTCTGTGGGATTCCACCTGTTAGAAGTTGCTGATAGTCCTCCAGATAACGAAGCACATGAGAAGAAGGGTGAAAGTAGAGAAAAGGGGGCACAGTTTGTGCGGGCGGGGGCTGGAGCTGTGTTTTTGGTTGCGGTTCTTCCCTGCTCCCGTGGGTTGTCCTAAGGTTTTCTTTGTTCCCTTGTGGAGAGGGAAGCGGTGAGAATGATCGGATAAACCATTTATCTGCAGGGATCCCTTGTGTAAGTCCTCTTGTTGTGTCGTAGCTGGGTGTGTGTGTGTGTGTGTGTGTGTGTGTCCCATTGGACTGCAGACCCCCGGAGACTGTGCCGTGTTCATGTTGGAACTCCCCCCAAATAGTGCCTGGGACATAGCAGGGGTTTAAAAGTAGGTTTATTAAATTGATGAACAAAGGGAAATCTTGTGCAACTTTTTAACAGTTCAGGGACTAGAATAAAAACACATGAGAGGGGGGTGCCTTGGTGGCTCAGTGGGTTAAAGCCTCTGCCTTTGGCTCAGGTCATGATCTCGGGGTCCTGGGATCGAGCCCCGCATCGGGTTCTCTGCTCAGCAGGGAGCCTGCTTCCCCCTCTCTCTCTGCCTGGCCTCTCTGCCTACTTATGATCTCTCTATCAAATAGATAAATAAAATCTTTAAAAAGTAAAAATAAAAATAAAAAACACGTGAGAGGTGTGAAGAAGAAAATGAATCTTCATATCCACCGCCATGGTCAGAAAGACAACATCACCCGTAACGTGGAGACCCCTGTTCAAAGGGGGGGTGCTTTCCTTTTCATTCCCAGGCAGGGGAGCTCTCCTGCCTCTTCTTTTTGGCCTTATTTTTCTGGGTCTGCTTGTATACCGTCTGTTCCTTGTTATGGTAACATCAGAACACATGGGTGTTGAGGGGTGACTGTTGGGGAGTTGCTGTCAGTCACACAAGGGTTTAGCTTCTCTGAAACCCACCATGGGTACCTCCAGCGGGTTTCAGTTGGTACCCCTTTGCCATTGGAGCCTAATTAAATATGCAAATGAATTTGCAGTGAGGATACTTCTCATTCATCCCAGAAACTTGAGAACTCCTAGTATTTTAGGTACTATTATGGGACCACAAAAATCAATATATTATTTATTTTTCTTGTCCTGGAGGGGTTTACAGTTGGGGGAGATGTGCAAATAGAGAAATTCGGGGTACAAGTAATATGTTTAATACAGCAGTAGTAGTAGAGCAGCGTGCTGGGGGAACATAGAAAAGTGAGCAATTAGCTCAGCTCAGGGAGTCGGCAGTCTCCCACGGGAGGTAATATTTCCCCTTATTTCCAAGATGCCAGCCGTGTTTTGAAAGGTTCCCTAGGAGAATGTGATGGAAATACCAGAGCACTGGTTGAAAGGACTTTATCTGGTTTGTCAGCTTGATATGGGTCTTAACTTGTACCTTTTCTGAATCCCTTAAAAAATTCTTACCTCGTCGACACGTGTCCATCGTACTCTTTTCACTTGGATCTTCTAAAGATTCTGTAACATTTAAGCCAGTGATCACCACCATCACTGTTTTGGAGCCTGTTTTTGAATGTCATCTTCTCCTTCAGTGGTCTCTGGAACTGGGCTTGTCCATCACATTGAGGTCTTTCTAGAAGAGCCATCAGAATGTGTCTTCCTTCAAAGAGTGGCTCTACGGTTTGAAGAGATGAAGATCTCTGGCATTGCCTTTTTCAGACTCCGGGATTCTTAATAAGTTTTTTATATTTTCATATTTAATTATTGATGGGACCCTCAAGGATGGAGGAGGGCAGCAGCCCCTGAGCTCCCATAATTGCCGACAGCAGGAATGGGGGTTTCTGCAGGGGCTGCTCCCCGAAACGGCTCTCGGTGGGAGACCGGAGGGCCTGCAAGTCTCATGGCTTTGGGGAGGACAGACAGAGCCACCGTCTGTGGGAAAAGAAACCAGAATAGCCTCTCTGCGGTGGTGCCAGAGGTAGAGTTGCAGCTTGGATGTCAAGTATATGACAAAAGACATAATGGCACAGTGACTAGACCCCCCGCTCTGATGCATTTTTAAACTGCTTGATTTCAGGTCGTTTATAGCGATGCCAGAATAACTTTACATCTCGCGATCTCTGGAAATCCCTATGCACTGGGGGAAAAAGAACTTTCTCTTGAGTGTGAGAAGTCTCACATGACCTAAAAAGAGTATGGCTGATACAAAGAAGGCATATTTTATAGAGGCGATAAGAGAGAAACCTGAAGGCACTTCTCGTATGGTCAACAAGCATCAGAAGTGATTTTTATTAAGTTATTTTTAACTTAAAAATGGAAAAACCTAGACCATGCGTTTTTGTTTCCAGTTTTCATATAGCAAAGTCTGTAAAGTAAAATCCACCCTCCCTGTGCCCCCTTGCAGGGATTGGGTTGAGTATCATTTATAGACTTTTTTTTTTTTTTTTTTTTGGCATATATAAATGTGTCTGGGAGGAAGAGGGCTGGCTGCAGAGCAATGTGTAGAATGGTACATGGAGTAAAGTACTTCTGGATGATGTAGAGGCATCCCCTAAGGAACACGTTCCCGTGCTTTTACTCCACGGTATGTGACAGTTGCCTTTCCATGTCCGTACCTGAGAGTGGATGTGCCTCATTCTTTCTAGCGTCCAAATGGGATTTCATCGTCTGGATACAGCACAGTTTGACCATTCCGCTGTCGGTGGAAATTCAGGATATCTCCCATTTATTTGCTGTTACAAGCCACGCAGGAATTAATGCCCGTGTATATACGTCCTTTGGGAGATCTGTTTTTAAGAGTGCGTGCATCTCCACGCAGACAATCTGGAGAAAATGCTTCAGACTGTTTTAGTCAGTGGCAAATGTATTTGGACTTAAGGTCATTAAAGGCTGTGACTCGGTGGTTTGCAGTTTGATATTTACGTAATCTCTACAAAAGTCTGGTTTTTGGATTTTGTTTGTTTGGCTTAAAGCTTTTGGATGTATTTTTTGAGTCCTTCTTGCTCAAAGTGATAGAAGGCACTTTAAGTCCATCTCTTTTGGGCAGGCATCCAGAATCTCAAGTTAGCTTGTCTTTGGTTTCCAAAATATTTACATTCCATATTGTCTCCCAAAGCTCTGACATTCCTTTGTCCTTTTTAGCTACTATTTCGCACTAGCTATTAATATAATTTATTTAGGGAAAACTTTTTAAAGCTATTCACTCTAAGAGCAAAATTAATGTAGTCATTATATAACTTGTTAAATAGGATGTGGAAATATGTTAGAACTGTTATTTTGTTTGTTATACAAATGCGTTTAAGTTGCTATTATAATGTGTGTATTTAGATTAATAATTAAAGGCTAATGGAATTTAAGAGTTTATTAGCACCATAATCCATAGTACAGTTTCATATTCTGTTGATTGTGCACTCTGGAATGAATATACAATTTGTATTTAGCGTGAAAGTACATGGGGCGCCCGGGCGGCTCAGTGGGTTAAAGTCTCTGCCTTCGGTTCAGGTCATGATCTCAGGGCAGGGAGCATGTCAGGGTCCTGGGATCAAGCCGCGCATCAGGCTCTCTGCTCAGCAGGGAGCCCCTCTCTCTCTCTGCCTGCCTCTCTGCCTACTTGTGATCTCTCTCTGTCAAATAAATGACTAAAAAATCTTTAAAAAAAAAAAAAAAAGAAAGTACATCTTTTCCCATATTACTAGCCACAAAGAATTAGGGTCTGGGCATTGCTATGCATGGAATGCCAGACTTTGTGGAGCCAGTCCTCATCTTCTTTGTGTCCATGATGGACCAGCGAATGACCTGTCATTGGAGTTGAGAAATACATGCAGTTGTCTGAGTTACTTTAAAAAAAAAAGAAAAGAAAAAAGACAAAGGCGGTTGAGGTGGTGGAGGGCCCTCTTGAGCAGAGGCACCTCTTGGGGAATAGCTTCTTGCACCTGTGAGCAGGTCCTTGCCCTTTGGGCCTTGCTCCCTGTTTCACTGGAAGGCAGGGTACTGAGCTGATGAAACCCTCCACCTTAGTCAGCACTGGCCCTTCCCGCCATCGCATTGTTTGCTTGTGTCAGCAAGGGCCTTTGAAGAGCATAGTGCTGTGTGACTTTCATTTCTGG
>CM053606.1:150701797-150828198 GCA_028646535.1 Procyon lotor | reverse complement strand
TTTTTTTTTTTAAGGTGTGCATCATGATTTCATATACTTAGACATTGTGACATGATGACCCCAATTAAGTTACTTAACAAAGCCATCATCTGACATGGTTACCATTTTTGAAAAAATGAATTTTGAGATTTTTGGTTGTCTCTTACATGCCCCTGGTCTGGGGAATCTCACCTTCCCTGCCTTGGCATTCACTTGGAATGTTCCTTTCCTTCCCTCACGCAGACCCTAGCTGATCCTCTGAGGCTGCTCTCAGGCCCCCTCTTCTCTGGAAAGCCTTTCCTTGGTCCTCAAGTGGGTTCGAGGCTGCCCCGCTTTGCTCCAAGCCCAGAACCTGGGTGCCCATCACCATTCCCTCTCAAACTTCTGAGCTTCTTCAAGGCAAGGACTCCTTCGCTGATGACACCAGTGAGCTCTCCTCTGGTGTGCCCTATTTTTTGTCTTTTCTTAATTGAGATGAAGTTCGTATAACCTAAAACTGTTTGAAAGCAAATAGTTTGGTGGCATTTCATTTATCACAGTGTGGTACAACTGCCACCTCTGTCTGGTTCCCCGAAGTGTTTATCACCCTGCACCCAGGGTGGGGGAGAAGTCGTGGAGATGGATGGTGGTGAGGGTTATCCAGCAGTGTGATTGTACTGGAATGCCCCTGAACCCTACACTTAAAAATGCTTATAATGTTGGGGTGCCTGGGTGGCTCAGTGGGTTAAAGCCTCTGCCTTTGGCTCAGGTCATGATCCCAGGGTTGGAGCCCCGCATCAGGCTCCCTGCTCAGTAGAGGGGTCTGCTTCTCCTTCTCCCTCTGCTGCTTTCCCTGCTTGTGCCCACATTCTCTCTCTCCAATAAATAAATAAAATCTTTTTTAAAAATGGTGGTAACGCACAGAGGATTTTTAGGACAGTAAAAATACTCTTGTGTCATACCATACTGATGGATTCATGACATTCTACACTTGTCCAAGTTCACAGAACCTGCAACACCGAGGACGAACCCTAATTTAACTGTGTACTTCGGGTGATAATGATGGACCAGAGTCAATTCATCGGGTATAACACATGTACCATTCTGGTGGGGGATATTGATAACGGGGGGCTGTGCATTTGTGGTGATAAGGGCACATATGAGAAATCTTTCCCTGCTCCATTTTGCTATGAACCTAAAACGCCTCTAAAAAAATAAAATAAAATCTTAATTAAAGAGATGGTTACGATGCTAAATTTTATGTTAGGTATATTTTACCATGAAAAAACCGAAACCCCATACGCATTAAGCAGGTAATCCCTGTCTTCCTCTTGTCCACTTCCTCGGCTGGTGTCTGTCAATTATCCTGCCGTTGTTCTGAATTTTTTTCATCTCTCTACCCTTAGCCTCCAAATGGCTGTTGCTGAATCAAACTTTGGTTAGTGAACGAAATGAGCTTTTCCTTTAACCCTTTAACCCTGGTTTGTCTTTGTGTATTTCTGCAACAGTCCATAATGAGGAAAGTTCTCTTTAAGGAAATTTCTTTGAAATGTTTATTTATCTGAGAGTTTTCTACTTGTTCACCAATATCTGCATAGAAGTACCTGTGGAACCAAAGCTACTTTGGGGGTTTATCCGCCCATCTTGGTGATTTTTAGAGGATGTTTTGGGTTGATAGTAGCGGCCCCCGTTCTTTACCTTGTGGCATCCTTCTGGCACGCTCAGAAACAAAGTCTTATCGACTCTTTCAAGCCCATGGAGCGATGGGCAAGTACCTGCTTTTTCTTAGGATGTTAAAATTTTCAATTACTGGTTTGTTTTTTTTTTTTAATGGAGGAGAAAAAGGTAGAGCCATCCTTTCAGAAATTAATATTTTTAAGCCGATTTCTTCCTTGAAGCATGTTAGTCTTTTTCTTTATGCTCACAGCTCATACAATCTTTTTCTTCCCCGTTGCTCTATGATTTATAAAATTGTATTGCAATTTTGGCTTGGGTAGTACCCGGCTTGGGTAGAATTTACTTAAGCATAGTTGAGCCTTTAGATTTTCTTTCTGGCATGGACAAAAACCTCATTAATTATGAATATGAATTCCTTTTGCAAAATGACAAGATTGAACATTTCCTCATGCCAATATCCCAGCTGTCTCATTCTGATGCTCAACAAAGACTTTTAGAGATTGTCTTTAATGGCCGTGCTAGTAGATACTTAAAAAAAAGAAAAAGAAACTAAAAAGAATGCAAAATAGCTCACAATTTCGTTTGTCTAGAAAAAATAAGGAAAGGTTTTTGTTTTACTGTGGACATTTTCTACTCTTGTGATGCATTTGTGGGCTCGAAGATTTGGCCACGGCCACAAACCAAAGGATCATTTCTTCTCTCTAAAGTGTAGATACAAAATTCCATTTGTTTAGATGATCAGTACGTGGAGTCCCTAGGCTTAGGTCACCTTATGCCCTCTGATCAGCCGAAGCTCTCTCTTGGTTTGATCACGGAGATGGCAATGGGCGTTGGTAGCTAGCCAACGCTGAGCCCTCACCATGGTGGTGCTGATTCATCATGGCCTCCCCACATTCATAGGGTAGCTTCTGTCACCACCATTGGAGGGGGTGAACTGGGGCCTCATTCCAGGCTTTGAACCACCGTATTCTGTTGCCTTGGTCCTGAGTGTGGCTGTTCAGCCATCGGCTGACCAATCTCAGTGCACCAGTTTTTCATCTTCTCACTTGCTGTGCATCCTGTGCTATTTGCTGCCAGAGAAATTGACCCAGATATGGCAGTTGGTTCCTTGGAGTTGGAACCCTTGGAAGAGGTTATTCCATCCCTCGCCTCCAGCTGGGGTCTTCTCGTCTGGAGATGGATCCGTGCTGTTGCATTCCTTCAGCCTGTCAAAGAAACCAGGGCTCTGCGGAAATTCCCTGCTACGTTGGGAGCCCGAGGCCCAGGGACCACGCGTGCTTGCATCTGTGAGTGCCAGTGTTTGATAACACGGTGCTGGAAACCTTTTTTCTGTTCACAGTTCATCGAGGGGGAGGATGTCTAGTGTCGCCACTCTTGTTCCATTTTTTAATTTAAATTCGTTCATTATTTGTTTGCTTTCTTTAACTGGAAGTTCTGTACCATGATGCGTAAGCCAATCACGGGCAAGGCCCATGAAAATAGCATGGGGCCGGACGGTTCAGAGTGCTGTTGCTTCATTACTTTAGGAAACCTCAGGATTGGAACCAAGGGGCTCTGGTACGGTCGAGGCTGAGGAGGGAAGGGTGGATGTTAGAAAAACAAGAGAGCGGTCATCCATCGTTCAAAGCCCGTCCATTTTTGGTGTTTTGACAAGAACATGGTTGGGGCTGTGCTTTGGCTTCAAAACCCCCTTGTTGTAGGACTGGGTTTGGCGAGCATTCGGCTTCAGGTGCTGTCTTACATTGTTGTGTCTGGTCAGTGCCGTGTGTGTGCTGTGTTGTCGTCCCTTCCCGGCATTGTTCTTGGTCTCTGAGGTGGGGACCGCTGTCACAGCTGCCCAGAGCTGGCCCTGCCATCCACCACTGGCCCGGGCAGCCAGCCTTCACCCCTGGCCCTCCACCCAGCAGCCTGGCCTCCCCCTCCCTGGCCCCCGGCTTCCTGCAGCCTCCCAGGGGCCCGGTCGGCCCCCCGGGGGCCTCTTTGCTGTAGTCTTGCCCTGCAGGCACTGAGGCAATGGCCAGAGCTTCTTGTTCTCCAAGTCTCAAAACCAAACACTTATTCTCTTGAATGGGGCCGCTGTTCCCGGCCTCTGGGCTGCCCCTCATACCTGTGCCCTTGCTGACGGAGGGGTTATTTGTCCTGAGTGCAGTGGCTGCAGGGGGGCAGGGAGGCCTGGTGGTTCTGGATCCCGGCTGCATTGCCGCTGATGGCAGCTGTGTCACACCCAGGGAGCGCCAGCCGGTCACTCAGAGGGGCGGACCTGGCTCCAGGGGGGCTGCCGGAGGGGGGCACACATGTCGTGGAACCCTGCTCTCACTCCACAGAAGACCGACCCCCCAAATCATGTCACTGTGAACGGGAAAAGAGGGTATATTTTTCTGGTGTGAATGCTGCCCAGCTGTTAGAGTCGAGAAATTGCCCTGCCTGCTGGTTAAGAGCCTTCAATTTGGATTGAACCCTGGCCTGCGATTGATTGATTGATTGATTGATTTATCTATTTGCAGTGGGGCCTTTGGCAAATGGCTCTAATCTCTGCACACCTGTTTTCTCGTGTGTGAATTAGATTCGATGATAGCACCCGTGCAGGGCTGCAGGGGAGTGTGTGTGTGTGTGTGTGTGTGTGTGTGTGTGTGTGTGTGTGTGTGTGTGTGTATGCTCGCGCACACATGTATGTGCGTGTATGTGTGTGTGTGCTCATGCGTGCGTGCATGTGCGTAAGGGCCTAGTTCAGTGCCTGGCCCATAACAGCCTTTACATGTTAGCTATTATTTTTTTTAAAGATTTTATTTATTTGAGCGAGAGCAAGAGAGCGAGCGAGAGAGCACAAGCAGAAGGAGGGGCAGGGGCAGAAGGAGAAGCAGACTCCCCGCTGAGCAGGGAGCCGGATGCGGGGCTCTATCCCAGGACCCCAGGATCATGAGCTGAGCCAAAGGCAGGCGCTTCACCGACTGAGCCCCCCAGGGGCCCCCGTGTGTTAGCTCTTACTATTAAGAAGTAAGTTACTGCTTGTCAGTCCACATGAGTGTGTCAGTGTGCTGTGTGCTTGCTGTAGATTATGTTAATTGATGTTTATACAAAGTGGTTCTGAGAGAGATGGTACTGATTTAAACAGTGGTCGGGTTCCCTGAAATAATTTGGAATATATTTAGGATGGGGACGTTTTCACTGTGGACGTTTAAAAAACTTACGCACACGCTTTCTTTCTCTCTCTCTCTCACACACACACACACACAACAGCTGGGTGTGGCATAAAAGCAGTACTTTTCAAGACTAACCCATGATCCTGGGTAGAAGATTAGTGACTTGAATGTGTCACTTGCCTTTTTTTTTTTTTTTTAAAGAACGCCACAGCTTCCTGTGTCGTTCTGGACTTGATAGGCACATTCGTGTAAGGTTTCCACAGTCCAGCTTTTCACTCAGCAGGAAGCTGAGCACAGTGATCCTCCTCTTTGTTTGCAGTGCTGAACCTTGGAGTCTACTCCCTGGCGGGGTTGGGTGGGGGGGTCCTTTCTACTCTGCGATCTGCCACTTAATCCCCAGGTGGCCTTGAAGAGATTATTAACTTGCTTAAACGTGATTAAGGAGTTCCCTCTCCGTGGTCCAAAGAAACCACTGCTCTAGTCGTGAGGGTCTTTATGGCCTGGCGTGACCTTCCTCCCGCAGGAATCAAGTCTGGGGTAAGGAGGTTGGTGCAGAGTGGCGAGAGTCCCCTGCTGCGCGGGGGTGGGGTGAGGGCTCCATTTCTGTTTTGCTGAGGGGTGTGTCCTTCATTCATGGTCTGGAAGCACTGGGCCTGGCATCCGTAAATGCTCTTCACCACATGGACTGGGGGGTTGAGTTTCTCTGTTGAGAGCATGTTGGTGATGGGGTCCTGGGTGTTCTTGAAAGAGAGGAATATAACTGAAGTGTTAATACCGTTACTGTAATCTATTACGTGCTGTTCACACAATAGAAAGGATATATTGGGTTCTGGAACCTGGGTGCTTTCGTTGTGGCATATAAATAGCCTTTGTGTTATCTAGGATCATCTTCCCTACCTTTACCTTGGAGTCCTCCCTCTTCCTTCCTCTCCTACCCCACCACATTCTCCCCTGGGGCTCAACTCCCAGGGGCTTCCTTCTTAACTACTTTTAGCTGAGAACAGAAGCAGCAGCTGGCTGGCCGTGGTTTGATAGCCAGAGGAAGGAGGGCCTTCTTCTGGTGATGGGTCCCCTCCCTGTCCTGCCACCTGACTCTGGGCCTTACCTGGTGCTTCTGATCTAGGGACAGAGCTGAGCAGCTCGAGTGGTCCTGTATTCCAGGCATAGGGTCTGAGGCAGCTGTAAAGAAGTTGCCTTTTAAAAAATCTCTTCCTGGGGCACCTGGGTGGCTCAGTGGGTTAAAGCTTCTGCCCTTCAGCTCATGTCATGATCTCAGGGTCCTGGAATCAAGCCCCGCATTGGGCTCTCTGCTCAGCAGGGAGCCTGCTTCCTCCCCTCTCTCTGCCTGCCTCTCTGCCTACTTGTGATCTCTCTCCTCTCTGTCAAATAAATAAATAAAATCTTTTAAAGAAATAAATAAATAAAAATGGAAATCTCTTCCTGGGGCACCATTCTGCCTTTTGGACTTTATGTACCGACAACCGAAACTCCAATATGACTCAGTTTCTGTGTTTCCTAGGGCTTAATACATAAATATTGATTCGAAGAACTGGACTTAACTCTTTTTGCAAACCCTAGATACAAAAAAAGAAGTTCTGGAGTAAATAAGGAAGCCTTGAGTTTAGAGAATGTCTTGGCAGTTGTTAGAGGGGATTTTGATCAAATCCCAAACTAGAGTGTAAGTGAGGTTCATAACCCTTTTTCAACGGTGGCTATTGGGGTCAGGCCTGATCAAGTCCTGTACAGGGTGTGGTATAAATTTTCTCCCGCTGAGGAGTCAGGCTGCTTTCTAAACTCTCTCGTGGATCTTGTTGCAAAGTGTGGGAGGTTTCAAGATTGTCACAGTCTATAAATCTCGCACTGGCATTCTCGGATGTTCAGTGCAAGGCGTAAGCCGACTGGTACTGTGGGTTTCAACACTACATCCAGCTCTTCCGTTGTGACCAAATGGCAGTTGGTCCCATGGTTCACCCAACATGCGCTGAACATATTCCACTCTTGGAGGACTGGGGCAGCTTCTGGAAAGGGCTTTTGAAGCAGATCAGGCTATTTGGGCCCAGTAGGGCTAACTGTCCAGAATGGGAAAGAACGCACGTCCCTTCAATTCCGTTGCTCACGGGAAGAAGTGACCATTTCTGTGGAAACTTGAGTGTTTTTGAATCTTCATTGGTGGACCTCTACCCAGATGAAAATCTGATCTTTCGAAGCGTAGGAAAACATAGGGGACAAGTACACGTTCATGCAGACATTGACTTCAAAGGCCAACAGGCCATTTGTCAGGTAGAATCTCATGTCATATAAGTTAACCTTCTTACTTCAGTAGAAACAGAGATAAGGAAATGGAGGGAGGGAAGTGAGGGAACAGAGGGAACACACCACATATGCAGGTAAGCTTTAGAGGTAAAGAATTTGAGTCTGTTTCTAATCAGGTTCTTCACCAGTTTTATTTAACTTGCATATTGGCTAGGCAGGGCTTGGGTATGGCATCTAAGAGATGGGGCAGGTCCCAGACCTGAACGAGTTGAGTCAGCCTGCCAACAGTAAAGCATGTGGCCTGTCTAAAGCAGGCGATGACCCTGTTATCTCATTGGAATGTGGCCCTAGATCCTTGGAGTTTTAGGAGGAGTCCTGTCCAATAGAATTGTGTTAGACTGTAACAGGATTGTAATAGCCATTGTATTGATGATGGAAATGTTCCATATCTGTGTCATCCAGTAAGGCAGCTACATGGGGCTGTTGAGCACTTGAAATGTGGCTGGTATGACCAAGGAACCATATTTTTAACTTTATTTCAGTTGAGTTGATTTAAACTTAAATAGCCACGTGTGACTCATGGCTACCACACTGGACAGCACAGTTGTAGAAGAAGCCAGAATCTGGGTATTATGTGCTATCTTCTGATTTTTAGGAGTTTGGAGGCTACATTTGGCTCATGGATTGTCTCTTTCAACCCTACCCAGACGAAAATCAGAGGAGCATATAAAAAGTCCTGATAATTGGGCTTCGCTCTCAGATGGTCTGATTTAACTCCTCTGAAGTGGGCCTGGGCATCAGGATTTTCTAAAAGTGCCTAGGTTGATTCTAAGTGGAGACAGGGTCAGAAACCACCTCTCAGACCCTGAACATCAAGGTTGACAGTACAAGATCCTTGTAGATTTTCAAATGCTTGAAAGCCACTCTAGTGTCCAGTTACTTTCAGTTTCTGTACGTGTTTAATGAGGATGGTTATACCTGCCTCTTAGAGTAGTTGCAAAGACTAAATAAAGTCTATTAAATGAAAAGAATAAACCAGAGTTGTGATGCAGGTGCTAGGCTTGGCTTACTTGCTATCTAAAGGTCTTGCCTTCATAGACCAACCTCACCTCTGTTGGGGAGGAACACTTTTTCCCAATACCTTCTGAGGTTCTCCAGCGAGGGCCCATGGATTGGATTGACAAAAGGCAGATTAACAAGAGAGAAACATACATTGGTTTCATGTAAGTTTCATGCCAGATGGGAGCCTTCATAAAGAAATGAAGATTCTAAGAAATAGCTAAACCTGAGTGCTTTTATAAGTTTTGATGAAGAGTGGAAAGTCATGGAAAAATGTGATGGGACAAAAGGGTAGAGACTAAGGTGGTTACTGGGGGAAGCGCGTCAAGGCCTGTTCATTCAGATTCCTCTAGATCTCCCTCCGAGGGCAGAGTCCTTCCTGTACCTGATGCGTCTCACATCCCTTCAGCTTAAAGTATTTCTTATGTCAAAGTGGCATGTTCGGGGGCAGCGTATCCTGATCCCCCTCACCACTTATGGGATTCAGATCTTGTCTTGGCAAAACCACGTTAACCCTCGCTATGGACTATAGAATTTCTTAAGAATGGCCTCAGTCAGGAGTGCCTAAATCTTCAGAGGCCAATAGTCTTCTGAAGTCACGCTCTAGAGCAAGAATGACAGACACACGGCAGACGTTGTGTACTTATCTGTGTCTGTTAGATCCCAAAGCCAATGCCACTCCCAGACTAACAATTTGGAGTGGAATTCAAAGTAGAGAAAGCAAAGGAGGACAAACGTTTTAGTTTAAGGAGTGTTTTAGGCGTGCATATGTGTTTTAGGGAGAATGGTCATTGAATTGCCACATGGAAGAGACTGGGTCTGCCTAGTTCATTGTGCTCCTTGGGCCTTGGACATTGTAGGGGCTCATTAAACCTTGTTTGAATGAGTGGGTGAATTAGGGCCAACCAGGTCTTGTACCTAAGTGGTGGGGTTATTTGAGAAAGATTGTTTTTATGTTCTCATAAAAGGTTTGGAGAGGCTAGTTTTCTTTGGGTCACAGAGCTAAGTGGCAGAATTAGTATTTTGACGTCTGGTATTGTTCCCGTAAACCATGCTAACTTTATTGCCATAAATACGGGTACTAACAACACATACACAGACAAACAGATACATGCCCACCCCCAAAATACGTGTGCTAACTTCTAGGTAAAATCATTTCTAAAATGCCTGCAGCAGAGCAAAGGGGGATCAACTGGGATTATGGATCTGAGAGGGATCAGCCCCTATTTATCACATCCATACTGCGGGTAAATCACTGAACACTCCCAGGGATCAAAGACCTTTAGGGGAAAAGATGTGTTTTGATACCCTGTATATCCAACAGTGTGTCTGCTGCTGAACCCACAAGGGGAATCTAAAGAGCAGCTAAGGATCTGATTCAGAAAATATAAATAAGTATTCTCATACTTCTTTTCCAAGGAGGAGAGAGTGAAACACTTAACTTTTAGAAGTAAGCAGGCACGTTTTAAAATTTGTAGTTTTCTGCCAAGAAGTGATGAAAGTAGTTTTTGGACTTTCTTGGGATTCGTGTCACAGGGATGGGTGCTTTCTTTCTGAAATGTACTACTGTAATGTCGCCTGTGCCTGGTTCTGTTTCGGTTTATGCAAACCTCGAAACCCTCCCCGTCCGACCCCAAAAAACCCCCACATATACTGCATCCCTAACAAGCTGGCATCAACAATTTAGAGCAGGGTTGGGCAAACTAGACCCTGTGTGCCACATCCCCTCCCTGCTGACCCAGGAGCTGAGAATAGGTTTTTTTTTTTTTTTTTTTTTTTGCACAGTTGCAAAAAAGGAATCATGTTTCATGACATGTAAAAATGAACGCGGAATTCAGACTTAAGGTTTCTTCCATAGCTTTATTGGAGCAGAGCCAGCCAGTTAGTGTTCAGGCTTGGTCTGTGGCTAGTTTGGGAGTCAATGGCCCACAAAGCCTAGGATATTTACCCAGGGACCCTTTACAGAAAGAGTTTGCTTTGATTTCAAGCAAAGTCAGTTGGGAGGAAGGAGAGTGGGGATGGAGTTAGAGGTGGAAAGTGTGTGTCCCTTACCTTTTCCCAGCTTTTGGTAAAACTTAAATGTTCCAAATAAATCTCTCTTTAATTTTTTTTTTTTCCTCCTGCCTGATTTTATGTATCCCCGCGTTGAAAGTCTTGACGGAGAGGAGACAAAAGAAAAAAATGAACCATTGGTGATGGTGGAGGCCTCGGAAAGGAAGGCTTTGATGTTGAGCAAGAGAATTCTTACGGCTCTTGCTCTCCTGTGGCCCACCCCCAAAACCGTTACAATTCTGAGTATTTCTCTTTGCATCACAGAGGGAACACAGTATGAGCGTGTTCACCTGACTGACTTTATTATGTCTGCCACGAAGAGTGCTTGACGTGACATAGCAAGTCTTGCCAAGTTGTGTCGGCCGGGCTGCACGCCGGGCTGACTCCTGGGGACGGCGGCTGGCCGTCCTCCGTCCTCCGGTGAGACTGCGTTTCGCCCCTTCCAGGAGACTGTTGTATGGGGTTCACTTTGTACACTGCATCCGAAGCCCCACACCTTGGATTTAAAAACCGTTCGAGGGAACGGAGACTTTTGCGTGGAGAACTTCAGACTCCCGGCCCCTCCCGGGGGTTGGTTCCCTCTGTGCGCGGGAGGAGAGGTCTCGGAAGCCGACCAGTGGCAGCACAGGTGAGGACAAGATTAGCCTTCCTAAGTCTGGTTCTGAGTGCACAGTTCTTCCATTGGACCCCACAAGTGCGGGGAAGGCCCTGTGGGTCCCTCAGGCCCACAGTGGCCCGGTGATCGCCCTACTGGCTTAAGGTGTTGAGCTGAAGGTCTCTGGATGGTAGAGAAGGTGTCCACTGGATGAAAATGGTCCCGGGCGACAGAAGGTCTGGGTGTCCTGAAGTCACTGAACTCGGTGGTGAAGAGGTTTGGGAGATGGGGAGCTTTGCTTTTGCTCTCCCTCGTGTCACATTTCTCTCCACATTCCTGCAGTGTCTTTACTTTGGAAAGAATTTAATTCTTACGATGGCCTTTACATTGATCACACAGGTTAGGGATAATGTCCAGGTCTGTGGCGTCCTGTTACATTCTCAGTTATGATTGATTTAAAAAAATCAAGTCATGAATAGACACCTTCTTATTCCTTTCTTCACAGAGTCTTCGTGCGTCTGATGTGGCCTTGGAAGCCCTTCGTCATTTTTCTGGATTAAAACAAAGGAGGTTGGGCGGGGGAAGGATTTGAGTGTGATGGATTAAGGAAGAGGGCAGCACACCCCAAATATTCAGACGACTAAGGTCTACTCACAGAGTTGTTAGAATCAAATGTAAAAGGGCTTCAGGACATGGAATTTCCTATAGGAATGTTCATAGCTACTCTAACAACACCCAAGAGGTGGAAATAGCCCAGCGGTCCGTCATGGGGTGAATGATAAACAAATTGTGGTATATACACACAATGGAATGTTCTTCAACCACAAAAAGGAAGGAAGCACTGGCATCTGATACAACTTGGATGAACCTTGAAAACATGACCCTACGTGGAAGTCAGACACGAAAGGTCTCCTATGATTCTGTTTATGTGAAACTCTCCGGGTAGGTGAACCCATAGAGACAAGAAGCAGGTTCGTGCTTGCTAGGAGTGGTGGGAATGGGGAATGGGGACGGACTGCTTAATGGGCATGGGAATTTATTTTGGAGCGACGAAAACCTTTTGGAACTAGGTAGAGGTGGTCACTGCACAACATTGCGAATGTCCTAAATGCCCCTGAATTGTTCACTTTCAAATGGTTAATGTTATGTTATTTCCATTTGACGAGCATGAAAAAAATACATTGGGGTAGCCTGTGTGGCTCATTTGGTTTGGTGGCTGCCTCTCAGTTTGGGCTCAGGTCATGATCTTGGGGTCATGGGACTGAGCCCTGCATCGGGCTCTGTGCTCAACAGGGGTTTCTGCTCCACATTCTCTCCCTCTGCCCCTCCCCTTGCTTGTCCACACTTGTGTGTGCTCTCTCTCTAATCTGTGTGTGTGTGTGTGTGTGTGTGTGTGTGTGTGTGTGTGTGTTTGTGTTTGCCGTATTGCTGGGCGTTGTCAGTCCCTGATATGCTTGATCTACAGCCTGTAACAGAGGAAAACGCACCTTCATGCAGGGCCGCCAAGGCTGGTGTGATAGAGTTTGCTCAAAGTCAGGTCACTGGGGAAGTGGCCATGCTAGGGTTGGCGCCTGGGTTTTCCTGCACATCTTTATTATTTCCCCGTGATACTTGCCGGCAGGGTGACGGGAGAAGCCAGCAAGGGTAGACGGGCTAGTGAAGGATCACTTCCTCTGGCAGCTTCAAACCCCCCTCCCAGTGAAAGACAGTTTCTGGACAGCACCTGCCGTGGAGCAGAAGGCTTAGTTTCCGCTTGGATTCTTACTGGCTGTGCGTGTTTGGCCTGGTTATTTCCCCAGCTCTTTGGGCTGGTTTTCTCTCTTTTAAAATAGAAACAGGAAGACCTAAGAGGATCGTTCGGAGTTTTTAATAAGACGTGCAGCCCCTGGGCAAGGGTTAGAAATTGTAATCTGCTGCATACCTTTACACTCTAGTTAGTTACACTCTGGTTCTTTACACTCTGGTTTGTTACATGTCCTGGGAGGTTCAGGGAGAAACCCCTGGCTTCAGCGGTGGTCTGTCTGCGTAACAAGATGTCCTGTGGGAGCCCCTCGTCTACCTTGAGCCACATTCCAGCTTGGATGGTTGACATTTTCCTTCTGCCCTCTGACGAGTCCGAGCCGTCCTGTGTCTCGAGGGGCTGGGATCGCTCTCACAGTGGGGCCGCACCCGTGACGCCGGAGGGTACCTAGCGGCTTACCGGCACTGCTCCTTCTGCCGTTTTTCAGGTGGATCTGGCGCTTGGTTCCGTGAATCAGGGCGGTGTTGGGGAAACGCTCTTAGGCTCTGAAAAAAGAAAGAGAGAAACCGTGCTTGCGGCTGCTTCACACGTCCCCATCCCCGCTTCACGGAGCCCTAACAGGAGGCGAGAGAAAGACTGCCTCCAATCTGGGTCTCCTTATCTGCCCGTAGTAACAGCAACTGAAGCAGCCCATCTGTGCCGCTTCAGAACAAACAACAATGAAGTCATGGTGCTTAAAATAGCGCAGGGTGGAATGACGGAGAGCAGCCCGCCTTGCCTGACCTCCCTTGGGGCCTCCCACGCGGCATTTCGGGATCTCGGCCTCGCTCTGGCTTGGCTGGGTGTGTCCGCATCTGGGTCCCTCATGTCCTTGGGAGCCCCTCGCAGCACCCTCGAGGGCCTTTCTGCAAGAGGAACATACTGTGGGAAGGCACGTGTGGTCTCCTGTCTGGCTCCGTGTTCTATTTTACGTGGCTGTCCCTCTTCCTCTCTGCTCTGCTGTCATTACACACTTTGGTGTCACTTGAAGACGCAGTTCACCTTCCTAACATAACACAGCAGGCCAGGGTGGAATGTAGGGGAACGGAGTTTCCTACCTTGTGGAGACCCTGAAGGAAACCCCGGCTGCTGAGTCGGGAGCCAAGGGCATGGACGTGGTTCTTGAGCTTTAAATCAAGCCGAAAATACAAAGTCACCTTCCTTCTCTTTCCTGGACAACACGTGCAAGGCCACACTTCTCCGTGATGCCCTTCTTCCTTCTCCATATTTTTAAGTGGATGAAAAGAGTATTCCCGGGTTCATGCTCTCTTTGTGTCCCTTAGCGTCTGGGTGCGTCTTACTACTTCCCTCCACACGTGCTGAGAAAAAGTACATCCCCAGTTAGCATTCTTTGAGATGATCAGGAAGCTTCCATTCTAGTTGACATTCGTAAAGTTACTGTATGGGCATGACTGCCGGATTTCCTTCAGACGTCAACAGGGGAGTACCTACTAAGTGTGGAGACGTGTATCCTGGTGTGTGTTGTGATGGTTAGGGATTTTTCTATGAAGTCACCGAATATAGCAAAAATTGAGCTTTTGTGAGTGTTGATCAGGATGTGTTTCTGAGTGGAGGATCACAGTCTCCTTGAGTGATATTTACGAAAGAAATGGATGTTGATCATGGCAGGTATTTCTTGGGGGCAAGAGGCTGTGTTCTTAATTAAGATGGTGGTTATCTAAGGGATATTTCGTGTTCCTCGTCCAAGAGCTGTTATCCGGAGGCAGCTGTCTACAGTCACAAAATCTAACTTGAACTTGGGACATCTTGAACTAATTTGCTACTGCCGTGAATCCTTCTCCAGCGTTCGAGCCGCCAGCGGGAATGGGGATGTCTTGGAATGCTCTCTCTAGTTTGGTCTCCTTCTGAAAAGTTAGCTTTTTTTTTTTTTTTAAGATTTATTTTGGAGAGGGAGCATGTGTGAGCGTGAGCGAGGGGAGGGGCAGAGAGGGAGGGAGAGGGAGAGAATCCCAGGCGGGCTGTGCTCTGAGCATGGGGCCCAAGGTGGGTCTCAATCTCGCCACCTCAAGATCGTGACCCAAGCTGAAACCGAGAGTCGGACGCTTAACCAACCAAGCCTCCGGGGCACCCCATGAAAAGTTCTCTTTCTTCATGCAAACTCTGGGTGTCTCCGGTTCTTCTGCTATGAAGCTTTAGAGGACAGTGCAGCTGGTGAAAGTGAGGACAGTGAAGGGAGATCTCATGGAAGAAAGGTGACTTTTCTGGTCCCGCGGAACTCAGTTTGGGTGGACGAGGGGAGGACAGCTTGGCACTGATCAGGGCCGTGTGGAGATTCCTCTCTGGAGGGGAGAGTAGGTGAAGAAGCTATGAGAGAAGAGAGGTCAGCACAGAGAGGGAGGGGAAGCTCTGATTTTGGAGGAGGGCTCTGTGGAGACGAGAAGTGCTATGGGGAGAGAAACGTGCAAAGAGGGTAGCCCGACGGGGGGACTGGAGCAGCCCAGGCCCGGTGAGTGTCGGGAGGCAGAGGCACCTCAGAAAACAAAAATGGGAAGGCACGTGTCCTAGAAGGTGCCATCTGAACTGGCGAGGGTGGAAAAGCAAGGCTGCCGGAGTCTTGTACCGAAAATGGCAGCTGCGTGACCAGGCCCCTTGGCACTCACGGGCTTGTACCCCAAGGCTTGTGAAGGAGATCATGAAAGAGATGATTTGGAGTCTTCAGAGGCAGGAGAGCCTGGGCCACCTCTTTCATCCACAGTCTCTGGAGTTTTCTTCTATAACCACTTTAGAGACGGGATGAATTGGTTTCTTAGTAATTAAGCGCGCGCGGTTCTTTTTCCGGCGCCTCCTTATCCTCTGATGCTTACTGCTCCAGTATCACCATGCAAATAAGATGATGTGGTGAATGCTCTCGGTGGCCCCTTGGGTGCTCTACAGATGTGTTTATCATAAGCCCACTTCCTTATTTTTATCCTCCAACCGTCAGTTCTGAGTGTATCATGTTTGCAGAGCTCACCGGCACGTTTGTATCTAAAGTCATAGCTCCGCGTCGATTTTGGAGAGTCCTTGGCCAGTAGGGCGCAATCAGAAGTCCCCAGTGGCCTATGGGGCTGTGTGGGAGGCCCTTTCTGAGTCCCCTTCCCCAGCACTTGTTCCCATAGTTTGTTGTGCTCAAGCTTAAGGGCGTTTTAAGTTACTTTGCACCCCAGGATCACTGGCAGGAGATCCTTACAGTTCCCTCTGCCTGGAAGACTCTTCCCCAGGCTTCTGTACAAGCTTCAGCTCAAATGTTATCGTCAAAAAGGCCTTCTCTGAACACCCACCCACCCCAGGTTGAGTATCCCATCCTCCTTCCTCTGCACGTCCTCCCCTCCCCTATGCCTTCTCTCTTCCACTTCCCTGTTTCATGGCTCTTGGAATTACATGAAATTCTTATCTGCATGACCTCTTGGATCTATTTCCTGTCCATTAGCATGTAAGCTTCACGAGGACAGAACTCTGAGCACCTCTGTATCCAGAGTACCCAGCATTCAGTAAGGACTTGTTGAATGAAGGAAGAAATGCATAAGAACTTTAAACGAATGAACTTAAGAATAGCTTGTGTTTGCAGACACATCCTTCTGCAGAGATGATATTTGGATACTATTAGTAGGGCAGGAGCGAGATTCTTGTACCATCTGCCTTTGTGTAGCGTAAGGAGACCTGAATGCTATAGCCACCCATTTTCCTTCACCAGGACTAAGCTAGGAAGAGCAAAATATTCACTTGGCTTAGTCAACTGGAACCAGCAGATCTAGCATATGAGCTATAAAGGTCTTTGCTTGGCTTTGTGTCCCTGAGTATGTGTAGATAGAGACGCTGAACATTAGTAAGAGCCAGCCAAAACTCTGTGGCTCACTGTCTTTGACTCCTTTGTGCCTGGGACCTTTTGCAGTATTGGAGCGTCCTATAAAACAGAAATCATACTGCCTTGAATATATTCCCCAAATAGCTCTTTTTTTTCCTTGCCCCTGGTCCAAGAAATCTGAGCTTTATCTACAGGAATTGTTTCTTTATTTCAGATGTCTGTCATTAAAACTGTGTATATCCAGTTTGGAGCAAGCTGTCTCGTAAAAGCTGGACGGTGAGGTCGTGCAAACATCAGAGCCAAGCACGTTTTATTTACCCCTTGGTTAGCGTCATTTGTCACACTATCTCTCTGTAGTGAGTCGGTGACACCCACGCAGTTTCTCAGGCTGTGCTTTCTGCTAATTGTTTGTTTAATTAGAAAATGAGTAAGTATTTATAGAGAAAATAGAATCTAAAACTGTGGGGATGAAACCTTTTCTAATTGTACTGTGTTATCGTGGTGTCCTAGGGATTGCATTTTTGGAGCGTGGAGGTGGTTGGAGGTCTTATTTTGCTGCTTGGTGTTTACTGGGAGATTCAGTTCATGCTCAGCATTTCAAGGGGAGCAACATGAAATCCAGTGGCAGTAAACCCAGCTGGAAAAGAGTTTCAAAGCCAGATACAGTCAGATTGTCTGTTTAAACCATGAGGCCTGTGTTCACTCAACAGCTTTGATGGGGAATGTGATTTATCCAGGGCCTCACGGATGGTACAGAGCTGTGTGAGAAAGAGCCTGTGCGTACCAAGAGGGGTCTCTTTTTGTTTCTTTTTTTAATGATTTTATTTATTTGTTTGTTAGAGAGAACACAGGCAGGGGGTGTCAGGCAGAGGGAGAAGCAGGCTCCTTGCTCAGCCCCCCGATGCGGGGCTCGATCCCAGGACCCTGGGATCATGACCTGAACCCGAAGCAAACACTTAACCGACTGAGCCACCAGGTGTCCCCAAAAGGTGTTTCTTTTGCATCATAGGAACACAGGGAGTCAGACCTTGATAAGCTTTGTAGAATTTGCTGGTAAAAGCTCGTGTCAGAGGAGGTCCTGTAGCTCAGGATGGACTTTGGGTCCTGGGTCCAGGACTTATTTTCAACACAGCAGTCAGTTTGCACTGGTTGCCCTGATACATGGAGGTCTTGGTTTCAGCTTCTTTAGGCCTCTTTACATTTTTGTTTTCTGGTCACGTTCAGAGGCACTGATTTTTTTTTTTTTCCTGCCCCCCTTATAACTGAATCTGGTATGCCGTTGAAGAGTGTCAGCATACGTTAAGTTGACCTTGCGAGTCTCTTTGCCAACCTGAAACAAAATGGCCGATGGGACGTTTTTTAGCTATGACCACACGGGGTCAGGAATCCATTTGCGGACAGACCCACAGCACAGGAAAGAGAAGGGGGTGTTGAGAATGGGGAAGGGATGGGATGAATTCCTGCTGTAGTTGTGAACAGAGGGGTGGAAACTCCAGCTTTGGGTCTTTCGGATCAAGCGGGTCTGGAGACACCTCCTGCCCACAGCGCCATCCTCCACCGAGACATTTGTAGGTGTAGGGCCAGAAGAAAACATTCTGGAAGAGATGTGGCGTGTGGAACTGGTTGTGCCCATCAGAAAACCAAATGGGAGAGTAGACGTACCATCCTTCTCCAGCCCGCCCAGCGGTTCTGCGGGAATGCACGTGGCCGATCCCGCTGCGCCATCTTGGATCTAGAGTTAGCTGGGGGAGCTCACAGCCCTGGAGCCTAAGTTCTGTAGCTTGGCAGCTATGTATCCTTGTGCAAATTACAGAACCTTTCCCAGACTCTTTTGTCTGAAATGATAATGATACCTACCTTGCAGAGTTACTGTTTGTTTATTGTAGCAAAATACACATACCCTAAAACTTACCACTTTATTTCTTTATTTTTAAAGATTTTATGTGTTTGACAGAAAGAGAGAGAGAGGGAGCGAGTGAGAACAAGTAGGACGAGTGGGAGAGGGAGAAGCAGGCTCTCTGCTGAGCAGGGCGCTCGATGTGGGGCTCGATCCCAGGACCTAGGGATCATGACCTGAGCCGAAGGCAGACACTTAACCGACTGAGCCCCCCAGGTGCCCCTATTTTTTTTAATTTATTTTTTAGATGGGAGAGGGGCACAGGGAGAGGAAAAGAGAGAGAATCTTAAGCAGGCTCCATGCCTTGCACGGAGCCCCACATGGGGCTTGGTCTCACAGGCCTGAGATCATGATCTGAGCTGAAATCAAGAGTCGGACGCCTAACCGACTGTGCCATCCATGCGCCCCACCATTTTAACTCTTCCTAGAAAGTGTACCTTTCAGTGGCATTAGGTACATTCATATTGTTGTGCAACCGTCACAACCCTTGTCTCTGGAACTTTTCACCGTCCTGGACTGAAACTCTGTGCCCATCATATCATAACTCCCATTCTCCCCTAAAAGAGCTGAGATTTGAACCCAGGATTTTGGGCTCCTTGTGTCTAGTGTTCTTGGTACCTCATTACAACTCAAGGTTTGCCGTCTTAAATGTTTGACATCTCTTAAGAATCTGTTGTGTTAATTGGTACTATCTACGAAACTGTGTTTTCTGAGTAACCTCAGACCCTGTCCCTGATCTGGCAGTGTGGACAAAGGGTCTGGACCAGTGGAGCTGGAGGTCTTCCCAATGACGGCCAAGCCCCAGATCCCCCCAGGAGAGCTTCCCGTGGAGGTCTGCCTACACCCCAAACTCACAATGGAAACTCAGATTCTAAAAGAGGAGGAAATGGAGTCATTGCTCTCCCGTCCACCTGAATCCCAGCCTACTCCCCGATTTGTTCTCTCTTTGTTTTTTTTTTTCTTTTTATAGAGCTAGCAGGGTTAGACTTTCTGGGCTTTATTTGAACTATTCCTTCTTAAATGGGAATCTTGATTTCTGTTCTTTTTCCCGCTCTCTTAGAGTCTGTCCCTCTTGTCCCTCCCCGTGGGTCTTCCTCTGCCTCCCTTCCTGCGTGGCCTCCATGCCCCTGATAGGTTTTCTCTCTGGCAGTCCAGATCTGATCACCTCCCCTTTTCTATCTGAAAACCCTCCATGACTCCCCATTGCGATGAGATAAAGCTCGAACTCTGCTGAGTGGCATTCTCCCCCTTCTGTGAGGTGGCTCATCCTGAAATATGTGACCCCCACTCCTTTGTTCTCCTTGTCCCCTAACTGGACACACTGACCTGGGGGCTCTTTGTCTCCCCTCCAAGGCAGTACATGAAAGCTGTGACCTCCTACCTAGAAAGGTCTGTATTCACCCAATGAACTGTCCACTCCGTTTCAAAGGGCATCTGGATCCCAGCTGTGAATTCTGCCTGATGCTCTGCTGGACCATTCCTGGGAAGACTGCCCTTGGAGCCTCTTGGCCTTTGCTCATGCTCTTGCCTTCTAGCCTCCTGTCTCTGTCCCTCCCACTTCCATGAGTATTTTTTTTCAGTGCACCTTCCTGCCAGAATTGTTTTCCTCCTGTTGTTCTTGCGCGGCATGGACTAGAATACCCGTTTCACATCTGTACTGGAGTTGACAGTTTGCATGGCTGCCTCGCCCGTGTGTTCCTGAGCCTGATGCCTTACATGTGCTATACACCCAGGCATGCCTGCCTGCCTGCCTGCCTTTCAGCCTATGTATTTTGAGCCCTCTTGCACTAGCTACAGCAATGGGTATGCCCCACAGTTTACCCCCAGAGAGATCAGCTTAATGTAGAATGTATACAGATAAACAGTTCTAAGGGGGGGGGGGGGCTGGAGGAAAACACTGAAGGCTTCCTGGAGGAGGGTGCAGAATAAGGATGGAGACAAAGTTAGCAAAGGCCAAGAGTGAGACTAAGTGAATGAATGAATTTTGGATGACATTTTATGAGCTGAGATCTCGAGAGATGGGAAGAGAGGAATGCCGTGTTCATTGATTAGATTCGGGACGAAAAATAGAATTGGACACTGAACAGATTGTTGAATAGAGGGAGGTATCTTTAAAGAATCCCAGAGCGAGAATCCCGTGGGACTAATTTTTGTCTTCAGGTTTGGAAGGCAGCCCTGCTTCTTGGGTATATACGTGCATTCAAATCGTTTAAGTGCTGAAAGGCGCCCTACGGACTACCTGGTACAAACATTTGCCTTAGGGCGAGTTATTTACCCTTTCTGTGCTCAGTGTCCATATCAATAAGGGGGAGATAAAAATAGATACTTCCTCAAACCCTGTCATTTAAGCTACGCCTTTATTTTTTTATACCTGTAAAAAAAAAAAAAGGTCCTGCTAATGCAAATGTGATGTGCTTTTTTTAGAGAGATTAAAATACGGGGAGAGAAAGGATTGCCCACAGAAGGAGTCGAGGCGTGGGCCCGGACTCCGTGAAATATGGTCGTCTGCTTCCCGGGTTCAGGTGGAGAGTGCTGGGTGCACAGTCATTACTCAGTGTGTGTTGATGATGGTGGCAGAGTTTCTAGAAAAGGGGAACTGGCCTAGAGGCTGGAGTGACTAATGGCCCAATGTAAGCCAAAGCTCTCTGGAAAGCGCTCTCATTGCAGATTTGGAGGATTTCCGTTCTAGCCAGGCCTCCCGATGAGCAAAAGCCCAGGCGGCCTGTAATTCCATGTGACCCTGGGTTGTGAGTGTGTGTGCTTTGGGGTATGAGAACCCCATGGTCGTCCGCCTTTTCCAGACCCGAGGGAAAATGAAGGGCTTGGTTTCAGAGTGCGGCCTATAATCTCGCAGACCCTAAACTCTGATCTGCACACTCCCAGCCATTAGAGAGACCATTTTGTAACCTTAAATGGTTGGGTTCAGACCTGAGCGCCCTGGGTGCTACTAAATTAAAGGCCAGTGGGGAGCCGCTGGGAGGGCTTGGCCGCTGGGCCTTGTGGTGGGCGAGCGTTTATCTAGAGCCGGGCCTCGCCGGAAGGGAACGGCCACGCCTGTGTCTCGGGCGACTTTAATTAGGGCCATGGACTCGGGTGCCCTCTGATGACAGGTTGAACTAAGGCCTGTGGCTTGAAGTCATGAAACCGCCCCTGGGAAGAGCCTAGAAGAGCTATTGTGTGGCACCCTAAGGCCTCCAGAGGGGGTGGCCCTGCGTGTGCTGGCCTCTGCTGGCCAGTCCAGCGGGCCCCCCTGCCACTCCCCACCTGGACGCCACCCTCGCCCCCCCTCCCTGAGCATGGGGCTCCTCCTGTCCTTTGCCCACGGTCTGCCCTGTGTGCCAGCACCATGTGGCCATCACCGACTCATCCTCGGCTTTCAGACTCAAGCTGGGCACTTCCTCTTGAGAAGGCTTCCTGTGAGCCCTGCTTATCTCCTGTGCTCCCCTGAAGCCCTGGCCTATCTCTCCCATCGCATTTTCTATCATCATTTTCGGTTCTGCGTGTCGTTGCCCTTCTTGAAGAAGGGGACTGCATCTTATTTTTCCTTGTTTCTACTGTGCTTTGCATGTGGCAGACCATTTACAAAAGGCCGCAGGGTTGGACCAAGACAAAATAGCAGAAGGTGATACTCTGAGGGCCCTTTGAGGAGAAGAATGAGAAGGAGGAGGAGGAGGAAAGCAGCCTTTGAATGTAGGTGAATAATGTGGTGCGTGGCAGAGGAGCCAAGAAAGGGGAGAGAATTCACAAACCTGTTGGATTGAGGAGTGTGGGGTAAAGCAGAAGTGGGGACGCTCCTGCCCTTGGCATTGGCAGGTGCATGGGTAGGGCAGTTGGGGCATCTGGGGCAGAGCGTGCAAGCCTGCGTTTCCTGCCAGGCCCCTGGGTCCCTGCCCTGGAGGCTTCAGGGAGGAGGGGACTGCAGAACAGCCAGTGAACACAGGGCGCTGGGGATTTTCCTTCCCGCCAGGGGACAAGTGTCCTTAGCTTCACTTAGAGCTCTTTGCCAAAGCCTTTGTGGGAAGCCTCCTTGAGCAAAAGGGCACCTGAGGCTGTGACTTCCGCAGCAAACGTGTGTACGAGCTTTTATCAAGTGGCCTAAGGAAAAACTTAACAGCACCATATGCCTGTTTCTGAGAGGGAGTTTATGGCCACGCTGCAGGTGCTCTTTTTCTGAAGAGACACACTTGAGGCCTCGGGAGCAGGTCAGCGCAGGCCACCTGTTTCTGTGCCCGTGGCCATCCAGACAGCACCTGCCATGGGGACTCTGAGTGTGGTTGGGGTGGGGGCGGGGCCCTGGCGACCAGGATCCTCATCTGGCCAAAGGTGAACAGCTGCCCTTTGGATCAGAAATGGCTCAGGGCCACATCTCTCAGTCAGTCAGGCCCTTAGGAGGTCGCCCTTGGCCCCTACTGCAGAGTGCCGTCAGGTATAGGGAAGCATTGATGCTTGCAAATAAATATCACCGGCTTTGCCCCTCTCCCTGTGCCAATGTCCCAGTATTATAAAGGTCACAGTGGCTTTGTTTTCCTCTGTGGGGGCAGAGATTCTCAGCTGTGTATTAGAATCACTTGGGTGTGCCAGACCCTGTCTTCAGAGCTGATTCAGGAGGACTGGAAAGAGCGTGGCTCCTGAGTATTTTGGAAGAGTTCTCCATCTCCAGGTAATTTTCATGGGTGCCCTAGACCAAGAGCCGCTGTATTAGAAGGAAAAGCTTCTTGGTGGCAGAGCCTGAGTCCTCTCTATCTTGGTGTCCCTGCTGCTTTTAGCACCATTCAGAAATAAGTATGGAACACCTGCCAGGGCCAGGCCCTAGAATACAGTGGTGAACCTCACTGTTGGTCTTCTGGAGCCCCCATGGGGGTGCGGGTGCTGTTTGCGTTAGGTGCATAAGAAATGTGGAGGCCGGCTTCTCTTCATCCTCAGGCATTGCTGGATTCTGGTCTTTCCAAACACCATCGGGAGGCACCCTGGAATATCGTTTAGCGTTAGTCGCGAATGAGATGAATAGATCTAAAATGCCATCCTTGCCTTTCCCATTGACTTAGAGACTGAAGAGCAGAGCCTGCCGACAAGCCTGGGATGGATCCTTTTCCATTCTCTTTAATATAAAATGAAGCTGACACTGGCTTCCTCTTCCATTTTAAATGCCTCTTCCATTCACTCCGCAAACATTTCTTGGGCACCTCCTGTGTGCTAGGCCACGTGGAAATGAAGGTAAATAAAGCACAGCCCCAAAACTTAAGGCTTGCTGAGTCTAAGCAGGGGAGTCAGGGAAAACAGATGAATGCAAAGCGTAATAGGTTCTAAACGTGTGATGAGCAAACTGTGAACAGGCTCTTAGCTAAGGCGGCTTTGGTAGTTTGAATAAATAGGGAAACCCTTTAGGAGGCCCCGCTGTGCTGATTCGATTTCTCAGGTTCGTGCCCAGCCCCATCTTTGAAGGGTGCCATTTGTAGGGAGAGGCGGGCCCTCAGGAAGGAAGCTTGCTGCCCCTCACCTGGGCTGGGAAGGCTCTGGCTTGTGTTTTCTCCCAGTGGTGTCTGTGCCTGTGGCTTTGCTAGGATCCCACTACTTGATCGTTTGGCCTTTTCATGCACGATGGTCACATGTCTCTTGTCACATGCAGAGTCCTTTTGAATCAGCCTGGGCAACAGAGGAATGTGCGCCTTGGTGGGCACTGGGGAACTGGGTCATGAAGCATGCTCTTTGTCTAGATACTGTAATTATCAGCCTGTGCAGGCCTGGGCTGTTTACAAATATCCATCAGTTTACAGGGGACATACACACCCCCCCACACACACACACACATAGAACCCAGAAGGAAATAAACCTACATAATTTTGGAGTTTTTTCTGGGTTGTGGGGTTTTTGGGTGACATTTTCCCAGGTTTTTTTTACTCTTCTTCAGTATTACCCTTTCTTTTGGAAAAAGCAGAGACTTTTTCAGTTTTTAGAACATAGACCGTAGTGAGTTTTTCTTACTGAAGCTCTTTACTCAAGGGATGAAGGTTCCAAGTGATAAACTTCCTAATGACCAAGCGAGTTCTCCTACCCTGGGGCATCTGGCTGTCAGGATGGGTCTGGTTTTTCATGTTCACTGATCCTTGCCTCCCTCCCTCTGTGTCTGTCAATTGAAAACAGCTTCAGGGCATCAGTTGCTCCCCCTTTGGCCGGGGTGAGTCCTCCCTCTGCCCCCCCCCCCGCCCCGCCCCCGCCATGAGGACTTCGGCACCATTGACACCATAGTACTTAGAGCGTTCTCCGTGGAAATAGTGAGATTGCTTGGATTCCCTCACTAAGCCATGTCCTCCTTGTTGGTGTGGAGTGGGAGGCATTTCAGTCTAGGCAAGTAAGTTGGGGAGGGGACGGTTAAGCTCTAACCCAGGAAGTTCCTTATCTGTTGGAGGAATGATAGTCATCTGAGCTTTGGTGGAGGAGGCCTTGCTGATTTATTGCCTCACCTCTGTGGGTGTGTGTGTGTGTGTGTGTGTGTGTGTGTGTGTGTACTTCTCTCAAAATACCATGATCTACCTTCCAATTATAACCTTGTGTCGTTGGTTTCTTGCCCCTTGTTCCCCTGTTGACTTTATTTTGGCTAAAATGCCACCCTGTTCTAGGGCTTGTGTTTTCGTGGCACGACTTATTCCAGATGACTCCCAGGGTTGTGCTTTTTTGAAACCTGACTCTAGGCTGCCCAGTGTCTCGTCGTCTTGCACAGTCGAGCCCAAAGCCAGTGCAGGACTTTTCAGAGTTCTTTTCTGTAACGTACCTGTGTGGACTGCCTTAAAGTTCAAGAATATCCCTGGGACAGTTGCTCGGTTTTGAGATCTAACGGGTTGGAATGGCTGTCCCACCTGCTCTATTTTGTGCATGTGAGGGGGTGGCGGGCAGTACCTTTGAGTAGGTGAAAATGCAGGCTGTTTGTAATCCTCTGTGGCTTTTGTTACTCAACTTCCACAGGAAATGGATCACAAGGTCTGATTTTAACAGGGAGAGGGTTAGGAGGAGGGTTACTCCTTACAGTGGTGTGTTCTTGATGGACATTCCCACAGTATAGTGATGACCACATCCGCCCGACCACGTTGTGCCCCTGTATTTATTTCTGTTCAGTGATTTTATTGGGACTCTCATTTAATTCCATGTTCAGGATCACTCTCACTGTCTGAAGTTGATTTAATATTCATTCTCTAATGTCTTCCCAGTACTTTAGTACCTTCTGTTTTTTCCTGTATGTTTTATTAATTCCTCAGGATTATGGGTTCTCCACTCATCCATCCATCCACCTTCTGTTCCCTCAGCAGGCATTTGAATGCCCGCCACAAGCCAGGCACCGTGCTCGATGCTGCTGATTTGAAGATGTGTGAACCACAGTCCTTCCCTTCAGGGCCTTGGTTGAGATAGAAATATCTCTGGGAAACCAGTCCCGGGGAAAATGTGATCCAGGGGCTGGGAGAGGTTTCTGTAAGAAGGCTGGGAGGGCACCCAGGTGGGAGTTGGGGGGCCCAGGTGTCACTCCATCACTCCGCTTAGGGAGAGGATCCAGAGGTGACTGGGTAATTTTACACGGTCCCCTTTGTGGCTATGACAATTGTACCTTGTCTGTTTCCTCCCAAGAATTTCTATGGAGTTTATAATTTAACCAGTGGGAACAGTGTGGTTTAAGTGTTTGGCTCTTTGCTTCTGGGGTCACATCATCGTTCTGAGCCTTTAATCTCCTGAGAAATGAGCTGAGCGGCTCCATGTGATGCTTAGGTAGCTTTCCTGGAATAAGCCCAGAGTGCTGATCCATGGGCTGTGATCCATGCATTTCACTTTATTTGAAGAGAAACATTCCTGATGCTACCAGGTAAAGGCATGCGTGTATGTGTGATCGTTCCTGAGATGTGTGTCACTAAAATGGATCGAGAGTCACAGGGGAGATGTGACGAACTCTAGTTGATAGGTCCGTAGAATCTGAGCCCTTAAACCTGTGCGGTGGTTGATACTCTTGGGCCGTATATATTTACAGCTACCCTAACGTGAGAAGTAACTGTTCTGGGCAGGACGGAAAGGTAAATTTCATAGCAGCCTCTCTGTTTCCTCTCAGATCATCCACGATTCTAGTTGTGTCCAGGTTCTTAACGAGTGTTGAGTTCTTGTGAAGGAACTAATTGTCAGGGTTAAGCTGGTAGATTATTAACATCCTAGACAACAAATTCAGGATTGCTGGGATTTGTTCACATTCATTTGAAATAACGCAAAGATGGTATGTGAGTCAGTTTGAGCGTCTGTGACAAAAATACCACAGGCTACGTGTCTGAAACAACAGATTTTTTTCTCAGTGTTCTGGAGGCTGGGACATCCAAGGTCAAGGTACTGGCTGCTTGGGCTCCTTGTGAGGCTGTCTCCTGATTTGTAGTTGGACGCCTCCTTGCTGTGTCTTCACATGGCAGAAAAAATCCTATCTCTTGTGTCTCTTTTTATAAGGGCACTAACCCCACGGGGTTATGGGGTTTCCACCCTCATGACCTGTTTCCCTTCCAAAGGCCCTCCCGCCAAATACCGTCACACTGGGGATTAGGGCTTCAGTGTATGAATTTTTGGGGGGAACACAACTTTCAGTCCATAGCAGATAGAGAAGGACTTCATTTCACCGTGAAATGCTTATAATTTGACACCATGAAATGGGTTAATAATGAGGTTATCAGTGATGTTCCAAACCAGCTGTTGGGTGGATGTGTGAGCTGAGGGTCTCGTGCCTCTTTAAGGAGGTTGGTACCTGGGGGTCACTAGAGGGCCCTTGTCTCCTGGTTAAATTTGGACTGGGGCAAGGGCTGTGGCTATCTGCCTTGTGCGTGATGCTTGGGCACTGGGCTTGGAGTGACCCCAGAACTCTCTTTGGCACAGAGTTGCTCCTGAGCCTTTGCATCTTTGTGCTCTGTTTTGGCTCAGTGCAGAGAGAACTGGCCTCTGTTCACATGTAGTCCATCTGTGACTAAATGCCCCTTTTTTTTTTTTTTTTTTTGTTTAAGCTTACTCTGCCTTTAAGATGACATATGTGTAAGAAGAAGGAAATAGATCTAATTTTTGTGGCTTTATTTAAAAAACTTTTTAGTATGGGAATTTTTAAAAAAGATTTTATTAGGGGGGGAGAGAGAGAGAGAGAAAGAAAGAAAGAGAAAGAGCACAAGCTGGAGGGAGGGGCCAAGGGAGAGAGAGAAGCAGCAGATTTTCCGCTGGGCGGGGATTCAGACGAAGGGCTGAGTCCCAGGAGCCCAATATCATGACCTGAGCCAAAGTCAGACGCTTAACTGACTGAGCCACCCAGACGCTCTAGTACGGGAATTTTTTATTTTTATTATTGTTATTTTTAAAGATTTTATTTATTGATTTGACAGAGATAGCGAGAGAGGGAACACAAGCAGGAGCAGTGGGAGAGGGAGAAGCAGGCTTCCCGCTGAGCAGGGAGCCCGATGCAGGGCTCAATCCCAGGACCCTGGGATTGTGTCCTGAGCCAAAGGCAGACACTTAACAACTGAGCCCCCCAGGCGCTCTAGTACGGGAATTTTTAAACACACACACAAAAGATCGGACACTCTGACAAACCCCATTTACCCATCAGTAGGGTCAGTATCCATCATCTGGCTGCTAGGCTTACTTTCAGATGTGCACGGCCCTCCTGGTTTGTGTGCTACAGGATCTTCAAGCAAAATGCACATGTGACTTTACCCATCTACACTTAAGCAGGAACCACTAACGGATTAGGCTTTAGAAAAACAACAGCCTATAACCGCAATGCTGTTATCACTTCTAACAAAATTAACAGTCATTTCTTTCCATCATTAGTCTGTAGTCGGTTTTCCTCAACTGACTCAAATGTCTTTTGTTTTTATTTATTTTTTTAAAGGCTGAGGGGTGGGGGGAGAGGCAGAGGGAGAGAGAATCTCGAACAGACTCCACACCCAGGGGCCCGTACCTCAATGTCTTCTACGTTAGTTTGTTTGAATCCAAATACAAAGTCCTGTTGTTGTATTTGTTGATATGTGCTTAAATATCTTCTAATTGAATCTATTAAATAACCGTCCCTTCTCCTTTATTTTTGTTGGATGTCACTGTCGCAGCACGCGGCACTCTCCAAGTTGTCCCATGGTAGTTGTAGAAATTGTGCAATTCAGTAGTAAATTCTTTGAAGGCAGAAAGCTTTAGTGCGTGTCCCGGCACCTGGTATAAGGGGGGGGGGTCTTTGTGGGGTTTCAAGGACTCTGAGTGCTCCCACTTGGATGAGGCCACGGTAGAGACCCCTGTCTGCCCTGCTGAGGTCAGGAAGGGCTCTCCAGCTACTTGAGAATCCCACGGAGCTCCATATCCAGTGAAGGGAAGTCGAAAGCCCCAGACATTCTCTGTCCCGCTGACTGTCACAACAGAGTTGGCATCGAACATCTTGCTTTGTAGAATCACTTGCAGTGATTTTGGGAACAAACGCTTCCCTAGAAGGGCTCAGAGGACTTGCTTGGTACACAGGCGGGGCTCCGCTGGCCCCCTTGGCAAGAACCCCTGCCTGGGCTGAGCCACACAGTGGCTGCGCTCCGCATGCCTGCCTCATAAGCACTTCATTTTCTGGCCCACATGAAAGCCCACTTTATGGGCTGCAGAGTGGGAAAGGGAGGGTGAGGTAGTACTTCACGGGAAGTGGTTCTATGGTGAGGACTAGAGGGCCTGACTGATCTTTAAGCATTCTTATTAGACTGTTAGAGGTTTCAGCATAAAAGACTAGAGCCCAGCCCCCTTTTCTGTTACTCTCTAACTCTTTGGCCTTGAGCAAGTTATCTGAGCTTCAGGGTGAACTTGTCAAAAATGGGCAGATAACTGCATAGGTTGGTGAGAAGTGTAATAAGTAAGCTGTAAAGAGCTGTTCTTGTTGGTTATCGTTCTTGCTAATATAGATCTTCCTTGACCTGCAATGGGCTTACGTTCCCATAAGCCCACCGCAAGTTGTAAATACCACAAATGGAAAAAATGCACGTCATACCCCTAACCTATGGGATATCCTGGCTTAGCGTAGCCCATCCCACATATGCCCAGAACCCTTACATTTGTCTGTAGTTGGGCTGAATCATCTAACACAAAGCCTGTTTTATAACAAAGTGTTGCATATTTCATGTAATTTATTGGATACATACTGAAAGCGACAAAGAAAATGGCTGGAGGGGTGCAGGATGGCTGTCCGTGTATTGGTTATTGACCTTCGTGATCACCGGGCTGACCCCAGGAGCTCCGGTGTCGCTGGAGAGGATCGTGCCACATATTGTTAGCGGGAGAAAGATCCACATTCAAAATTCAGAGTACATTTCCTAATGTATGTGTATCACTTTCGCACCACTGTAAAGTTCAAAAACTCGTAAACTGAACCGTTAGAAGTTGGGGACCATCTCTAGATAGATCATGTTATGCTTATCCCAGAATAGTCATGGGCCTTTTGCCTTCTTTAGCAAGGCCACTGGAACCTCGAAGGTCACCTTGCTAATAGAGACTGAGCCAGGTCACAGTAAAGAGTTCTTGACATGAGAATATATGTCACGGGGTTTAGCGTGAACCTTCGAATGTTTGTTGACACTTTATAAAACTCTTGTTGTTCTCAGAATTCTTCAGAATTGTGATTTGCCATTTCTTCCGATCTATGGGAAGGGAAGAACTCTCCCGCTGTATAATTTATTAATGTGCCTTTCATTTTAGACACTACTATTCTCACCCTGAAAAGTGACAGACGGTGAGAGTAGATGGGAATGTCTGCTTCCGTTATGCTTCTTGAAACGGAATTTTTTTTCCTTCCAAAGAACGCATTTCTTTAAAATGCAAACTGGATGGGTGAAGAGGGTCAAACACTTAAAAATAGGTTAATAGTTCGTTTGACAAGGAGTCTCATTCTCGGGATTTTGCTGGCAACTCCCTGCAAGAGTGCTTCGGGCCCATCCTTCCTTTCTTAGGAGTTGAGGCTGCTCTGTTAGCTGATGGGTCAGGGACAAGGATCCCCCTCATTACCCTCACGTGGGGCAGCAGCAGTAAGATATTTCTGGGAGCGTCTGCCTAGCAGTAGAGGATCTGGGAGTGCATATAACCTGAGACATCGCTGCTCTGCCTGAGACTCAGTGATAGGAAAGAGGCCTTTTCCTCCAGCCAAGGCCACGCACCTGTCCTGTGGTGGGCACTCAGGGGATGCGTGAGTGACGATTTTCTGAGTTTTTAGGATTCTTTGAGTGCAAGTTATTTCTCGTGGTTCTGTTGACTGCGGACCTCCCCCAAAATCCTCACAGAAGAAAGTCATAGTTGCAGTATCACCTACGAAGTAAAGGGGTACTTTTATTCAAAGTAAACGTTACAAAGGCCTTCTTTGTATTTTTTGAAGCTAGCCACATATATCCTTTCCCGTGATATTCTCTCAACATAGTTGTAATGAGTAAAAACATACAAAAAATGTACTATAGGAGATACAGAGGTTAGCATGGCCCCTGCACAGGGATCGTATGTGAATTCGTGAAGCATTCTGTATTTAAAAAAAAAAAAAGATGTCGTATATGAAATGTTATTAGCCAACCATTTGTTTCAAGATGGCAGACTAAGCCACACATTTCACTTGGGTATAACTTTGAGCTGATACCTTTCTGGACTGGCCCTAACCAGCTGGCATCTCGCAGAGCATTGCTGGGTTTTTCTTGTTGGTCCAGGAATTGATCTGGGCTTTCCCATGAGATCCACTTTTCTGAATTCCTACCCCAGTCCTTTCCCACCTGCCCAGTACATGTGTCCCATCTAGGCATTCCAAAATTAGGCCGGCCCCATGTGTCTGGGCACAGAACCGAGTATGTTTGGCATTTTAATCTGTGGATTCCTTTTGGTAGTTGTCCCAAAATGGATAGATAACTCAGATATGGCGTCACGGGGTCAAGCAGAGAATTGGCTGCAGTCAAGTCACAGAGTGAATGAGATCGCAGAGGTGATAGGTAACCTACCACAGGTATTGGGTGGGGGAGGAGAGGCACAAACTTCAGGGTCTTTAGGGGGAGGTTCATTAAAACAGACTCCGTAATATCACTCTTGAGAAGCACTTTTCAGCAATCATTACAGGTTACTATCCATTTTTGTAAGGTTCCCAAGGTTTGCTGTCTTCAAGTGTGTCCATTAGAGGTGGAAGGAGGGTTGGATTTGTCTAGGACAGAGGCATACCGCACATTTTGTGCTTTCCTCCTCATTAAGAGGCATGCTTTGGTGTGATTATCTTCCTTGTTTGTGTTTTCTTCTGCTGTTCCTCACATCCCAGGTAAGGGTGGAAAGTGGACGCTGGACAGAATTGGTGAGATTCTGTTGCATTTCCTAGATCTCAGAAATTTGGGGCTTATTGGAAGAAAGCAGAGTCGTGTTGCCTTCTAGAACTGCCTTAATCTTACATCTTAAAGTATGCATTGACTGCAAACAGTGGTAACCAAGTAGATAGGGGTGTGTGTCTGTGGTGGTAATATTTGAAGAACCCTTGACTAGACATGTAGATTTCAGACCTCCCTCTGCTATTGCTTCTAGTGAATGAACAGGGAAATGCTGGAACTGTGCATATGCCCTAGTTTCTCACCCGTGGTGGCCTTTGCTAACTGGCATACCAATGTGCTGTCTTTGTGGGAAGGAATTATGTTTTTCTTGTATATTATTAGAAGGAACACACTCCCCTGCACTGTAGGAGTGCCCACAGACAATGTGTAACCATCCTGTCCCATACTGTGGCTATTTACGGCTGTCGAGCACTTAAAATGTGACTGGTCTACATGGAGATATATTTTTCAGTGGAAAATACACACTGGAGGGCGCCTGGGTGGCTCAGTCAGTTAAGCTCAGGTCATGAACCCAGAGTCCTGGGATCGAGTCCTGCATAAGGCTCCCTGCTCAGCGGGGAGTCTGCTTCTCCCTTTGCCCCACCCCCCTGCTCATGTTCTCTCTCTCTCTAGCCCTCTCTGTCTCTCTAATAAATAAATAAAATCTAAAAAAGAAAAAGAAAATATACCCTGGATTCTAAAGGGCTTGATATTAAAAAAATAGAATTAAAGTATCTCATCAAGTGATTTGTAGGTTGGCTTTGTATTGAAATGACAGTATTCTAGCTATATTGGGTTAAATAAAATACATTATGAAAATTAATCCCTTCTTTTTTTTTTTTTAATGGTAACGTGGCCCCAGAAATTTAAAAATTACTCCTGTGGCTTAGGTTGCAGGTCACATCCTATTTCTCTTGGACGGTGCGGATGTAGAAAAGAAATTCCTCTATGGGGTCAGAAGGTGGAATAGATGTTTCCTGAGTCCCATCCAATGATTACAGAGTTTGTGGTTCCTGGTGGCCGGGGAAGTGTAACAGTGGTCAGAGCCTGTGGAAATAGCCCGGAAAGGGAGCCTGAGGGAGGTGGTCTTAGAACTGAGTTTTGAAGTTGGGGAGTGAAAATCCTTTAAGGAAAATTAAATGGACAGAATGGGGCTCTCTGATAGACCAGGAATGGGTCTGCCCCCCCTCCCCGAGGAGGAATGGGGCTCTGGGCGAGAACCACAAGATATTAATAAATATTAATATTTATTATTAATAAATAAATTAATTTATAATATATATATTATATTATATATATATATATATTTTTTGTCCCTCTGGATTTACCTGTCGCTGAGCCCCTCGGATGATTTAGCAAGTTCTTCCTGCGCACTGGTTTTTGTCCTGCCAGGTATCTGCTGGGACTCTGGGACTCGGTGGGAGAGTCAGGTCCCAGAACAGCTGAGATAGCTTCTTTTCTTGCGAAGTCCTTCGCATTGTTCTTTATCTGGTCTGTGTTGGCCGGGAACGGCCCTTCTGCAGCCGGGAAGCAGCAGCAGCCTTTGTGTGGAGGGCAGAACGCTAAAGAAACTTCCTTAATGTAACATGTTCGCTGCCAGAGTCGTCAAGGGCCAAAAATAAAAAGAGGCCACGGGGCTGGTGTTGGTCGCTGGGGGCCAGGAGCGCAGAGTGTCATTGATGAGCGTGTGCTGAGTGTATTGAGGAAATGCTCTCTGAGTGGCACTTGGGCCTCCGGTTTTCAGGGCAGGCTTGCGCGTGGGACCGGCCGCCGCTCTCGGCTTACTCTGCGGCACGTTATCAGCCTAAGCCAGATGTCTTTCTGAGAAAGGCTCTCGTTCCCTGCTGCTTTAACACTGGCATCCTAGGAGGTGGCTTTTCTCGGGTCATAATTTAGAAAAAATTGCTGTGTGTGTGTTTGGGGAATGATTACGTGAATGAGAAGGGCAAAAAGTGGCCCAGAGATAGGGACTGAAATCAAGTAGATTCAACCCTGTGAGTAACAGGAGCCCCGCAGTTCATGGATCCCTGCTTTGGGCCCCGCATTGTTCTAGCTCATTCAGGCCTCACGGGGTAGGTTACTGTTACTTCCATTTCCCAGACGAACGAACCTGGGCACAGAGACAGAGGTCAGTTGTCTTCCCCAAGGTCAAGGTTAGTCGATGGGAGAGTTGGAATTTGAATCTAGGCCCTAAATAACGGTGGACTTACCTGTATTAACTCCCAAGGGCTTCCCGGGCCCTGGGGTCGGGTGTGGGGTGGCAGGTAACTCAGATCATTGTGCCTTCGCTGCCTGGACACAACTGCTTGCTGAGCCTCGGTTTTCCCAGCTTCGAAACTGATACCTAAACCCTGCCCGGGCCCACCTCAAGGGATTCGTATTTAAGATCAATTGCCCTGAAGCAGGGAAATGTGAAGGGAAGGTGGGGCAGGGGGAAGCCAGGGGTGGTTGAAGGCTGTGCCTGGCTTGGGTTTGCCACTGTCAGAGGCGATGGGGTGGGATGGGAGGATGGGGAAGGCCTCGGATGTGGCTGCCCATGACATAGGACATTGTCATGATTTGGTCACATCAGGCGCCTGCCCCTCCCCTTGTCCTGATTAGCTCGTTTCTCGCCTTTGGCTGTGTGCTCTGGCTGGAGTCCCTTCTACCTGTACAAAGCAACAGGCGTGGGATCTAATAGCCCTTGAAAACATCGCCTCCCCACAGTTCTGGCTAGTCAGTGGTGGGGCGGTTTTGTCACTGGGGATACCCTGTTCTACTTGCTTTCTGTTAACAAGGTTAATAAACACACAGCGTTCAAAGACTGACCCTAGGAGGCGAAGCTCTGGGTCTTTGCCATGTCCTGAGGCTGCCTGAAATTTGGTTTGGAAAGATTCTATCCAGAAGCCGTTCGCAGGATTTCCCCCCAAACACAAGAACATAAGATCCCAAACCTTTAACTTTCTGTGACTCAACACAGAGAGACCATTGCATCTTTTGTTTGGGTTATACTGTTCCGAGTCTGTGATCCTTTCTGAGATCATGGCAGGAGAGGCCATAATGCCTAAAGGTGAGTATCTCCGTGATTCACGTTTGGTGCTCAGATCGCCGTGGCTGGTAAAGGATGGGGGGTGGGTCGTTGGCATTAATGGAGCACCTTGAGGAATACTAGGCCTGGTTCTAGGGGCTTTTTACATATGTCATCCTGTCCAGTCCTCAAGACAGCCTCTATCGACACCCTAATCATATAGCGAGAGGAGTGGGGATTTTGCCAGAGTCTTGTGTTGTCATGAAAGCTGGTAAGAAGCTTTCTTACCCTGTCTCAGAGCCCCCGCTCCCTCGGGCCACTGCGCCCACTTGAGGGCTTTGTTGAGGTAAAGGCTGCTTCCTGCTGATAATGCTGTGGACCTCCTAGAGGTTTCAGTGCTTTGTACCATTTAGGGCACACTTTTTCTGAAAGGCCGCAGAGTGAATATTTCAGACTTTGAGAGAGCCAGCATCTCTAGAGTAGCTATGCAGCCCTGCCCTGTGCAGTAAAAGCAGCTGTAGAAAATAGCTAAATGGATGGCCCTGGTTGTATTTCGATAAAACTTTATTTACAACAACAGGCAGGGGGCCATAACTGGTCTGATGGCTGTAGTTTGCCACCTCCTGTTTCAGGGTTCAGTCTGAATGGAAATTGCTATTTATCACTATTATCTTCTGAAACTTTTTGAAGAATGATGGCAGGTAGCTCACAAAAGACAGGGTAACTTTTGGAGAAGGTTAAATCATGATCCGTTCTTGCGTGGAGAGATTCTCATGGAGGTTGGCTATTATAGAAGCTTCTTGAGGGCAGACTCGTGTGTACCCCATGTGACGTGGCCTCCTGAGGTGTTGATAAATAATGGCATTTGTCGTCCTGGCGAACTCATAGCCTTGTGATGTCTGTTTTCCCTACAGCCCCTGAAGGGCGTCTCACCTTTTCTCTTACCCTGTGTTGAAACATCCTCTGGTCAGGAGCTAGGAATGGCTTCTGCTTGAGGTGAAGGGGGCTTTTGTTTTCTGCATCCTATCTGAGGTGAGGGTGTGGGTGGCTGTAATAATATGAAGAAATGAGAAATTATTTGTCTTAGCACTTCTGAGATTGGCTAAAACACAATCATGGGGGTAGGAGGAACGGTAACACTTCACACACACACACACACACACACCCTTTTTTGGTATATTAGAACCTGTTTTACTGAGGGTAAAAACTGTTAAACACAGAAACTTTCTTTTTTTAAACACAGAAACTTTGATATGAAATAAAGGCCCCCTCCCAAACTCTGTTAAATAAAAGATCTTAAATTCCGATATATCCAGAGATGAGCAGCATAATACAGATGTAAAACAGAAGTAATATGAAATTATAATTTGAGGTCATTCTTGAACATCTAGATAAATTCCTTCCTTTTAAAGAAGACGTGCGTAGTGATATAGTGGCTTTTATTTATTTATTTATTTTTGAGACTGTGTGGAAAATAGCTATTAGCTATGATCCATTAAGTCGTACAACCTGTTTATGGAGTGCAAGCAGGTGACACAAATTTTCCTTCAGGGTGCTGGGCGATAGCTCTCTGATGACTGCCTTCTGTATGGGAGGCTTAAAACTCAGGGGCATTTATTCTTTCAAAGCAGTCGAGGAGCCTCGTTCCCGTCACGCCCAGATACCACATACTGTTTTCTTGGGTTTCTTGGAGGTTGTCTAAACAATGAAAGTATGGATTTAACAGCAGAATGGTTTCCGGTATCCGATCGTTTATTCTGTTTATGTACACAGAAATGCTGATCAGAATCAGCCGTATTCCCTGTGACACGTTTTCCCAGACCATCAGCCGTTTAATAGGGAATGGACTGAAACTGAGATAGCCCAGCCTTTGAGGTAGTGGACGAAGCTTGGGAGCTTGGCCTTGACCCTGTCACAGAGGGAAGAGGAGAAGAAAACCCAGAAGGAACGGATTCCTGGATTCCTGAAGGAGCCCAGACAAGCTGAGATGTCAGCGTGGCCCAGACCGCTTTCAAAATCTGAGTCACGGAAAATTTTCTAAAAACTTCGCGGTCCATGACACATATCTTAAATACTTCACTTTTTTTCTAAATAGATAAATGGAGAGAAGGGGAGAAATAGAGCTGGAACAGTTGGAACCTGATTGCGTTAGTAGCTCTGGAAGGGACCCCAGTGTCTGAGATGGGGTGAGAGTCCGAGGCCTTACTGCCCTGAAGGAGGATTGAAGGGTTTTGGTGCAGCTTGGGCTGCGGGCAGAGGAGGAAGCTGGGCTCCTGGGTGCCCGGGTGAGGGTTTTTTTTTTTTCCTGTTTAGGAATATGAACAACTGTTTTCATTGAAAGCTTAGAGTGCCCAGGGGCCTAGGTGGTACAGTTGGTTAAGCGCCCAGCTCTTGGGTTTGGCTCAGTTTGTGATCCCAGGATCCTGGGGATCGAGCCCTGCATCGGATCCATGCTCAGCAGGGAGTCTGCTTGAGATTCTCTCCCCCCGTGCCCCTGCTCCCTACTCATGTGCTTGTGCGCGTGCGCACACACTCTCTCTCTCTCTAAAAATAAATCTTAAAAAAAAAAAAAAAAGCTTAGAGTGCTCAAAATAGTAAACTGTACATGGTCATTTTCACTTTCTGGGCACTCATGTTAAAGAGTTGAAGTCAAAGGTTTGGGCTGAAAATTGAAAATCATGCTGAGTCTTAATGGAGAAAATGAGATTTGGGGAAAATAGTTTAAAAAAAAAACAAAACAAACCAAGAACAACAGAATGATAACCTGACTTGGCAAACTGGTGTGCTTTCAGCTTGTGATACCGCAGTGTAGCTTCTCCCAGAGACAGGGCAGTAGTCACCGTGGGTGTGGGGAAGCCCCGTGTGCTTCTGCCCACTCAGGTCTCTAACCCGAGACCTCAGGTGTCCCTGAGGCCTATCATGGGGCCATGTTTTTCTTCCCAGGGCATAGTGCCCCCGCCCAGCTTTTAGCTATGTCTTCTTAAGCACTTAAGCTTAATCTCCAGAGTGAGTGAAAGCTTTATTTGCTGTGATTCCTTAAAAAAAAGAAAAATCTTAAGATGTGCTATGCGTAGGTCCCCGATAGATGTTTATGGTTGAATGAGTCTGTGCGTGACACACTTGACTTTATCCGGTTTATCTAGGCAGACATCTTTGTAGAAAAATGCCTTAAAATGGGAGACACAAATTCTGTAAAATGTTTAAAGCCCCTCAGTAGTTAACTGAATCATAAGCAGGTGACTTGAGTTACCCCATCCCTTTTTTCTTTTTTTTTTTTTTAAAGATTTTATTTATTCGACAGAGAGAAACACAGTTGGAGAGGGAACATAAGCAGAGGGAATGTTAGCGGGAGAAGAAGGCTCCCCGCCGAGCAAAGAGCCCGATGCGGGGCGTGATCTCAGGACTCTAGGATCATGACCTGAGCCGAAGGCAGACGCTTAACGACTGAGCCACCCAGGCGCCCCCCATCCCTTTTTGAAATGATCCACTGGCTTCTTTATAATATTCTGTCTATAGCGTTCAGATGTCCAAGCCTTGCTCACTGCCCCTAGAGGGAGGGTTTCCAGTTTGACATTCACCTGTTAAAATTAGATGGTTCCTAATTAAAAATTAGGAAAACCACCTGGCCCGCCCCTCAACTTGCTGCTCAAGGGACCTGAGGTAGAAACAGCAAGTATGTGTTTAGATACTACAATTTAGCAAAGTCAGAGACTTAAATGTGATTTCCTTTTTCCTTTTACTTAGTGAGAAAGATTAATTACGCTTGGAAGATGCTAAAATTACATTTTGGTCACAGGAAAATCACACAGTTTGGAACTCAGATAATGAATATGTCAAGATTTGCTTCTTTTTTTTTTTTTTTTTTTAAGTTTTTATTTATTTGACAGAGAGAAACACAGCGAGAGAGGGAACACAAGCAGAGGGAATGGTAGCGGGAGAAGCAGGCTTCTTGCAGAGCAGAGAGCCCGATGCGGGGCCCGATCCCAGGACCCCGGGATCATGACCTGAGCCGAAGGCAGACGCTTAACGACTGAGCCACCCAGGCGCCCCTCAAGATTTGCTTCTTTAAAATCGTTGCGGGATTCATGAAGTTGTGAAGTTGATGTGAACAAATTTGGTAATTTGGATTTTTTAGCAAGTGCGCATCCTGCCGCGATCGGCCGCTCTGTAGTGGGCAATGATCTCAGGCACTTTGTAGGACCAAGGCTATATCATCTGTAGCTGAGGTAAAAGAAGACAGAGGTAAGGTTGCCAGGGAAACCACCAAAATGCTATAGAACTGTGTATTGTATACGCACTCAAATGTGGTTTGAGGTTTGGGAGGCTCCGCCCACTCCCCAGCCTCCACACCCGACAACACACGAACGATGGTACATAGGGGTGAGTGATGCCTGTGTGCCCAGGTCTTAAAGGACGGGACCCCAGGCTTCATGCAGCTCAAGCTGTGGGCCTAAGGCGATCCTGTTTAGTTCCTCCTTTCTGTGTGTTCGAGCATTCACTACGAAGGATGTGCTTCCAGTTCATTTTCACGGAAATGGGCTGGGGGACGTCCCTAATGTACTTTTTCTGTCTTCATCACACACACTTCATAAACTTTTTTTTCCTGATTTTTAAAATAAACTCCTTTTACAGAATTTCAAAAACACAGAGCACTTATCTTTTTTACAGTGTCGAAAAACTACCTGTAATTTCACCGTCTGGAAATACTGAACATAATAGTTTGTACTTCTGCAAATATTTTTCCATATTTTCCATGTATATGTATATACACATGTGTATATGCTTTAACTGTGTGAACACATAATATTTAAATATATTTATATATGACATAGAAGGTCTCCCAAGTTTTGGCTAAAGATTTTAATTTTTAAAGTTTTTTTTTTTTAGAGAGAGAGAGTGTGTGTGCGCGCACACACTCGTGCACAAATGGGAGGGAGAGGGAAAGAGAGAGAATCTCAAGCCGACTCCCTGCTGATTGTGGAGCCCAATGTGGGTCTTGATCTCACAACCTTGAGATCATGACCTGAGCCAAAACCAAGAGTTGGACGTTTAACCAACTGAGCCACCCAGGCACCTCCACAGATTTTAATGTTTAAATTATCATACTGTAATAATTGTTTCATTATTAGAATAGGAACACTTACTCCTATGAGCATGACAGCCATTTATTTCACCCTTTCCCCACTGCCGGCTGGACCTTGCTGCCAGTGTTCAGTATTACAGAGGATGCTGCAGCGAGCATTTCTGTGCATCGTTCTATCCCTAGTTAGGGCCCTCAGGGGCGATCACTGAGTCAAGGGCACAGGCCTTTTTAAGGCTTTGGCTCTGCATTGCCAAATGCTCCTTTTGGAATGATCTGGATAGTTCATCCCCCACCAGGTGGTGAGGTGTCTCATCAAGACCAAGCGTTAAACAGGGTTTGTTTTGTTTTTTTTTTTTTTGCAACTCCGCCAGTTTTACTGTTCAGAGCTCCTCACTTTTTGTTGTGTTTTTGTTAATTATACAGATGCAGGAGGGTGATGGCAGGATCAAGGAGTTACTGTATAGGATGCATGCACTAAGTCTGTTATGAGTCTTTGGTTCTCACAACAGCTAACTGAAATAGGTTCCACTGTATCCCCATTTAACAGATGGAACAGCTGAGACTTGCAGAAACAGTAGGCCATTGACTGTTTTCATATTGTCTTTTAAAAACACAGAAGACAAGTGAGGCTGTCCTCAGAGATTCATATTCCCAAATTGAGTGAGTTAATGCTTATGTTATTAGCTAAGGAGATGTCTGGAGACTTAATAGTTTTTTTTTTTTTTTTAAGATTTATTTATTTGAGAGAGAGAGAGAGGCAGAGCTTGCGCAGGGGGAGGGAGAGGCAGAGGGAGAAGCAGACTCCCGGCTAAGCAGGGAGCATGATGCATAACTTGATCCTAGGACCCTGAGATCATTGTGACCCGAGTTGAAGGGAGACACTTAACCAAAGATGGGCCATTAGAAAGAAGATGGGAATTAGCTTAAACCGAGAGGGGTAGGTTGATTTGGGGCTCCTGTAAAACTGAGATGGTTTTCTCCCCAGAGTATAGCGTCCCCTCCCAGGTCTTAGCTATGGCTTTGTAAGCACTTTGAGCTTTTGTGAACAAAAAAATCTCAAGTGCGTGAATGCTTTATCTGCTGTGATTGATTAAAAAAAATCTTAAGATATGCTATGCTTAGGGCCTTTCTCTCCATTTCTGCCTCTTTTCCATTCCTAGCCCTTCTATCACCGAAAGCATGTATCCGGCACCTGCTTCATTTCAGGATTTAAACATCTTTCCAGTTAACTGTGCCATTTAGCACATGCGAAGTACTTGAAACCAAACCACATGGTAGTCCTTCTGGGACGATTTCCTTTTTAACTTTTGAGACTTGCTGTTTATTGAAAACTAAAGGTAAATAGCTTACCTTTATGCAGGATTTAGCCACCTGGGCATTTCTTTGTGACACCCATGCTAATGCTGGTTCATTCTCAATAACTACGTTCAGAAAGAAGGGGGGTATTTATCTACCAGGGAGTCAGTTCCTTTCTTGAACATCCAGGACCGATGGTCTCACAATTCTCTTCTGCTTGTCCCTTTCTTTTATCCTTCCTTTTTTTTCCCTCTATGCTCTTTGGTAAAATTAGAAGTCATTCATCTTGGGGTAGGGGGAACTCTGATCCAGGATGTAGCTTCTTGATTCATTGCTTTGGGCCATTTGAGCCAAACAAGTTACTAAATTGAAGGGTTTTTAGTTCCTCCACCAGACCGTTTATCTGTCTCTTGGGCTGTCCGTCCGTCCCTCCCTCCCTCCATCCAGCCACCCTCACAACTTTCTGCTTTGAATTGTGTTGCTAGGTGCTATGGAAGAACAGTGTGTAAGACAGACGAAGAACTCGTTTGTTGAGCAGTTCTGTGTTTCAAGGTCTCGGCTGAGAGCTTTTATATATTCCTATTTAATTTTTGATGCTGCTGCATGAGAAACTGCTCTGCTTTCTGACGGAAACTTTCACCAGGTGTTTGCCCCCAGGTGCTAACAGGTGAGTGTGATTGAAGCTGTCTTACCTGGCCTCCAGGGGGCCTGCTGGCCTGGGTGACTGCTGCTCTGGGTCCTTGAGGTCCCTGGGGGCTGTGATCGCTCCCTCCCAGTGAGTGCTGTGCTTACTGGACAGTTGTGTTTTTTTTTTTCCTCCAAACTTGTTTTTGCCACTTGCACTTGTTTTTTTGCTATTATGTAATTGAGCGAAGTATTATATAAACTGATGAACTCTGAGTGTGAAGAGAAGTTGTTTTTCTGAAAACTACATTGTGTGTTTTGGAAGGACTTGAAAAGTAACTTTATTAAAAAAAAAAAAAAAAAAGAATTTCCTGGGGCGCCTGGGTGGCTCAGTCAGTTAGGGGTCCGATTCTTGATTTCAGCTTAGGTCATGATCTCAGGGTCGTGGATCAGGATCTCAAGCCCCATGTCGGGCTCAGCTAGGAGTCTGCTAGCCCCCTCCTCCTGTTCCTTCCCTTGCTCTCTCTCTCTCTCTCTCTCTAAAATAAAGAGATGACTAGAATCTTTAAAAAAAAGAAATTCCTGTCATTTTAGGTGTGGGTGAGATGCATCAGTATAAATAAACAAGGGGCATGGTGGTGGTTAAAATCTAGGAAGATACTTCTCTTTACAAGTTAGCGAAACTCTCCTTGAGGGAAGTTGCACTGAGACCTTGCGGGTGTGGTTTTTGCTAGAGAGACCATAGAACTTCAGTCAACAGATCCATCCTCAAAAGAAAAGACTTTGGCCCTTCATCACAAGATTGGGGAATGAATGTTTAAAGTAAATTGTTTAAGGTGTGTATATTTCATTTCTGAGTCCTTTCCTGCTCTGCCTTCTTAAAATAAACAGCCATCACATCAGACAGGATAGTCTTTCTGCTGAACGGGAGTGACTGCATTTCTCTGCACTACCTCCCGTGACTTGGTGGGAAATAGTCCGGAGGGTAGAAGAACAGTGAGTGGGCTGGGAGGCAAGAGAGCTGGGTTCTTTTTTTTTAAAAGATTTTATTTATCTACTTGACAGAGATGAGAGAGACCACAAGCAGGCAGAGATGCAGGAAAAGAGAGAGGTGAGAGGTGCTGCGCAGAGAGCCTGATGCGGGCCCCGATCCCAGGACCCTGAGACCATGACCTGAGCCGAAGTTAGAGGCTTTAACCCCCTGAGCCACTCAGGTGCCCCAGGAGAGCTGGGTTCTTATCCCAACTTCACCCACCTACTAGCTGTGAGACCAAAGGGAAACCACTCAGTTTCCTCATCTGTAAAATGGGAGGGTCCAGCCCTACATTTGGGGAGGGTCCAGCTGGTACATAGTATATATGAAAGCCCTTTTGCATATAGTGGGTCCTCATTAAATGTCAGCTGACTGTGCTAGGCTCGTTATACTGGTCTCTCTTTATTATGTTCGTCTTATCCACTAACACACTTACGAGTTATGAGGGCAAGAAGTGCCCCCATAAAAATCTTACTTGATTAGACCTTGCAGATTCCAAGTTTTTAAACATTCAGACCATAACTGTCTCTTGAAAAAAGATTTATTTATTCACTTTTGAGAGAGCGAGAATGCCCTATAAAATGGGGAAAGGGGCTGAGGCGGAGGGAGAGAGCGGATCTCCAGCAGATTCCCTCCTGAGCAGGGAGCCTGACGCGGGGCTCAATCCCAGGTGAGGTCATGACTGGAACTGAAATAAGAGTCGGACACCCAACTGACTGAGCTACCCAACGCGCCCCAGGCCACGACGGTCTTACTGTTGCACAGAAAAGAAATCCAGGAAGCAAGTCGTACGGTACTTACGGGGAAGATTGCCTGATAGCATATGCTCGTACAGCACTCGAGAAAAGCTTGTTGACACGCTTTTGTTAGAAATTTATATCTTCATTAGAGCAGGTGTTCCAGCCCTTCTGTCTGCCAACACCTGTTTGACCTGGCTCATTACCATAGATGCATTTCAAGACCAGAAGTCCTTTTCTTGTTAAAATGTAGAGTTCACACTTGCCAGTTCAGCCTCTTGATGAATTCAAATTGGTCTTCTCCGTTCATTAAAATTCTTGCCCTTGTAGGGGCTGTTTCGATAGTTCCAGAATTATATTTATCGTTTGTTTGCTTGTAACACGAAAGCAGTCATTACTAGTGATGAAGAAGGGCATCCTCCTCCTCCCCTTACCCACTCTTTTGTGGCCTCAAGGTTCTTGTCACCCGCCCGTGTCCCGACCACAGTGGTAGGAAATCGGTATGTCACGGGTGTTGGTCTAAAAACTCCTAGGTTATTAAAAGGGAAGCGTGTGGGGGATATTTCTGCTTCATGCTTGAGTGGTGGTAATTAGCTCTGTGGCCTTTTCCAATTCTCTGTGAGCTCGAGGAGAGCAGAAGTGCTCCAAGGACCAGGTGTGTCCTCCTTTCCTCCTGGACCCTCCCGTTTCCTGACCCGGTCCCCCAGGGCTCGGGGCTCCGCCAGGGAAGGAACTTGGGAGCGGAATGTCTGTGTGTGATCCCCTTTCCTGTTTCAGATGGAGCTCTTCTCATTCCAGGCTGATTTTTGGGTGATTTGGGCTTCCTTTGAAGCTCCACTCGGCAGCATTACTAAATTCTTAGGTGGGGCCCACCAGGGATTTGATCACACACACTGTGCTGTTTCCTCTTGACTCTGTCTTCTCCTCTGATTGAAGAAAAAGACCCTGAAAACCGGGCAGTGGTGTTTAAGCTTGAAGCCTTTTGTAGTTAAGAAATTTGAAATTTCCTTGGTTTTCTACGAGATCAAAGAATCCCGATTAACATCTTGATTCGATCTATTGTCAGAGGCTCTGTTCTCCATCTTAAATGGTAATATCATGCCGGGAGTCAGGATTGTCTTCCCTAAAGAGAGGAATCGGAATTCTATGAGAAGGAGCAGACTCCATAGGGACGGTTTCTCAGATGATGCTTATTATGTACAGTAAAGTTTGGGAAGGTCCGTCCTCCTCCTAACTAGAATTAATCTCCCTCCTCTAAACTCCCAAACCTGTTTCCCCTCCTCCGTTCGTCTAACTTGGGTGTAAGCCTTCTCTGAGAGCAGACGGCCTTTGACAAAGGGCGGGTTCAGCCTGATTCGGTGTCTTCTTCCCACAGTGTTTTCCCACCTGGCTTTAGCAAACGTTTGCACAAAACGAGAGGACGAGCCAGTACATCCATCCAAAATGTACACATGAAAACCAGCTCTGTAGCTTTTAGGGGCAGATACCCTCTCGCCCGAAGACTCCTCAGAATAACGAGGCTCTGGCCGGAGAGCCCGAGGCCCGCCCGTGATACACACATTCCATTCCCGCCGGGATGCGAGTGCACACAGCCGACCACCTGTTTCCTGCAGGCCGCAGCACGAAACGGCAGCTGGGCCTCAGCTAGGGGTTTGCAAATGGCCCGACCCCTCCCTCCCGCACTTCTGCAAGGGTTCAGTGCCCAGCTGCCCATACCAAGCCCACCACCAGCCCATCCACACGAAGCCCCGTGCTCTGCTTCCTGCTTCCCGTGGGAGAGGGGCCTTCCTGGAGCTGCACCCCCCGAACCCCAGCCTACAAGGCTCCTCCCCCTGGACATCCCTCCCTTGGGACTTGCCCTGGGTGACTTCAGAATTCTCATCCAAAACCTCCCTTGATGCTGTTTGCTGCTCCAGTCACCACCCCATTTCCCTGTTCCCTTTTACAAAATAGGCCCACGAGTGGGATCGGATGAGTAAGTAAATTCATCTTAAAATCTAGCTGTCTTCCTCGGAACTCTCTGTCTTGAAGGGAGCCAGGGTGACTCTTCAGAGAAGCACAAAGAGGTGGCTCCCTGCCCAGAGCCAATGCTGTGACTGCAGGTTCCCCTAAAGAGGCTCAAAGACGGTCTTGCTAGGTCGTGATCGGGCAGAGAACCCCACGTGCTGAGGCGAGGCAGGCCCCTTCCGCGTGAGCCCGCTCCATCGGGGCCGGGGTCTTCAGTTCACGGTACAGAATGCTTGGAGGCTCTTGGTCTGGGAGATCTGCAGCCCTCGTGGGCATCTGGGGGCATCTCCTCCATGGGGACCATAAGGCTCCAGGGATGGTGCTAAATGAAAGGCGCGGGCTCTCCGCAAAAAAAGCTTCCTTTGTCACAGCTGCCAGAATGACTGTGTCCTGTCGGCTGCCCTGTGGAAAACTTTTGGGAGGCAAGCTCCTTGAGTTAATCACCTTTTTGGAGACCCCACAAATACTAGGCTGATGTAACAAACCTCAAAACATATTTGGTGGAAAAGAAGGAAAGAAAAATCTGACCATAGCTCCGATTACATCCAACACCTTCTCCAAGGCTGTGTGCTTTAAACCCTGGGGAGCCTGACGACAGATCCGCTAACCTTTGTATCTTTTAGCTTTAAAGACGTTCCTTATTCAGATTCCTGGTCCCTGTAGCAGGTATTTTATTTGGCCCGGGTGAGAATATTGAGCCCAGGTACCCTTTCTTCTTATTTTGTTTGGCAGCCAGACGGGAAGCATGCTAACCCATCTAATAAAATGGAAATCGGGGCGTCATAAATTAAGTTGGATTCCACCTAAAAATAGGGCAGTTGCATCAGAGACAGTGACAGCTCAGGACGTCTGGGCAGCTGCAATGATTGAGCACCTGCTGTCTACCAGATCTTACGGCGCCGCGGAGGGTGTAAAGACGAAGCAACCACTCTTCTCCTCAAGCAGCTTAGCTTGGCAGTTTGGGGATAAGCGGAAAGGTGATAATCAGAGTAGCCAACGGTGATAAGGATTTTCGTGTGCTCTGGCTGAGTCGGGGGCAGGTATGGGGGATTTTATAGGAACAAAGGTGTTTGGACATTTGGCTGGGATATGTCAGATATCATGCATTTCTCTGTTTACAGAGAAATTGTTTCTTCAGAACCTAGTTCTCAGCTGAATTTACAGCTGAGCTAGGCAGCAAAGAAGTCCTGAGTCTTCTCAGACTTCAAGGACCACGGCCATGCTGCTGGGACGAGCGGGCGTGCAGTCTGGAGGGGGCGGCCTTGCCTGGCGATTTCCCCGCGCATCCTCTCCCTCCTCCCACCTTGCAAGATTATTTTCCGACTGAGTAGAGGAGCTCTGTCCTGCGGCTTGTTCTTTTCATTTGTCTCTTTCCTCCTGTCTTTTCAACCCCAGAGTGAGGTTTATTTATGGGAAGAAAGAGGGAGGAGGAGGGAAGTGGTGTCTGGAGGGCAGAGACCTGGGGAGAATGTGCAATGTTCCCTTTTAGTAGATGGCGAACCCACAGTCAAGGGTTTATTACTCTGTAAGACTACAAAGTTCATTAGGACTTTTAAAAAGTCATTTGCTCCCTTTTAAGGTTATCACAGAGAACAGCACTTGTCAGAAACCCTAACGTGCATAGGAATTACCTGGCATCTTGTAAAAATCAGGTTCTGATCCAGCAGGTGGGCGGGGGTGGGGGCAGGGTGCCGCTCGTCCTTGAAGCTTCCTGGGGAGGGGCTGAGGCTGCAGATCCAGGGGCCGCACTCTGAACGCCGAGGGGCGGACTGTAGGTGGTGGTAAGGCTGTCCGTTCCAGCCGCAGGGCAGAAAACAGATTTAGATCAAGGCAACGTAAAGGTTTGCTGCTCTCGTCAGTTGGTCACGAAAATCGGGCTGGTGACTTTTATTTTCCAGTTGTCGTGACCTCTTTGGAGTCCTTGGTGACAGATCGAGATCTCTTCATATTTGTAAATATTTATACAATGTGGTTTGAGAGGATAGAGAAGAGAGGTGTGAAGAAACCTGGGGGGGGGGGATTGGGACTTTTTATAGCTCCCATTTTAAGTAAGGACTGGCTTACATATTAACCTTCTTACTGGTCTCAAAGGAAGCTACGTAGAGAAGAACATTGCTCTTTTGTCATTTTGAATAACTTAGATCTTCATACATAAATTTAGATCTGGACACACCTTGAAGTATGAGAGAAGGGATGAACTATTTTTGGAAGCTGATTCCACTTGGCTCTATCTGCTCCCGCCAGCCCCACCTGGCCACTGCTGAGATTTTGGGGGCTACCTCTTGAGAACCACCATCAGAACTTGATGCAATATCAAATTAGAATCAACCAATGTTATTTTAAAAACCACTTATTGTGGTAAGTTCTCACTCACTGAGAGAGGATCTAATTTTTTTTCCCCTTTAACGGTAAGAGTCAGAGCCAAGTCTTGGGACCAGGGTGGGTGACAAAGCTGTTCAGTACTGTTTATGATCAGAGCGAATGTGCGACTCTCAAGTACAAGGACTGCTTTTCTCCAGGTTCCTTCGGAACCTAATTCTGAATGCTGTTCTTAAAGTAGGGGTTCTCAAAAGGTCTTGCCCAACAGTAGGTTTATTAAAGCATTGGCTTCTAAGACAGCAACCACCATTTAGTTGGAGAAATTCCAAGTTTGTAGCAGGAGCCACCTTATTTTTACCGACTTTTGTTTGCGCTCTGTGTGTGCTGATAAAAGGCAGCGTGGACAGGCACGCTCTTTACCCTTTCTCCCTGTTCTGTTTGCTTTCTGTTAAAACCAAACCAGACGAATAACAGCTCTTCCCGGCAGACTCCAGATCTGTCACTCCAAGGGCTCCCACAGAAGACCAGGGGTGGGGGAGTGGGCAGCGCTGGGAGCCCCTGCCTTTGAAGGACCGTGGGTTTATACCCTAAATGGTAGAGCCACCCAAGGGCACGGTGGGGTTGGACGTGACGTGTGGGGTTGGCCAAGGGCGTGGTGCTGACCAGGACGGAGCTGTAGAGAGACAGCCGGCAGACCCGGGGCTTTGGTGATAAGAACTTGAGATGTGGTTTGGGGAGTGGAGTGGACAGTATGGGGTCAGAGACCTCTTAGGACAGAGATGGTGTGCGTCGAGCTGAGTAAAGGACAGGCGAGTGCTGACCAGGACTCCAGGCCGGGTGTGGGTGAGGTGCAGAGGTCAGGAGGGGATCTGACCTAGGCAGAGATGTTGGGACCCTGTTGCGTAGACCCTCCCTTTGCTCTGTGTGCATACATGCCTCCAGTGCCTGGAAGGGTCCTAGGTTGTGCAGTCGGGGGAAGTGAAGGGCATTCTGTGTCACTGGGGATAGTCCTAGGTCAGGGTAGTGTGACCTTTGGTCTGCGCTGCCCTTAGGGCTTCCAGCGGTGGCAGCTTGCTGGAATTGGGGGCCGGAATGGCTGGCCTGTCCCCCCTCCACTGGCTTCCTTGCCTTTGACTTCAGCGCCCGGTCTGAGAGGTGCTTTAGGCTCAAGGGCAAAGCCTTGGGGAGCTGGCTGACCAAATATTTCAGCAGCACCATTAGTCATTGTTTCCTTTTCTTCTGCAAGTGTGTCTTGGGCCCCCAGCGTGGTTGGGAGCTCTCTGCTGCCGCCGTGTTAAATGGCTTGTTCTCGAGCGGCGGCGCGCTCAGCCATCCCGCAGGCTCCGGGGTGCCGCGGCCACGGCTGATGGCGGAGACGAGAGGCGAAATCAGTGACCTGGGCTCTGCCTTCAGGCGTTGAAGAATTGCACAGCCAACTGCTGTTGTTTTCGTTTTGTTTCTCGGGCAGCAGATTTTGTGCCAAGCTTTACCTGCATTATTTTGTTTACTCGTATTTTACCTTGTGAGTTCGTCCTGCTTTACACGCGAGAGATGTACAGGCTACCGAGCTTGCTCTGGTCACATACAAGGAAGTGGTATTGCCAGGACCAGAACCCAGATTTTTCTGACCCCAAAGCCTGTTTCTCAAACTTTAAAGTGCCTGCGAGTCACCTGGGGTCTTGCGGAAATGCAGGGGGAGGTGGGGGCAGGAAGCCTGCAGGGGGGCTCCCAGATCTTACTGCCAGTGGCCCGTGGGTCCCCTGGGTAGCAACGGTCTACACTACCTGGTGTAGATCAGTTACTGTGTGTCCCTCTTCCTTAGAATCACCAGGAGAAACCTGATCGTAAATGCGAAATCTCTGTGAAGCAAATAAATGGGAATTATCCGTGGCCCTTTGTGCCCTTTCCTCCCCCTTCAGCCCTTTCTGAACGTCCTCTCCTTCCAGTTCTTTCCCTCGGCTCCTGCTCCCGACTCTTGTTATCATTATCCCCCCTGAGTGGTTGACAGCCAACTGCGTCATGGGACCCACTTGTCTGCTGATGGCTTTGTTGAAGGAAAGCCTCGTGTACATGTGTTTGGAAAAAAGGTGGCAGCTGAAATGGAAAGGAAGACTTGTGGCTTGCTCGGAAAGGGAGTTTTCAGTCGTTGGGATGATTCACCGAGGAAAGGGAGGGGGGAAGCCTTGCTAACTGGAGTCTGGTCCAAGGGGAGGGGCGCTCTGGTTGGGGGCTGAGAGGGCCGTGTGTCCGTGTTGGATGGAAACGGTGCCGGCCCAGCCTCCACCGGGGCAGGAGGCCGAGGGGCCATCTCCGAGCCTGGGCAGAGGAGCTCGCGCTGGTGGGCTCTTGTAGGAGGGCTGTCCCCGAAGCCCTGCTCTCCTGCGGTTCAGCGGGCAGACCCTTACGGGGTTGTTGGAAGAATTAGCACAAATTAACGTGTTAGTTAATTTAGGCCTGGGCCCCACTCCTGAGTGCTCAGTATAAGTTAGCTCTCTGTTCCTGATTCCTTGCCCTCCTGGCCCCCACAGACTCCCTAGAGGATACAACTTTCCTATAGATCGTCTGGGATTCCGTAGAAGGCACGCACGTTACCGTCCCAGTGTCACGGGCTCTGATGGATGGCCTTCGGAGCTGGATTCACTCTGGATTGGAATCCTAGGCTCACCCGTGTAGGGTGACTTTCTCGTAGCCTCAGACTCCCCGTCTTTGAAGTGGAGGGGAGGTGCCATCCCACTTGCCTCAGAGGCCTGCCGTAAGGATCGCATGAGATTATGGCGCGTGCTCCTTGCAGTTTCAGGGCCATCCACGTGCACCTTGTCAGAGGAATGTCTTAGCTCACAAAATGCCTGTAACTGAGGTTTTGTAAGTTGCTCCTTGTTGGTGGGGAGAGAACCCCCTTCGGGGCTGGTGCCCCGTGGCTGCCCTAGAGTGCTGGACAGCAGACGTGATGGCGAGCGAGCCCCGGCTTTTCGGGATCCTGCCCCAGTGACGATGCACCTTTTTCTGGAGCCCATGCTTGGGGGGGAGGGAGGGGGAGGGTCCTGCTGGGCCCACTGGCCATCCCGGGGTTCCTCAGTGAGCCATGGGGAGCAGGAGACAGCCTTCCTGCTAATCAGGGTCATAAATGCCAGACTGCAGCTGGGTGAGCGTCCTGCTGCTGGTTTGTGTCATTGGATTTAGTGTCCTGTGGCGGTCGTTTAATTGGAAGAGATAATTGGTGCTGTGCTCTGGGGATCATGATCCAAGAGCGAGAAGGCCAGGAGCCGCCGGGCTGATGGCGCTCACGCTTGCTGATGGTGGTGGGAAGCACGCCTCCGGCCCCTGCCAAGTTTTTAGCATCTGCTCCTCTGGTGACCTGTGTTTGGTGCATCCTTGTTGGTGTTCCGGCCACGGGAAGAGCCTGTCCATAGAAAATGGGAAGGTCCGCATTTTCTCTCCACAGTGCAGCTCACGTTGCTTTCCTGTGCTGCTTTCCCCGGCTCCCTGTTGCCTGCGGAAGTTCCAACATCCGGCCTGGCACCTGACGTCCTCCTCCGGGACCAGCTCGACAGTGCCTGGGGGACCCACGGCCCTGCTGGGGCTCTGATCCCGTTCTGCCCTCCCTGGGGCTGCTTCCTGGCACCCTCCAGTCTTCCTGGTTCCCTGCCACCTCCCCTCCTGGGCTGTGGCTTTGTGTTCTGGGGGACTTCAGAATGGGGACTGGAATCTGATGGTTCTGATTTGAATTCTGGCCCCAACATGTTCACATTTTGTGACCTTGGATAAGTGACTTAACCTCTGTGAGCCTCAGCCTTTCCCTTTATGAAGTAGAGGGTGCCTGCCTTGTGGGGTCATGGAGAAGAGGAAATGCCAAGTGCCTAAACGCACACAGGGTGCTCAGTACGTGTTAGCTCATGCAATGATTATGCTCCATTTTCTTCCTGGTCGCCAGCCCTCATCCTTGAGTGCCAACAGAGTAACTTAACTGCACCAGTTTTAGGTAGTTTAAGATGACTCCAGGTCTTCAAAGGGCTCAAAGGTACCACGAAGACACCAAGGTGAGAGGTGAGAGGTGCCAGGGAGTGGGAGAGAAACACAACCTCACTTTTTCTTGTGAGAACAGGGTGGCAGCCTCTTGAAGCCCCAGAGGGTTTTCCCTGGGCAGACTTTGGCCTAGGCTCTGCAGCTGCTTCGCCGGAAATGGGGATGAGTGTAACACTCTGGAGGGACCAGGTCCCCATGCCAGGCTCGCTCCTGACCCAGCGTGCAGGCTGGGCGGGGGCTGCGAGCACACTGCCGGCTCCTCAGCCACAGTGACCCGGAGACACCTCAGGAGACCTTCCTTGGCACGGGATCGGACCTTGCAACAGTCACATGGAGACGCGATCCTTGTTTCCTTTCTCTGCTATCTCCCAGAGCAGAGATTGGGATCACACGGAGAGGAAGAAACCTGTTGGCAGATATTCTGGATGGAATTTGCAGGGGCACTGTGCTCTGTGCTCGCTGGGCTCTGGTCATTTTTCATCCCCTGTCCCGTGACCAGGGGCGTCTCATACCCCTTCTCTTCCAATGGCGGGTAGACTACCTCCCAATAGACGGCCTTACAGAACGAAATCTCGCTGGGTCCCCATCCCCCCCAACCTGCTGTTCTCTGGCCGACATGGCTATTTTCTGGACTTCATGTTTCTCAAGGTTCTTTTGACTAGGGCTGCCTTGACTATGGGATCATCTTTTAGCTCAAGCTTTGTGGCAGAAAAGGCAGCTGAGAAACTCGTCAGTGGGCTGAACCAGCCCCGTACTGCATGTAGAAGAATGTTCCTAAGACTGGAACTTAGGAGACATTAGCACGGCTCTGTTCATTGAGAGGCGAATTCTACTCGTGGAAGACCCACGCCCTGTGCCTCCCTCTCCCACAGCTCTTCAGGGTCACTGGTCCTTGCTTTGGTTGGCTTCTTCCCCACCCCATCCTCCTCCTCCTCCTCCTCCTCCTCCTCCTCACCCTCATCTGCACGGTGCCTCCATTAAAAGACCAGCCCTGGAGTCCTACTGAGACACACAGTCTCTCCTTTCCTGTTGCCAGCAGGCTCCGCCCAGGGCTCTGCTGCACACAGTAGGTGCTCGCTGTGCTTCAGCCAGAGTCCCAGACCACAAAAAATGGACCCTGTAAGCCAGCTGAGAGGTGCGGAGACCTTGCAGGGATGTGATCCTGTCATCTGGGTTTCTTGGAGGGAAACTGCTGTGTATGAGGATGTGCTCATCGAAATGGATGTGCAGCCTTCCTCTCTGCAGCAGGGTCCTGGGGGCTGGTCACCAAGGAAGACAGGGAACTAGGCGTGTTTAAGGAAAGCATCGTAGTGCAGCTGGAGCCTTGAAGCCCCTTGCACAGCGATTCTCAGAGCTGCAGTTTTTGTGTGTGGGTGCCTTTACTGGCCTCTCTCCCTCCCTCCCTCCCTCTCTCTCTGTCTCGGAGCCAGGACTGGGCTGCCTCTGAACGTAGAGTTGCCTCGAAAGCAGATGGTCTGTACCAGCTGAACTTTGCTGTGAAAGCCGCCTGTGTTGGAGAACTGAACGTCAGTGTCCAAAAGTGCTGGTCTGTCTAAAGGTTCAGCTTTTGTGATCCTTAAATTCCCAGCCCTGTGCTCGTTTCTCTGGACCCGAATTTGGCCTGTAAGAATGAGTCAGACTTGTTGTGATAGGTCCCGTGCAAGGATCAGAAGGGTTCTGCTATTTGGCAAGAATCCCCTGCTCTTGTGGAGGGCTTTACCGTTTTATAGTGTGTTTGGAGGTTTCGCTCACAGGTTCCTTAACTGCAGTCTTTCGGGGCCTGGAGAGAGTCCCACTTTATGGGGGATCACACTGAGGCTCAGAAAAACCCTTCTGAGGGGCATGTAACAGACGGAGGCAGAGTCTCGAGAGTCCTCCATACCCCTCAACAAGATGAGGACCACCTACGTCTGCCTTCCTATTTACTCTCCTGCCGCCTCCCAAGCCCCGCCCACAAGACAATTTCCCTGAAAGGGGGTGATTTGCATATTTGGATCTGAAATCCACACACCCTCGGCCTGACAGATCTGGGGCCACGTGCCGCTACAGCTGTGAGGTCTGTAGCTGGGGAAACGTGGGCATGCTGTTGATAGCATTTATACGGGGAGCATCAGGACATTTCCAGGCACTTGCTAGACATCTGCCATTTGTAACGTGCAGGGCAGGAAACGGCTTTGTGTGTAGGCCACATTCATTCTGGTGCCCACACTCCCCTCTTCTGGGCAAATCCACCTCCTTGGGTTCGCTTCCAGCCTCCCGCTCCAGCCGTCTGCTGGTTGGTCCCCATCCATCCGAACAGACGTTGATTTCGGTGCCATCCACGCACCTGGCACAGTACAGGGATATTGGTCCCCACCCGGTGGCACCTGAGACTCTGCCAAACCAAACTGCCTCATCTTGATTTCCATGTCTGTTCCTGGCCTCTCTGGGAAGCTCCTCTGGTCCTGCTTCTTGCTCACTCTTATGCTGTCTGGCTGGGAGCCCGGGCACCCTGCAGTTCCTTTGTGCCCACCCCTACCCTTTCTGCTTCTCCAGCACGTCACCACCGAGACCAGGCTGCCGTTGGCCACCTCCTCTCTGAATGCTGATACTTGCCCCTCGCCATTTCTGCTTTTACAGCCTGGGCAGCCGGTCTTCCAGGAAAAAGGCCCGGCCCTGCTCCAAAAATGGCACTCCCTTGCCGTCTACGCACAGTGCCTCTTGCTTTGGGGCTCTTCAGGAACTGATAGTAAACAGTGCACGCATATTCCTTTCTCTCCCACTCTGGGCCAGCCCTGGAGAGCAGGGGCTGTCTTACTCTTCTCAGGTCCTGTGCACAGCATCAGGCCTTCTCGAACCTAAGCCCGACGGCTGTCTGGCAAGTTGAAGTGGCTTTTGCAAGTAAACCTCTCCCCTTTGTTTTAAGCAGGCTTAACCAGTGCCTGTCTGTTCGCGGACCGGAAGCAGCAGTGGATGGCTTTGATTGGTGACAAGAGGAGGGGAGACAGTTTTTTTCCTGTCTCCGTAGGGAGGGGCAAGAAGTCAGCATATTTTGGAAGCTGCTTCCTTGTTTTAGATGCTCTTTGTTTTTTGTGGGGGTTTTTTGTTTTGTTTTTTTGTTTTGTTTTTTAAAGTCTGATGTTTAAACCAGATGGTTAATTTTATAAACTTCACTCTTTGGGGATGATTTATTAATTCAACAAGAGTTCATTGTGCCGATGAGTTGTTTTGGGAGAAGGTCAGGGCACCGAACTGTTTCAGGTGCCAGATGGACTTGTGTTTGGTAAAAAGAAAATGTGGAGGGGCTCCTGGGTGGCTCAGTTGGTGAAGCCTCTGCCTTTGGCTCAGGTCACGATCCCAGGGTCCTGGGATGGAGCCCCATGTCGGTCTCTCTGCTCAGAAGGGAGCCTGCTTTTCCTTCTCCCTCTGTTGCTCCCCTTGCTTATGCGCTCTCTCGCTCTCTCTCTGACAAATAAATAAAATCTTAAAGAAAGAAAGGAAATGTGTTCACAGAATTGAGCCTCACCACATTTTTCAGTGATTTGGGCCTTTCATTATTGCCACCTGCAAAAGTGATTGATACCTTAACAGAAACTATCTGGGGAAATAGGACACGTTTAATAGATATGTGTGAACACAAATGCATGCATTTTAGCCCCTGTGGCCTTCATGAGAAGGATAAACATTGATGTGAGTTCATATGATAGCAGATGGAGTTAAACTTTTCCAGGAGGGACCCATACGCCTCGAAACAGCCCCATGGAGTAGTCTGGGGAATCGTTCACCCTTGGAGCCCTTCAGTGACCTCGTCCTCTGCCACAGATAGCACTTGAATGCTTCACCTAATCCCTGTGGCTCTGGCTCCTGGAAGGGCCGAGGAAGGCACCGAGGCTGGATCATTCTTACGGTCCTGTTCTTGGACAGGGGCGGGTTGTCTGTTCTCTGACCTTGCCCTGGGCCCCCTTCCCTTATTTTCCTGGGATGCTACTCGGGCAGAGTCATCTCAACTCAAAGAGTAAAGCCAGCTCATGGCAGCGTGTCACCGGAGAGAAGCAAAACCCAACCAGAGCCTTAAAGCTATAGTTCAGTGCCGGGAACCCACGTGAGCATCTTCGGGGCTCTCCAGGGCTTAGAGAGGATTTCTCCGCGAGAGGTCACGGCCTCTGCTTCTCTGTGGTGTGGGCGACAGTGCCACGGGGCTGTGGTGGCAGAAGCCCGTCCCTCTCCCTGCTCCTGGGCCTGCTTTCCAGGTCTGGTCTAGGGCCGCCTGCTCTCGCCCTGCCCCGGAGCTGACTCCTTCTGCGCCCACGAGAGCATGGCCAGGGCCAGCAAGACCCTAGCGCACACAGTGCCTCAAACAAAACCTGAGGCCGCTAAATATTTAATTGAATTATTTCACTGTGGGGATATTGTGACTCATGTTGAAAACTAATCACCTGCCTTTTTATCTGGACCTTAAAAAATAGATCCCTGGTTAAACATTTAAAGGTCAGAGTCATGGTGATTGCGGTGGTGTCATTGTTTTCCTTCCTTGTGGGTTTGGGTGGGGAATGGGAAGGAAAGGGATGGGAAGGAAGATAGAAGTTGCCTTTATGGGTGAAGGGATTCAAGGTGATGAGGATAGCTGTGTGTGTATACACGATTCTTTTTTTTTTTTTTTTTGCCTTTCCTTGGCTTGATTCTCCAGAGTGATCCCGGGAAGGGGCTGGAATGTGGGTGAGGGCGGCCTTTGAACTGGACCACCGTGCTCAGTAGGAGAAACCGTATTCTGCGGCCGTTCACCATAAGGTTTCATGTTGCACCATCAGAGTTTGGTGAGGCACTGAAATCCCATTGTTCTTCCTTCTACTTTAACTTTTTATGCAGAAAGGAGGAGGTATGTTTGAAAATCACTGCGGTTTTTTCCTTCCTCGGAGCACATTGCTGGATGCACCAGGTAGCCATTCTTGCCACCGTGTGGTTGGATCCTAGCTTTATTATTCTAGCAATAAAACTGATTGGCCGTAATTAACTTTTTAGGTGACTCCAAAAAAGGGCTTTGCCCTCAACCATCTGATGGGAATTTCGGGAGAAGAATGGAGAGGTCCTGAACCGTGAAATGGGTGTGGCCGACATTGGGTTTTTGTGGGTTAAAGACCAACTCGGAAAGATTTTGAGCATTTCCTTGTGTGCCAAGACCTAGTGGGACCCCCTGGGAGTTAAAGAGAGTCCAGTGCCTTTCGTGAAAGCCTATCAAGAAGGGAGGACCAAAAGCTATCCCTTAGAGAAGACGGATACTTTCCGTTTTCCTAAGGACAGAAATGCCTACCTCTGAGTATCATCAAGTCCTAACTCCTCTAAGTTTTTCTGGATTTTTTTTTTCCATCTGTTGGAGTTGATAAACAGGAAAAAGTTGAAGCAGTGGAAAGAAAAAAAAAATTCCGCCCTGATTTCTGTACTGTGATTCTGCAGAAAACCAGGCCTGCAGCTTATGGCTCTTCAGGGAGCAGCGCCTGCCAGGATGACAGAGCATCAGTGATGCGTCTGACTTGGGGCAGCGCAGACCCGTGTTCCCTGCATTATAGGGACGTGGGGCCTGTGACCCCAGAATCCCTTCCAGTTCCATGAGTCTCAATTCTGCCATACTTATATCTAGCCAGCTGGAGATTTTAAAAAGCCTTCTTTTTCCCTTCCCTTCTTAAGAAGTCTAGAAAAATCAACCAGATCTATTTTGTTTGCATTTCCATTGTCTTTAATGACAAACCCCTCCCCACACACACACTGCCCTGTAATTCCTGGTGATTTCTTCATTCAGCAAGTCTTTGTTGAGTGCTGCTCGGGCCAGGCACTGTGCAGCAGGCAGGACCCCCGCCTGCAAGGAGCTTCCTGTTGGTGGAGGAGAGAAGAGGTAGAGACCATGGCAGGACAGCGTGTCAGGCAGCGATGGGCGCAGAGCGCACACGGCGAGGGGGCTTCTCGGAGGCAGAGCTCTGGGAGTGCCGCCCAGGCGTGGTCACGAGGGTGCCTGGAAGCCAGCGGACAGGGCACCGCCCCAGCAGAGGGAAGGGCATGTCCCGAAGCCGAGAGACGGGAGGATGGGGCATTTGGGAGCTGCCAGGACGCCAGCTTTGGCAGTTTGTGCCAATTTTGCTTTCCATGAAGACTCTCAGGTCTCAGCTTCAAAGAACATTCACAGCTCTGCTTTTTTGTCTGTTAACTTTAATAGATGTCAGCTCTCTGCGATTCAGGTGAAATCTTCCTCCCGTGAATGCTAATTACCTCTCCTTAACGCGCACAAGAACGTTTGAGATAAACTTAGCAAACATCTGTCCCAGTCATTCGGAGCAAAGCGCTTCCTCCTTGCCTCTCCCAGCCATCCTGCCCCCAAATGTTATAAATCTGTGATTGTCAAATGATTGTGAGGCTGCAAAAGTCATCGTCAAGTCTGAGACTGTCTCGCCTCTGTTACCCTTTATTCCTTAGAACCATATTTCAGCTCAGTTGCTGCTTTTTGTGTTTATGTTTTCTTTTTTTTTTTTCTCCTTTGTCTTTTGCCGGGTCTGGGAAAGGCTGCTCTTCTTGGCTGAAGTCAGCACCTGCATTATGGAGAACTGCTGGGCGCCAGGGTCCCTGCCCAGCCGATCAGGGGGAAGCCAGGCCCCCAAAACCCCTTACGTGGTGTCCCTTTGGAATGAAAGGAAGGGCCCTGCCTCCTGCTGCCTGCTGCCATCCTTCGGCCCGGTCACGACGCACAAAGGAGCACGTGTGGCCTTAGGAGCAGGGTCCCCGGGTCTGTCCTGCCAGCTGCCCGAGGATTAGTTTTGTCAACGGCAGATCAGATGCGGAAGAACCGGCGCAGGCTCGCTGCCCTGTCATCTTTGGAAATCGGTCTTGTGATAATGTGCAGCATTGCAGCGGCCACTTACTCTCGACGTGAATGAAAGCCAGGAATGTGGTGAAACAGAGGAGTGTGCTGTGGGTACTTGTCCGTTCACTTGTGAACCCTGGTACCCCGGGGTGGTGGTGGCCAGTTCTGTGCAGCTTCCCCTGAGGCCTAGGCGGGGGTCTGAGGGATTTCAGGTGAGAGAAGCAGTGGGGTTGGGTAGAAAGAGCACGGCCTTGAGGGGTACACATCTGGTCTATAGCCCAGCTCCCTTTGGTTTGCTGTGTGGCCCATGGCAGTTTGCTTACCCTCTCTGTGCATGGGCAGCGTGAGAATATCGTCACATAGGAATCTGGAAGCAGTACTTTTATGTAACACTTTGCATGAGACTGAGGAAATATAAGTAGCCCAAGACAGAATCCCCCTTCCAATGCAGTTGGTGTGGGGTGAGGGGCCACCTCTTGGAATGAGTGCGTTGGTCTCTGTGCCTCAGTTTCCTCCTCCGGAGTGGGACTATTAAATGTCCACCAGGCACAGCTGTCATGAATATTAGAAATAAAGTGTGTACGTTGCCTAGCGTAAGGTTCCTGCCCCGAGTGAGGAGTGTAAAAGGGGGTGGTAAACTTTGGCCAGCTGACGTCTTTAGATCCCTGAGGTCCCTAAAATGAGGGTCTGCTTGAAATTTTAAGTGGCATTATCAGATGGGTGAGTTCTCAGGTGCTGCCCAGAGGATTGGAGTGGAGAACAGTCTGTGAGGAGACCCTGAACTCTCCTGCCCCCTCCAGCCAGCCCTGGGCCTCTTTTTCTTTGTAAAACATCTGAACTAAAAGGATTTTGCTGCTTAAATTATTTTGCAAATCTCTGGTTTAGGGGAGATCCCTTATGAAGTATCAGATGATTTTTCAAGGATGCTCCCAGATCTCCTGGATTTCTCATTTGTAAGAAGTGGAAGAACAGAGTTTTTGTCTTTTGTGCTGGATAGGCCAGGAAAATGAAGGTGAAGGGGTTAAAGCAGTTAATGGCCTTTTGGGGCCTCAAAGTCTGCCGCCCCTGGTTGGGAGCCCCGCGACCCCGCTGGCTGGCCATTTGGTGAGTCTTTGTTCTCCCAGAAATGGAAGCCAGAGTCCTGGGGCCCCTGGAGGTGGCTGCTGGTCTCTGGGCCGGACTGCCCTGGGAGCCACATCCCCACCTCTTCCTGCAGGGCGGACGTCCATCCTCACTGGATTCCGAGCCCTGCCTGAAAATCATCTTGTTGCCACCAGTGTGCTGGGAATGAATCCTGGGAAGAACATTAGGCACAGACTTTAAGTCTGTCGGACTCTGCGTGCATGGGGGAGACACCCTGCCCTCACTCTGTGCCCGGAGAGCATTTCCAGCTGTGGGTTCCTACTTACATAATCCTGATTGGAAAAACATTAGGATTTGTTGCAGGCTGGAGGGCAGATGAAATGCTAGTCCGTAGGTGTGGATTTCTGCTAGTTAATCTGAATTGTTTGCTAATCAGTCCCTGTTTTTAAAAGAAGCTCAAAAATGGAAATGAAAAAGCTGTCCAGATTTCAGGAGCTAAATGCCTCATTGCTCCAGGGGTGAATGAGAAGGGCTTAATTCTCTCCCGGGTATTATCCCTCAAGAGTCTGCTCTGTAGAAGCAGAAATCACTTCAGACTCAGAGGAAGAATTCGTTGGAGGATTTGGGGGCAGGGGCGCTCGCAGGACCCTGTTCTTCCCCCATCTTCCTTTCCTAGTCCCCTAGTCTGTCATACCAGGGACACACAAGTGTACTTTATCTCACTCTCATGAGAGCATGCGTTCTGACAGCAGCGATAGTCTTATTGTGTCCCTGGTCCCCTGTGCTGGCCGGTGGGGGCTGAGTCACAGCAGCCGGGCCCCAGGCGGGATGTCAGATCAGGGGTGGCATATTGAGCAGAGCCCCGGGGGTGTTTTCACTACCTGAAGTAAACAGGCTTGCAGCAGAGGCCGCACCCACAGAAAGAGACAGTGCCTTGAGCTGGTGCCCTTAGCCCCACCTGTTTCCCAGTCATCCCAAACGCTCCAGAACACAGGCTCGGTTTCCCCGTTCATGGCAGTGACCCCTTCTCTGCCGCATCCTCAAGCCCAGGACCGTGCAGGGGAGCGTTCTGACGTCACTTGCCGCATCCTCAAGCTCAGGTCTGCACACGGAGCGTTCTGACGTCACGCAGAACGTTGGCATGTTCTGCCGAGTGTCTTGGTCTGGAGTCTGGCTTATCTGTACCCTGCATGTAGAAATGTGAAATTGCAGCCCCGATTCCATCTGAGGCCCATAAGTTCCCGAGCCCTGACACCTGTCACCTCTGACCCTGGCACCCGGGAGAGTGCTGAGGAGGGACAGAAGGACCTTGAAGGGCAAAGGTCTTGGAGCCCAACTGGAAGAAGGCTGATCAGAGAAGGGTGCACAGCTTAGCAGTTTGTGCTCTGATTCTTAGTGACTCATCCTGGGGCCCCCGGACTGATCCGGTCCAGGAAAGGGGTCACATTCCTATTCTTGCATTAGCTTCTCCTCTAAAACCACTCCCAGAGCAGAAGCGGAAGTGGAGACGAGATCACTGAAATCTTCTGAAATTTTTTTCAATCTTAATTTTTATGATGCTAAAATACATGTAATATAAAATTTTCATCTTTTTACCATTATTAACCATTCTTAAGTGTATAGTTCCGTAGTAGTAGTAGTGTTGTATACCTTGTCATATAATCAATCCCCAGAACTTCCTCATCTTGAAACCAACGCTATACCCGTGAGACAATAGCTCCCTGTTTTCCTTGTCCCCCAGCCCCTGGTGACCACCATTCCACATTCTGTGTCCCTGAATTGGACGACTGTAGATACCTGCAAGGTTTACTTATTTGAGAGAGAGCACATGAGCGAGCATGAACGTGGGGGGGGAGGCAGAGGGAGAGAAGCTCAAGCAGACTCCCCTGCTGCGCACAGAACCGGATGTGAGGCTTTGAGGTCATGACCTGAGCCGACCCCAAGAGTGGGACACTGAACCCAGACACCCCTCTCTTTCCTTTTTAAGGCTGGTTTATGTCCTGTTGTGTGTATATACCGCATTTTATTTTTCCATTCATCCACTGGGAGACCCTTCTGGGGTTCCCTCTGCTTCTTGGCCATGCCTCTTGTTTTCAACCTTTCCATGACTCCCCATTTGCCTTGGGGTGAACTTTCTCCCCCAGCTTAACTTTGTAGCTGAGGCCATTTCAAGGTCGGGACTCTTCCTGCCTCTCTCTCCAGCCTCATCCTCTGACTTCTGCTCCCCTACCCAAGATACTCTAGCCACTTTGGACTCCCTGGAGGCCCCAGACCTGTCCCCACTCCCTGGACTCACCAGCACACTGCCTTAGGCTGGCTGGGCCGTGGCCCGCTCAGCTTGGACAAGCTCTTCTCTCACAATCTGGGACCTTACACATTGTATCATCTGTTTCTGTGTACTTTTTATTTGGTACCAGGGGCCTGTGTGCCGTTTTTAGAGTGAGGACCATTTTGTGGATGAATCCCAGCATCTCTGCATGGTAGGTGTGGCTTGTTTATTAAACACATGAGAAATATTATCTTTTCAAATGCAGGAGCTTCTTCATTTCCTCCCTCTGCTCTGCCCTACTCCTTGCCACTAAAATCCATGTCCCACATAGAAACGAACACTTTCTCCAATAGCCACACTGGCAGGACTGATCCTGTTCCGTGGTACTTGGCTCAGGTATGTCACAGGTCAAGTGTGTGAGCCAGTCTGAGAACTGCCTTCGTGGCATTGTTTCTTTGCAGGGGGAGACACGTCCATTTTTTTTTTTATTTTAAAGATTTTTATTTATTTGACAGAGATTGCAAGTAGCGGAGAGGCAGGCAGAGAGAGGGGGGGGAAGCAGGTTCCCTGCTGAGCAGAGAGCCCAATGTGGGACTCGATCCCAGGACCCTGGGATCATGACCTGAGCCGAAGGCAGAGGCTTAACCCACTGAGCCACCCAGGTGCCCCAAAAAGATCCATTTTTGAAACAGCAAATACAGTCTTCTGGAATAGGCACCTCTCTGGTAAGTTGAGGTCTGCTGGTGATGCTGCTACTGCTTTGGAAATCAGAGATGTTTTTCTTTCCCTGTAACGAGGACAAAGGTGAGTGGACCTTTGTACATCAGGAAAAGAAATCTACCCAACCATCCGCAAAGGAGAGCAAAAGGTGTTGCAACTTCAGTCGTAGTCAAGTGATTCCCGAGAATGTAATGTATGATTTTCCACAAATGGGGTGGGCCAGCGGCATTGGGCCCTGGTCTCCACCTAACCAAGGTTTCAGTAGCAGATAGTCATCCTCTTCTTTCCTCTGAGCTGTCTTGGGGGCGGGAGGGAAGCTGTCCCTTTGCTGAGAGCGAATCAGTCTATTTTAAACTTTGCTAACAGACCCAGGGAAAGGAAAGGAGAGGATCGGGGCTGGCAGCGCCGGTGGCGCTGTGATCAGGTTCCATCTCCTGCGTTTGCCTGGGTCCGAAACCAGACTTTAAGAGGCCCCTGACTCATGTATGTGGACACGGTGTCCTCTGGAGTCCGGCAGGGCACAACCTGTGTAGCTGTACACATCAGTCCCAAATGGCCTGAAGGGCCTTTCGGTGGCTGTCTTTGAAGGCAGTGACCTTGTCCTGCTGATCGGTCACTACAGACATTTCTGCCGCAGTGGAAGCATTCAGCAGAAACCTGAAATGCATCTGGAAATGAGGTGAGATGTAAATCCAAACCTGGATTTAGATCAAAGTGTCTTGGGTGAAGCTGTGCATAAAGAGGCTCAAGGGAAGGGATCTAGAATCGGACAGCTGTGGTCTTGGAGGTCAATGGCGTGACTGTAGCAAGTGTCCCTTGAGTCCTTTGTCTATGCAGGGCCTGCACAGGTGCCCAGCATCTTACTTGGCTTATCTCAGTCCTCAGTGGCCCTATACAGAGGAAGAGCTGAGCTTCGGAGTGGATGCTCCCCAAGGTTAAAGCTCAGGTTACAGGGAGAGCTGGGACAGTCGCTAGGGATGGGTTCTGGGTTCAAGTCCAGAACCCAAATCTGAACCTCTCTTAGAACAGCAGCTGACTCAGTTGGGTTACCCTGAGCTGGTCTGGGGGGGTATCGGGGGACAGGGTGCAGATGCCTAATGGGCAAGGCCTGCTGTCATCTGTCTTGGGCATTCAGGAGTCCTGCTGTCCTTCCAGGGCCAGAGAACACCCCCTAAGCTCCTTTGCACTTGCACCCTGCTTGGAGGAACCCGTTCATCGTGAGGAATGAACTCGGAGGAGCAGCCTGAGTGCAGGGTCTGCTTGTTGCACGGGGGCATTCACGGCGGGTCGCGTCTGTCCTGGGTTTGCTTCATCTCCCTGATGGGTCTCAGTCCTTAAAAAATAAGAAAGCGGGGTTGACTCGGACTCATCTTCCAGCAGTTGTTCATCCACGTTTGAATGCTGGTTTGTGGGTCGAATGTAATTCTGTGTTAATCCAGCAGCCTTGTGTGGCTGGGGGATCTGTCCCTGCCCTGGGTGCCCCTGTGCCTGTCTCTCATGCACACAGGTGCGCAGCGGCACGCATACCCACTTTCCAAATGGAAGTCATTCAGAGGTCATTGCTTTTTCTGTTTTCTGGCTGGGGACAAGAAGGTCCCTGATGTCGTGCTTTCTAGCCGAAAGGTCAGTCTCAGGTTTGTAATAACTGGGTAATTGTCTCTTAAAATAAACTAGCATCTCCAGGGCTATAAGCTTGTCTCCTTAGCCCTCTGGATGTGGAGCTGTTCTCACCTCATGGCTGCCTGCCCACCTCTGCCGTTTCCTATGGCCCCGTGCAGTCATCTGGAAACGTGGCCGACAGTCCCTCAGTGGGGGAGGGCCGGCTTCTTTTTCTGTAATGGGAACGTGTTGACTCCTGCCAGTCCCTCCACGCTCTGTCTTCACCTGCTGGTCAGGAGCCTCTCCCTGTGCCTCTGTCCTCCCGACATGTCACCGCTGGTCTGGACAAGTCCCGAGCCCTCTCTGTAGGATGCTCAACAAATCCACGCTCGTGCTTACAGGAGCTAAGTTCTGTCTCAGACTTGAGTCCATGTGCTAAGGTTTCCTCGGCTTTTCCCTGGATGAGAGCTGGGTTCCTGATTGGGAATGTTGGCAGGAAACCCGGGGGGCTGCCTTGTAGCATTCTCCGGAGACACCCGCGCGTTGGTACTGTCTTGATAGCAAACCTGGGAAAACGAGCCCACTTGGGTGTTTGATTTCAATGAGAGCACTGTAGATCCTGCAGAGTTTCATCTTTCAAATTCTTCCTTGGGTTGGTAGAAATTACTTACAAGGCACCAAGTAAACTGGAGTTTTAAGAACAGATTATATAAATCATTCAGATCTTTCTCGTGTGAAATGAGCCTTTACGCTTGCTTCAGGATGGCGGTCCCAGGTAGTGCTGCCCTGGCCCAGGGTAAAAGGGGCGGATGGTGTCCAGGGGCCACCCGGGAAGTGGTGAGCCAAGGGGCACCGTGTGCTGTAGGAAGCTGAGGGTTCTGGACCATTCTGTCCTGGACAGGATGCCTGGAGGCACCCAGGAGAGCACCTGCTGTTTTGGAACCTCACTCTAAAGGGGTGGAGTCGGGAGGACAAGCGGCAGTCATCTGTTCCAGGATCTGGAAGGCTCCTCTTCAGGCTGTGCTGCTCCTGTTCATGGAATGTGGGGTTCCCCTTCAGCAACGCTTGCATCCATTTTACCACACAAATTATGTGCCCCGCGGGTCTCCCAGTTCAGCCGTGTCCCCTTCTCCCGATCCTGGTCTGCACAAGTGTGTTCCCCTGGGAGTTAACCGAAGCATCCGTCGTATTCGTCTCAGAGCCGTCTGATGCCTGGGGCCCTGGGAGCAGCCGTCCTTGGTGGTGCTCCACGGAGGTGACCAAAGAGAGACGCGTCACCGTGGCTGCCTCTCTCGTGGTCTGTGCACACGCGTGCGTGCACTCTGTATACACGTGGACACAAAGCCTGTGGTTACGTTTTTGCCAGGTGCAGCCTCCCAAGTGGTTCACCGAGTACCATCAGGGTCTCTAATGTGTTGTGTCTGTTTAAGGTCCCAGTAAGACAGTGATGGTCATGAAATTTCCAGGTGGCATTTCATGGTTGGAATTAGAAACTGGTCCTATACGTAAGACCTAGAAGAAGCTACCTTCCGTGGCTGTCGTTGTTTTGTCTCAGCCTCCTTAAGCTAATAATGGCAGGTGTTGCCAAAGGGACGAGGGTGCTTTACCAGAACCCTCTGCCTGCAAAGGGAGAGGCTCTTCAGAAGACAAGTCCTACCCTTTCTAAAGCTTCGCCTGCGCTCACTTCCCTCCAGGGATTGCAGAGGAAAGCTCTTTGCTCTCTTCCTCTGAGCAGGGGACACGGTGAGTTCTCTGGCTGGGGGGCATATGTCACCTGAGTCTAGGCGACTGGTTGGTAGGGGTGGGAAAGAAAAAAGTGGCAGAAACATGCTAAAACTGGGCTGCCCCTGTGTCCCACGCTTGTACATTCTCTAACTCCTAGATGCTGAGGCTGCTTTAGAAAGTGGCTTTAAGAAACCTCAGGGCTTACCATTGAGAAAGCCATTTGGTGGGTCCCTCGTCCTTCTTTATAAATCGGCCGAGTGATCGTTGTCATGGCAACAGAGCTGCGCCTGCAAAGGCTTTCCTAATAGCATCTAAGGGGCTCTGGAGCTTCCTAAGGTTGTTGGTAATTATCTTCTGAAAAAAAAAATATGTTCTGAATATTGTGAACATTTTAATGGGCCCTGTTCTATCCCGATGGGGACTTCAAGGGCCTTATCAGTTCCCTCTCTTAAAGTAAAAAGACTACTCCTCGTTTTGCCTTCTTATTTTTTTTTTCTTTTGTGCATGCTCTTATATGGAAGACTTGCTTTCCCATTGTTACATAATGCCCTGTCCACACTGGGTACACAAGTGATTTTATTAGCGCAGGCAAAACAGCCGAGCTTAGATCTAAACAGATCTAGATCTATTAGATCTAGATAGATCTTTAGATAGATTAGCATTCTCTTTCACTAAATGGTCTTGAACCTCAAGCCAGGCAGGGCTCCCAGAGCTCACAGGGGGCAGAACTCCTGTCCCTTTTTTCACTCCATGGGTGAGCCTAACTCGGGTAAAGAACTGCTCATCACCCCCTCCTGGGAGCTCTGATGTAGGCCCAGCTACCAGCCTGCCAAGGGTACCTGCTCTCAGGATGGCTTATCGTCTGATTAAAAACTTTAATTTCTGTTTTGCTTTCTTTTCTTTATCTGAAAATATCTACTGAGACTTTATCCTGGGCCATGCATCTTGCCAGACACTGGGAATTCAGAGATGGCTGGGACGTTGTGGCTGTCCACGGGGAGGTCACTGTCTAGTGAAGGACATAGGCCCAGGATGGAGTAAGCCCAGGACAACGGTACAAATGTGGTGATGCACGCGTGCACGTGGGAAAGAGGGGGGTGAGCTAGCACCCATTTGGTCCCCTTCATCTCTCCTCTGCCTCCCTTATCCCACCCTGAATTGCACATGCTAGAGACCCTGAGGTGCTAATTCTACAGAAGGCAGAGGAGAGAGCTTACTCCATGTCCTCCTTTTTATACTGAGTCACTCTGAAGGCTTAACCTCCCAGGCATGGGGGGAACCAGAGGCACATGGGAACCAAGGGCCACTTTGTGACCTGTACTTAGCTTACATCCAGCCACTTTGCCCTCTTGTGTTGTCTGATGCTTCTGAGCTTTCTCTTTTTCTCGGGACCCAGATTTGCAGTTTCACTTGTTGGCTGGAGGACCTCTGGAGAGGGTGGGAAGCTTCACCAGCCAGAGGCCCCAGTGTCTTATCGGGGTACAACACAGTGAACAGTCTCATTCTCTAGGTCTCTCCTCCATGTCTGGGACATCTGGTCCACCAAGATTTTGCCTGAGAGGGTCCTGGTGGTGGTGGAGTTCTCAGGGAGTTTGGGAAAGGGGTATTGGCTGAGAAGTACCCTGGCGCCTTTGACCCAAAGAATGGTTGCTGGTCTGGCAGCAAGTCAGCATCAGCTGGGAGCTGGTTAGAAAGGCAGAGTCTCGGGTCCACTCCAGACCTTCTGAGTCAGAATCTACATTTTAGCAAAGGCCTCTCGTGATCACATGGAAATGTGAAAGCCCACTGCTCTCGCTTCCGTGAGACCCTACGGCCAGAGCAGCAAATACAAGGCACACATCCTTCCATGGTTCCTGCATTCGTGGCAGACACTGCTAGCTGATCTAGGCACCCACTTTTCCATCAAGTCCAGATCCAGCCTCAGAATCCTTCTTAACACAGTGTTCTGGGTATCAGTAGCAGGCAATCAGAATTAGCCCAGAAAATACAAAGCCATTTGCCCCACCCCCACCCCGCCTTTGTGAAGAATTCATCTTAAAAAACAAGGAATGTTTAGACCTTCAGGGTTGAGAATTATGCCCCTAATCATTCCCCAGGGAAGACGAAAAGGGACATAAGAGCCCGCTAAACGAACAGCTGTTGGCCACCAGAATATACATGGCGCACTGGCAGTAAATCAGCCCCAGCCGGTCCTTGGGGTCAGGCCTCGAGCTGAATGGAGCAGGGGAAGCCGCTGTGGTGCCCTGGCTCCTTCGTCCCGTGTCCCGTCCAGTACCCCCCTACCCCCTCTGCTCAGGACACAGGGCAGTCCATGCTTTCTGGCTGCTTCCTGTGGGGTTCATTTCATGACTGAGCAGCAGTTAGGTTTAAACCACTCACGGGCGGTTATTGTCCTTGGGAAGGGTCTGTGCTGTGTTTGTTAGAAGACTAGGGAAAAGAAGGCTCCCGGGGAGCAGAGAGCAGGGAGATCAGGGGTAGCTCTGATCATTGAGTGGAACGTTCATGTCCCATCCCGTGACTGGCTCTCAGGGACATCTCATGTAGGCCGGTTAGGTTAACCTCGAAGGGTCATCAGGACGCTAGGATTGTGTCCTGCTTTAATGGAAATGGGGCAGGACCAGGAAAACATTTGGGGGGATGCACGTTTATCTTCTGCTTCCAGCAGCAGCTGCGAACCACTGAGGACTCCTTGTATTTCCCAACATCTGGCACCCACCTCAAGCTTTGGAAGATCTTATTTACTGAGCAAATGACATTTTCAAGTAATATTTGAGCCGTCCCCCTCCCCCAGCCTTTTACTTTGGAAGACTCTAGTAACTATGAACCTGGGATCATTTTTGTTGGATTTAATGCAGTTCCACAAAGGATGCGGGGGGGGGGGGGGTGTTGAGTTGGCCAGAGCAGTAAAGAGATTTAGAAATAACTGAGAATAGTCTTTGGTTCACTTCCCTAGTGCTTGACCTTGAGACTCAGCTGAGGAACTCAAAATTAAAACTGGTTTACACCCTTGCATTGAATAGATGGAGGATGGGACGGCGGAGGTGGCCGGCCCGTAGGGTCCCGTGGACGCTTGGCTTTCGTCACGGTGCTGCTCTCCTGCCTGCCTCAGCCTTATACCTGCTTTCTCTGGTTGGAAGAGCCAGCCTCCTGTTCACCCTTTCAGGGTTTGTTAGAAGAAACCTGATCAGAAACCATCTAGAGGAGTCATCCAGAAACCATTTGGAGAAAGTGTGGCCTGAGATGGAAACAGAGGGGAGAGAAGAGGAGATGGAGTGACCTCGGGGGCATCTGGGTAGGGATTAGCTCTAACGCAGAAGTCTGTCGGCATCCCGTGTGCTGCCGACGGGATGGCTGATGGGACCACTCTTCCTGTGGAGCCTGACATCTGACCTTCTCTTGCTTAGTTCCCTGTTACAGTGGTAGGTGGGCTGGGCAGCAGGCACGGAGAAGAGGGATGGGGGGCCCGGGGAGGTGCTAAGAGAATTGGGAAGAGCCCAACGTTAGAAGCCTGGAACTCGGAGCTCAGCACGCCTACGATGTCCAGAGAGGTGCACACATCCCACTATGTGCCGTTTGAGATACAAGATGTCAGCGTTTCTAGGAAACAAAGAGATCTCGAATTAGACTAAGCAAGGATGCAATCTCTGCAAAATTGTACTGTAGAAGCTCCACCTGGGACAGGTCAGTAGCCGAAAGGGTGATTTTGGGAAAAACACTCCTAGTGAGTAGGGAAGGGTCCTTTGCATGAATGAACAGCACCTGCTCCATAGGAAGCTGGTGGGAGGTGACCTGCGGAGACTGTCCTTGTCTGCCTGGGAACCAGGGCCTTGCATGCAGACCGGCCAGCCTGCACGTAGCCCAGCAGGGATGTGGCCACGGTGGTCTGCATCTCGCTCATGAAACAGACGTTGGGAGTGGAAGGGTTTTTATGTTGCTTCAGTTACAGCAAGGGCAGGGGGCGAAAACCTGACTTCTCATCCATCAGATGTTCTGAGGTGGATTTTCAACGGTGAACTGTCCTGAAGAACGTTTCAGAGGTCTGTAGACTCAGCCCTTGTCCTGTGTGACCTTGGGCAAATGACTTCACTTCTCTGGGCTTCCTTGTCCTCATCTGTAAAATGAGAATACTAATAACCTACCTTATAACGATACGTATATGAGGAGTAGAAGGAGGTTTTTAAAATTGAATGCAGTGTGCTTGCAACTCCCTCTTCGATTACGAGCCCCTAGTAAATGGTAGCTATTCCTAATAATTTGGAAAGCAGCAAGATTGCTTCCTGAGAGTTGATGAAGTCAACACATTCTGGCGTAGTTTAGGGAGGTGCAGAAGCTCCTTAAAGGAACAGTAGTTCACAGGCCAGCAACACATTTCTGCATAGCAGAGGTTTTAAGGATAAGCTATTGGTCACGGGGAGGGTCTGGTACCAGCGGCAGTAGAACCAGAGGACAGCTAAAGAGACAGCCTCAAGGGCTCAGCCTGGGGAGTTTCATTGCATTTGGGGAAGTGGATGCATCAGGCTTTCTCTGATCCCCAAGACGCTAACTGCCCTCTTGTGTGTCCATATTGTTCATCAGGCCCCCTTCTACATGATCTACCCTCCCCTGAAGGCCACCTGGGAGGTAATGCCTAGATCTAGGTAATGCCTAGATCACTCTGCCCGACTGGTCAGTTTCATGGGCTAAGAAAACCCAGCCGCCCACATCTGCCTTGCTGGCTTCCTTGAGCTGGCACCTGGCTCCAGCAGGGGGGCATCTTTCTGCGCCCATGCATTAGCGGCAGACCCTCACCGTGGGCGCTGGCGGTGCAGCTGTCTGGGGGCCTTTGGCATTTCCTGCTTGATACCCCCCGCCCCCCCAGCATCATTCCAGCCGGGCACCATTGCGTCCGGAGTGGCGGCAGGGAAGGACCACGGTCGGAGTGCATTTGCTGCTGCTCCGTCTTCCCCAGAGTGTGAGTGGGTCCGCGTGTTTGTGTTTCCACATTACCGCTCTCGCTTTGCTTCTGAAACAGCAACAAAGAAAGAGGAATATTGGTCTTTGTGGCTGCCAGTACCGTGCATGCCAGAATCTCGTGCTTGCTGAAGCCGCCAGATGGTGGTGGGACTGTGTGTGGTTTTGTTTCCTCTGCTTTTTGAAAAGTCGTGAAGTGGGAGAGGCTGGGGAGAGTGAGCTTGGCTGCGAGATTGTCAGCTGATCACAGTTTGCAGTGTCTCCCACCCTGCGTGTGGGCACAAGGGTGTCTTTCCAAAATGTGTCGCTGACCCCATCCAGCATTTGCTAAGTGCACAGTATTAGCTGTCCCGTAAACACCAGCTGGATTGTCCTTCGCCTCTCAGCCGCGTACAGTAGCTGAAGAATACGGTTTTTCCAACAGGAAACTCCATGTGTTTTTCTCTTCCGTGAAGATGGAAGCAGGTGGTTGGAATTGCCATTGTAGCAAAAGGGAAGTTAGGCTTCCTTTGCGGGGGAGCTTCTTAAGGGCTTATTTTTAAACATCTTTATACTTTTTTCCACTTTCGTCCTAAGGGACCCCATGAGGACAAAGGGGCAGATCTTTCCACTGCTTAAAATATTGCTCACGTTTCTCATCATCCCTGAAATCAGATCATGGATTTGTCGCAGGAGCATTCGGGTGCTCCCAGTAGCACTTGCAAAAGTGTTGGGTGTTCTTGAAACCACCGCCAGGGTTAAGGTGTTGGGATGCTGTTCGGTGATTGACGTTGGACCGGTGTTTCTACTGAGTAGAGTCGCTTACATGGCCAGTAGACACAGGAACTGGTCTGTGTGGTAACCTGCCATACCAGGACTGATGGTTTCTCTCCCCTCCCCTCCCCTTCCCTCCCGTTAAACAAATATAGGGCATCAAATCATGCTACCCTTCCCCTGTTGTCCATCTCTCTGTGCCCAAGGATAAAAATAAAATGCCGATGAAGCTGAAAGAAGCAGTTAATTTGTTCTTAATATCTTGAGTGCCTTCTTTGACCTTTAGTGAAAATGATGGTGCCCCTGACAAGAACAAGTCACCGCACAAATGCGCGGGGACGGACTTGGGTGTGTTTCCCAAACACAAGAAAGGACAGCCAGTGTGGGACTCCCGAGAGGGCATTAGGAGCTTTTTGTTAATTAAGGCAAGAGTGTGACTCTGAACAATAAGGGACTGCTGGTTTGTTGCTTGGTGAATTTTCTAAGGGACTTTCCAGCCCAAAGGTCATCCTAAAAATTCCTTGCTTCTATGTTTAGCTGAGCCATGCATTCCATGAGGACTGGGCCTGTCTCCCCTTTCGTGGCCCGGGAATGGGACTGCAGTAGCGTTTTTCCTCAGTGTTTGTTGAGTGTAGGAATGCTGACCCATCTCTTCTCCAGCATCCTGGCCGCCATGAGATGCTTTGCCTTAAAGGAAGCGAGAGGGTCAGCTGGCCCAGCCTGGAGGTCACCTGGAAAGTCCACTCTCTAGAGCCCCTGGCAGGCATGCTCACCTCCAGCTGAGGTCTACTTGGTCCCCTGCCTAGAGTGCCCGAGTGCTCCCTACAGACCCATTATTTTGCTGGTCCAGCTGTGGTGGTGCCCCTGATGGCCCTTTGCACTTGGCCCTTGGACTGGATATTTGGGTAACGCAGGGTCTTTGTTAGCTAGGGTATCACGGTCGAGCTTTTCCAAAGATAAGACTTGAGCGCCCCGCCCCCTCTTTCTTACTGGAATTCAGGCTCACACTGAGGTCCCCGAGACACTTTTACCCCCCTTTCGGAGTCTGGGTACCATCGCTTAGAGCTGTGAGGACCTTGAAACCCACCTGCGAGATGGCAGAAGCGGGGCGCCAGCTTCCCCGTCAGGGGGAGCCGTGGTGGCCGCGGCGCGTGCCGGCAGATGGTGTCCCCAGCCATGCCCCGAGCAGTCTGGCCAGAGCGGCAGCTGACACACGCTGAGGCAGCTTCTGTGAAGCCCTGCCCGGGCAGTCTTCCAGCCGGCCGTCAAGGTGAAGACACCTGACGTTTCCGGACTTCGGGGCTCTTGAAGAGCAGGGGCTGGGGAGGAAGGACAGACGCACTGTCCCCTCGTATACTGAACCTGCAGTGTTACAGCCTGCCGCCGGCCGTTGGCACGAGAGCTCCCGAGAGGCCTGTGACGGTCCCGAGCAGTGGAGTCTGTGGGACCTTTCCTTTCCATTCCTTACGGGAAGGAGGGTGACACAACTGTCTGATCTTTGCAGTGTGAAAGTCAACAGCAGAGATAGAGGGCTGAGGACACCTTCGAAAGCTGGCTAGCCAAGGACAGCTGCCTGCCTTTTTCGGAGGCCTGGGGACACTCGCTGTAGCCGGCTGACTGCGAACCTCTTGATACCACAGCTCTGAGATCCAGCAAATGACCGCTTTGTTGATGCATAACTAAGGACCAGCAGACCTTTCCAAGGCAGACCCTCTGGACCTCTCCTTCTTAGCCTTTGGTCCCCTGAGATGCTTGGAAAGAAGGAATAATCCGGGCTTTTGTAGAAAGCGCCCTTTGTACCGTTAACTTGCCTTCCATACTCTCATCAGCCAGCTTCTTGGAGAGGAAGTGAGGGCTGTCCTCTGGTGGCCGGCACGTCGACGTGGGCAGAGTCACTGTGGCCCCCGCCTTCCGGGAGGGCGTGGCTGACTATCACCACACCACAGCCCTACTTGAGTGGCCCATGGATGCCACCAGGGCTCTGTATTTCTCTGGAAACTGTACCGACCCCTGCCTTTAGCAAGAGCACAGCTGGCAGGCTTCTTTCTGTATGTCCCACACAGCATGGACAGTTGTTAAATTGTTTAATTATAAAGTATGTAAACCTTTGCAACGTTGAGTGTCAAATCAAAATTGGATATTTCTATGAAATAAGTAGGACGCTTGAAATATGGGATGGAAGCAAGTTGCTTTTTAAAAAGAAATACCGCCGTGAGATAGCGTATGGATGAGGCAGTTGTGAAAAATCAGGGACAAGACTGCAAAAAAATCTGGGGTACTCAGGCCATTTCACGAGAAGCCCAAACTCTGACTGATAGGGTGTGATGTGCGCAACAGAGGCCCGAAGCCCGAGTCGGCGGCACTGTTTGCTAGAATACAACCCTCCACACTTGAGTCTAAGCGAGTTCGACCCTTCCCAAGGTCACACAGCTAGTGGGGGGAGGAGCTGGGCATCGAAGCCACATCCGTTCACTTCAAGGCTTGCTCATATAAGATTTTATACGAGCGAGCCTTGAAGTGGCTCGCTCTTTTTTTTTTTTTTTTAAATTTTATTTATTTGGCAGAGAGACACAGCGAGAGAGGGAACACAAGCAGGGGCAGAGGGAGAGGGAGAAATAGGCTTCCCGTTAAGCAGGGAGCCCGACGTGGGGCTCGATCCCAAGACCCCAGGATCGTGACCTTAGCCGAGGGCAGCTGCTTAACCGACTGAGCCACCCACAGGCTCTTAACCCTGGGGCTCTCCTGCCCCTCCTGCTCTTCTCAAGAAGAAAGAAGATCTTTCTTCTTGATCCCCGTGTTAACTCGGGAGATGGCAGGGAGCTGCCACGATGTCCGGTCAGCCTCAGGGAGCATGCCGCCGGAGGGCTCCGTGGCCTGCAGGCTGCGTGGGGGTCTGCCTGTCACTCCAGGGGGCGGCACCGGGGCGGGGCCCCCAGAACTCCTCCGAGGTCAGTGGGGGAGGGGACGGGGTCACAAAACAGATACATTTTGGGAAAAGGTTCCCAATACAAACATGTTGCCGGGGAGAGCGACAGGCTTATTTGATACGTGTGGCATATCTGGAGCATTTGGTGCGTGTGTGCCCGGGAGCCACACACGGCCACCCGTCTAGGATCTCGTAAACTTCAGCCCGGTGGGCGAGGAAAGCCGTTTCCTTCGTGCACGAGGATGGGGCTCCTATGTGTACGGCCCCGTGGTGTCACCGATATTCAGAGACCCTGTGGGGCTCTCCGTGCTCCGCTGGTCTGTGTCCAGACAGAAGGCACGAGCCGTTGAGGGGCTAGAGGTCACTGGTCTTTCTCTACCCTTGTTCCTCTGCGCCTGTGTTGTTCCCTTCCCCACTGCACCGATGGTGGAGCTTCTGTGCCTGGGAGCGGGCACGTGGCCTCCTCCCTCTCATGGCTGCGTGGATCCTTCTGGTATTTTACACAGGAACATAAGCTGCCTCCGGTGCATTCAGTGTGTCCCTAGGGCCGTGTGTGGGGGGTGCAGTGCCTGTTGACTTGGTGGGGAATGTCAGTCACGTGGTTTGGAATTTCTGTTTCTCTAAAGGCAAGTGGAGTAGTTTCTTCATCACAAACGGGGCCTGTCGCCCTTGCTCAGGAAGCCGGGGGTGGGCAGCGAGCTCGCCTCTTAGAGCAGCTGCACGGTGTGTTGGGGAGACCCTGGCATCCCAGGGAAGATGTCAGCTGCGGCTTCTCCAGGCCCAGTGCCGAGATCAGAGGGCCGCCCTATGGGAGAAGGTCACTGTTCCCCTTGGCTGGTGGTTCTCAACAGGGACGATTCTGCCCCCTCCCCGGGACATTTGATAGTGTTGGGAGACATTTCTGGTCATCCTGATGTGGGGCGCGCTGCTTGCACCCGGAGGGGCAGGGATGGACACCGCATAACAAAGAAGGAGCTGGTCCAAGACGTGAGCCGTGCGGGGGTTGCCGTGAGCAGCCCGTCCCTTTGAGCCCTCTCCTGCAGAGGCTTCCGAGAGCCTTGCCCTGTCCGGTGGCTCTTTCTGACTGCTAATTAGGCTTCCAACAACTGAGCCCTCAGAAGGCCTCCAGGAGGCACAGTGACTTATTGTGGGCCTGCGCTCTGACCCAGGTGCTTCTTAAATCTCGCTTCCCCCTCCCCCTTGCCCCTTCTGCCGCAGAAGCTGGGCCCCACAGACCGGCTTTTCAGCCTTCGCTGGCCACCTGCATGCTGGAGGCCCCACCAGGGCCGGTGCATTCATCCCCCGTCCCCTGCTGTGTGGGGAGAAGCCGCCTGCCCACAAGGGGGCATGGAGGGCGGAACGAGGCCACCCAATGCATGCCACTGTCCCGCCTCTCCACACGGCCACCCGGTGGCAGCTTGCAGTGTGAAGGGTGTGGCCCCGTCAGACTTTTGGGGGGAGCGACCGTGGCTTAGTGTCTATTTTCCCCTGTCATCCCCAGAATGGCATAAAACAGCTTGTATTCTGTTTGTGACTTTAACTGTCCTCAGTGGGAACGTGTTCAGCTTGTCACTGTGGGAAAGGGCCTTCGGGTGTCCGTGAACGTGGGTCTTGGGTCGTAGCTCTATCACTTCCCAACCCCGTGGCCCTCAGCAAGTTAGTTCACCTACCCGAGCTCCAGTTTTTTCATTTATAAAGTGGGGGCAAGATTACCAAACCCACGGCGTTGCTACGAAGATTGCGTTCCCGGCGCCATTCCGTAGCCGTCCCCTCTAACCAGTCTGTTGGCCCCTCAGGGGTCAGGCCCTTGTCATCATCTTTGGAGTCACCGTAATTCTCGCTGCGTGGTAGATCCTTACTGTGGGGTGCATTGAGTCTCCCAAAGAGATCGAAGTCTTAATGCCCCAGTACCTGTGAATAGGACCGTATTTGGACATGGGGTCTTTGCAGGTATAATCAGGTTAAGGTGAGGTCATTAACGTGGGCCCTGATCCAGTACAGCTCCTGTCTCTGTAAGAAGAGAGAAATTGGACACAGACACGTGCAGAGCAGGGGATACCTTCACAGGTGCCTCGTGTGAAGACGACACACCCAGGGGGAGACTGTCCCTCGACAACGAAGACAGAGACTGGAGTGAGGCATCGGCAAGCCTCGGGTTGCCTGTGAGCCCCAGCAGCTGGGGCCGGGTGGAGAGAATTCTCCCCTGTGGGTTTCTGCAGGAGCACGGCCCTGCCCGCACCTTCACGTCAGACTTCTGGCCCCGAGTGGCGTGAGACGCTACATCGTGGTGATCTTAAGCCAGCCGGTTTGAGGTGCTTTGTCATGGCCGCCCTAAGAAATGGGTGCAATACTCAATAACTCAATAAGCATATGTGGAATTCTTAAGTGTCTTCAGGTGCAAAACATAGGATTCCGCCCCAGCATTCGTACTCCGATCGTCTAGCCTCTGGACTTTTTTTTTTTTTTCTCTCTACTACCTGTGTCCTTTGCAAGTCATGCAGTGTAGATCACTGACTGATTTTGTGCTGCTTTATTATAAAAACCTTCGCTTGTTACAGCAGAAAGTTCTTCTGTGTACCGCACTGGAAAGATTTTTGCCACAAAGTATATTTGCGTCGCTCAGCAGCTGTTTCTTTTCAGCAGCAGGCTGCTTCCTGGTGCTCGGGGGTGGGAGTGGGGGAGGGGGAAGTGCAGGGGTCGGTGCTCCCTGCCCTCTTCTCCTTTCAACTGGCAAGAAACAGAACCGAATCAAAGATGCTATAAAAATAAGGAAATGTGTGCTCTTGCCAAACAGGAGCTCCAGGTCCACAGGTTGCCCGGGCTCCGTGTGTTAGTTTGGCAACTCAGGGAGGTCACTGGGGATGCCGGCCCCTCTGTCTTCTGTCTGGAGGACAGATCTCATCCTAAGGCAGGTGTCCCCATGGCCATCATAATAGCTGATCAGGGCCATTTCTCCCATAGGCCTCCACAACTACCTTCTCTCTTCTTTGTCCCATCCCTGAACCAGCCACTACCAAAGGGGTGGGATTAGGTCATTGGCCCAGACTTAACCATCTGAGGATGAATGGGCTCTGGGGAGACACACAGTACTCCCAGCACTCTCCAAACTAGCAACTCGTATGCAGTGTTGTGTTACCACAGTGCAAGGCAAAAGGGATTCTGCAGCTGTGATTCAGTTAAAGATCTTGAGATGAAGAGATTAGCCTGGATTATCCAGCTGGGTCTGTGTAATCACAAGGGTTCTTCTAAGAAGGAGGTCAGAGGATTAGTGTCAGAGAAGATGTGAGGACCGTGCAGAAGTTAGAGAAGAGTAAAGATGCTAAGGGGCCGGCTTTGAAGGTGCTGGAAGAGGCCACAAGCCAAGGGATGCAGGCAGCCCCTAGAGGCTGCAAAAGGCAAGGAACAGATTTGGCCCTAGAGCCTCCAGAAGGAACACAGCCCTCCTGACCCCTTGATTTTAGCCTGGTGAAACAGATTTTGACTTCTGACTTCCAGAATTGTAAGATAATAAACATGCCTTGCTTTAGGCCAGTAAGTTTGTGGTGACTGATTATAAAAACAATAGGAAGTGAATTGTTTCTTTTCGATGGACCTCGCATCTAAATCTTTGCATCTAAACCTTGCATTTAGACCTTTTCTAAGAGAAGGCTCTTCTATTTATTTAGAATATTCTATAGTGTGTACATAGAAGAAACACAAAGATTTATGGATTGAACAAAAGACAGACCCAGCCCCTGGGCCTGCCACCAGGAATGGGCCTGCTGGCCCGGCAATTTGCTTTCATGGTAGATGGCGGCTCCTTCCTTCAGCACTGGTGCTGGGTGCCCGGAATCCGGAAACAAGTAAGATCTTGTCCTCACTCACAAGCTGCTGAGTGTCTCAGCCATTTGATTCCATAAATATTCTCACTGTCAAATCGGATTCCTTCCAGATGTCTGCTCTGTCTTTGTAGCTAAAGCCGGTTTCCTCTGAAGCTTTTTCAAACTTGCTGAATTTTTTTTTTTTTTTTTTGGTGAGTTTGAGCAAGGGTCAGGAAGAGCATAAGATGTTAAGCTCATCCACAGATAGAGCTATTTTTAGGGTGCCTCATGTTGCTGCAATCAGCAGTAATTCCAGCAGACGGGTCCCGGGGTCTATGGAGGAGGTCACCCGCCTGTCTCCGGCCCTGTGTCAGTTGGATAGAGACGCTGCTGTTTGGAGGTTGTCTCTGCAGTTTTTATTTCCTCCCCTCTCAGGCTTTCCTGTCCTGCGGGGGCCTGGCGGTGAGCACAGACAGCCCGTTAGGAAGTGCTTGTCACCATAGCGTGGGGCAGCTATTCCTGGGAAGCCTCTGGCTTTCCTGGGGGGGTGACATGACTGGTGGCCGTCTATGGAAAATGCCTGGGAAGGTAACAGAGATAATGGAGCAGAGAAATGGGGTGAGGGAACCGACCTTGAGCGATCTTTTCCAACCCTGGAAGTCTCTCTTGGGGAAACTGAGGCACGGGTTGTCCCTGAAGCAGCTGCCCACCACATTGTGATCTCGGCGGTCGTTAGCAAGGACGGGAGCTCAGTCCTCTGGTACCAGTTTGACATTTCTAGGCTCCACCACTGGAATTTGAGAGCTGGGCTTTACAGGCCTAATGCCCCTCAGAGCATGTTGGGAGGTCAATTTAGCAGTATTCATTCTAGGCTCTTGGCTGTGCCCCTGCCCTGCCTTCCTCTGTCTGTAATCAGAGACAGAGTGTGCTGGAAATGATAGGTTCTAGAGGCTTGGCCCGGGTTGGAACCACACTTCCTAGAGGTGTGACCTTGGACAAATTTCATAAGGTACCTCTCCTATCTAGGAAATGGGGATAATTGTCCCATCAGAACCAGGAGTGTCTCAAGGATTGAGGGAGTTCGTGTGTGCCCGGCATTTCTCCCAGGGCCTGGTGCAGCCTGAGCTCTATCCAGATGTCTCCCCTTCCCGTGACCTTTACCACCGCCAGCCTGCCGCACAGATGACTGCCTACCTCTCCAGCGCTGGTCTGTGCTCTCTGCTTTATTCCCTGGGCGCCCCAGAATGGAAGTTTGCTTCCAGTTCTTACTGTTGTCAGCAGCATTTCGAGGACCATCCTCCTAGGGAAGGATTTGCTGTTGTCCTTGGTTGTTTTCTCCGGTTACATTTCTAGACGGAGAATCGCCACGTCGAAGAGGGGACTCCTTTTTAAAGGCTTTCCTGGATGGACGCTGCCAGGTTGTCCTCCGGAAAAGGATGGGTTCACACTCCTTCCAGCTGTGCATGAGGGTGCCAGCTTCCTTGCAGGGCCAGGTTATTAACTTTTAATGAAATGAAGTCCCAGGAAAAATAGGAGATATTTCCCTGGGGATAAAATGTTCCTCGCCTTTGCTCCTTAAGCAGCAAAAGCTTGGAGAACCTGGAGAGAGCCCAGGAGGCCCGTAGCGCGTGTGCAGACAGCGCCCTCTACTGGTTTTCCCTGGTGGAGCCCCATCCTACAATGCACAGGACCCTCCCACTGCCACCCCCCCAATAAAGAATCATCCAGCCCACATGTTAGTCATATTCAGGCCAAGAAACCGTGTTTTAGAGGAGTGGGAGAATTGTTCTAGAAGGCTTCTCTTTTCAGACTAAAATAGGATATAGAAATATTAATACTTAATACATATTACTTTTATCACTAATTTTTTTTTTAATTTTTGATTCTGGAAACCTGTTGTGCAGAATTAAGTGGAAAATAGGAGGAACTGAAAAATAGCACCCTGGTGTTTCTAGAAGAGCGGAGGGAGCAACATGAACCATAATAATGCCACCAGTATAAATAAGGGAGGCCATTCTTTTCCTGTTAGCTCGGCTCAGTTGAACCTACCGCAAATGCCTGCAGCTTTCCCTTGAAGGCCTTGTCTGTGAAAAATAGTGCTTTGACACTCCTCACCCCCCACCCCGATTTCATGAGTCCTAGTATTTTCATCACATTTATAATTGAGCTTTCCAAGGCTTGATGCTGAATTACCATCTGCGGTTGTAGTGTGTTCCCCCACGCCCAACTAAGTGCTGATTCAGGCATTGTTTCTGGGAGGGGGAGAGGAGAGGAACCTCACAAATAATCTTAGAGAGGGTGTGCCCAAAGGGAGCAGCATGACAAGAATTACGGGAAAATCAAACTGAATTACAGCTTACTTTGACGTTTCTTGTGTCTGAGGACCTCTTTCACCAGCGTTACCCAAACCTTGCGAAAATACTCCCCTATTTCATTTTGCTTTGGTCTCGCTTGCCTCTGAATGGCTTGGATTCTAGACTGTTTGTCTTGAAACGGCTAGAGTGGCCTTATCAGCTGTTCTAAATGACGCTAAGGGGATTATTTTGCCAGAAGTGGGAAGCAAAACAACCCCCAAACAACAGCTTTTCCTTCAATATCAGATACTGTTTTGATCATCTTCCTTGGGAAGTTATTTTTCTTTTTTTTTAATTTTTATTAACATATAATGTATTATTTGCCCCAGGGTACGTGTCTGTGAATCGTCAGGCTTACACATTTCACAGCACTTACCATAGCACATACCCTCCCCAATGTCCACAACCCAGCCACCCCATCCCTACCCCCCCACCTCCCAGCCACCCTTAGTTCGTCTCGTGAGTCTAGGAGTATCTTATGGTTTGGGAAGTTATTTTTCATATCGCAGGTAGCGATCTGTTAGTGGGTTGTAAAATCAATTTCTGGGTCACAGTCTGGATTGAAGAAAATGAGAGTAGAAAGTACTACTGGGCATTGTATAGAGTCAAGGTGTCTTCTATCCTGCTGATTATAGACCAATGTGTCACCATATGTGTTCACACGTGTGCGTGCATGTGCACACGTGCACGCACGTACACATGCCTGGTGAGAGGCAGGGGCTTGGGTTTTGCCCCGTGGTGAAATCCGGCTTCTTTTCAGATTTCATTCTCTCCAGGATGGCAATGTCCCAGCTGCCCTCCCGTCCTCAGCTCTGTCTGTGTTTCTTTTGCAGGCGGCACCAGGGAGATCGGCTCCGCCCTGACCAGGATGTGCATGAGACACAGAAGCATAGAAGCCAAGCTCAGGCAGTTCTCGAGGTGAGGAGTGCGTCTCGGCCGGGATCTCGCCGGCCCCTTCTGGTTTCCAGGGAAGGGGCCAGGCCTCGCCTGAAGCAGCGTTGAAATGCCCGCAGCCCGTCACGCTGCTCACTCATTGAGCAAGTATTCATGGGCCGTCTGCCGCGTGCCAGGCTCTGGCCTGGGTGCTGGGGAGGCAGCGAGCGACCGGACGGCCCGGGTCCCCGCCCTGTGGAGCCCACACCCCACTTTGTGCTCCTGTGGGGGTCTCTCCTGGCCCTCCACCGGCGTGAGAGCAGGGCGTGCACTCTCTGCAGAAGCCTCTAGAAGGGGAGCCACGGTGCTGGGGAGTGGGACACATGCTGCTCCCCCATTATCCGTGGGCACCCTCTCCACCCTCCATGCTGCCTGCCTTTTGTCTGTCTTACCAGCCCCAGAATGGGTAGAACTGGCAATGGTTGCCCACGGGGACTTGGAGTCACCGGTGTTCCGGTGAGGAGGGGGACCTTCTTCCAAGCAGATCAAACCGTTCTGCTTGACGGATCGTGAGTTGTTCGAGGGCTTGCCAGTGTGAGAGGCCCCTGCCCCTCCTGGCCGGGGCCCTGTGGGAGTTGGCAGAATGTGGCAGGAAGTGCCTGGTCTTGGAGACAGCTAGGCCTGGGTTTGAACCCCGGGCTGGTCACTCAGGCAGGTGCTGGCCTCTTGGCTAGAATCTCAGCTGCTGTAAAGTGGGGTGCTTGTGAAAATTCATGCGACGCCCACACATTTCCGGCAGAAAGCGCTGGGCAGCGGGGGATGACTCTGCCGCCTTCCCTCCTGCTCGCTCCCGGGCCCTGCGGCACCTCCTCTCCCACTTGCCTTCCGGGTTTGTTGGAAAGACCTGGAAGAAAGAAGCAAGTGAGCCGTGTTGATGGCTGGCGTGTGTGTGAGGGAGGGGAGACCCCGACGAGGAAAGGAGGGAATTGTCTCGAGAACTTGAGGATTTTCAGGAGGCCCATGATCAAAAAGTAGTCTGAGAACACCTTCGGAGTAATTCTCATCAATGCAGTGCGAGCGATTTATGGGCACTTGCTGACTTTTTGGAGACATCTCAGTGTTGCAGGAATGTGTCCGTTTTCCTTCCATTACGTGGACATAAACCCTGGGGGTCCACACCTCGCACAGTTCCTCTGGGTGAGGAGCCACCTGGGGACAGTGCACAAAGTGAAGGGACGTACCTGGAGATGCCTTCGCCGCCCTGATCCAAGAGCTGGCTGTTCAGCTTTTCCTTCCCAGGCTGTCCACAGTTAATCTACACTCATGACTTCTCATCCTGAAAGCACATCAGAATCATGCGGCTTTAAAAAAAAAAAAATAGTGATATTGGGGTTCCACCCTCCAGGTTTCCATCAGGCTGGAGGCCTAGGGTGCAGCGAGATGGGTGATCCCACTGGTCTGCGGCCATGTTTGTGAACACAAGAGTGAGCATATAAGCAGGGCTCCCTGCAGTCATGGTGACGGCCTCCTACCAGTCCCTGGAGAGCATTCTGAGAATCAAGATTGTTACGAAATGGGGAGATTTGGACGTGAACTTGGGCTTAGGCGCTGCCTTGTCTGGCACCCAGTTGTCATGATTTAGGTAGTTTTGACAAGTGAGTATGAATCTTCACCCCAGAACGCATCTGTTTAATTTCTCCTTTTCTTTCTTTTTTTGGGGAAAAAGTGCTTTAATCGATTGTCTGATAAACCCACTTCAAGAGCAGATGGAAGAATGGAAGAAAGTGGCCAACCAGCTGGATAAAGACCACGCAAAAGGTACGGGGGCCGTGGAGCGGGGGCAGGGGGCAGGCTGTCCGCTGCCCAGGAGCACGCGCCCCAAGCGGAACTGCGGATGTGGCCGGCCGCAGCCTTGGGCCCCTGCTGGTGTCCCCCGTCAGGGCCCCCTCTGGTCCTTCTCCCATGTCAGCATTGGAGGATGTGGACTCACGAAACCTCCTTCAGCAGCTGATGGCCCAGCTCTCAGTGGTGTTAGTTGCGATCAGGCAAATGAGACCTGGACGGTAATGACAGGCTTTGATGCCAGCGATTCAGACGTAAGGCATGCCGGCACATTTTGAAAGCCAACCTTTTAAAGAAAGGAGCTAACCTTGGGTCTCCTGCCCAGGACCAGGACCCTCTCTAGATATGCTCCAATGAAGGCACAGGCCCTGCGGGCAGAGGGGTCCAGACTGACACCTCCCAAGTTGGTCTTCCTGGGCCCAGAGGCTGAGGGTGCTGGCAGCATGAAAGGGGCAGGAGAAATTGTTCCCTGAGAGCATCCTAAGACCTGCAGTGAGTGCTGGGGAGGGAAGGCATAGGGGGAGATTGGAGGTGGGAGGAAGACAGAATGAAGGGTTGGCGCACAGCAGGTCCCCAGAGTGTGTGACTGTGACTAGGGCCCGGGAGTGGCGGTATGGGGCTCTGGGGAGGGAAGCATCCAAGAAAGTAGGATGGGAACTGGCCGAGCGGGCAGTTATTTGAATATGAGGACAGCAAAGAAGGAGAGAAGGTCAGAGCTGTTGTCGTTTCACCTGTCCGCGTCTGGCTAAGGGAGGCGACTAGACTGGTGGGGCAGGAGAAGGCCATTGTTCGGGGGGGACATGTCGTCTGTATGTGGGCCGCCCCTCCTCGAGGTCCAGTGCTGGCCTTGGCATGAGTGCCAGAGTAAGGCTAAGGCAGCTCGGCCTTTCCCAGTTTGCCCCCATACCATCCGATCTCTCACGCTGGGGTCTTGGGGGCTCTTTGCCGAATTGGAACACCTGGCCAGCGTCTTGCCACATGTTAGTTCTTTTTTGAGCAAAGCACAGCACATCTGGGCCTTCGGGAAAGCAAATCCTGTTTTTCAATTTCCTGATATGTGAGCCGAGAAATTGTGGATTTTTTTCACTTTTAGTAAAATATCCCCGAATGACGTCTTCCTTCACAGCTGATATGAGTGAATGCTATCAGGAAAAGACCAAGGTGCATTTTGTGGTTTTTCACGTTAATAACCCATGTGCTATAAAATGTCAGTGTGAGATTGTTATCATATGGCATTCTGGATAAAGCTCTTTATTGCATATCGTCGTTTCTGCTTTCTCTGATGAAAGTAATGGTTGTTTCTTAGAACATTTTCCGTTGAGCCAAGTGGTAAAATGACTGAATATTCTGCTTTCTCTTAGAATATAAAAAAGCTCGCCAAGAGATAAAAAAGAAGTCCTCAGATACGCTGAAACTGCAGAAGAAAGCAAAAAAAGGTAACTCGACACATTGTGCCATTAATAGCGTTGCTTTGGGGAAACACACGTGCTTGGCTTGTCTTTGAAGCAGGAAGCATTCGATTCAGACTTGGTTGCATATGACGGCCCTGGGGAGCAAGAGCACGTAGAATCCATCTGAATGAAAGTTCTCAAGTGCAGAATATCTATTAATTTGAGGCCCTTGCAAAATTGTACTTGACTTGTTCCCTCCCTCCACCTTTGTCTCCAAAATTTGACAGTTTCCATGCCTATTGTGCATTGTAATGAAACCTATAAATTTCTCGGGAGCCTTGGGATAATGCATAAAAGACTTCATGCAAATGCCCTCTAGTAATTATTACAGAAATTATGTCCTTTTCTCCTTCATCTTTCCCAGCCTATAATCTCCAAAACCCTTTATTAAGCCTTGTGAGGATGTTAGAAACGGCTGCAGTGGGAGCCTGTGTGGTATACAGAAGGTTTTCATGGTGTTCGTGAGTTGGGGGCTCCCTAGGGAAAACCAGACTGGGGCAGTGGGGCCCTCTGCCCACCTCCCTGCGGATTGTCATCCACACACAGGCCCCCCGTCAGATCCGTGACCCGGCTCTGCTCTTCCAGCGTGGACTGGGAATGTGCAGAGAAAAATCTAGCTACACCCATTTTGCAAGCATTTGTGACATTTTCCTAAGATCTAAAATCTGGGATCTCGAACTTGAGAAGGTGACATTCTTTCCAGACTTTTCCTCTTGATGTCAGCTTTTTGAATTCGTTGTCTCACAACTGATAAAATGTTTTTGTTTTTCCCATGAGGCTCTTCTGCGTTCGGTGTCTGCTTAGGACAATTTTTAGGGAAACATCCCCCAAACCAAATATCCTCTTTTCCTAAACAGGCAGTTATCCTTTGTAATTAGAGGAAAATACATGCAGAGGGCTGGAGTAGTTTGGTGGAAAGGGGGTCAGAACCGGACAAAGTTTTTTTTTAAGCTTTGACATTTCTCAAAAATGTCTTCCCAGTTCTGGTGAAAACCGTAAAACCGTTTCGCGATAAGGGCAGGAGAATTTTCACCCCAACCATATTTTCTGTCAGTATTGGCCTCACTCGTTTGTTTTGGATGTGCTTTCTTAGTCTTGGAGCTTTTCAAACATACGTCCTGTCTCCCTGGTGTGGCTGGGCATCGGGCAATTAAGCGGGTTTGCGGCCTGGAACATTTTAGTGAGTCTAGAGGTAAATGCTTATAAATAAAACGGCCACCACTTCCATCGAATCTGGGGTCCCGTGGAAGAGCTGGCTGGTAAAAATTCAGATCTGACCTCCCTGTTGTTGACAGCTTGGCAGCTTTGAGATGAAAGGGATTTGGAAGGAATGTCCAGGGAAGACACAGCTTGGGAAAGGTTTGGAAGTTTGGTCAAAAGGATGAGGGAAGAAAAAGTCGGTGTTTTCTCTTAGCTTTTCCAGAGTTCTCTTTCCAGAGGCCTGAAGTCCTTGGCTTCAGCGATAATTCTTTTATCTGAATTCTGCCTGGAGGCGGAAACAGAGCGCGTCTGTCACTCAAAGTGCCTGGCATTGTCCAGTTAGCAGAATTTGGACCTACAGGGAAAGCCTGATGGGTTGATTGCAGTGTAACACAAGAGGAAGTTTCTGGCAATGAGACTTGACCAAGCACTGGCTCAGGCTGCCTAGAGAGGCTAATGAGTTCCCCCTCAAGACACCTGATGAAAAGATTCAGGACGCCTAGGGTGTTGGACTGTGTAACATGAGGAGACGCTTCTGGTCCCAGGACTCGGTAGAACTGGCGTTTGGTCGTGAGGCTTTGTGGGGCACTTGGGCCTGAAGGCAGAGAATGGAGGCTGTGACCAGGGGTTTCTGGAAGCCTTCTCTCAGCCCTAGCCACCAAGCTGGTGGTCTCAGGCGCCATGTCCTCCCAAACAAGGTGGCCGTGGGGGTGTAGTTATGTACACGCACCGAGTCAGATCAGTTGCTTGGAATAGTCCAGATGATTTTCTTCGTACTCCAGAGTATCCCCAGAAAACAGTTTTCTTTCTTTTCCATTACAAAAAATTTTTTTTCTAAAATTTATAAGTGCGTTTTTTGACCGAGTGCACACATTTGTATGTTTCTGGGGTGAATGGAACCTTCTAGAAGGTACCAGAGTCATCCTCCTGTTTCTAATGGAGTGCTCTCCTAGAAGAGGCCCCGCCTAAGAATGGAGCAGGAATGCTACGAGTTACAGGCAGCAGAAATCTGGTTACTTGAGGCATCCAGTGATTTGGGGTCTGGTTACCTGAAGTTTCCCTGTCTGCCAGAACTCCTCTCGGGGCATCTGCCTCACCTCCCACAGGTGGTGGCTTCCTGGACTCTCGGCTTCTCAAGCGTTGGTTGTTTCTTCTGAGATCCACACGATGTGTTACGATAGACATATGTTTCAGATCCTTTTTTTTTTGGTCCTGATACAACGGAGCCTGATAACCAAATAATCACTTCGCTTTTAATGTGTTTTCAGGAGATCACCAAGCAGCTTTCTGCCGTGCCTTTTTAAAAAAACTGTCATCTTTGATCTGAAAGCTCTTCTGGCTCTCCTTTTCAGAATTTCAGATGCCTTTGCACACTTGAGCATGGTGGCAGCCCTGCCCTTGATGTAGGCAGACACCCATGGGACGTCATTTTTGTTTGTGACTATTACACTTTAATTTTCACTCTGCAGATAATCACCTTTTGTCGTAGGCTTTGTTGGACTCTTTTTTTTTTCCTCTTTATTATAAGAGAGTGGTAATTTATCATCTAAAGGTATTTAAATATTACCATCCCCCCCCCAAAAAAAACATCGAATTTTTTAGGGGGATTTTGTTAGATTTATCTCAAAACCATTTCAGAATGACTTGGCGTCTGCTCCACCTGTGGACGGGTGTACCTATTTTAGTGGGAGACAGGTTTACTCAACACCTGGCAGGAGTCAACACGAGGCAGGTGCTGGGGGCTGCAGAGACGGTTCCCGCCCTCGGAGACGGTCCAGGCTGATGCCCAGGGTCAGGGACCCAGGGCGGAGCCAGCCTCATTGACAGGCGATGAGGAGAAGACTGAGGCAGCGGGAAGGTAGAGCGTGGCATGGAGCTGACCCAGTGGCCCGAGCTCTAGAAGGCATCTGATGAGTCCTCTTCATGCCCTGCTCCTTGATGTCCCCTCAGGTCCCTGGGCTGGCCGCCACTCCACTGGGGGAGTGAGCGTGGATGGATCGTGGGACACGTGTGCTGTTCTTGGCTTGTTTTGCCACCTTACTGTGCAGAGTCAGCAGCCTCATTTCTCATTTAATTAACTCCCAGATTACTATTAATTCAAACCTAAAAATTAATTATGGTTAAGCCTTCTGCTTCCATCTGTAACTCCTGACAGCTTCTCAGGACTTTCTCTGAGGCTGCTGAAGCTGAGGCGTTTTACTGTGTTAACCCCACAGCCTGACATTTCAGTGTTCAGTCTATCATTTTTGACCAGACGCTGCGAAAAGTGAAGACTGTAAACCCAATTAACAGACTCATGGAGGTCCGGACGAACATGTTCTTTGTTCTACTAGAATTTTAACTTTATTTTTTTTTTTTTTCATTTTTCACCCCAGTTTAAATTTTTGTTTCCTGGGTTTCCCTAATTACTTTTCAAGTTATAGTAAATTATACTGGAAAGATTTTCTTGGTGAAGCATCTTAATTGGCTTCTTTGGGGAACGTAGTCTTCATCTCTCTTCTTAGAAACTGTGCCGTGGTCTCAAGGGGGGTGATGCTTACCAATGAGGAAGGTTTCCATCTGGAGGAGAGAGAAAAGTTTGAGCAAGTCAGGGAAGGGACCACGGTTGTGCAGCTCTTGGTGGAGGTGGGTTTCATTGCCCCGATAGAAAATCCGGTGGTAAGCCACGACTGTTTAACCCATGAAAGGAAGGTAAGACTGCTGCTCGAATCCCAGTTTGACTTTATTATTTTCCTTTTTGTGTCAATTGTGTATCCTGCACTTTCTCACCGTGCGCCCCCCCGCCAGTGGATGCTCTCGGTAAGTCTCCCATCCCGACTCTCTGGTGGCTGGTCACGATGTGGTCCTTGCTGTGGGCTTTCTGTGGTTGTCCGGACCTACGCTAATTGCCCAAGTTTTCCTGCCAGCTCGGAACAATCAGTTGTACCTACTTAATTTTCCCTAACCTGAAGAAAATCGTGTGTGTATGTGTGTGTTTTAATCATTTTCTTTCTTCAGTGTTTGGCCCTTTCTCGGGTTCGCCCAACATCCTGAGGGCTTTTGCATCCTCATAATTCAGTATTAGACTCATGGAAAGAAGAAATACAGAGTGATTTGCACAGGAAATAAATCTATTTATACATACATATATGAGCATATATGTATGTGTGTGTATATCACAAAATGTGTAGAACTGCACTAAATAAACCCTAAAAACAATCCTAATAATCAGATTGGGTTGTATTAAGCTAGCAAAATTTCTTTAACTTTGTCTCCCCAGGACCATCTAGTTCTTTTCAAAATGAATAATTCGTGGTCTTTAAAAAAAAAAAAAATCGAAAGTATTTCTTATTTCAGTGGAGTTTGTGAAATGTTTCATTTCATAGGTATCAGATCTTCAAATTCAATAATCCCAGTGATTCTTCTTGACTGAATGTTGAACCTCATTCTCTGGGTGATTTGCTTTTGGAGTCTTGTGGCTATCCCTCTGTCTCGGAAAGGTCTGTCTAAGGTGTCCGTGTGATTTTTCTTGCCTTGAGTGTGCCCGAGTGTCCTCTGAGAACATTTTTACCGAACAGCTCCACAGAGGTTTTTGAAATGGAATCTATCATTTCCAATAAACCCAAATGGCCCAGATCTCCTGTGAGAGGTGGGGGGCCGAGATGGTCCGCTGTCATTCACTCAGGACCCGGCCCTGTATCTGCTTCCCCTCATGGCGACATTTGCCTTGTCGTTCCCCAATTTTATAAGTGATGACCTTCTCCAGTCCTCAATGTTGTGATTGTGAAACACTTTGCACGATATGTAGTGTACTTTTGGGAGGAAGGTAAGGTGGCCACTTTTTTGCATATTATTATGATGAAATTTATATAACCTAAAATTCACCAATTTAAAGTGTACGTTTCTGTGGCTTGTAGTACGTTCACATTCGGCAATGCGACCATTGCCGCTGTCTGATTCTAGAACATTTGCACGACCCCGAAAAGACACCCCCTGCCTTGTGAGCAGCCACTCCCCATTGTCTCTGCCCCCGGATACCTACTCCTCTGCTTTCTGTCTCTAGGGATTTGCCTCTTCTGGACATTTCATATAAAAGGAACTGCACAATAGGTGTCCATCTGATAACAGAGTGTTACTAGAACTTTCGCTGAGAGCCTGGCATGAATCCACCTGTGGAGTAAACTGGATATTTTACTCATTTCGAATGATGGGCAGTAGCAGGGTTGGGGATGAGGAAAGAAACCACACAGCCCTTCGGCTCTGTGACGTAAACTCCGCTCATCTCAGGAGAGGTCTCCCCAGTTCCTCTGTCTCTGTCTCTCTCAGGGCCCATAAGGCTAAGCCACACTGACAGAAAATTCCCACTGTCCCTCTACTGAGAGAGATCACAAGTAGGCAGAGAGGCAGGCAGAGAGAGAGGGGTAAGCAGGCTCCCCGCTAAGCAGAGAGCCTGATGTGGGGCTGGATCCCAGGACCCTGAGATCATGACCTGCGCTGAAGGCAGAGGCTTTAACCCGCTGAGCCACCCAGGCTCCCCTGAACCAGCTAGTTTAACTCAGTACACTCAGCGCTGTGAGGACTATGAGCAAAAGCTATAGCGGTGGGTGAAGAAGGAACTCAGCTCAGCTTGGGGGTGGGGAGCTAAAAGTGAGGAAGATGGGAAGGGGTCAGCTGGTGGCGTCTGGGGTGAGGGGTGTTCAAGGTGGAGGGGACAGTGTATTCCAACACGCGGCTGGGAGCATCGGAACCCCGATCAAAGGTGACCGTGTCCCGAGGGGGGCACCCTGAGGGCAAGTGTGTGTGCCACCCTGAGTCAGCTTTTCAGGAGGCCGCCAGCCTCCCCACAGGTGGACTGGACCCATGTGAGATCCGCAGGGATCCCCCCAACCCTTGTTCAGTCTCAGCTCCCTGGCTGTCTCCAGATGGTTCCATGGCTGGGCCTTGTTTCTGCTCAGACCCCAAACTGGACTGAACTTCCCTGCCATGTCTCCCCCTTCCTTAGCGCCCATGTGGTGCCGGGTCCCTTCCGCCAGGAGCATGGCTTATGTGTCCCACGGCCACATCCGATGTGTGCACACGTCCTCAATGGGTTTCCTCCGTACTTACAGACCTGGCAGAAACAGAAGGCCCCGGAGACCTGCCGTCAGTGTGGGTCGGTGTCTCTACCTCCGTGGGGAACACTGGATGTGTCTGGGTCTCTTCCAGACACCCCCCCTGCCTTTGGTTCTGGAGGAGGGATAGTTCAGGGAGCTCTCTTCCCCAGAGGGGCTTCCCACCCAAAAATCTACAGTCGGAGCTGTTCGTGGGTCGCCTGGCGTTCTTGCCTAGCCTGGGGCAGAAGTCCCCTCTGGTCTGTTCCTGCAGCCCCGCACGAGACGCAGCCAGCCTCAGAAACGGGTGTGGCTGGCCCGAGGGGCCCCACACGGCTGTCCCCCACCGTGTCCTCTGACCGTCGTCAGGAATCGCCATCCCCTTGGGACCTCTTGGGCCCCTGGAGTCCGGATGGAGCCGAGAGCTCCCCCCACCCCCCGGTTGCTTCTGGCTGTCTAGTTTGGTTCCAAGACCCGGCCCTGGAAATCGCTGACGGCCCTCTGTGGTCACCACCTTGCTAGCACGTGTCAGCTGTCCGGGGAGCAACAACCCAGCCGCTGTCCTTCCTAAATACAGTCGTACGCGGTGAGGGGCCCGTCCGCGGTCCCGCTGCCTCCACCATCGGCGCCCAGACGGGGGACCGCCCTCTGTGGAAGCTGACGCCGGCACAGTTCGTTCTGCAGCCAGGGGACCAGTGATGGCTTCAGCCCTCGGAGCTGGTTTGCCCACGTGCGGCCTGGGGATGTGTCTGGGGATTGGATCCAACTGTAACTGAGTGGGGGAGGCCGTTGAGTCGCGGCTTTGTTCCAGGCTCGGGGAAGGCGTTCTGGGAGCACACACATTTAATAATGCAGGAGACAACCGAATGGGTACAAGTCTTACAGGAACACTTGTGCGACAGGGACGGGGAAAGACTTTGTAATCATGAGTCAGCACTAGGGAACTGCGGCCTGGTGGATGTTCTGGTCACGGAAACACCGGGAGCAGCCAGTGGGTGACAGCCAGCCCTGGGAGGCGAAGCCCAGGGGACAGTCCGACTCCTTCCCCCTTGACGGAAGCAGGAATGCTGAATTTCCCCCTTTCCACCTTGCGTGGCCCTTGGGAAGGCTGTCCCTGCCTGAAATCAGTCGAGACATTGGAATTTAACCCGGAGAAACTCCTGCAAAGGGCTGCTGCATTGGAGTAGGAAGCAGGGGCTCCTCAGAGCCGGTGGGGGGCAGGGGGACTCATTGGCCGTATTCCACAGCTGAGAAGTTTAGGTAAAAACAGATCACACAGATCGCCCCCGATCCCCCGGAGGCCCAGAGCTGCGCATCCCCTTCCTTTGCAGAGCCGGTCTCTGGGAAAGCTTCCCCCAACCCCCACAGCCCACCAGGGGGCTCCTCTGGGACCCTGGTTGCGGCTGGCTGACCCCAGGAGCTGAAATGCTGAACCGTCCCTTGCCCAGTGCGGCTGTGGTCAGAGGCTGGGGCACCTGGCTTCCCTGTGGCTACCTTCAGGAGCCAAGAGAGAGGGATTTCCAGTGGCCTGGAGGGGATACAGCAGGAGCCCAGCGGAAAGGCCGAGAATTGAAAGAACAGCTTGCTTGCAATGCAGAGTTTTACACAGTGTGGTTTGCACCCCCTCGGTGGTTGGTGCAGTGAATGGCGGGGTGGGTGGCAGGTCTGCCTCGCTGCAGTGCAGGCCGACCTGTTTTCACAGGGCTAATCGGTCCCCGTCTGGTGTAGTTTCTCTCATTCATAAACATCCTCTGGGAAGACTGCCGATGAGCCCCGTGCAGCGAACCATTGAGGGAGAGAGCTATGATGCCTCCCCTGCTGGCCCCGTGGGCCGCTAAGGAGGCAAAAGTGGCCTCCGCCCCCAAACTGTCCCCAGGGTGGCAAAGGCGTTGATGTTCGAACATTGCCTGATGCCTACCGTTGAACACGGTGCTGATGCTGCCTCCCCAGGCTTCGCACAGACCTAAGGGCTCAGTCCCACAAAACGGCCCCCACCTCAGTCACTAGCCACAAGTGGGGGTCCCCAGGCTACCCACACTTTGGCCTCCAAACCTCCAAGTCGGGGTTTCCTATAGACTCCCCTCAGGTTTGCTAATTCGTTGCAACGACTCCCAGGACTCAGGGGAGCCTCGTACTTGGGATTGCGGGTTTGTTCTCAAGGGTACAAACGCCCCGGTGCAGAGATGCACAGGGCGGTGGGTTTGGGGTGTGTGCAGAGCGGCCGTGCCAGCCCGGGCGTACCACTCCCCGACTCATGGGCTTATTCCCCCCAGGAGTTCCTCCTGAAACCCGCTGTCCATGGCTTTACCCCGGCCTCATTATGGCGGCACGATCGATTAGGTATTGGGCATTGGTGGTCGAAAGCCCGCTCCCTCTCCCCTCCCTGGAGGCCGGGGGTGCGGGCTGAAACCTCGAGCCTCTGATCCTGTGGCTGGTTTTCCTGGCCAGCATCTTCCATCCTGCGGCTACCTATCCAGCCCCCTACCTTTCCTGTCACCTCATTAGCGCGTCAGAGACACTGCCGTCATTCTGGAAACTCCAAGGCTTTGGGGAAGTTCTGGGCTGGGAACCGGGGCAAAGACCCAATGCACGTGTGTATGTGCTCTGTTCTAAGACAAGACGCTAGCATCTCACAATAGTTCTGACGTGGTGACATCCGTGCGGTTCATTGTGAAGAAAATGCTGGTGCTTACAGGGCCAGCAGGGGCCAGAGTTTCCATGGGGCAGCTGGAGGTTTCCAGGACGAGGCAGCACTCAAGCAGACTCCTGGAAGTTGAAACGAGAGTGTTTGTAGAGAAAGGGACGGGTTAGGAGGAGAGAGGTGTGAATGTTCAGGGAGCAGGGAAGTATGACCTCTATGCAGCAGAAGCTGGAGGGGGGGCGGTTTTGTTGCCGTCTGATTCAGTTAATATTGAGTGGTCCCTGCTGGACACAGGCGAGCCTGCTGACTGCTCACAGCCTTTTTACCATGTTAAAGACATGACTTTCAGGACTGGGAAGCCCTTGTAGGCTCTCTGGCTTCTAGAAAATTCTTCTGTGCCCATGTGCATTTGGACTAGGTAGTGACCCCGCTGGATGCCGAGGAACAGGTGGCTGTTGCTGTCCAGGCAGGAGATGACCGTGGCCAGGGCTCAGGGAGGTGGCCACAGGGACAGAGAGAGGCAGGAGGGTTCCAGAGCTTTTTAGGGGAAATGTGAGAAAGAGAGGTTGAAGGGGAGGCAAATTTCAGGCAAGCAGGTGATGGATGGGAGGGCATGTCTTTAACCGCAGAGGAGGAATCCTCTCAATGGCACGGGGGCTCTGAGACACCACGGGTACTGAGCCACAGCAGGTGGGCAGGGGACATTTCCTGGTTGTCCCCTGAGCTGTCTTTGCTTCAGTTAAACAGCTCCGGGACCAGCGAATCCTGGTGACGAAACTCTGGCCTTTCCTGAAAGGCTGATGGGATCTTATGCATTGCTGCACAGCACAGAGGACCGGGAGCAGAAAGCTCCTCTAGAAGAAGCCCGTGTGGCCTGCACACTGTCCCCTCCCGAGGCGCTCAGTGCAGGGAGGGTGGCTTCAGACACGCTGATGGCACTGGACACAGAGTGACCGCCACACGCTGGCCCTGGGCAAAGTGCCTGCTGGGGTCTCCAGACCACCATGCGAGCAAGGAACTACTGTTTACATCTCACAGATGGGGGGACAGGGAGGGCATAGCCTGGCGAAAGAGTAACAGATCGAGTTGGAAAAATGCTAGGTCAAAAAGCCTTCTTTCCATGTGGTCGGATCGAATCTATCAATCTTTTGATTCCCGGTGGGTTTCCCTTTGGGGAATCACTCACAAACTGCTACAGGACAGCAGAGCAGAAGAAGACTGATCCACAGATCACAGGGACAGCCGCCTTTTGATGGGGAAGGGGAATTACCGCTCCAGTTCTCATCCCCAGCCTCACCCTGCACGTCCATTTCCGCATTTGTATCCCAAATTTCAGTATTTCTATCCCAGGTGACTTGTGAGCTAGAAAAATGTGGACAAGTGGTTGCCTCTGAGTGCAATGCAGTGTGTGTGTGTGTGTGTGTGTGTGTGTGTGTGTGTGTGTGTGTGAGGGGCAGGTGGGAGTCACTTTGTGGGATTCTGCTGGTGTCCCTGTACTTCTGTCCCCAGAGAAAGAGATGACTTCGGGTATTTTCCGGACAGTGGTCTTGACCCTGTGCGCCCTGGGTTTGTTCTCCCCTGTCAGAAAGCCCTTTGCCTGGGTACGTGTCCGGCTCGGTTCAGCCACGGGCTCAGGACTGGGCTACAGCATGTGTGGACCGCTGTGGTTGCGGATCACGCCCATCTCAGCGGCTGGCTTTTTCCCCTGGGCTGTTGGGGACACAGCGTGTAGCTCCTGGCAGCTTGCGCACAGGGTTTCTGCTTGCCGTGAGCATGAAGTGTCCAGCATGGGCCTCTGAGCAAGAAAGACCTCCGGGTGAGTCTGGCCGTGCCCGTTCCTAGCTCAGTGGCTTGGTGCAAGCCACTTTGCCTCCCTTCGTCTCAGTTTTCCCCTCTGTCAATGGAGGGTATTAATTCCTGCCTTGAACACTGATGTAAAAATTAAGGGAAATAAGACGTAAAATGTTTGGAAGATACAGGATCTTCCGATCATTCCAGGCAGCTTTGTAAACTCTCGCTGCTTCATTAAACTAAAAAAGGAAATCCTTTCTCCTTTAGGGTTGCTGCCTTGGCCCATGACGTTGTGCCCGTTATCGGTACTTTGTCCCCGCAGACTGTTCTGCAAACGGAACCGTCCTGTGATTTCTGGGGCAGCAAAGAACTCCTGGCTGTCGTTCGTTAGAATTCTCCAGTGTGACTATGACCGAGGCTGGAAACTGGCAGTGGGGAGAAATATTCTCAAGAATATGGTGATTTAGGTTTCAGAAGAAAGAGCATAAGTGACTCTTTGCTCAGGAATTTTGTCCGGAAAGCCTGCTGGGCTGCTTGGTAGTCTTGGGATTGGTGGGTTTTATAGTGTTTGATAGTGTTGGGCCCTTTAAGGGCAGGAGGGTCGAGGCCAGTGAGCAAACTCAGGCCAAGTTATTCCGTCGGTGCCTCATTCTTTCGCAGATACCTGGGTGCCTGTCTTCCAGGCACGTGTGCTGGGTGAGAAGGTACAGCGCTGAGCAGAAACCTTCGCGGGGTTTCCTGATCAGCAGGGCAGATTGGCATCAGTTGAAGATCTCAAAAAATAGAGATGAAAGTTGAACTGAGAGGGGTGTCCCGTGGGATCCATGTAGGAGACTTCTGAGATCAAGGAAGAAAACCCCAGTGGGATGCGAGAGTTCAAGAAGGACTTTTCTGAAGGCAGGCAGGCGGTGTGGGAGACGTTGGACTTTTCCTGAAAGCCCCGGGAGCTGTTGAAACGAAGCAGCACTTTGAACTTTTGAAGTAACCTGGCCCTGCCCAGGGCAGGCATAGGAGGCGACAAATTAGGGGATGTTGTGGCTGTCCAGCCTAGAGATGGAGGTAACCCCGGGAGGCTGGCCACAGCAGAGGTGACCCGAGAGGCTGGAGTCCAGTCCAGTGGGGGCCGGAGCGGCCGGCTATGCGGGGCAAGTTGGCTCGGGCTCCCCAAACATTGGCCGCGGGAACCCTGTGACCGGGCTTCTGTATCTTGACTCTGCACCCACACGGCTCTGGATTGTGTCTTCAAACCAGTGCATCCAACTAGGACGTGGAATAATTTCTTCCACAGTTTTTTTTTTTTTTTAATAAATATAATCATATGTCATGTCGGTGAATTTAAGAAATACACATTGTGTTTTTAGGTTACGCTATGTCCTGCATGGAAGTGTACTCACGGTGCCTATAATTACTGCAGTCTTTACAGATTCTACTTATTTTAGAATACTGTAATTTGAAAGTCCTTTAATTATAATACAAATGTAAGATAACTTTGCCATAATTATAAAATAATTGAAATTTATATTTACCAGATTAGATGACACTGGGCTCCCATCACTTTGCTTTCCTATATAGGTATATGTTTAAAAGTCAACGTTAATTAATTGCAGATGGAAATGTGCCTTATACCCTGTGAAAGGAAGGGAAGATGCACATTTTCCTAATTTCTTACAATTATAGGCCGAAACAAAGAGAAATTACTACCGCAGTGGAAGCATCTGCCAGGGAGCTTGGTCCAACGCCGTGGGTTTTAATCTATCTTCCCGACTCCCCTCCACTCTCGTCTGCTGCAGTTGAGAACATTCTGATGCCTGGGGCCCTCCATGGTTACTTAGAACATCATAGAAGAGATGGAGAGATTTAAAGAGGCCTCAGACCAGGCCTAAACCACAGGGCCTCCCCCGCACAGGGCCGGAGAGGGGCCCAGCGGTCTTGTAGGCTGAGGAACAGCAGAGAATGTCGACAAAGCGACCTGGAGCTTGACGACCAGAGGCTTGGGCTGGGTTCACCTTAGTGTCTGTGGATTCAGCTGCACAAACCAGCAACTTAAGGGGGAAGAGAAAGCCCCCAATTCTCATAGGGCCAAGGACACCCAACCTTCCCTCCTCGAGCGGGTGCCTGTGGACAGTGGGTATCCTCGGGGGGGGAGAACCTGTCCCTTCCCTGGCCAGCCCGCCTGGTGAGAAGGGGTTCACGTGCTCTCTCAGGTCTCCTGCCCATTGCAGATGCGTGAAACCTGGGGTCAGAGGCCAGGTTCACATGTGGGGATGACGCCCCGCACCCTTGGGGAGGCGCCTGAGGCAATGTTGGGGACCCTGGAGGAGGTGCTAGAATTATGCTGAGGGGTGGGCAGTGACTGTTGGGAGAACTGGGTGGGCGGTCGGCTTGGACATGGGTAAGACTCTGCCACGCAGGATTGTTAGATCAGGTTCCTGTGCAGAATTCGCTCCTGCCTGTTGTAGCTGCCGTGCACTTGTGCAGCCTTGTCTCGCTAGAGTTGCGCACACCGTAGTCACTGTGCTCTACCGGCCACCCCAGACTTTTTCAGGGTGACCTCTGACTGTGTAGGATTCTCCCACTGCTTGCTCACCTACAACTTCATCCCTGCCTGGGAAGTGACTTTCCCTTAATAAAATCCAAAGACCTTTTCTGTTGGGATATTCTTGAAGCCTGACCACCTCTTGTTCCAAATTAAGCTTTTTCCTGTGCTTATGAGAGAAAACATGGAACATATTCCTACTTTCAAAGCAATTTCCCCTGACCCTTTCCTTCTTCAAACCAAGGAACACATTGCATTTAATGTTCCCTACATCGTTTTAAAGAGGGGCAAACGGTGACTGCTCAGGCCCCTTGCCAGGAGGCGAGTGGGCCTTCATGCACCTGGGGCCGTGGGGCGGAGGAGGAGGAAAGGGGTCAGGCCATGTGGGCTCCGTCGGCTCTCCACCTTTCCCTGAAACACGCTGGACAAGCGTCTCTCCTTCTCAAGGCGTCTGCTTCTACCGAAACAAGCAGGTTCAACAGCCCCGAAGGCCCCCTCCATCTCTAACATTCCATAGTTCAAATGACCACTTATTAAGCACCCGCTGTATACGTACATGGCATTGTCACGGGTAGGGGCTGGGCGGGGAGAGTTCCAAGGTCCTGCCCTGAAGGGGTTTAGAAATTTTTCTCTGTTCGGTGATAGGCGAGGCCCCTACGTGGGGACCCAAGTGTGGAAGCCTGTGAGCTGGGCTCTCGGGTAGGCGCCCCCTTGTCCCCACCCACCAGTCGGGTCTGCAGTCGCCTCTCCTTCCGACACAGTGCCTGTGTTTGTCTTGTAGCATAGGGAGATTTTCCTCTGAAGAATCCGATTGCAAATCTGATCCCCCTTAGGGGCCACGCAGTGTGTGTTACAACGGTTCCACTCTGCAGTTACGGCAAGAGCAGGCGTAGACGGTATTTGAGCAAGTGGGCGTGGCTGTGTGCTAATAAAACTTTATTTATGGAGTTAGTTTGCTGACGTCGTAAAGTTCAAGTTTAAAAGGTTACTACTCCCAAAAAATAAATAAACGGTTAACACTCTGTCTTAAGCGCTCGAAATGGTTGCCTCATTGTAACTGGGTCGGTGGACGTGGCCAGAGATTACCTCACATGGGACAGACTGAGCACTGACTCTGCCTTTAGGTTTTCGCCAGCAGAGACCTGACTGTAGGTCTTTTTGTTCCTGGGCTTGTTTTAAAAGAGGAACATTCAGGACGCTCCACTGGGGAGTTACACTGACTGCCAAGGATTCCCAGCTCCCCTCCTCCCCCCGAAATAGAAGAGCCGAGGCTTGCCGTCTTTGTCTTCGGGGACAGAAACTTCTGCCCGAACAGAGGCTCTTTGATTGCAGCTGACCCAACAAAGCCAGCTTGTGCCCATTTTGGGAAACAACCGCAGGCCCTCACCTTGCTCATCCCTTAGCCTCTCCAGAATGTTCTAAAAAGAAAGATGACTGTCTGGCTGCCACATCCTGGGTTTGGTTGGCAGAAGTCTCTGTGGGGTTGCACAAGGCAAGAAGGCCAGTCAGGAGGGGTCACCCAGGACCCAGGAGGGTAAATGTGCCTCTGGGCATTGGAAACTGGCAATGGCCAGCGCTCGGAAATCCCGAGTGTCCCTAAGTAATTGCTTTAAGTCCGGGAAAGAGGTGCTGTGCACTCCAGCCAGGACTCACCGGAGGAAGGGCACTTGTTCCAGGGCTTTGTTTTCTTTCCAGGGAGAGGCGATATCCAGCCTCAGTTGGACAGCGCCCTCCAGGATGTCAACGACAAGTACCTCTTGCTGGAAGAAACAGAGAAGCAGGCGGTCCGGAAGGCTTTGATTGAGGAGCGTGGTCGGTTCTGCACCTTCATCTCCATGCTGCGGCCAGTGATTGTAAGTTAGTGGAAAGCTCTGGAAGGCTTCAACAGCCAGTTTGGAGGCGACTTTCCTTTATCGATCCACCCATCACTGAGTCACAGGGAATTTGCTGTGTGTCAGGAAGTGTGATGGTGGAAGCGCTTCCGTAGGCCGGTGATTCTCTACTGGTCGCCGTTGGCCATGGGCGGTTGTTCACGGTTCTTAGCACTGGTTATTCACTTATTCTTTCTCCCCAAGTCAAGAAGACCTTGCAGAGTGGTTCTTAAGATGTGGTCTCCAGGCTGGCAGCAACCCCTGGGAACCTGTTAGAAATGCAACCTCTTGAGCCCAACCCAGACCCTCCTGAATCCAGACTTCTGGGCATGGGGATCCAGTCATCTGGGCTTTAAACAAGGCTCCGGGTGGTTTTAAGACTCGGTGGCCAAGTTCAACATCAGTGAGTGACCATGAGATTAATATGGGAAGGGCCTCAACGAATCAATGCAGACTGAATTTTTAGTCAATCACTTGCATACGATAATTGAGGACTTCTGCTAGCGGCATTCTTGAAGCTGATAAGAACACACCAGCTCATTTCCCTCAGCCCTAGCAAAATGCCCAAATGTGAGTCACACTTCTGAGCACAGAACTTCTCCATGGCCCATTCTTGCCCAGGCCCACAGTCCCATCTTGGTGCTCCGGTGGAGCGATGACTTCCTTCCCTAGTCTCCTGCTCCCGTATCACTTGTCATTTATTAAGTTGGTGGAAAACACCAGAGAGAGGAGGGGATGGTTAACACTACTGCACACATGTGGACTGTCCCAAAGATCTGTCATCCGATCCGGACCCAAATCACTCAAGCTCGGGTCAACCATTGATGCTGAGTGACTTCAGAGCAGGGCGTCAGCCCGTGGAAGGGGCTATGCTGCAGGATCCCGTGGGAATATGCAGGCAGACCACCTGACCAGGGTTGTAGCCCCTCCATGCCCCGCCTCAGACACTGCGAGGAAGGCCACGTGTTTGACTTGACTTCCTCACCACCGTCCGGGGGACACAGGTCACTCCCCAACTATGGCCGATTCCTTCTTCCCTTTCTGTTTCCCAAGAGAGAGGGCTGGTAGGGCCTTCAGCACAAATGTACCAGTCTCGGGGCACCTTTTCTGGCAAGTTGAAAGGGTTCAACAGTGACCCTGAGAAAAATGGTTGGACCAAGACAAGGAAGTGCATCACTCACGATGACAACATGTTGTGAACTACTTTCCTTCAGGAAGAAGAAATCTCAATGCTAGGGGAGATCACTCACCTTCAGACCATATCAGAGGATCTGAAAAGCCTGACCATGGACCCTCACAAGCTGCCCTCCTCAAGCGAACAGGTAGGAGTCGTGGGCTGAGCGCTGAGAGCGGGGTGGGGAGGAGACAAACCAAAGGCGCAAAGGCTCAGGGTCTTGAGGTCTTGGGGGTTCCTTGAGGCGTTATCCCATTTAAAATCCCATCGGCGTTTCACATGGTGCTATATAGTCGTCATACTGTGAGCCATTATAGAGCCCCTGCTGTATGCCAGGTAGTGTTCTAAGCTCTTTACATAGACTTCATCAGCTCATCTTCACTGCTATTCCTACTTTGTAGAGCAGGACAGTGAGGCACGGAGAGAAAGTCACTTAGCCAGGCTCCTCTAGCTAATTAAGTGGCAGAACTGGGATTTGAACAGTCAGGAGCCCCAGTGGTCTTAACCATTGTGTTTATCCGTCTCTGGAAATTCTTACAGGAACGACAATGGTCTTGGTCATCCTTGCGAACCAGTCCCACTGAATTTCTCCCATTCTAACTAATTAATGCATGAGGCTCTCTCTTATGAAAAAGATGACATTTTTCCTGCTTATTCATTTAGTTCATACGACAGTAACCTTGTATCGAGTGGGAACACAGACGAATCCCATGCCGACTTTTGCCCTTTGTATAAAATTCTTACTGCCTGCCTGGAGAACCAACCCCAAAGACAAACACAAGAGTTTGTATTTTCCATTCTATGAAATTGCTTTTGTTAAAGCACAACAGGCACGCATCGGCTCAATAAAGAGACATTTACCGAGCATCTAGCTTAAGAGTGAAAGGCAGACGGTAGACCTCGCGTTCAAGTAGCTCTTTGTCAGGCAGGGCTCGGATGCAGCAGTAACTGTGGGCGAATTGGCTTTTCCTCTTGATTCTGTCAGGTTTTAAAATACCAAGTCCTGGTCAGATAGGGCACGAGTGCCCACCAAATATCAAACAAAAATGCAAGATCAACCAGTCCTGAAATGGTGATTGAACTTGGGGTGCTCGAGGACAGAAGTCCTGTAAATTCTAGCCTGGAGTATGAATGACTCTTGTAAATGGTTCATCTGTGACTGTAAATCAGTCTCTCTCCCTCTCTCTCGACTGACATTCATGGTCTCCTCCCCCCGCCCTTCCCCCCGCAGTTTTGTTTTATATTTTTGCTTGTGTGAGAAAAAGATGAGGACATTGATGGGTTGGTAGTATGGTTCTTTAATTTAAAAAATAGCTGAGCAACAGTTTTGACATTACACCTCTGGATAATGGCAGAATTTTAATGTTATGGGTAAAGATTTGATGGATCACGTTTCCCTGCTCAGCTCCTCGCTTACCCACGTGGCTCTGTCCCCTTAGGTGATTCTGGACCTGAAAGGCTCCGATTACAGCTGGTCGTACCAGACGCCACCGTCCTCGCCCAGCACGACCATGTCCCGCAAATCCAGCGTCTGCAGGTAAGTCAGACTGGGCTCTGCTCCTCCTGACACACGCGAGAAGCATCTAGAATAGTTCTGCCGTCTGCGGAATTGTTTTCTAGCAGGTTTCTGTCGGACTGTTCTTGGCTTGCTGACTGCAGAGTTTACTGTCCTTTCCTTGAAAGATGGAAGCTTCGTCATGCGTTGCTGATCCTTCTTGGGGCGCGCGACCCGTTGATCTTTTTCTTTGACCTTCCAAAGCCAGATGAATGTCCCTCTTCTTGCAAATTAGCGTTGAGAGTAAAGAGGAGGTTGGATTGGCCAAATCTGTGTCCGGTTGTGTCTCCGTACACACTCGTGGGTGTGTCCTTTCATATTTGAGCGAGTCTAGTAAACACTGAGCAGTGATTTCAGACCGAAAACGCTACATCCTGACGTCCCGCAACCTGAACATGTTGGTTGCCTTAGTGTCCTCTTTTGTGGCCTCTGTGTGTGTGCATGTGTCTTTGACAGACCTACTGGGTTTTCATTTCAGTAACCAAAAAAAACTATCTCACTGGTATCCAACAAAGCTGCACGAGTATCTTTTCTCTCTTAGAGCGTTTGCTTCTCCCGAAAAGCCCGTTGCACTGACGGCATCAGCTATGAACTTGGCAGATGGCAGTTGGCATGAGCTTCACTGTCAGTCCCCAGGTGCCCTCTTCTGGCTGATTGGCAGGGGGTGGGAGGGGAAGCAAAAATGACGGTAATTGTCCCCAGCAGCAGTGATGTCCTCTGGCACAGCCCCATCGATCTGTCGGAACGCCCACACCGAGTAGTGCCAGCGCAGGGCAGTCTGCGCAGCCCTTGGCTACCACGTTAGCTGCCAACGTTGGTGAACTGTGTGAGACTCTCTTGCCAGGAGCAGAAACCACAGACTTTCTAATCCCAGACCGAGTTGTTTGCTCTGTCCCTTCTGATACTTCTACAACTTACTCCTTATTCTCCGATCCACTTGCTCTGTTCAGTTTTCTGGTTTTTGTAATCTGAGTCACTGGTGTGCAGAGCGCTATTTGTTAGGGCTGGAGATGGAAGGGGACAGAACACCCAGGGGCTGCGTACCACTGCTCGACAGCCCGTTGCCGGTTCATGCCGGAAGCAGACAGCTTAGCATTGACTCCCTGAAGTTGTTGAAGGCTGCCCGCCTCTCGCCAGGTGTGCTGGTCACACCTGGCCCACCGATACTTTCGCAGATTCCTGTGATCAGCGTAAAGCCATTCAGTAAAGCACCAACTTTGTTAATAAGAGGTAAAGCGCAGTGACACGAACACTGAGTTGGTTTGCTGATGTTCTTTACAATGGTCTTGAATCGGGTTCACGTAGGATGGAGTCACCTTGAGGGGTCCCTTGGCACCTGCACTCCCAAGGGGACGGTTGTCTGGGTTGACCTTGGTTTTCTGGACCCAGATGGTCCATCTAAGGGAGATGCTTGAATGTTCTAACCGGGTGGCCGGGCAGCCCCCTGGTTTTTGCTGCAGGGTCATGGGATTCTGCCAGCAGCTGAGCAGCGGGGATTAGCCCCGTCTCGTTTCCTGCGACAGATGTTAGGTCTTTAGCTTTGGCGGTGGATGACATGCACAATTGGGCAGCGCTAGACTCTAGAATCACGGGCGTCCGTGCAAGGACACCTCGTGGCACCATCGGAGAAGTGAGTCCCGGCGGATGCCTGGTTTATGATAACTCTAGTTCTCTCTCCCTTGCTCACGTGGAAAACCTTCTGTTTGCTGGCTTCATGACTGAGTGTTTTGAAAACATGTCTTACCGTTCGCCTTACTTCTCTGTGGCAGAGAGCTGGTTACATGGAGCTCCCCCCGCCCCCGTCCCCCTGTTTCCTCCCCTGCCTCCCGCGCCTGCCTCCCCTCTGCTTGCCCCCACAGCAGCCTGAACAGCGTCAACAGCAGTGACTCGCGCTCCAGCGGCTCCCACTCCCACTCCCCCAGCTCCCACTACCGCTACCGCAGCTCCAACCTGGCCCAGCAGGCCCCCGTCCGCCTGTCCAGCGTGTCCTCCCACGACTCAGGATTCATTTCCCAGGACGCTTTCCAGTCCAAGTCGCCGTCCCCCATGCCGCCAGAGGCTCCCAACCAGGTAAGGGCACCCTTGGCTCCACAAGTGGCTGTGACGTCTAGTGCCCGGGCCACCACCTGGGGCGGAACCAGAGAAGGCCGTCGGCCTGGACGGAGCCCTGTCCTCTTCCCACAAGAAACCTCTGGTTTAATTTCTCATCTTCAGACGTGTTGTTTCCCCAAAGGGTGAGAACTCTGGGTGTGCAGCCTGTCTCCACGGGGCTGATGCCCACGGCACCCTGCTGATTTGGGGGAGTTCTCTCAGGTAAGTAGACGGACTCGAAGAAGTCGGGCCGCCCTCTGGCACCCCCGTGAGCGTCCGGCTCTGCACGGTGCCTCGCGAATGACGTTGGTGCAAATGGTGGGGTCCCCTCTTCCGGCCATTGCCGCTTCGCCCCGAGCGGCGGCCAGTCTGTCGTCCAGCGGTGCCTTGGAAGCCTTGCGTGGCCCTGGCCAGTGCCCTGTCGCAGTGGTGTGAGGAAGAGGATGCCTCCTTAGAGCCCTCGCACAGGAGTTCTCTTGGCGCTCACTCGCGGGAGGAGGGAAGATGTTGGATCTTTGCACCACGGTCGGGTCGGGTGGCACTGGAGGCAGCGCAGCACTGCCCGGCCGGTCCCGCGGGAGCAGGAGGCAGGAGCCCGGCGCCGCCTTGGATCGCCATCCCCCTGCTGCCCCTCGGCCCTCCTTCCCCTAGTGTCAGGGGTCTGGCTTCCTGCTTAGGGAGCCGCGTGGCGCACAGACACCCGGAAACGCAGCATCTGGGGTGCCCCGCAGCGCCATCTGCTGGGGAGCAGGGAACTCGGAGCCCACCGCGCACTCTGAGGGTCCGCAGCCTGGGGTCCCAGATCCTGTGTACCCCACCCTGAGACCCCACCCCCAACTTGCTGTCCTTACCATCCTTCCAACAGCCACGTGGAGTACTGTTAGGCCTGTTTGGTTGTGGAAATGGAGGCACAGAGATGGGACTTCCCCACCTTGCGCTGTTAAGGTGCACTGTTAAGGTGCACTGCAGATCCAGGGTGGGAATGAGGGTTTCTGGTAACTGATCGAGAGCCCTTCCTCTTCTTTCTCAGCCATAAGGCATCCTTGGATGTGTTCTGGGGGAACACGTCATGGAGAGGAAGCAGCTGCCGTGTTTGGGGAATGTAAGCCAGAAGGTTACTTGCCTGAGGGGTCTGGCATTGCTGAACCCAGAGGTCCTCAGCTCAGTGGTCCCCCTGGCATTTTCCAGCGGTCCCAGGAGACTGTGGCCTTGCTCTGTCTTCCCGGGATAGAGCCTCGACCTCAAACAGAAACATTCTGGGCCGAGAGCCTTGGCTTTAAGTTCTAACGTGCTTGTCCCTGCGGGGGTGCTCTGGCTTGGTCTGTCAGGTGTCCCCTCCCTGTCCCCGCCATGTACGCACTAAACCACACTTGCGGGTCTTGAAAGCGGCGTGAATGGTTGGAAGGAAAACAGGAACGTGCAAATCTTCTAAGGCTATTCCACTGCGCAGCCTAATTCTGTGTGTGTTTTAATCAGCTGACAAGTTAACATGGTATCGTGCACTGACGCTCCTTCCTAAAAAAGAGAGGCCCTGTGCTCCCGCCTTCCTGTCAAAGATGGTGTGTGTGGATCGGGCTGCAGCGAGTGCTTCTGTCTCCAGCAGTGTTGAGGGAAGCAGAAGGGGGCGTTTCGGGATTTACTCGAATCTGAGCACTCGTGCCCAAGATCTGCTCGGCTGGCAACTCTAGGGTCGTCCTGATAAGCTCAGGGAGGCCGCAAAGTTTACTAGAGAATTCTGTTTCTCCAAGAAGGCATAATAGCTGCTTACGGTTGTAAGGTAGAAGGGAAGTTTAAGGAAATCATACAGATCACATAGGCCGGGGCACATAGTCTCCTGAAAGCCATAATCCCACCTTCATTCAGGCTGTGAGGAAGGGAACCACACATCTCTAAGGAGCGAGACCCCTTCATTGCTCCCCTCAGTCATATGGCTCTCAGTGAGTGCCGGGGGATGCACGATGTTAAGAATTCTCCCATTTGCCTGCACGGTGCTCTTTACAAGGCGTATCTTAGTGCCTTAGGCCCAGGAGTGGGGCCGTGTCTGTGGTGAGGGTCTCGTCCTAGAGCTGTTCCTCCCATCGAGGCAAGAGCATCTTTAGGAAAAATGAACAGAAGTCAAAGGAAATAGGAACCTGCAGGCCTGCCCGGCTCTAACGGCTCTTCCAAGCTGAACAGCCGTGATTCGGAGGGACTGAAACGAGCATTGGGCGGATGGCAGTGCCAGCTGGCTTCTCTGCGCACAGATGCGCACCTACACGGACGCCTCCGTCTTATTGTCATCCGTTAGCTCTAAAGTCTCATTTCATCTTCTTCTGTTAGATATTACCGATCCCTAAAGATGCAAGAAATTGGGATTTAGATTAAGCCCAAGGTTCTTCCAGTAAGAAGTAACAGAAGTGTAACTTGAATCTGAAGCCCTCAAACTTCGGATCCGGGCCCCCTCGCCAGACCCTCAGCTTGAGGGGCCTCCAGGGCACCCGCTCGGGAACCCGTCCCTGCTCTCCTTCCACGGGGCCACATGTAGCGGACTGTCGTTGTGGAGCCATGCTGCTTTCAGGGTGGAGAGTCACAGCACTGACCCTTGGCAGGAACTTTTCTTTTTCTGGTGGTGAAAGAGGTGGACAGAAACAGGAGTCCGGCCTCCTTAGCCGGGAATGTGGGAACACTGTGGGGAGGTGATAGTGGACCCCAGTAGGGTATCATGTACTGACGATACCCTACATGGCTTATTTGAACAAAAGGACGAGCCAGAGAATGCAATTAGCCGGGAACAAAACTTAGAGCAAATACCTGGGTGTCCCCAAGCACTATCCCAGGGGACCCAGTTTCTGCATAAGAGATGGTCACTGTCATGCACCCAATTCAGTGATTCCCAGCGCCTGCCATGTGTCAGGACAGAACTAGATAGCTGAGATGGATCGGTGAGCCCCCAGTCCCAGTCCCTGCCTGAGCCGAATGTCAGGAGACTGACCTGGGGAGCGCAGACCCTGGCCGACGCGGGGGGACCCGCAGACTGGAGGTTTAATGACCATCGGCATGAAGGGATGACCCAAGTCAGACCTCCTTTCTGGAATGGCCCAGATCTCTCCAGATGCTTCCTCCCTCGCTGGGGGGGCCACTTGAAACATTGTGCTGAGCTCAGGGCTTCCCTGTCCCAAAGCTCAGAATCCTTTCCCAGGCGGAGAAACCTAAAAACCCGTCCCGTGAAGATGCAGCTTCATAGCTGGAAACCACCCTTCATGGGGGCAGAGGCTGCATGTGACCAAGGGCGGGGCCGGGCGTTGGAGAATTGGAGCCGAATCCCAAGCTGGGGGTGGGTGGGTGTGTGTGTGTGTGTGTGTGTTGGGGCCGGGGCTCAGTACAAGGCAGGAAGGACGACCGAGCTCCTGGGAGATGGCAGAGGCAGGCCTGCTGGGTGTGTGTGTGTGTGTGTGTGTGTATGTGTGTGTGTTGGGGCCGGGGCTCAGTGTGTGTGTGTGTGTGTGTGTGTGTGTGTGTGTGTTGGGGCCGGGGCTCAGTACAAGGCAGGAAGGACGACCAAGCTCCTGGGAGATGGCAGAGGCAGGCCTCCCCTGGGACCTGGACTTGTGGCATGAGGAGAGATGCCCAAGGGAGCGCCAGGCATTCCCACCCCTGACCTGTGCCCGGCACAGACTAGACACACACCAGTCGGGGTCCTCGGGGGCTGACAGCCTGGCAGGTCTGGGCCTGGCCGTGTCTCAGGCTTCTTTTCCAGGGCATGGAAGTCTCTGTGTGGGTGCAGCTTTGGGGGAAGAAATAACCCTAACCCTCTGCTTCTCTCATCCTTCCCTCTTCTATGTATATGTCTGTCTGTCTGTCTCTCTCTGTGTGCGTGCCCTCCCCCCACCCCATCTTCTCTTTCGATTTCCTGTTACTTTCGGTGGCATGTGGTCCCTCCCTGCGGCAGAACTCGTCCAGCTCGGCCTCCTCCGAAGCCTCCGAAACCTGCCAGTCCGTGAGCGAGTGCAGCTCGCCCACCTCGGTCAGCTCAGGCTCCACCATGGGCGCCTGGGCGTCCACAGAGAAGGTGACCGGCTGGGCCCCGGGCCACCGCGGCCACTCTTCCCTGCCCCCCTCCCCGGCCCGCCGCTGGCCGTCACCACCGAGACCTGAAACTTGAAATCCACCAAAGGCACACCCAGAGCAGCCCCTCTCGGGGACAGAGAGAGGGACAAGGCTGAGGGCTTTTTCTTGAATGGGCTCCTGGCTCCTGAGGCATGACCTTGCTGTCGTCCTGAGGGAGAGGAAGGGGTACGGGGAACTCGGAGGTGGAAGGCTCCTTCCCAGAACAGTGCCGTGTGCTCATCCATTTCCCCTTACCCTCCCAAGCACCCCCACCCACCCACTGTGGCCCCCTTGTCGCCATAGCCATACCGCCAGACGGAACCTCTCACTGCATCAGGGGCTGCATGCTTTTCTGCCTTTTAGTTTGCCAACCCCTCCTCCGTCTTCACCCCGATTTGGAATCTGCTCCTGAACAGTGTGATGATTTCGGAAAGCTAGAATGAACGGACTTAGTTGATGCTTGAGAATTTTTAAATTTGCATAATGAGATGAGCCCATCACCATCGCTGTGAAATTCTGCCTTGTTGGCTAAATGATCAGAAACCCATCGCAGACATCACAAGTGAAAGACACCGATCAATTTCCACACTATTCCAAAATGTAGACAAATTATGTCCTTGACCGAGCACTTACCTGGTGTCCCACGTTCACTCTTGGCCACGTGGCCCCTTCCTGTCCCACGGACCATCCATGAGCCGCAGAACCGCTTGTTGGAGGGATAAAAACTCCAGTCCCCTTCCTCCCTTGAATGTCAATGCCATCTTGTACCTCCACACTCATCCTGTTATATTAATTTTATTTTCCTTTTTTCCCCCCCTTTTTTGTTTTGTTTCCAGTTGTCTAACGGGTTTTCTCACTGTAGTTTGCCAAGTGAGTCCCATGTGGGGCCCGTGGGGGCAAGTCTTTCCCCTCATTGCCCGCCTGCCTCCCGCCTGCTCCCTCGGGTCACCTCTGTCCACATTCCAGACTTCGCTCATTATCACACCATTGGGCCCGGCATGTTCCCGTCATCTCAGATCCCTAGCTGGAAGGTTTGTGTCTCTCCTCCCTCCCCTCTTGTCCCTCCGCCCCCTCTCACGGCTCTGTGCTCCCCCCCTCTTCTGTCCCACGATCCTCATCCTGACCCCCCCTCACCCCTCCCTTCCACGCTCTGCCTTCCTCCCCATAGAACCCCTCTCCCTAAGAAAGTTCCCACTGGGAAGAACCAAAAAGCAGCAGGCAGATCTGAGAGATAAATTTCCACGTGGAGCTGAGATGGGCGAGGCTCCCAGTAATGAACCTTCCTTAAGCTGGTTTAGACGGTAGACCCAGACGGGGCCTGTGCAGTTCTGCGCTGCTGGGGGCCGCTGCGGGGTATCACTGTTATCAGGGGCGGGGAGCCACTGCCCTCCCCGGCCACGTGCCCCAGACTTTTCCCTCGAGTCCCTTATCGGGCCATGGTAACAAAGTCATGACCCAAAGTATGGGTTGGCTTATACCATGCTTTATCTCAAAAGTAAACGCAGACTTATTTTTTAGTCTCATTTGTGTACTCTTCAAATGTGTTTGCCTTAATACAAAAACAAGAATTTTATAATGATTTCCTAGCAAGTCCAATCCTATTTTGAGAGGCGGTGTTCCTGATTTGAATAGTAGGTGACCCTAGGCTACAGCATTTTGAGCAGGTCTCGACTTAATCCCTCACAAGTAGGGTGGACCCCTCAGGCTCCTCAAAACCCTTTCTGCTGATCCCAGAGGCCTTCCCTCCCTATGTGAAGGCCTCCAAGGACACATCCTGAGTGCTCTTGGGGGCCCCAGTTTCCTGGAAGAGTGGAGGTTCAGCCTCAGGGGGAGTGGCTGAATCCCATCAGTGCCCCCTGGTGGCCATTTGGCTCAAGTGAAGACATTTGGGCTGGAGGAGAGGGGGTTCCTTCAAACCGGGGGAGGGAAGGCCTGGCCCCGGGGGATGTGCTCTCCACTGGCTGGGGCCCTCAGACATCCTAGCCAGTTGGTCAGCTGCCAGGTGGCAGTTAACTAAGAGTCTCCAACAGGTGCCTGCCTGGCTGGGGAGGGGTTTTCATCTCTGGGAAGATAGGAGAAAAGGGGCGGGTCCAAGGGGGCCCCCAGAGGATTTTCCACTCACTTCTTTTAGAGTCAGGTGAAGACGTAGTAGGAGGGCCTGCCGGCCTGTCCTAGCCTGAGCTTCCCCCCAGGGGCCAGCCGCCTAATGTGGGCGGCTGTCTGGAGGGTGCGACCGGCCCCCGAATGGAGGCAGGGGCCCTGGCGCCTGACCATGTTCGTTCCGCTTAGGACTGGGCCAAGCCCGGACCTTACGATCAGCCTCTGGTGAACACCCTACAGCGCCGCAAAGAGAAGCGAGAGCCGGACCCTAACGGAGGAGGACCCACTGCCGGGGGCGGCGCGCCTGCAGCGGCCGAGGAGGCTCAGAGACCCCGGAGCATGACCGTGTCAGCTGCCGCCAGGGTGACGCTTTTATTCTCTACAGCTGGTTGGCCCCCTCTAGACCCGGTTGGTGGCCATTTGCTGGCCAGCAATAGCGGGGGGAACCTGAGCCCCGGTCCCCCACTCCCCGCTCTCTAGTGGTTAGAAGGCCCCCAGGGAAAAGCCTGGCACTGAAATCAGATTCTCAGAACTTTCTAGAGCGTGGGTAGGACCCACAGACGGCAGCAGGATAGGAGTAATATTGGGGGTCCCACTTGAAGATGTACGCAGAAAGGCTCTGGGGACACCGGACAGGGGATTCACGGCCCTGGTGGCGTGTCTGTGTCTCTGTCCTCCCCCCCCCAGCAGCCTGGTGAGGAGATGGAGGCGTGCGAGGAACTGGCGCTGGCCCTGTCGCGGGGCCTGCAGCTGGACACCCAGAGGAGCAGCCGGGACTCGCTGCAGTGCTCCAGCGGCTACAGCACGCAGACCACCACCCCTTGCTGCTCCGAGGACACCATCCCCTCCCAAGGTACGAGCAGCCCCGGCTTCCCGGGCGGCCTTCCCGCGCTGTGCCAGCTGAGGAGGGCCCGCCTCCCTCCAGGAAGCGGCCGAAGGGCGCGGCGTCGGGGCCCGCGGCCTCTCCGGAGCGCTCGGGCGAGCTGAGCCGGGCGAGAGGGCTGTTAGAGCCCGGAGCCCCGAGCCGGGGACCTTTTCCAGGCCCCCTGCCTCCTCCAGCACCGCACGCCCCGGCCGGCAGGATGGCAGCCCCGGGACCCCAGGAGATGGTGGGGGTCGACCGAACCGACTCGCGGCCCGTCGGTCAAAGCTTCCGAGACTGAGCGGGGCTCCGTGGAAGGCCGTTGTGCTGTGCAGGGGACACGGGGCAGTGTGCGGGGTGCTCTGTGGCTGTCCCACGTGGAGGGGGTGCTGCTGGCGCCCCCGGCGATGGCCGGGGATGCGGCCGGACGTCCCCCCGGCCGAGAACTGCCCCTGCCCCCGACACCGGGGTGCTGCCGCTCGGAAACTGCTCCGAGCGGGGTCAGCGCCCTGCTCCCTCGGCCCGAGGAGGGGAGCGCACCGCTGGTGGGTGGAGCCCGGCTCAGGGCCCGCGGCGCCCGACGAGATGCCCGAGGGAGGTAGTCAGGGCTGGGACGGTCTCTCTGGGGCGCCTTTCTCACGTCCGGTTCCGGGCCGGGGGCCGTGCGGGGCCCTCCTCTCTGCCCGCGCACCCCCTTTACTCCTCCCAGAGACGCCGGGCAGTGGCGGCCCGGATTGGAGGGGCGCCTGCGGTGACTGCTGCTGTCCTGGGGACCGGGGTGACAGTGGGGAATGCAAGGAAGATGCCTGCAGGGACTTCTCAGCCGCCCCCGGCTTCTCACAGAGATGGGGGAGGCTGGGGATGAGGTGGCGGGTAAAGGGCCTTTCCTCTCTTGTGCCTTTTGTTCCTCTTAACACCAAAGAACCAAGAACCGAAAAGCAAGGCTGCTGCCTCGGGGATTCCTAATCAAATCTTATCATCAGTTTCAGATTATGATTATTTCTCTGTAAGCGGCGACCAGGAGGCAGACCAGCAGGAGTTTGACAAATCCTCCACGATCCCGAGAAACAGCGACATCAGCCAGTCCTACCGGCGGATGTTCCAGGCCAAGCGCCCAGCCTCAACGGCTGGCCTCCCCACCACCCTCGGACCTGCCATGGTCACCCCAGGGGTCGCAACCATCCGACGGACCCCTTCCACCAAGCCTTCTGTCCGCCGGGGGACCGTCGGAGCCGGTCCCATCCCCATCAAGACCCCAACCGTCCCAGACCTCCCTGGGGTGTTGCCCGCACCGCCGGATGGGCCGGAGGAGAGGGGTGAGCGCAGCCCCGAGTCGCCCTCTGTGGGGGAGGGCGCCCAGGGTGTCGCCAGCATGCCCTCCTCCACGTGGAGCGGCCAAGCCTCCGTCAACCCTCCTCTCCCGGGCCCGAAGCCAAGCATCCCCGAGGAGCACAGACAGGCGATTCCAGAGAGTGAGGCCGAAGACCAGGAGAGGGATCCCTCAAGTGCCACCGCTTCCCCCGGCCACATCTCGGAGAGCGACGCTGCAGACCTGAGCCCCAGAGATACTCCGCAAGGGGAAGACATGCTGAACGCCATCCGAAGGGGCGTGAAACTGAAGAAGACCACGACGAACGACCGCTCGGCCCCTCGCTTCTCGTAGGCTCATAGGCTCCCAAGAAATGCTGCCAGTGGGGGAGGAACTATCCAATTCACAAAACCTAATTTGTCTCGATCCATTCCAATCTATAATCAGACAAAAGATTTTGTAGGCAACTCAGAATACAGCTCTTTTGAAAGTACTCGACACCTTTAGATAAGAATTAAAAGCAACATACGTAACTGACATAACTTTGATCTTTTAATTTGTAAATATTGACCTTTTTCTTTCTGCACATTTTAATCTTAGTTTCCCTTTTGATTTTTCTGAAGGTGCCAAATCCCATTTAACTTTTTTACAAGTCTTTGTAAAATTTTAAATGCATAATGGGTGGGTGGGGGTGGTCGGGGCAGGGGAAACACAAAGTAGTTAATTTCAGAAGAAAGGATAACTCTACTTAGCCTTTTCTTTTCTCCTTTTTTTCTGCAAGCTTTTGTAGATGCATTGTAGTAGTCTGGCTTAGAAGCAAATTCAAGTTATTTTAATGTACAAACAAAATGGATCAAGGGGTAAAAAATCTTCCTTTACATGTAGTATGTTCTGGCTGAGAAAAGCAGGAGTAACAATTGATGAGCAATATTCAGAGTGAAGTAAATCGGGAAATGGTAGACTCTGTTGGGATTGGGGGGAGGGCCGTGGGAGGGGCACACTGTCAACATAGCCGATCCTGTTAACATTTAAGAGTAGCCTCGTAGGTTGAATTTCTAGTAGCTTCATGGTAAATGCATCCGAATAAGCCATACTGGATTGCAGTGTTTGTTTCTGTAGGATGTTTAAGGACTTCCTTTCTCCCACGATTCCTCTTGACTGCACACAGCACCCACCTCCAGTCCCCAGCATGCTGCCGCCCCCCGGTAGACCCAGAGCCCCCCACTTCAGTTACTCTTCTCGTGCCCACGTTCATTGAATTCAAATACATCCAAAAAGGGTAAGGCAGTTTAAAGAAATGTGAAAACATTTTAAAATGATAGCAGGGAATTCTTAGATATAGCCAATGCCTTTTACTTAACTGTGCCCAGCAGGCTGGGCACGTTGAAAAGCCCAAATATTTTGAACAAACTCGAACGGATTTAACAAGGGTAACCAGCTTGGAATCTAGCAACTTGCCAATGTGTTTACCGATCTGGGGGCTTGTTTTTCTTCTCTTCTTTTAAATAAGTGGCAGTTAATTGGCATCATACCAAACATTGAAGAGCGGAGGATTTATTTATTGTCACTGGGAATCTGACCACTGTAACTGTCTTTTTTTTTTTTTTTTGGTATTCAAGGTAATGTTTTTTGGAATGGATTTATGTCTTTTCTTTTTTAAGTGAACGTTAAATTTGTTCTAATGCCCATTCCCTAAAGCCAACAGAGATTTGTAGATTTAAAGGGATCTTGTTTGAAGGCAACAGTGTTTGAAAAAAACAGACCAAGCAAGCCCCTTAGCACTCGGGTCTGTTTCTCTTGGAGGAACTGGAGCTTGGTGGGTCCCACAGACGCTGCAGGTTTCTGTTGGCTTGAATCTTCAATTACATAATCTTATGCTTTAATACATAACTGCATTGGATGTGAGAGTAACGTACCTGTATAGTTACTGTTCTGTATATTAACATTTAACACTGCTGTGATTGCTCAAGGGCATTTTATGTTCTGGCTTTAAAGCAAAGGCATGATTATTAGAAAACTATTTAAGCTTTTTTTTCCTTTGAAAAACAAGCTCCTTCTACAGAGTATAAGCAACAGTAGTGCCTGTGGTTTAGCCCACCAATCTTGATGACTAAAAGTAGCTGATGCATTGTGCATATGATGCTTGAGATGGTTTTTGCAAAAGCAGAAATCACTGCAAGGTAATTACAATAGATAAAAGTGGTATTTTAAACTTTTGAAATAAATGGATGTAACTGTACCTTGGTACAGCTTTTCACTTGTTTAGTTTTTAAACGTTAGTATAATCTGAATAAATTTAATATAAAATGTTGCCAAATTCAATGTAGAAAGAATGTGACAGCACACCTTGGGTAGTTCTGTTTGTGTTTTTGCATATTGTAAAAGCAGTGTCACAGCTAAAAATAAAGACATCGTTTCTAAAGGTAAATTATTGTGGTTTAGTTGCTAGTTTGTACTGAGAGTTGACCTCTCCCTGTGCGGGTTTTTTTGTTCTAAACTTGTATAAATAACAATTGTGTGACGTGTCTCCCTTCTACCTTGTAACAATTGCTTCAGCCTACATTATAAATAAAGAACCACTAGAAAACGTCCTGGATGTCAAGACTTATTAAAATTCAGTTCCAAGTCTTCGTCAACTGTTAGGAGACGCACTGAGACGCCGACTGGGCTTACTTGGGAAACCAGCAGAGCGTCATTTCTGGGATGGCCCCGAGCCCAAGAACACTAGCGGCCTCCGCTCCTGAACTGTTTGGACGTAATTCTAATGAGTATCGCCATCTAAAAGCTGATGGGTGTGGTTGATGGTTAAAAATGGCTCTACCTTTCGAAGGAACTTTTCCAACACTTAAGGGTTCTGCTGTCCCTTACCTGGGAGTGCGCAGACCATCCAAGCTACGGGAGAGCAGGCAGAGCTGGACAACCGTCCCAGAGACGTTTCACCCCAGCCCCCAAACCTCCGCCCCCGAGCAAAGCCCATAAACTCCATGCTGATTTGGTGAATGTGTGCTGCTTACAGTTAGCCTTTTAATCACACTAAAATGTCACTCCCGGCACCTTGACAAAACCAAAAAGGTTATCTCGAGTCCTTAGTATTTGCATTCTTTCTGACTTCATATTCCTTCCAGTCACTAAGCCTTCAACTAGAGTTTGTCCTCAGAATAAATCTTGTATCTGGTTCTGCTGTTCTCCCAGATAACACGTGCTAGCAATAGGACTTCCTGGGGCAGAGGACACTTGGCCACACTGCCCATACTTCCGTGCGCAAGGGGGGAGAGATGATGGGCACAGGCGCTTGGCGCCGTGCTGACCCTCGGAAGAACATAGCAGTCATACCGTGTTGAGTTATTACTTTTATTAGGGCAATTCTGTAACTTGTTCCACTTGCACACGGGACTGGCTGGTGAGCCGCCTCCCTCTCCCTCTACATGGGCCGCTCCCGGGGCCTGGTCACAATGTGCCACCACAGGGGGGGCAGATCACCTTCCTTCCGGGCCGGGGGCAAAGCTTCAGTGCTGGGACCACCAACTGGGGTCTCCTCCTGCAGCTGCTTAACCTGGAAAGGGGGAAGGAGGAACAATTAGAGTCAAACTGACCGGAAACGCTGTGGTGTTTTTTATATACACCTGTGTTATGTTTATACCCACAGTTTAACTCAGAAGAACAATTCTCCTTAAAGGTTTTCCCATTCTTAAGGCAGCAAAGCTGAGAAACCCTCCCACCCCATCTCTTACTCATGATACAAACCTGTGACCATTACCAGTCCCATTCCCTGTGTTATGGTCCCCTACCTGTACCCCCTGAAAAAATACTTATTTTTACGTCTCCACTAAGTGCTCTCCAAAACCATCATTAGGGAACTTTAATTCATATATATTAAAGATGTTCATTTTAAAGCCTCCCCACCCCCCGCCAATAGCAACCAGGACAAAAAATACCAAGAAATTGCGTGTGAAAATGTGCTCTGTTCTGCCCGATCCAGGCCATCCCCACCCCGCCCTCAGTTCCAGTGACCTCCAAGACTATCACCGTCCCTAGAGAGGAGGGACACGTAAGAGATCCACTCCCCAGATCAATGGTTTTCTAAACCTTCCTCCAGAACCCAACTCCGGATCGTGGGTGACTTGAGTCTCAAGTGTATGTGCCGTTTAATAAAGTCAACGAGACGAACTAGGTAAAGGTTTTTGTGGAGAAGAGGTTATCAGGGACCAACTGTGGAACTAACCTGCCACTCTCCATGAATAAACACCTCCCGTTTCCAAATGAGGAGACATTTCTTAGCAAGCACTGCCCTCCTAGGGCACGATGACTCTCCTTTCACTCCACCTTGGCCAAAGACTTCTGCAGTCAACATCCTGGACCTTATCACCAGAACCCACATAACTTTCAAACTCCTGAATCAGGGGCGCCTGGGTGGCTCAGTCGGTGGAGCGTCTGACTCTTGGTTTCCGCTCAGGTCATGAGCTCAGGGTCCCGGGATCAAGCCCCACACCGGGCTCTGCACTGAGCAGGGAGTCTGCTCTAGGATTCGCTCCCTCTGACCCTCCCCCAGCTTGAGCACACATTCTCTCAAGTAAATCTTAGGGAAAAAAAAAAAAAAATCGTGAACCAAATATCCCACTATCTAACCACAGAAGCCGTCTCTAGCTCATGTGCTTATTAAATGGCCCCTTAAAAATGCTTTTTGAAATTCAGAAATGGCCAGTTCACAGATCCTCTGACCAATCTGTCCTCTGCATCAGCCTCCTGTCTCCGTGCCTGCTTTACCCGCTGCCATCCCGTGGGGACAGTCACTCCCTTCTGAATAACCTCTGGTCTCGTGACACCCCCCACTGGGCACCCCCCGCCATGCACCTTCCAGACTGCACCCAGACAGCTGGCGTTGCTAGAGAGAAGAAATTACTGGGTAATGGGGACTCTCATTTTCCCCTCCAGTTACTCCAGCGAAACTTCTCAAGAATTCCTCCCACACTGCTGTCTTTGCTCTTTTACCTTCTGCTCACTCCTACCAGTGCGATTAAACCCTCCAGAAAAGGTTCTTGTCAAGGTCACAAATGCCCTTCCTACAGCTGCAATCCGTGGGCGTTATTTCCAGTCCTCACCCTATTCCATCTTTTAGAAACTTTCAGTAAAGATGACCAACGCCAACCGGCCGCTCCCGACACACTTTCTCCTGGACGCGCCTTCGCCCCTCTCCCCTGCGGGTGCTCTGCTGCCTCCACTAGTGGGAGCGCCTGCGACTTTTCTGCTCTCTCCCCTCTCTCTTAAGATCTCCTACATTTCTGTGGCTTTTAAAACAATGGATAACTCACAAATTTGTTTTGAGCTCAATTTTCTTTGAGTTCCAGGTTTCTACACCCAAAATTGCCTAGTGCCATCTCACTTGGTGTCTCACAGGATTCTCAGGTATAACAAATTTAAAACCAAACACTTGTCCCTCCAACACCTGTATTTTCCTTCTTTTTTTTAAAGATGTATTTATTTGAGGCAGAGGGAGGGAGAGAGCACGTGCGAGCAGGGGTAGGGGCAGAGAAGCAGACCCCCCACTGAGCGTGCAGCCTGACCTGGGGCTGCACCTCACATTCCTGAGATCACAACCCGAAAAGAAATTGCAAGTCGGATGCTTAACCCATTGGCGCCCCTGTTTTTTCCCCTCTTCTTTATCTCAGTGAACTATCACCAAACTCCAGATGTTAACATGGATCTCATTCCCAATTCCTCTCTCTCTTACGCATTCCCCGCACCCAGTCGGCCTTCGCATCCCTGCAAGTGAAACTCTGAATTGATCTCTCTCCCCAGTCACTGCATCCCCCTGGTGCTTTTCACCAAACTGCAACAACCCCAGATGGGTCTCTCCACATCTCCTCTTGCCCTCTCCAACATATTCTTCTCACTCTGGTAAAGTTGAGCTTTTAAAAATGTAAATCAGACATCGTGAATGAAAAATGTCCAAGGCACTGGTGGAGAGGCAAGTTCAGGGCCAGGAGGGTAGAGCAGGACGGTCGGTCAGGCAGAGGACTGAGGAAGGAGGGGAGAAGCAACATCAGGGAGTTGTGTTGAGACCAGAGACCAGCGACACCCTGTCACCTGTTTGCAAGAAGGCTGTAAGGGTTATGTTTACCACATTTAGAAACACCAGTGTATCTGAGAGGCAAGGGGCCACAGTAACTCACAACTGGACTCTGGACCCCCGCACCTGGGGAACAAAACCCGAGCCCCTTCCAGCCTCGGACGGTGCAGGCCACGCTGTGCGGCAAAAGGCGGGGAAGACTCACCTCCCGATCCCAGCTTTCCGCCCGAAGCTTCTTCCACTGCTCTCTCTTGGCAAAGTAATCAGGGTACATCGCCTTCTCGGACGGATGCCAGTCATCTAAGCACCACTCGGGCACCTGTCAGGAGAGGAAATCACCGCGTCAGCCCCTAGGAGGCGATAACGTGCCATCTACAGGGCCTGCTCAGGAGGCGGAAGGCAAAGTGCCGGTGTATTTTTATAACCGCTGCAAGCATCAGACCGCTCCGAGCACGGCACACGACAGCTGAAGGCGAGCCGGCATGGACCTCAAGAACACCTGAGAGTCAGAGTCACAGGCTGAGAAACCTCAAGGTCAGTCCAAAGAGAGCTAGCACCAATCCTCTCCAATCTGCATTCTCTAAATACCCAGAGCGGCTTGATGCTGCGCGGAACGGCTACCTGTAATTGCTCCGAAATACTGAGCACCAATCCGAACTGGCTAACTTTAAGACCCCCAAACGAGTTATATACCAAGTAATTTAGCACACTGCTTTGCCAAAAAGATACTGCCAAGACCTTGGAGCTGAACTGTCGGAAAGACGAGGCTGAATGTCACCTGGGAGAGAGAAAATGGACACCTGAAAACAGAAAAGTATTTACCAGTGACAGGAAAGAAAGTCTGCATCTCCAAAAGTGGTCACCACTGCGGTGCTCACCTACCTTGTAACACTCGTATCTCTCATAAGAGGTCCCTCCTGGAGACTCAGGAAAGATGTACGGCTGGGGATGCTGATTGTGCCAGAATTCTTCCTCTGCCGCCCTCAGCAGCTGGGTGGCCTTCACCATGTCCTTTTCATTCTTATGTTCTTCAAACCGGGCTCTCATCAAACAAGCAAAGTACCGGTATTTGTCCCTTTAACCAAAATAGGTTTGGAGATTAGAAACGTTTTCTACTCAATTGAGCAGGATTACTGTCTGCCAAGAGGCTGCACTTCCACTGACGTCTTCTGAATGAGCAGTGATAACTACCGGGAGCCAGCCCAGACCCAGCGCAGACCCTGCTAACAAAGGAGTCACATCATTAAGACTGCTTCCTCGGCAGCTCCCCACAAAAAAATACTGTATTAAACACAACCTAACCACCCCCCCCAAAGGAATGCTGATTCAAACAAACAAAGATAATTTGCAAGAGAGAAAAACTACAGCCTCTTTAGGACCATTCAACACTCATTGAGTGACAACTTATTGAGATTCCTCCTACCTTGTGCTAGGCACTGTGCTAAATTCTGGAGATACAAAGATGACTAGGAAGGGAGGCGTTACAAAGCGGAAATAGTACTGCTTCAATCACACAGATCTGGGTATGAATCCTAATTCCGACACTAACTGCACTCTTGTAGGCAAGTTAAGGTCAGGTTTTAGAAGAAACGGTAGGCAGAGATCACTTAGGTTTTCACAATAACCCAAGCCACAGAGAAGGGCCTGAAGCAGGCAACTATGATGGTAGGAGACAGGAGAGACATTTATATTACAGAATTATGAGAATGTCTGCTAAAATCAGATCACTTCAGACTAAATCTTAGCCTACTCACTGTGTAATCTGGGGTCAATTAACGTCTTTAGGCCATGGGTTCCTCCTTCACAAAAGTGTTAATAATAGTATCTAGATCTCACAGGTCTTACAGTTATCCTCAAGATTTGATAAGTTAAAACATATCAACACACTTCAGACAGCTCCTGGTACCTCCTCTGCTCAATGTCAGTTACAGTATTATTACACTATGAAAAAAATTTACAAAAATCAGTGTCCAACTCTACACAGTATATGTGTGTCACTGGCACACATGTCACTGGCATTGGAATAAGTAGGGAGTACTTAAGAATAATTCTAAGACTTAAAGCTGAGTGACTGAATTACTAATAATGCTATTAGCTGGGACAGGGAATTTGGGAAGAGAATCAGAATGAAATAGTTTAGAGTTTGGTTTTAAGGCATTAAGACAAGTTGAATTTCAGAGAACTGTAAGTTATCTAACAAATAGCTGGAAAACAGCTCTAGAAGGCAAGTGAGCATAGGTAGTAACTCAACTTCCAGCATTTGATGAGGCTGCCCAAAGCATATACACCAACATCCAAGAACCTGGGCTGCAACCATGGAGAACAAATAGCACTGAGGACAAATGGAGGGAGAAAAGTCCTGGGAGACGTTTCTCCTAGGAGCCCTTCTCCTGGGACTAGGCTCTAGGATTCCGATGAGGCAGGAGGGGCCCAGCACCCACACATCTGGGTTGCCACCCCACCATGCACTGCATCCTGGTCATGAAAATCTATGTGTTTTAAGGCTATGTCCTAAGACTACTCTCAGATGGGGAGAAGAAAGAAAATGATGAGGCTGATAATCACGTGGACGTGAAAAGAATGGAAAGGGCTTAAGCTAAAAACAGGAAAGCTGACTGGAGAGGTGGGAGACTGGCGATGTTTTGGGGTTAGCACCTGAGTCTTAATCCTGGCCCGGCCACTCACCAGCTGTAGGGCCCTGGCAAGTTACTCTCCATGACTTATTTTCTTACTTGTAAATTAAGGCTAAATAATCCCTAACTCCTGGAGTTGTTATGAGGACTACAGAAAACAATGCACATATTCCTGCTGCTAATATTAGCAACAAGAAGGTCAAGAAGAAAGCTCTAAGTGAGCGCTGGACGCAAAACAACTACAGTTTCAGGCACTCTCCTTTATTTCATTCAGTCGTCGTGCGCTGGTCCTGCGTCGGTCTCAGAAAACCGAGGCCTGGGCCAGATAAGCAACTCTTCAAGGTCTCGCAGCGAGGAGCGCCGAAGAGTGGATTTGAACCCGGGTCTACGGCCGCCTTCCCACTTCGTCCCCCGTGTCCTTGAGCCGCTCGGTCCCACAAGGCCTCTCAGCCTCCGTGAGGATCCCTGCAGTCACCTCCCCGCGCCCCAGCTCTCCCTCTCCCACCTGTGGACGCAATACGATTCCAGGTGGCGCAGCGCACGCTTATAAAGCCGCAACACCTTCTGCTGGTGGGTCAGGTAAGCACCCGGCCCGCAGAACGCCATGACGACCCGCTTCCTCCAGCGGCCGCGGGGGCTCCCGGGAAGCGGGAGGCCGGGCCAAGGGGCGGGGCAGCCGGAAGGGCGGGACGACGGCGACCACTTCCGCTTCCGCCGGGGCGGGGCCAGCGCTGCAGACATGAGTCGCTTCAAGTTCGTGGGTAAGCGTCTTCCCCGTTCTTGGCCTTTTCTGACCACCCACGGGCGTCGCTTACCGCGGCCAGGGGCCCAGGACTTGAGCTCTTCAGCTTTCTCAAGGTTGAGAGGGCCGTCAGTGGGCAGTCAGTGGAAGAGGGCGCGGGGAGGCTTCTGGGTGCCGTTAATATTCTGCTCGGCCTGAGTGCTGGGGTCACAGTGTGCTCATGTATGAAAATTAACGAGCTGTAGACGTTGATTTATGCTCTTTTCCACATATGTGTTGTATACAGTAAAAAGGAAGCAAAAGTAGTTCAAAAAAGAGGCCACTCACCGTATTCCCCTCCATCCCGTGTGCACCTCCCGCCCTTTCCCCTCCGTGTCGGAGAGGATGACGGCTCCCTTCTCCGTGTCAGAGAGGATGACGGCTTCGAGCGACCCGTTTATTCACTAATTCATGCGTTCATATCACAGTTATTGAGAGCTCCTGGGGGGCCAGGCACCGGCCTAGGAACACAGGGCACAAAGACCCGGTCCCTGATCTACTGGCATCACCATCTGGTGGAGAAACTGGAGGGCACAAATGGGAAAAAAACAAGTTCTGTTACTTGGCAAGTACAATAATCTGTTCACCATCAGTACAACAAGCGGGGAGGGAAATGGCGACAGGAACCAAAGGGGTAAGAGTATTCACTACCAGGCATGGGAAAAGCTGGGGACATTGTGAGAGCTAGGATTGGAAGGGTAACTTGGAACTCAAAAGGTCTGGCTGAGTTTACTTTTACTGTGTGTAAGGTGGATTTTCACTGAAGCTTTCAGCCTTTCTTCATCAAGTAAATAAATCATGGAGTGCCCGTTATGTACCAGGAACCTGGGGCTGTGCCTTAAAGCAGTTAGTAGAGCTGGGTGTGCTTCTTGTCTTTGTGCCGTTTCCAGCTACTTGAAGGTGGGAAAGGGCAATGATCACATCTCTGCTTTAATAAGGCAATCCTGATAGTTACTGCAGGTTGTGTGGGGGAGGGGAAGAGATAGGGAAACATTTCCAAGCTTGAACTAGGGCAGTGGAAAAGGAAGAGAGAGACGGAAGAGATGTGCATATGCAGCATTTGGCAGCTGTGTTTATGGCAGTAAGGGACAGTGAGCAGTCAGAGATGACTCAGGGTTGGGATAAATTCCTAAATATGAAATGGTGGAAGCGTGATTAGTTTGGCAATGGGTAGGAGATGTAGCAAGATCCATGTGGATTAGGTTAAGTTTGGGAGTCTTATAGGACATCCCGCTGGAAATGTTTACTGGGCAATTGGAAATGTCTTAGATCTGGAGAGTTATTTTAAGTGATATTTTTTCCAAAGACTTTGTGTTTATGGAACTGTGAAATATTCGAGTGGTGCAGTTATTTTTCAGACTAGAGAGAGATGTACAATCAAAGCAAGTGCAGGGGAGAATGTTTTAAGTGCCACAAAAGAAGTTTAAAAATGCTGTGGGAGAGCCTGGGGTGGGGTGGGGTTGGGCTGTAGTCCTCAGTAGTTGTAGACATTTTCCAGGTGTGGTGTCTGTCCACTTCTCTGCTCCAATCTGTGATAGAATTAGTGGGGGAGATGAGCAAAGGGCTGTGAAACATTCCACAAGGAAAAGACAACTTACTATTTATTTGTGATGTAAAATTAAATCCCTGTCTCCAGTCATGTCTCCTTAAACCCATCATATATATAGAGCCTGCTACAGACACAGCCTAGTCTGTAAAAATCAACCACAGTTTTCTTCTGCTTCAGATCCTTCAGTTGCTGTCCTCATGATAGTTGAGTCCCTTGACACAGCATACAAAACCTTTCCGTGTTCTGGTCCTGCCCTCTGTTCCAGCCTCATCCCTTTTATCTTTAAGAAACACTTGGACATGCTGTTTCTTGCTTCAGACAAGGTTTTAGAGCCACAGTTTGGGAGCATAATGTCGCTTTTGCCTCTACTATCCCGGTGACTGACTATCTTCATGCCTGGTTGACTTTAAAAAAAAAAAAGAGATTTTATTTATTTGTTTGTTTGTTTGTTTGTTTATTTGATAGACATAGTGAGAGAGGGAATACAAGTAGGGAGGGTAGGAAAGGGAGAAGCAGGCTTCCCACTGAGCAGGGAGCCCAATGTGGGGCTTGGTCCCAGGACCCTGGGATCATGACCTGAGCTGAAGGCAGATGCCCAACGACTGAGCCACCCAGGCCCCCCATTTGGTTGATTTTTACTTGCTCTCTCAGACTTCATAACTCTTACCCTTTGACACATTATTTTATAATTACTTATTTGTGTGTCTGTCTTTCCCACTAGACCACACTCAAGGCAAATACTCAGTAGTCTTTTTTCCCCCCAAGGACTTAGTACAGTGATGGTCAATGGCATTATGAATGAATGGGTAACACAACATTCGTAGTTTTAGTATCATGGTGGTAAGAAAATTGGTAAATGAATTTGAGCCTTTCAGTAAGATAAGTCTGGAAAGACTTCTTAAAAGTGAGTTTATTTTGAATACATTTTTTTCCTCCTCTCCTTAGATAGCTAATGTTAAAAAATTTTAAGTATATCATTCCCTAGGTGTTTAATAGATTTATGCATAGGAGGAAGCATATTCCAGGCGTGATAAGAGTGGCAGCAGTGGTGTGTAACTCTTGATGCATTTACATTTCTTTCAATGTTTTGTACTTATCTTTGAAATAATATAGTGCCCTTTTTAAATTAAGATATTTTATCCCCTAAATCTTCCAAAGTAAAATTGATACTCCAGGAAATCTCAAACTGTTACATACTCTGTGGAACACCCATAGTTTTTGTTTGTTTGTTTTTTAGAGATTTATTTTAGAGAGTGAACAGGCTTGCAGGAGATCATGCTTGCTCAAGTGGGGGGAGAGGCAGAAGGCAAGAGAGAGAAAATCTTCAGACTCCCTGCTGAGTGCGGAGCCCCAAGTGGGGCTCGATCCCAGGTCCCTGAGATCATGACCTGAGCCCAAACCAAGAGTTGGACACTTCACTGACTGAGCCACCCAGGTGCTCCAGAACACCCCTAGTTTGAGAAGCACCACTTTCGATGATTCCTATTCTAGCAGTCCCCACACCCCTCCATGAGCCAGTGAGACAGCAGCTGGCAGTAATTAGTAGCATAACCATCTCTTTGGGCCATCCAGTTCTTAGGTACCTAAGATTAATTGATAGTTGTCTTTTTTCAACAGGATTCTGATCCTGCCCTGTGGCCCTAGAAGCAGGCTTGTTGGGGCTTTTGGCCATCTTTTTTGTGTAAATTCCATTTCCTTAGGGATTGAATCATATTAACTATTCTTTGTCTTCGATTCCCTTAAGCAACCTGGTCATTCATTCATTGTAAAGTATTTACTGTTAAAGTATTTACTGAGTCTCTACTGTGTGCCATCTAATGAGCTAAATGTTAGGAATCAATGGTGGTCAGAAACTAGGTCACAGTCTCGTGGTGGAGACTGAGTGCACTAATGGCTTTACCACAGTTACAAAGAAGAGGACATTGTTCCTTCTCCAGCTCTTTTAGGTGTAGCGTTAGGTTGTGTATTTAAGATCTTTCTTGTTTCTTGAGAAAGTCTTGTATTGCTATATACTTTCCTCTCAGGACTGCCTTTGCTGTGTCCCAAAGATTTTGGACAGTTGTGTTTTCATTTTCATTTGTTTCCATGAATTTTTTAAGTTCTTCTTTAATTTCCTGGTTAACCCATTCATTCTTTAGTAGGATGCTCTTTAGCCTCCATGTATTTGAGTTCTTTCCAACTTTCCTCTTGTGATTGAGTTCTAGTTTCATGGCATTGTGGTCTGAAAATATGC